>JAPVLO010000298.1:2040000-2685823 GCA_027257055.1 Cephalopachus bancanus | reverse complement strand
AAGAAAAGAGGGTGTGCTTGCTGTCTCAGGGGTGGCAGGGGAGAAGAAAATTTAACCTGCACAGCTCAAACCACTGTTGGTCAGAGTAAACTGTATGGACAAATTTTAAAGTCTTTTGGGCTAGGAGTGGTGGCTCATGCCTGTAATCTTAGCACTTTGGATAGCCAAATAAAGAGTACCGCTTGAGCCTATGAGTTCAAAACCAGCCTAGGCAGTATAGCAAGACCTTGTCTCTACATAAAGTAAGTCAGGCGTAGTGGCACGTGCCTGTAGTACCAGTTATCTGGGAGACTAAGGTGGGAGTATCTCCCAAGTCCAGGAGGTTGAGGCTGTGGTGAGTCGTATTCATGCCACTGCAGTCCAGGCTGAGAAATAGAGTGAGACATCAACTAAAAAACAAATTAAAAAAAAACAAGTTCTTTAGAATTTTGATAATATTAAAGTCATTATGAATTTCTTATACAAAGACAGAGATAATTTTTCTCCACCTGGAGGCAAATTTTAAAAGGGTTTTAAATTTTTTTAAATTTATAAAATTTTCAATTGTCATAGGTGTGCTCTGGGATAGTGTGATAACATAGCGTTTATTAAATTTTTTTTTTTTTTTTTTTTTTTGAGTTGGAGTCTCACTCTGTCACTCAGACTGGAGTGCAGTGGCCGCTCCCGGCCACCGCAGCCTCGCCTGCTGGGGTCCGGCGATTTCCAAGTAGCTGGAGTTACAGGCGCGTGCTACCACACCCAGCTAATTTTTCTGATTTATTGTAGACATGAGGTCTCGCCAAGTTGCCCAGGCGGGTCTCGAACCTGCGGGCTCAGGCAATCCACTCACCTCGGCCTCCCAAAGCGCTGGGATTACAGGCTGAGTCACTGAGCCCGGCCAGTTTATTCAATTTTTAAAATTTGAACCAGGACTTATTTTTTTTTTTTTTTTTTTTTGCGTTGGAGTCTTACTCTGTCGCCCAGACTGGAGTGCAGTGGCTGCTCCCGGTCACCACAGTCTCGACCTGTTGCTGCTGGGCTCCGGAGATCCTTCCGCCTCAGCCTTCCGAGTAGCCGGAATTACAAGCGCGGGCTACCATGCCCGGCTGATTGTTTGATTTATTGTAGAGATGAGGTCTCGCTGCCCAGGCGGGTCTCGAACCTGCGGGCTCAGGTAATCCACTCACTCCAGCCCCCCAAAGGCGGGGGATTACAGCAGGACTTAGTCTTAAAGTTTACTGCTTATGGCACTCTCTTTCCAAGCTCTTACTTGCCCAGTGAAAGACCTTGAATTGTTCCCAGCCTCTGTCTTGCAAAGCAAAGGCACTAAGTGATGCCAAATGAAGTGATAAACTGTAAGGTAGCTCTTTGAAAATTCAGTGGGTAGTTCTTAACATTTATCTCACATTAGAGAAGGCGTGTCACAATCTGAAAGTAGACCTTTTGGTCCTTAAGCAGTAGCTATGAAGTAAGGTAGAACATATCATTGTTACCAAGTTAGCAAAATGTATTTTTATTTTTATATATGACAGCACTTTCCAAAGCTGTATTTTATACTGGGTTGCAGAATATTGCCTGGATTGTATTAATGTGATCATTAATTTGATTTATAAATAAGGCTGTCCTTTAGACTTATAGTTTAAATTTAAGGTTCAACTGCTGAAGAATCTTTTTCTTACAAATGTAACTTCAAATGTTTTGGCACATTTTCTGAAATTGTGAAATTCTGAATTACAAACTTGCAGTACATTATTAAAGAATCATTTAAATGTATAAGATATTGAACAATCTTGATAGTCATCATGTATTTTTTTCTTGAACTAAATTAAATAAAATTGTATTCAGATATTATTTTATTCAGCAAGTACAGTCCTCAAGAGAGAGCACCATGGAATCTAATGACCTGGACTGAATCCAAGTTCAGTGGTTACATAGCTATGATTCTGTGAGTGAACTACTTTCTCAGCCAATTTCTTCTTTTAGAAAGTGAGAAATATAAGCATTTACCACATTGGTTAAATATCTATGCACCTAATAGTTTCTCAATAAAAGTTAGCTGCTACAATTTTTTTTTCTATTGTATGCAGCCTCATCCTCTGTTAACTTTCATTGGCTCTTTGTTTTTGCCCATTTTCTTACAATTCTGCATTTTATTCTTATTTCTCTCTGTGTACTTGTTTGACTCTTTAACCTAGAGTACAAATTATATTACAATCTTTAGCAGTATATGCTTTTCTAAATTACAAGTATATAATTTTATACTAGTTATAATTACAAATCCCTTCTTTAAATGACCATGTTCTGATAAACAATGATTAAAAATTGAATTCAAGTTTATCCATTGAAAGTTATATGTAGATTGTGGCCTAATTCAAATGTTAATCTATAAAAACTATAGTTTTAAGACATTTTTCTCCCTTTGGAGAACATTGCACATTTTCCCTGGTCATAAGGATGGAAGTTGAACTGGGCTGGGCCAACTATTATATAAAATCTGCCTATAGATTGTGTTTGGAGCAAGCATTTGAACCAAACCAGATCAACCAGGTATTTCTCAAATTTTCTTCATTTTTGCATTTTCTAAATTTTAAAGATGTGGGGTGCAATTCAGGATTAGATATACAAGTGGTCATCATACAGGTAAAGTTTGAACAACCATTTGGTCCCCACTTTGCTTGGTTTGAGATCGGATACCCTTATTGATGTTGTGTCTCCCCCAATCCACCCTAGCAGCACACCACTACTGCCAATCCCTTTCTTATAGCATCATGGTAAATATTCAGGGTTCACTTATGAGTGAGGACATGTGTTACTCTGTTCTTTGTTTCTGTGATAGATCAAGTAGAATAGACTCTAAATCCATCCAAGTTGATGCAAAGTCCATATGTTTGTCCTTCTTGATGACTGCATACTATTCCATTGTGTATATGTACCACTTTTATTTTTTTTAATCCAGTTAAGTTTCAATGGACAGCATGGCTGGTTCCATGTTTTTGCTATTATAAATACTGCTGCAATAAACGTGTGTTCAGGCATCTTTTTTGTAGAATGATTTGAGTTCCTCTTGGTATATTCGCAGTAGTGAGATTGCTGGGTCATATGGAAGGTCAATGTCTAGGTCTTTTAGATATCACCACACTGTTTTCCAAAAAGGTTGCACTAGTTTCATTCCCACTAGCAGTGTAGAAATGTTCTTTTCACTCCACATCCTCACCAGCATCTGTTGTTTGTTTTATTTTTATTTTTATATTTTTCCTCTTAATTTTTAAATTTTAAAGATGTGGGTACAATTCAAGGTTAGGTATACAGTTGTTCATTGAGCAGGTACCCTTGTTGAAGTGTGCCCCCATCCCCTCAGCAGTTTCTCACTACTGCCAGTCCTTTTCTTATTGTATTATGATAATTGTTCAAGGTCCACTTATGAGTGAGAACATGTGATACTCAGTTCTTTGTTTCTGTGATGCGTCACTCAGTATTATAGACTCTAAGTCCATCCAGGTTCCTGTGAAGTTTATGATTCTGTCCTTCTTTATGGCTGCGTAATATTCCATTGTGTATGTGCACCACATTTTTTTATCTAGTCCTCATTTGATGGGGAACATGGGTGGTTCCATGTTCTTGCTATTTCAAACGATGCTGTGATAAACAGACGTGTGCAGGTATCTTTTTCATACAGCGATTTCAGTTCTTCTGGATATATTCCCAGTAGGGGGATTGCGGCGCCGTATGGAGGGTCAATTTTTAGAGCTTTTAGGAACCACCACACTGTTTTTCACAGAACTTTACTATTTTACACTCCCACCAACAATATAGAAGTCTTCCCTCTTTGCCACATCTTCTCAAGCATCTTTTGTTTTTTGAGTTATTGATGATGGTCATCCTGACTGGAGTTCAGGTGTTATTTCAGTGTAGTTTTAATTTGCATTTCTTTGATAACTAGTGAAGCTCAGCATTTTTTCATGTATCTGGTGACTGCTCACATGTCTTCTTTTGAGAAGTATCTATACGTATCTTTTGTCTACTTTGTTGTGTTTTTTTTGAGTTGGAGTCTCACTCTGTCGCCCAGAGACTGGAGTGCAGTAGCCGCTCCCGACCACCGCAGCCTCGACCTGCTGGACTCCAGTGATCCCTCCACCTCAGCCTTCCGAGTAGCCGGAATTACAGGCGCGTGCTACCACACCCGGCTAATTTTTTGATTTTATTGTAGAGATGAGATCTCGCCTGCCCAGGCGGGTCTCGAACCACCGGGCTCAAGCAATCCACTCACCTCAGCCTCCCAAAGGCACGGGATTACAGGCTGAGCCACCGAGCCCGGCTCTTTTGCCTACTTTGTAATGGGGCTGTTTGTTTTTTATCTTTGGCCCTTTGATTTAATTGTAGATCTTAGGCGTTAGGCCTTTGTCAGACAAATGGTTGACAAATATTTTTTCCCAGTCTGAGGGTTGTCTCTCTGCTCTCTTGATGGTCTCTTTGGCTTTGCAGAAGCTTGTCAGTTTGATGAGGTCCCACTTGTCTATCCTATCTCTTATGGCATGAGCACTTGGGGTTTTGATCAGGAATTGGTCACCAGTTCCAATTTCCATAGGGTGTCTTTTGCATTTTCTAAGCTTCTTATAGTTTGAGGTTTTATGTTTAGGTCTTTGATCATTTAGAGTTGACTTTTGTGTCTGGTGATAGGTAAGGATCTTGTTTTGTTTTGTTTTGTTTTGAGTTGGAGTCTCACTCTGTCATCCAGACTGGAGTGCAGTGGCCGCTCCCAGTCACAGCAGCCTCGACCTGCTGGGCTCCAGCGATCCTTCCGCCTCAGCCTTCCAAGTAGCTGGAACTACAGGTGTGTGCTACTACGCCCAGCTCATTTTGATTTATTGTAGAGATGAGGTCTCACCAAGTTGCCCAGGCGGGTCTTGAATCCGCGGGCTCAGGCAATCCACTCACCTCAGCCTCCCAAAGGTGCAGGATTACAGGCTGAGCCACCGAGCCCGGGTAGGATCTTGTTTTAATCTTCTGCATGTGGTCAGCCAGTTTTCCCAGCACCATTGACTGAATAGATTCTCCTCTTTCCAGTGGTTGGTGGTGGAGGCTTTGTCGAAGATGAGTTGGTTGAGAAATTGAGGTTTTTGCTTCTGGAATCTCAATTCTGTTTTATTGGTCTGTATGCCTGTTCTTGTACCAATACCAGGTTGTTTTGATTATTGTAACTTTGTAATAAAATTTCAAGTCTGGGAGTGTGATGCCTCCCGTTTTTTGGGTTTTTTTTTGTTTTGTTTTTTTTTTGCTGAGAATTGTTCTGGCTTTGTGGTCATTTATGCTTCCATATGAATTCCTGTATTGTTGTTTCTAGGTCTGAGAAGAATGCTGCTGGTAATTTAATGGGTATTGTGTTAAATCTGTATATTGTCTTAGATAGGATGGACATCATAACAATGTTGATTCTTCTAATCCATGAGCAGGATATTTTTCCATCCATTTGCTTGTGTCATCTTTGATTTTTTTTGAGCAGCGTTTTGTAGTTTTTGTTGTAAAGGTCTTTCATGTCTCTGGTTAGGAAGATGACAACATATTTCATTTTTGTGTGTGTCTATTGTGAACAGGATTTTGCTTTTGTGGGGTTTCTCTTTGTTTATTGTTGGTGTATAGAAATGTTACTGTCTTTTGCACATTTATTTTATACTTTGAGATTTGTCAGGGTCCTTTATCAGTGCAAGGAGGGTTTTGACAAATTCTCTTGGGTTTTCGAGGTATAGAACCATGTCATCTGCAAAGAGGGATAACATGACTTCCTCTTTTCCTGTTTGGATACCCCGATTGCCTTATCTTCTCTGACTGCTCTAGCTTGGACTTCCAAAACTATGTTGAACAGGTGGGGTGAGAGTGGACATCCTTGTCTTCTTCCAGTTTTCAGGGGAAATGGTTCCAATTTCTGTCTGTTTAGCAGGATGCTGGCTATGGGTTTCTTGTAGATGGCTCTTACTATTTTGAGGTATGTTCCATCTATGCCTAGATGTTCAAGGGTTTTAACAAGAAGGGGTGCTGTATTTTATAAATGCTTTTTCCATGTTTAATGGTATAATCATGTGGCTTTTGTTTTTACATCTGTTGATGTATTTATTTATGTTTATGGTCTTAAGAATGTTGAACCAATCCTGCATCCTGGGGATGAAGCCTACTTGGTCATGGTGGATGATTTTTGAGAAATGTTGAATCCAGTTTGCTAGGATCTTATTGAGAATTTTAGCATCTATGTTCATCAAGGATATTGGCCTGTAGTTCTCTTTCTTTGTTGGATCTTTACCTGGTTTGGGTATCAATCTGATATTGGCTTCATAAACTGACTTGGGAAGAGTTCCATCTTTCTCAATTGCCTGGAATACTTTCAATAGGATTGGTATCAGTTCCTCCTTGTATTATTTGTAGAATTCTGCTGGAAAGCCATCTGGCTCAGGGTTTTTTTTTGTAGGTAGTTTTCTTATGAGATAGTCAATTTCCTGGAACAGCATTGGTCTATTTAGGGTCTCAATTTCTTCCTGTTACAACCTGAGGAGGTTGTGTGATGTCAGAAAGTTCTCCATTTCCTTTAGGTTTTCAAGTTAGTTTCTATATAAGTGTACATAGTAGTCTCTGATAATCTTTTATATTTCTTCTGGGTCAGTTGTGACTTCATCTTTTGTGTTTCTGATTTTGTTTTTTCTCTCTTTTTCTTGGTCAGTCTACCTAGGGAACCATCAATCTTGTTTATCTTTTCGAAGAACCAGCTTTTGTTTCACTGATTTTTTTTTTATTATCTTTTTGTTTTTATAACCATGATTTGGGCTTTTATTTTGGTGATTTGGAGTCTTTTGCTGAAGTTAGGGTTTAGGTGGTCTTGCTAATCCAGCTTCCTTGGGTGATTTGTTAGGCTGCTAATTTGTGATCTTTCCATTTTCTTCATGTGTGTTTGTAGAGATATGAATTTCCCTCTTACTACTGTATTCATGGCATGCCAGAGTATTTGGTAAGATGTTTCTTCATTTTCATTTGTTTCCAGGTAGCTCTTAATCTGTTGTGATTTTCATGTTGACCCAGGAGTTGCTTGGCATCATGCTGTTTAGTGTCCATGTCTTTGTGGGTTTTGGGAGAACTTTGTTGGTGTTGATATTTATTTTTATTCCACTGTTGTCTGAGGCATGGCAGAATTTCAATCTTATGAAATTTATTTATGCTTGATTCATGGCCTAGGATGTGGTCAATCTTAGAATATGTTACATGTGGTGATGAGTAGAATGTATATTCCGTGGTCGTTAGGTGGAGTGTTCTGTAGGTCTCAATAAGTCAATTTGGTCAAGTGTCACATTGAGGTTCCAGATCTCCTTGTTGAGTTTTTGTCTTGATGATCTGTCTAGGGTTGTTTTGGGGGTATTTAAGTCCATAGTGTTAGAGTCAATATCTTTTTTGTTTGCCTAGAAGCTGTTTTATGAAAGTTGGTGCTCCTATGTTGGGTGTATATATGTTTAGGATGAATATTTCTTGTTGATGAATTGAACCTCATATCATTATGTAGTGACCTGTATCTTTTAAAATTTTTGATAGCTGAAAGGGTATTATGTCTGATATTAAGATTGTGACTTCTGCTTTCTTTTGTGTTCCGTTCACCTGAAATTTTGTTTCCTATCCTCTTACTTTAAGTCTGTGAGTATCCTTTCTGGTGAGATGTGTCCCTTGGAGACTGTATATTGCTGCCTCGTGATATTTTATCCATTTTGCCATTCTATGTCTTTTCAGTGGTACATGGAGTTCATTCACATTTAGGCTAATTGAAATGTGAGTGTTCATCCTGTCATTAGGTTCTTATAAAGTTTGTTGTTGCTGTTGCTGTTTGTTGTCTTTCTTTTGATTTTTTGGGTAGGTTCAAGCGTTTTTAATCTTTTTCCTGCATTCTTTTAAAAGGCATTGTCTTTCTTTTTTTTTTTCTTTCTTCTGTGTTTAATACTTTCTTAAGTGTTTCTTATAAAGTTGATCTAGTAGCAGTGTAAGCTCTTAGGGATTGAATATCTGGAAAAGATTTTAATTCTCCATCACTGATGAAACTTAGCTTAGCTGGGTTGCAATTCTTGGTTGAAATTGTTTATCTTTGAGAACTTTGAAGATTGGGCTCCAAGTCCTCCTTGCCTGAAGTGTTTCTGTAAATAAATCTGTTACTATTCTAATTGGTCTTCTCCAGTAGGCAGTCTAACATTTTTCTCTTGCTGCCTTGAGGATTTTTTTCTTTTATACCTACTTTGTGTAGGCAAATTACTATATGTCTAGGAGTTGATCTTCTCATTTGGTGTTTTGTAGGGGGTGTTCTGAATCTCTTGTGTTTTAATGGTCACATCTCTGATGAGATGAGGGAAGTTTTCTAGGATAATTTCATGGAATGTTTGTTCCAGGATGGTCTCTGTCTCTCTTTCTGCCTCGAAGTCCAATTAATGTTAGGTTCAATCTTCTGAAATAATCACTCATCTTTTTAAGGTTTTGTTCTGTCTTTTAAAGTTTCTTTTCTATGTTTTTGACAGTTTGGGTTAGTTTCATATTTTGGTCCTCAAGCTCTGAGATTCTTTCTCCTGTTTGGTGAATTCTGCTTTTCATACTTATCAGTTTGTAATTTATTTCATTCACTGTATTCTTTACTGATGTTATCTCAGTTATCAACTCCTTCATTCTTTCATTCTTTCCTCAGTCTCTCCTCAATTCTATTTATTCTCTCTATTAATGTCTTGACATATGGGTTTGTGGTTTGAGATCAGTCATTGTGGGAGCTCTAAATTGTTTGCATTCCGAAGTCTGTATTCTCAGTGTATGACCTCACAGGGGTCTTTGCAAGACCTATATTCTTCTTTTTGTTTTTCTTCATTTGTGTAGATTTTCTCCCCCTTCCTTTTTTTCAACCTCTTTAATTCTGTTGTTAAGGGATGGGGTGGTAGCTTTTACTTCTATTTGCTCAATCTCCTATTCTTCCTTTTGTAAATTATCTGGCTTTGTCCAATTCTGAAGCTGAACTGTATGTTGTAGACTGTAGTTTTTGCAGTTTTAAGATTTAATTGAGAGGGGAGATGTGATTAAGAATCTATCTGCAGATCCCAATATCTGAAAGCCAATTCCCACTGCCTCACAATCTATCCATGAAGTGGGGGTATAGGCTTGCTCCCTGAAAGCAAAATGAGGTAAGGAAAAGGACAAGAATGAAAAAAGGGAGAGGGAGTGAGAGGAAGGTAGAAAAAGAGAGAAGAGTAAATGTGAAAACAGACAGACGTACCAACTAACATGAAAAGAAACACAAACAAAGAAAGAAAAGATGTTTAAAAAAACTAAAACATCCAGACAATCATGCAAACACACAAGTAGACAAAACAAAACAAAACAAAAAACCCTGTTGATGTACTCTCCCTCAAAAATATCCATACACAAACAGGAAGTCTAACAAAACAATAAAATAACAAAAACAAAGCAAGTATGAAAAAGTAATTGAAAACAGAAAGAAAGAGAAAAAAACTAAAAGAAAAAACAAACAAACAAAAATGAGCAAAACAAACAGACAATAAAACAAAATTCACTTTGAGGGCATTCCTGTAAGTCCAACATCTTTTCATCTCTGATCTTTAGTCCCCCTCCTCTCCTCTCAGTGCAAGCTGATAGGATTGCTCTCAGTGTGGCTTAGATGCCCCGGACCTACTGCAGGAGGAGGATGGATAAGATCTGTACTCATCCAGCATGCTGCCTGTCAAGTCTCCCACTCAGATCTGATGAGTCTGTTTCTGATCCAGCATGGTGGAGGGGCTTCTGTCTTTCCAAGTTTGATGAGATTACCCGTAGGTCCCAAGTTGGAGTCTGAGTGGAGCTGGGTGGGGCAATGCAGGTCTATACCTGGTCCCAGGACAGAAATTGGCTCCTGTTGGTGTTTCCTCACCAGTCGTGGGTATCCTCTCTACAACTTTGCCCAATCTCTCCACCGATCGGATCCAGGGCTCTAGTTGGTCTGCTGTAACAAGTGATGATGCGGGCTGGGCACCAGGCAATGAGAATCAGCTGTATTCAACAGGCTTTTCTCAGGAGAGTCCTGAGAACAGCAGATGTTCCTGCACACTGGTGGCTCCAATCTCAGGGTGGTGGGGGGTTGCGGTCACCTCTAGAGGAGAGCACTGGGTGCATGAACCCGAATCTCCTCTCAGATGGACTTTGACTCACCCACTGGCACACACCTACTCATGCAGAATCTTTATGGATACTTGCTTTTGTGGAGAATCTCACAGTCTGACCTGTCCTGTTGCCATCTTGTTAGAAGTCCCTGTTTGTTTTATTAATGATGACCATTCTTACTCGGGTTAGGTGGTATCTCAGTGTGGTTTTGATTTGCATTTCTCTGATGATTAGTGAGACTGAGCACATGTTCATGTGTCTGTTGCCTGCCCATATGTCTTCTTTTGAGAAGTGTGCATTCATGACTTTTGCCCACTTTTTAATAGGGCTGTTTGTTTTTTCCTTTTGGCACATTTGAGTTTCTTGTAGAACCTGGATGTTAGACCTAGTCAGATAAATAGTTGGCAAATATTTTTTCCCATTCTGTGAGCTGTTTCCACATTCTCTTGATGGTTTATTTTGTTTTGCAGGAGCTTTTCAGTTTAATGAGGTGTCTTTCTTATCTCTTATGGCATGGGCACTTGGGTTTTTGATCAGGAATTGGTTGCCAGTTCCAATTTCCATAAGGGTGTCTCCTGCATTTTCTAAGGTTCTTATAGTCTGAGGTTTTATGTTTAGCTCTTTGATCCATTTAGATTTAATTTTTGTGTATGATGATAGATAGGGGTCCTGATGGAGTTCATTTCCTGGGTTGTTATTGGTTTATTTAGCGTCTCAATGTCTTTTTATTTCAACCTTGGGAAGTTGTGTGATGTCAGAAAATCCTCCATTTCATTTAGGTTATCACATTTGTTTCCATACAAGTATGCAAGTAATCTTTGATAAGCTTTTATATTTCTTTGTGGTCAGTTATGATTTGATCTTTTGCATTTCTAATTGTGTTTATTTAGGCTTTTTCTCTCTTTTTCTTGGTTATTCTGGTTAGGGGTTCATCAATTTTATTTATTCTCTCGAAGAACAAGCTTTTTGTTTATTTTTTTTTCTATGATATTTTTATCTTCTATGTCCTGTATTTGGGTTTTTACTTTGGTGATCTGGGTTCTTCTGCTAAATTTGGGTTTTGGTGGTTTTATTTTTCCAGCTCCCTTAGGTGATTTGTTAGGCAGTTAATGTGTGATCTTTCCATTTTCTTGATGTGTGTTCATAGAAATATTAATTCCTCTCTTAGAACTGATTTCATGGCATCCTAGAGTTTTTGGTAGGATGTTTCTTCATTTTCATTTGTTTTCAGGAATCTTTTAATTTCTGTTTTGATTTCTGTGTTGACCCAGTGATCATTCAGCATCATGCTGTTTGGTGTTCATCTTTCTGGGTTTTGGAGGAATTTTGTTGATGTTGATATTTATTTCTATTCCACCATGGTCTGAGAAGGTGCATGGTAGTATTTTGATCATATGAAATTTGTTTATGCTTGATTTATGACTGAGGATGTGATCAATCCTGGAGTTCATTCCATGTGGTGATGAGTAGAATGTATGTTCTGTGATTGTTATGTGGAGTATTCTGTAGGTATCTATTAAGTCCATTTGACTGAGTGTCAAATTGAGGTTTGGATCTCTTTGTTGATTTTTTTTTTTTTTTGCCTCAGTGATCTATCTAGAGTTGTAAGTGGAGCATTTAAGTCCCCAGCTATAACAGTGTTAGAGTCAATATATTTTTTTTAGTTTACTTAGCAATTGTTTTATAAACACTGGTACTCCTGTGTTGGGTGCATATATGTTTAGGATGGATATTCTTGTTGATGAATTGAACCTTTTATCATTATGTAGTGTCCTTCTGTATCTTTTTAAATTTTTGATAGATTAAAGTTTGCTTTTCTGATGTTAAGATTGTGACTCCTTCCTGCCTTCTTTTATGATTCACTCACCTGGAAACTCATTTTCTATCCTCTAACTTTGAGTCTGTGTGCATCCCTTGTGGTGAGATGAGCTTCCTGGATGAAGCAAATTATTGGGTCATTTTTTTTTCTAATCTAGCTTGCCATTCTGTGTCCTTTCAGTGGTGCATTTAGTTCATTCATGTTCAGGCTGATTATTGAAATGGAACTGTTTATCCCCATCATGAGGTTCTTATAAAATTTTTTCTTTGTTTGGCTGTTATCTTTTAGCTTTCAGGTTGATAGATGTGCTTGTTTTCAAGTGTGCAGTTGTGATGTATCCTCTAATTCTCGGTTCTGCTGTCCTCTTGGCAAGTGTGTGGTCATTCTTTTTTCTTTCTTTCTTCTGCGTTTAATACCTTTTAAAGCAACTCCTCTAGAGTTGGTCTGGTAGTTGCATACTCTCTTAGGGATTGGCGGTCTGGGAAGGCTTATAATTCTCCATCACTGATGAAGCTGAACATGGCTGAGTGTGAAATTCTTGGTTGAAATTGTTTATCTTTGAGGACTTTGAATATTGTACTCCAGTCCCTTCTAGTTTGTAGTGTTTCTGCCAATATGTCCACTGATATTCTGATTGGTTTTCCCAAGTGGGTAGTCTGACCTTTCTCTCTTGATGTCTTTAGGATTTTCTCTTTTGCGCCTACTTTGTATAGGCAAATTACTATGTATCTATGAGGTCGTCTTCTCATTTGATGTCTTGTGAGGGTTCTCTGTATCTCTTGTGTTTGGATGGTCACATCTCTGGTGAGATGGGGAAATTTTCTTGGATAACCTCCTGGAAAACTTGCTCCAAGGTGTTCTCCATTTCCCTTTTTTCTTCTGGGATACCAATCAAACATAGGTTAGACCTCTTTATTTACATCTTTTGTAGGCTTTGTTCTTTCTTTCTGAGTTTTCTTTCTATGTTTTTTACAGATCAGGTTGATTCCATGTTTTGGTCTTCAAATTCTAAGACTCTTTCTTCTGTGGATTAATTCTGCTTTCCATCCCTGTCATCTTGTTATTTATTTTCTGGATGAAATTTTTATGGCTAAAATCTCTGTTATAAGTTCTTTCAGTGCTGTATTTTGTCTTTCTTGAGTCTTATTCACTCTTTCTATTCATTTCCTATTCTTGGTTGTATTCTGGGACCAGTCATTGGTGACTTCCATTGTTTGGGCTCTGAGGTTTGATTTTCCAGGAAGTTTCTCTTTGGGAATTTTTTTGTGTTCTCTTGTTGGTTTTTCCTTTTTTGTGACAGATCTCTTTCTTTTCTCTTTAGTTTCATTATTCAGTGGCAATGGGAGAGGCTTTCATTTCTGATGTTTGTTAAGTCCTCTATCCTTCCCTAATCAGGGCTCTGAATTTGTTCTATTTTGAAACAAGGCTGAGGGTAGGAAGCTTTGCTGTCTTTTTTAGTTTTGAGAGTCAAATAAGGTGAAGCTAGGACACAGAAACTACTTGCAAATCATAATGTTCACTGACTGTGGTAAGAGTTCCCTGTGACCAGCTCCCCACCACCACTTTATATGATGATGCAATGGGTACATGTGTATACCCCTTGAGTCCAAGATACAGTAACAGCAATAAGGAAAACAGAGAAAAGTAGAATGAAATGAGACAGACAAAAATTTAAAAAAAAAACCCCACAGAACAAGAAGTACAGAAACCAAAGCAAGGAAACAATTAAACTATACATACACACCAAAACAAACTGAAATAACAACAAAGCAAAACAAAACAAAAAACAACATCAACAAAAAAAACCAGTAAAAACAAATACATACACATGCTCAACTCAAAATGAAAGGAGAAAAAGAAAAGAGAAGGAAAAAAAGGAATGAAATCTAATCCTCACATATGTGTTCAAATACACATTGAACTAAAAGAAGAGAAGAACAAAAAAGCAAAAACAAACAAAAAAACTAAAGATGAACACTCAATCCTTCACATACACACATAAACAGACAACAAAAAAAAAATGAAAGAAGAAAGAAGGAAAAAAGGGGGTTAGGAAATGCAGTTGGAACCCTCACATACACATTCATGCACAGAGAAAAAAAATATTAAAAAAAAAATCTGTCTCTGGTAGCAGGTTCTGTAATCATTCCTCTCAGTTGCCCCTTTGCTCTCTCCTGCAGAACATTGGTCTCATTCACAAATCTCCCCGGTGTCCCACCCAGGGAAGAGGAAGGGGGCAGTGGGGGGTGAGTGGGGGTGGGAGGAACTTCAGTCCTCCCCTCCCACTCTAGTAGATTCAGTGGATCCCCTTTAGTGGGGAGGTGTAGGATTGTCTCTTCCCCAGGTTCTTGTGGGGGGTTTCCCAACAGGCTTATCCTGGAGTGGAGTCCTCTTATTACAGCTGACATCCAGGTTCCACCTGGGTTTGTCAGTCTAAGTCATGCCCCAGCCTTGTGGGTCTGAGGTAAAGAGGATTGCAGGGAAGGAGGGGGTTGGGTCAGCTCCAGACTCACCACTGATCTCTTTGGAGATCTTTCTCATCCTTTTCTGGCCAAACCCTTGTCCCACAGCTGAATCAAGGTAGGGGGTGGAACGCCTGAGATTCAGTATGGTCCTGTCCCTCCAGAGTTTGTGCTTTTAGGATATTCCCTCTGGGTCATGATCAACCCCTGAGTCGTTAATTCACCAGTCACAGAGTTTGGGTTGGGTTTGTCACTCTGTGGTGAGCAAGCCAGAGCACTTTCCTGCCCAGTTTTCAAGATGGTGGCAGGGTGCCTATTTCATCTCCAGTGGGGCTCTGCCTCTGGGCTCCCTCTATATGCTCCCTCCATAGTCTTTGCTGCCAGAGTCCAGCCAGGAGCTGCAGCGGTGAGGTAGAGCCTGGAGCCAGCAGTCTTTCCTGAAAACTTCTTCCTGGGAAGGGCTTTGTTGATTTTTTTAAAATTTGGCTCTCAGCTTCTGCACCTCAGGAAGTGCTTGGGACCAAGCTGTGGCACTAACCACTTAACCAGGAGAACCCTGGCCATTTGTTTCTGAGTCCCTACTCACTCAGTCATTCACACACCCACTTCACATGCAAAATTTCCCTTACTCTCACTCACTCACACTGGGACCTGCATAGTCTGACTGGCTCCACTGCCATCATAACATTAACACCCACTTCATAACATTAATTTGATTGGCAAAAATGTATTAAAAAACTTAGAAACATCCTGGCATAAAGTAAGTTCGTGGTAAATATTATAGCTGAATACTAGCTACTACTGTTAACTATGACTATTGGTATCATCTTTCTTCCTGGGTTGCTAACGTGGGAAAATATGGATCTGTGGCTGCAAAGCCCTTCTTAACCATTGCATAAGGAATGTCTGAAGAAAAAGTGAAGCCAAGCAAAAAAACATTTTTAGGAATAAAGAAAAAGATGGTAGCCAAGGAATACTACTTGTAGGTATAGCTGTAGGTACAGCTATGCCTTAAAGTCAAGATACACTACTGGAATTCCCAAATATATAAGCCAATACATTTCCTCAACTCAAAAAAAAAAAAAATAGTGTAAGCTGACATTTCTGTTATTTTCAATCAAACAATATAGAATAATCTTTTCACTATACCATGTAGCCATCAAAGTGAGCAATTCCCTGGCCAAAATGATTAATTTCTCTCTCTCAATTAAAAGCTTGACTCTGCCTGCATAGCTATAATGAATTAAGAATGAAAACGATGCTAAGATAGAAGAAAATTTGGAATCATTACCATTGTTCCACCTAATTAGGAGACCCCGAATACACAATGAAGGATCCTCAGTTACTGTCATCATAATGACTTGATATTCTAGATGGTCACATTAAGTGTAAACAAAGGAAACAAGAGCTTTTTTTGCAAACACACAGGTACGAGAGTAAGAAAGATTAATATTTGCAAGCCTTAATATCTCTAATCTAAGCATGAGAATGTATGTGGTCTTTGGGCATACAATTGTGATTTGTGGCTTCTGCATATTGCATAACTTGGAACATTAGACAACTAAAGATAAACCTTCATCTCTTTTTTGGTTATTTGAAAATTTCAAAACAAATTAAGCTAAAGTAAGCTATGTTGAGAAACTTCCTAAGTGAATAATGTTTTTAGTAATTACTACACTTAAGTTTGAATTTATGTTGAATTTATGTCCATTGGAGAATAAAAATTGTCATTAAGTTATTTTTAAGTTAGCAATACATTTGCTTCAATTCGCACTCACATACTTTATTAATATTTTGTTCAAACAATTTTATCAGGTAAAGAAATGAAAGATCTTCAGCAAAATTTTTATTCTGTGCCTTTTCTTAATAATAATATTTTATTCAACATACATAGTCATATAATGCCAAATATTTTTTCTCCAAACATATAATACTTGGATGTAGTCTCTAATAACCAATACTTAATATAATTCACAATAATGATCTGTAATAGTTTCTATTATAAAAACCTAATAATTCTCAGAAAATATCGGTTAGCTAAATTTTCCCCCAAATTACAAAAGGTTTGAAAGTCAGCATTGACATATCATGAAGTAAATAGCTATTTTTCCAGTAATACTTATTTTATTATTTAAATATATTTTTCATTTATCTATAAAAACAAACACAGAAATATGTATCTGACTAGTATAGCTTGAGAGGTATTATGAAATATCACCTTAAGTTAATCTTTCATATAGAAATCAGCATGAAGATTATTTCAAATTGTTTCTTAAAAACTCATCTAAATTTAGCTTGTGGATTTCAGGTTAATACATTTTCTAAAACATCTAGGTGATTTTATTATTCATTTTGTTCCCCATTGAAGAATCTCTCCATTTCATGTTATTTGTTCTCACTTTTTCCTTTTTTCCTGAGGTTGGTTTTCTCTCTGTTTCTCTCTCCCTGTATCATTTTCTCTCAAGACAGTTGGTGGCACGTAAAGATGGGATTTAACTATTAGCACAATCTTGCCTTTGCATGTCCCTCTTTCCCCTAAGGAACTGGTTTTTCTTTGAAATTGGCTTTATATCTGGCAGGGCTTCTGTAGTTCACATTACTGCTAGCCCAATAGAGAAAAATGAAGCCAAGAAATTTGATCAGGTTATCCTAGGGCAAAAGAAAAGGTTGGTTTGTGGAAATGCTTAATTTCCATGATCCATCAGGGATTTACTAGCCTGATTCTCCAGAGGAAATCAGAATCTGGTTTTCCATTTATTCATCCAGCTTTTCCAAATTACCATCTCTAGGTGGTTTTAAAGATAAGAACATGGAATGTATTCTAAATGTTAAATTCAATTTCTGATATGTGGTTATCTAAAAATATGAGTCAGAACAGCAAGTCCCTCTCCCACTGACCCCAACCCCAGCTAACACCACCAAACAATCTAGGTCTTTCTCAGGTCTTTAGTGAATTTCCTCAAGAAAAAAAATGTCTGAAGAAACTTAAATAAATACTTTAGAGTTATGAACTATGTTAGCCAAAGGTCAAGAATCAAAGGCTAGGTTAATTGAGGGAGGACCTTCAGGAATCACATATTCTTTTATCTTTCTTTTTTCACATGATGGACAATAGACTGTTTCTTTAAGCAATAAGGAGAAAATAAATCTGACATCCATTCCTTGCATCATTAAACATAGGATAAACTAATATGCATAGGCTCTTGAATGCTATTGCTTCACAAAGCGTTTGAAAATGGTCAATATCCACTGCCCTGAATCCTCTGCTGTATTTTAAAATGTTATATATCTGATGAGCAAGAAATTCAAGACTAGTTAAATTTTATAAAGGAACTAGATGTGTTATATCATGGTCTGTGATTTGTATGACCTTGTAATACACATTTGTAATATACATGTGGAAAATTGGAGGTAACATCTTTTTCTTTGTTTGCCCAGAACCAATTTAAATGTGTCACTCTCATTTCCTTATTGCAGAGAGAAGTAAGGAGCAAGTCTTTTGAGACTTTAGCTTTGCATTTCACAGACTATAGAGGCAAATATAAGGGTGTCACACCAAATGCAAGTAAAGAAGAGGATACTAATTAAGAACCATCATTCAATGTCATTTTACATTAGATTAAGAAAAATCCATTAGGAGACTCCATCTTATTTTTCTTAAGAGGTCATGATCCAAGCTACTAACCTCATCAGAACAAACAGCCATAATCACTTTTTATCCGCCTTATCACAGTTCAAGCTAAATTTAGGCCTCATTTGCCTTTTGCCAACATGCCTTCTATATGCATTGTAAGCATTTCTGCATTTTGAAGAACTTACTAGGCCATATACATCTTTGCCCATATGCATTTTCGTCAAACTAAGACAGTTCACTGGAAATGTAAAGGTTCTCTCTTTGTATCCAGAGACTAATTTTCCTCTATAGACTGCCTAGAATATACCTGGGAAAAATAAGTTTCATGAATTGAATCTTTAGTTCTTGCTAAGCTGCTATGAACACCACAGGAAAAGTAAGATTCAAACTGTATGTCTGCAAATATAGTTCTGACATTTCAGCTAAATCAGTTTGGACAACCATTTTGAATTTTTTTGTTGCTTCATTGATCATAAAATTAGTTTCATCAAAGCCAATCTCTTATGTACATGGGTGCTGCTGCATGTGTAACTTCCTTCTGAACTTTGGAAATATATTATTAATTAATGATCTAGACTTAATAGTAATATTGATTTAGAAGCAATGCTGTTTCTATATAAATAAGGTGAATTTCCAAGTACAAATAACCAACAGGATAATTCAGAAAGGAAAATTTGTTTGAATCTTTTGTAATTTTGCACTAAAATTGATTGTTTCTGAATTACTTGTATGATCTCAGTTATCCACTTTAGTTAGAGTAGATATGGTTTAAGTCATGCCATTAAAATAAAGTCATGGTTTTTAAAATGAATAAATGTACAATCAATGTTTTGAATACTTTGCTTAGATAACATTCAGTTTCCAATTTCTTTATACATATATATATAATTTTTAAAAACGCAAACAAGTAATTTTATAATTGGCAGATATAAGAGCTTTAAAAGATCTATTCATACAGTAAAAAGAAAAAAAATGAGTCATATTTTAAAACCATATGATTCTGACACTCAAGGTAAGAGGAGAGAAATAATCAGGAGTGAAAGTATAACACCCAAGCCGGGCTCGGTGGCTCAGCCTGTAATCCCGCGCCTTTGGGAGGCTGAGGTGAGTGGATTGCCTGAGCCCGCGGGTTCGAGACCCACCTGGGCAGTGAGACCCCATCTCTACAACAAATCAAAAAATCAGCTGGGTGTGGTAGTGCATGCCTGTAATTCCGGCTACTGGGAAGGCTGAGGCGAAAGGATCGCCAGAGCCCAGCAGGTCAAGGCCACGGTGGCTGGGAGCGCCCACTGCACTCCAGTCTGGACGACAGAGTGAGACTCCAACTCAAAAAAAAGAAAGTATAACACCTTAACTCTGAGTAATTTTTCCTTTTTTTCTTTTTAAAATAAATGGTTATCTATCATAATACATAAAAATTGTGATCTGCTTGGTTACAGTTGATAATAGTCATCATTTTTTCATTTCATTTGCACATACATTTTGTGTAGTATAGTCACACCTCAGTGTCCTTGAGGAATTGGCTCCAGGACCTTACTTGGATACCAAAATCCAACAATCAAGTCCCTAATATAAAATGGTGTAATATTTGCATACAGCCTGTGCACATTCTTCTGTATATTTTAAATCACCTCTACATTAGTTATCATACACAATACAAAGTAAATGCTTTGTATTTTATTACATTATTATTTTATTTATTATTTATTACAAAATAGTTGTTACACTGTATTGTTTAGGGAATCGTAATTTAAAAACAAAAAGGTTGTGTATGTTCAATACAGACATCATTTTTTGAATAGGCCTATGCATGGTTCTGCATCCATGGACTCAACAAATAGGGAAGATCAATTGTGTACATATATGCAGCACTCCCTATGTAGCAAACATTGTATGTGTTCCAAAGATGACTAAGACATGCTCCCCCACCCCAGTGAAAATGAACTATAGGCCAACACAATGACAGAAACTAAAAGGACCTTGTATCACATGCCATTTGTCAACAGGCAATAGAGAATATGCACTTTTGTTTTGCACCATAGCTTTGATTACATTCTCAGAAGATCATGAGATGTTCACAGTTAGAAAAGGCTTTTGTATAAATATGCAGAGACAATATACTGTGTTTTAAAGTACTTGAATCAGAGCAGACAAACTCAACTTGAAATGTCTTATTCAAAGTCACACAGTAAGTTTTCGGTAACAGAGCACTCAGTAGCAGCCACTTTGTGTAACCTTGAATGAGGCACTCAAACTCTCTAAGATTTATTTTTATATCTTCAAAATGGAGAAAATATATGTGGATATTAAGAATGAATGTGAGGATTAAATGAGATAATGTGTCAAGCATTTAGCACAGTACCTAATATAATAATTATTACAGTAGTAATAATGCAGAAGAATGTGAAATTAGTATAAATGAAACTCAGGTTGTCATGGAAGTTCCATGGGGAATTTCTATGGAATGCATTTGCAAATCAGAAAGATTCTATGAAGAATTAAAGAGTATATGGTTAAAAACAGATCAAGATGACAGCACAGAATTTCCAGGAGCAAGGAGTGGAAAAATTAAATGCTGAGTGTTAGGAAAACAAGGTGTGGTTTGGGGGAAATAAATATACAGCAGTATGTTGCTTGATGAGAAACATTCTGAGGAGTGCCTCCTTAGGCTATTTCATCATTTTGTGAACATCAGAGTGTACATACACAAACCTAGATTATAGAGTCCAGTCCACATCTAAGCTATATGGTACAGTCTATTGCTCCTAGACTACAAACCTGTACTGCATATGACTGTACTGAGTACTGTAGGCAGTTGTAACACTATGGTATGTTTTCTGTGTTTTGAAAAGTATCTGAACATAGAAAAGGTACAGTAGTAAAATCCAGTCCCATAATCTTATGAGATCATATATGTGGTTCTTTTGTTGACCGAAATGCTGTTATGTGGTACATGACCTTAGCAGAATTTAAATGAAAGCAAATATTAAGATATAAGACCGAGCCGGGCTCAGTGGCTCAGCCTGTAATCCTGCGTCTTGGGAGAATGAGGAGAGTGGATTGCCTGAGCCCGCAGGTTCGAGACCCGCCCGGGCAACTTGGTGAGACCTCATCTCTACAATAAATCAAAAACCAGCCAGGCATGGTAGCGTGCGGCTGTAGTTCCAGATACTTGGAAGGCTGAGGCGGAAGGATCGCTGGAGCCCAGCAGGTCGAGCCTGCGGTGGCCGGGAGCGGCCAGTGCACTCCAGTCTGGGCGACAGAGTGAGACTCCAACTCAAAAAAAAAAAAAAAAAAAAAAGATATAAGACTGGAAACACAGTTTGAAACACTCTTCCATGCTCTGGAATGACAGGCCTAAATTCATGATATTTATTTCAAATCTATCTTTGTTAATTTTTGTACAGTTAGTAAGATAGGCTGATGTAGGAAAGTAGATATAGGAGGAAAAATTGGAAGACTGTCATTAAAGTCTTAACTAAAAGAAATTAGGCCATGGATTAAGTGGCATTAGAAATAGGAATGAAGAGATAGAAATGAAAGATAATTCTAGAATAAGCTTAATCAGACATGGCAAATAAATACATGAGGCAATGCAGAAGAAATCATCCAGAGTCAAATACTGGATGATTCTTGGTGCCTATTATGGGATGATTATGTCCCCCCCCAAATTCATATGTTGAAGTCCTTACCCCTTGTCCCCTAGTACCTCAGAATATGTCTGTTTTTGGAGATAGGGTCATTAAAGAGGCGATTAAGTTAAAATGAGACCTCTCAGGTGGGTCCTAACTCTTACTTTTTGAGTTGGAGTCTCACTCTGTTGCCCAGACTGGAGTGCAGTGGTACACTCACAGCCACCCCAGCATCGACCTGCTGGACTTCAGCGATCCTTCTGCCTCAACTTTCCAAGTAGTCGGAACTATCGGCACGGGCTACCATGCCCAGTTAGTTTTTGATTTATTGTAGAGACGTGGTCTCGCCAAGTTGCCCAGGTGGGTCTCGAACCCACAGGCTTAGGCAATCCACTCACCTCGGCCTCCCAAAGTGCTGGGATTACAGGCTGAGTCACTGAACCTGACTGGGTTCTAATTCTATATGACGGGTGTCCTTGTAAGAAGAGATGGTTAGAACACAGACAACCACAGAGGAAAGATCAGGTAAGACACAAGCAGAAGACGACTTTCTACAAGTCAAGGAATGAGGACTTCAAAGAAACCAGCCTAGCTGACATCTTAATCTTGGACTTCCAGCCTCTAGAATTGTGAGAAAATTAGTTTCCATTGTTTGTATTTATTGTGTTGTTATGGCAGCCTTAGCAAACCAATAGATTGCCATTCAGAGAAATCAAGAAAATAGAAGCAAAACATATTTAGATAGACACAGATAATTAGTATAAGTATTAGAATGTTGATATGACTCAGACTTTGTAAATTAAAATCATACTTATCTCCTAATGATCTGATGCTTATGTTATAAAGATTTAAAATATAATGCTATCACTTTATTTTGGGAAGAATATATGCTTTGTATACTATATTAGTGTAATAGACACTAGCTAATACAACAAAAACTTTTAGAAAATGTGCTCTTCCCCCAAATCTTAGTGGCTTCACAAAGTAAAAGTTTATTTCTTGTTTTATAAATTCACCATAAGCCTTCCAGTTTGGATGTCGCATCTCTGAGTTAACTCAAAGAATTGCCCCTCTTTTCTCTCATAATGCTATTTTCCTTTTTGCTTCTAGCCACATGGATGGAAAGAGGGAGAACTTGAGGGACTGTTTTATGGCTATTCTTGGAAGTGACACACTTCTTCTCATAATCTGCTGGCCAGAACTCAGTCACATGATTCTACCCAGGATGCAAGGTATCCTGGGAAGTCTAGTTTAGCTATGTGCCCAGAAAAAGAGGAAACTGGCATACTGATTTACTTGTGTAGTCTTGGCCTCATAGCCTACCAAAGTTTTAGTGTGCTAAGTTATTTGAAATGGGAAAAGGCAAAGGAATAGCTAATTTGATGTAGGATATATTTCTATCAAGGTAATTCTGAAGACCATCTGCACTTAGAAATTTTTTCTTAATGATATAGACATTGTTTAGCAATCCGAAAGGTCCAGAATAGGCTTTGAGGAACATTTTCTATAAAGGAACAGAAAGTAAATATTTTAGAGACTTTGGGTGCCATATGGTCTCTGTTGAAACCACTCAACTCCTCATTGTAGCACAAAAGCATCTAAAGACAATATGTAAATGAAAGAGCATTGCTATCTTTCAATAAAACTTTATTTACAAAAAAAAATGGCAGGCCAGATTTGGCCTACAGGCCATGGTTTGCCAGCCCCTTTTCCAGCATATTAGGTAATTTGTTATTTTGCAAGTATTGCAACCTTATATTCAGATAATTGTGCATGGGCAGACAGCCTAGCTGACTGCCAGTACCAACATCAAAATGTGACTTTGCTGTGCTCTAATTCACCTGGTCAAAGCACATGAAATATCACTTGCAGAGAAAAAGAGAAAAAAGTTACTTTGTAGAAACTGGCCTTGAAATCAAAGACAACAACTTGAATTGATTATGAAAGTAAAAAGGAACTGACAAGCCTAGGAAAGTGGCGGAATATAGATAGAAGACGTCATAGTTAATTTCTTTTACTTTGATTTGTCTTGGAGAAAGGGTTAATTTTTATTGCCTGTAAAGATAACTCTCTCAGACTTTCTATTTCTTAAATCCTGAGGGAAATTTTAATCAAAGTTGTTATCAATTATCATCTCCACTTTGTCTTTCTGGCCAAATTTGTTTATACTGTAAATGCCTTTTCATGACATTGCTACCTCTTCTAGTTTTTCCAGTCTTCCATATTGTACAATAAAGCATCTGTAAATCAGACTGATCCAAGTTTGAGTGCCTCTTTCACTCTTTCAGCCTGTGGTTCAGGCACTTCCCTTTGCTTCTCTCAATCTCCATTCCTTGAAATTTAGCATTAGCATACTCACAGTGTCAAACTCAGAAGTTTATTTTTGTATAGATTAAGTGAGTTAATCTATAAAGACCCCTAAACTCAGTTCTTGGAACCTGGTAAGAACTTGATAATAGTTTATTAATATAAATATTTCAATAATCTCATCATCAATGCAATATGATTTTGAGAATCCCAATTGTACCAACATTTCTCTCACAAAAGTTAACAATGACTTTTTGCGGTTTGAGGTGGAGTAAAACCTTTTATGCATTTGATATTGTTAAACACCACTTCTTTGACACACTTATTTGCTACAATGTTCATGGCATCATACTCTGCTGTTTAACCCCCACCTTTATAATACTCATTCATCATATATACGTTGGCTTTCCTTCTCCGACTCCTAAAATGCGATGGTACACAGGACTTATTCCTTTGCCCCTTTGCTCCTCACACACAGATTCTTGAAGACCCTTTCATTTCAGGGACCCTCAATAACCACTCAAAACACATCAGACGCAGTCCTTCGGCTCCATGTTTCAAGCTCCAACATTTGCAACTCTATTACTATTTGGTGCTTCCATACATATATCTCACCCATGACAGAAAATGCTCCAAACCAAACTAATGACATTGTCAGAAACTTGACAGTCTTCCTTGCTTGCCACCATTGCTCCAGTTTCTTAGGCTTAACAATTTAAAGTCATTTTTTTTTACTCTCCTGATTTTTCTTCTCCTCACACTTATTCACTTCTCAAATTCTGCATTTCCTCAAAATATCCTCCCTTCCCCATATCCTTTAAAAGGTCCTCAGAGCTCAGTGTCCTTCCAAACACCCAAGCACCCCTCCATTCATTCATTCAGTGATTATGAATGCCTTACTCTGGGCCAAGTAGTGGTCTTCACAATGAACAATATATGAAATATCAATCCACCGTGAGCTTTTCAGAATGTATATTCTCTTGGGGGAAAGGAGACATCGATCATGTTCACATGCTATGGAATCAAACAGACTTGTGTTAAAATCTCAGATCTCTCACTAACTGTAATCTTAGACAATTGGTTTAGCTTCTCTGTGACTCATTTTCTCGTGTGTAATATGTGGATGGTAAGGGTACATATGTGATAGATATTTTATGAGTAAAAATTAGTTGGTGGCACATCTAAGCCTCTACATTGTGCAAACATCTAATACTCCCTCAATTAATGATAACCCTTAATATTATCATTATTATTACTGATAAAAATGGAATGAAATATTGCTGTGGCAAGTCTATGCATGATTAAGAGCCAAAATGAGTCATCTAGAGTTAAAGTGTCTCAAGGAAACCAAGGTGAGTCATGACGTTTCTGGGGACAGTTTACTGAACAACATGACACAAAGACAAGTTTCTTGTTTGGGAGTGGTGCTGGGTAAGACTGAATATGGTAGTTGATGGCTTTTAGAGGTCAAGACATGTGAACCCTACTGTTCACAAGATGGAGACAGTTTAGGTTTTTAGTAGAAAAGTAATATAATGGGATCTGTTTTAAAACAATTTAAAATCTTACAGCAATCCCTTATTCCTTTATGCTTGCTTTGCCTGAATTTTTAAAATGTTTCTTATTTATATATTGCATTGTCCCAAGTAGATGAAGAATGAACTAGGTCTTATTTCAAGGATTTTATATTTGGTACATAGGAGTTATTCAGCAAACACTTGATCATTTATTGAAATGCAACTTTTTTGATTTGAGCACATGAATTAGGAATTTGGGGATCACTTCATTTTATAAAGATGCATTCATTTTGTCACTTTATTCCATAGTTACATTCTGTACTATTAGATTGAAACTAATTTATTGTTAAAAATGCATGTAGTGTTTTGTTACAATGTCTACAGATACCAGCCAAGTCATCTCCACTGCTATAAAAGTCGCTTCAAGTACAAAATCAACTGATTATGATTCTGACGCACAATCTTCACAATGATTAGGAACTTGATTATTCTACTAAATTGTGCTTAGGTATGAACATCACTATTGTTTTCTGCATTATAAGAATAAATCACTTAATTTAAATAGAAACATCTTATTGGCTCTATTTTGGTGTTTTTCAAAAACAAATACAATGATTACAAAAGTCAAGAAACCTTTTAAAATAGACCACATCTTAGAGTAAAATAAGTTTGGTTCATAATTTGGCCAGCTACTATGCCAGCTTCATATTTACAGAGAGCAGTGATGAACTGTCTATTTGGAAGAATCATTGTATAATGGTATTGACATGTCCAGAGAAGACAAATCAGCCTTAGGGAGTGCATTTTACCTGACTTGATGGTGTGCACCTGTAATAGGAAAGAAGTCTTTGTCTTTGGGGCAACTGAGTTGGCCTGGCAGGGTAGTGGATGATTCTGTCTGTGCTTTACAGGTCATAGTAGAATGTTCACTTCTATTCACTTCCAGAGTATCTTTCAAGCAGTACTGTTATCAGAGCTGCAGTTGAGATGAGAGAGATCCTTATTGTGCTCCAAACTGAAAATCTCCACAGGACACCTGCCCATTAGTATTTGGCTGTTATGAAGGCAGCGAATATCTTCAACTTTAAATACAGAAGAGAACTGTTGCTTCTTTAAGATACCTAAGGTGATCTTTGCTATTTTTACCCGGATTGCTTTAATCACAAAGAAAACTTTAAAACATATCAATGTTCCATTGATTCCAAATATTTAGAAAATAAATTGTATTTCTTCAAGGACAGATACTAAGTTTACCATCTGCAAATTATGTATGTTTGTATGTATGTATGTATGTACAGATGGAAGATGATTTAGGGGGCATTACAGTGTATGCAAGCAATGGTATCAGTAATAAAATTCCACCTGATTCTTCATTTGTAAGGCCCAAGAAAAGCTTGCAAACTCTGAGGTTCAGAAAATGCATCTGGTCGTCAACTTTGTGCCTATTCCCTTCTAAATTCTTAATGAACTTTTATGTAAGCTTACTTTACTACTTTGACCTCAGAACACCATACATTTTTTTTTGGTAAGGGTAGTTATTTCTCAAGGACTGTGGAATAAAGACATACAAATTTGTTCTCCAGATGAGGCATTTTTAGTGTGCATTCTGGTATTAATGTTTTGCTATTTTTCTTTTTTCTCACTCTCCATTACTTCTGTTAATTTATGGAAGCAATGTTGGCTCATGTTTTAGGCTTGCTATTTTCTGACTTTATATGCATTTTTCTGACTTTAATATGCACCATAGTTGCTCTGTTTAACAACACTTTCTGTATCCTTTTTCTAAAGTTCAATCTTTTGGGAATCAAGTGCAAAAACAAATCATTCATCTTCAACAAAGATACAAGATTACACCTAGTGACAGTATTAAGTACAAAATTTGTGATGCTCACCACGACTGGAATTCCATTGAACTACCAATTCCCAAGGAGGCTAATTCATTTGCCAATGGATATGAACAAAACTGCAGTCATTATTTTAGATAACATATTGTATTTTCCCTCTTTGTCATAACTTTAACAAGGGGCTGTTTCACCTCACATCTTCGATCACATGATGGTGAGAAAATCCTATAACTTAAAGGATAGGATTTTATTACGGTAAGTATAAAATAGAACAAAACTGTTGTGCTTCTACAGCATTTTATGAGAAACCTCTGCTGACCCTTCTATAAATAATTCCTTTGGTAAAGTCCCTATTTTATGTTGGTTTGCTCTGTCATCGGTGTGGAGTTATGGCTTGAATAAATTCTTGTTGAGAGTTTGAAGGTTGGCATGGGAATGCCTTTCTATTTGAGATCTTATAATGGATGTGTGTAATTCGTCAAGTGTGGAACATATGCCATGCTCTGTTCACAAACTTTGAGAGAAGTTAATTGCCAGCTATCACCTTCAAAATCTGGCACCAGAATTTGATATTTAAATTATTTGAGTAAAAATTAGTCAGTAAGGCTTTGCCATTTATTCCTAGTAAATGTACTAACTTTACAAAATTAAAATAATTGTAAGAGAATTTTAAGTGTTTCAAAAACTTGTTATTTACATTTTGCTGCATATCTTGGTTAGAATTTTAGGTTTTTACTATATCTAAATTTTGGAGTAGGTGTGAGAATTAAAAATGTAACTAGATTGCCAGCTAATATCAGATTATAAAAAATAACTTTCATTTTTTTGAATAGTGTTTAATGTAAAATTGTTTTCTATAACATACATTTGATTGTGATATTTCTAACAATATTAAAAAACATACTATCTTCCACTTACTTTATGCATATAAAACAAATACTTTATTTATTCCTATCTTCTCCAAAAGTGGGTTGTTCACAATTCCCAATGCTTTGAGAACTCACAAAAATGCATTATGTATTATATGTTTACAATTAATCATTTATTAGATCATTATGAAAATGTAAAATATTATCTTTCTTTTGCCCATGATATTCAACTGCTGCATAAAAGAACAGGCATGGTATGCTATTTGATGAAATGCCATGCATCAAAATCTTTTAAAGATTTTGTATTTTATTTTAAAGATGTGGGTACCAGTCAGGATTAGGTACATAAATGGTCTATCTACAGGTAAAGTTTGGGCCTCCAACTTGTCCTCACTTCACCTGGTTTAGGATCAGGCACATTTAGTGATCCTATGTCCCCCACACCCTTATAGACATTGGAATAGGCAGCCAACCAATTCCTGATCATAATTCCCACCCCCCCCCTTTTTTTTGGTGATATGTGTCACAAAATAATTGTGTCTGGTTTTCAAATAATCACTATCTGAAGGCTGTTAAATTTTTTTAGTTTAATTTTGAGACTAAAAATGAGCTGCCCCAACATGCATCTTTCATTAAATAAAGCAAATAAAACACATTTGATCCATTAAAATTATGGGTTAATTACTCTGTATGTAAGATATTTATCAATTAATCAGTCCTAACTATTTCCACGACAATTTTCCTTTGGACATGTAAAATAGAAGAAAAACATATTATGTATAATTTGTTTTTGCACTTTCTCTTAAGCAATTCATTCAAATTTAGATAAATATTAAGTTCTTTTATGTTGAAGTGGACTAGCTATCATATTTATCCCAATCTGTTTTCAAATGCAAATAGCTAAGTGTTTTTGTATTCTCATCAGAAAAGAGTCCTGTGACTAAATTATAGTTTAATGATCTCTGTCTTCCTAGAGAGATGAATCAAAATTAAAATCTGAGAAGAGGATTCTTATTTTTTTCCAATTGGGCTGATCTTTCTGTAAAATCTCTGCAACTTCCTTAGTTGCACTAATCATAAACCACTAGATGAAATCAGTATTGTGAAAGATAATATATTTTTATCCAGAGAATATGGATTGTAGAAACATATCTTCATATAAAAATGATATTTTAAGGTATGTGTGATAGTGTACATTTTCTCTGGAATTGGACAATTGTCTCAGTCTCATTGGAAGCAAGTGCCAGACCTTTTTGGTTTAAACTATTACATATAATTTAATTATAATGAAATAAAAAGTATTTTACACTTACCCATAAGTTTACCATTTTCAATGCTCTTTATTTTTTGATAAAGATCTGAGCTTCCATCTGGTACCATTCCTCCTTCAATCTTAAAAACAACTTTTAGTGTGTCTTATAGTACAATTCCTATGGTGATAGCTGCCTTAATTTTTTTTAACCTGAAAATATCTTTATTTTGACTTTGTTTTAATATTTTCATCAGATAAAGAGTTCTGGCTTGATGGGATTTTTTTGCCTGCTTTCCTTTTGGCGATTTAAACTTGCTATAAACAATATGCAATATATTGTTTCTTTTTTGTCTGTTTTTAAGGTTTTCTTTTTGTTTTCCAGCGACTTGATTATTATGCACTTAGGTGAGATTTTCTTTATATTTATCTTTCTGAAGGTGTGCTGAGATATTTGAATCTATAAATTTCTGATTTTCACCAAATTTGGTATATTTTTCTGCTGTATTTCTTCAAATTCCTTGAACATAATTATAATTTTGTTTTAAATTTCTTGTTGGTTAGGTCCCATGTCTAGGTTATCTCAGGGGTCATCTCTATTGTCTTCTCTTGGAGTATGAAACACATTGTCCTGTTTTATCATATGTTGAATCATTTGGTATTTTGAGGGGGCATTATAGAGATTTTGGATTCTGTCATTTTTTCCAATTTTGTTGATTTCTATTTTAATTAGCAGGCAGTAAAAGTAGCTGAAATTAAACTTTAGTATCCTATACAGTAAATAGTTGATGAAGTTTCAATTCAGTTCTTTTAACCTCTGCAGAGCTATCTAAAGGCTATCCATAGACATGACTGCTGAAAGAGAATACCATAAATTAGGTGGAGTATAAACAGCAGAAATTTATTTCTCACTATTCTGGAGGCTAGCAAGTTCAAAATCAAGGTGCTGACAGATTTGTTATTTAGTGAAGCCTCACCTTATGGTTCATAGGCAAGTATCTCATTGTATCCTCACATGGTGGAAGGAGCAAAGAGTTCTTTGAGGAACTCTTTCATGAGAGCTCTAATCTCAATCATGAGTATTCCACCCTCACGATCTAATCACACACAAAAGCTCTCATCTCCAAACATCATCACATTGACGATTATGTTTCAACATGTAAATTTGGGGAGAGGGCACAAATATTCAGTCCATAGCCCCTGCAAATACACATTTCAAAGAATGACCAGAGATTGGGCAGAATTTATGCATGGTATTTGGAGTTCTTTTTCTCTGGCTTTCTCCTTGATGGATTTCCTCTCTCATTTTCCAGTTGCTCTTCTTGCTTAAGTTCTGTCCTCTGATTCTTCAAGCCAATAAGTGCAAGTTTTCTTTCCCCATTTTATCCATCAAGAATGAACAAACTGGAACCTGACCTCCCCCAAAATCTATAAAACAGGAAACTCACCTAGCGTTCTTCCCGTTGTCTGCTCTGTCCAATATCTGCTTATTTTGAAGCACTTTTCAGTGGTTTCAGGTATTTATTTTTTATGTGTTGTTTATACTTCATAGTTTTTTATCTGAAAGAAGGTTGGTCCTGAAAATATGCATTGCTAGTATTTACATTGCAATGAAGTTTTCATATTATAAATTTTTGAAAACAATTTTATTGGTTACTTCATCACAGGATTACAGAATAATTTATTAAGTTGAACAATGTGAAATAGTCATTTTTCTAGGTCAGAAATAGTCAAATAGTAGTAATTTCATATGCTTCAAGCTAGTAATTTTGTAATTATGTAATTATAATTTATTTTATTATCTAATATCTACAAGCATATAGAATTTTATGTATTTCAGGTTACTTACATTGCATAGAATCTGAGGAGTGAAATGTCTAGGTCAAATTTATGTACAATTTAAAATCTCTTGAACATAATTGCTGTTTTTACTACTTCATATTACCAAAATAATATATAATGTATTTGTTTTATATCTAAAATTGTTGCACACATTAATGATGTCAAAAATGGCATCTATTCTAGAACTGGGTAATGTGATAATATTTTGATTTTACTTTTTTTGTTGGTAAAAATGTTATTAAGTTATCTAACTTGGTTTGTGTTTGTTCATTATTAGCTACATTGAATATATTTATTATGCTTGTTAACTTCTCTATTTTTTCTTGGGCTAAATGTATCAGCACATTTTAAATATCCAGAAATATTTGAGAGTTTCACCATCAAATTTTCTTTTTTACTAATATTAAAGATTACTTCTCTCTGCAAGATAGAAAATTTTGCAAACTTGTTTTGTATTTGTTTTGTTGTTTATAAACAGATATAAGAAAAGGAATCCAAACCAATTAATGTTTCTTGTTTGGTGTAAACTCTACTCTGTATACGGACAACACAAGTGTTATATATAAAGATCATGCCTGGTTATAAGCCCTTAAATGTTGTAGTATGAGCTGACACAAAAATATCTAAGTGAGAAACACAAAGGCTATGGCATATGATAGAAAAACTAACCTCGATAAGATAAGGCTAGTTTTGTGTGTCAATACAAACAGAAGATATGGAACACTTGCTGGGGGCTTATAGTAATGTGGCATAGAGTTTTCGATGCTTAAGTGGGTTGTCTGTTCATCATCTTCTGAAAAACAACATAAAAAAATAAATTTGTAAGTCTCATTTAACCCCCAGAAGAAAATAAATCCAATGCAATGATAGTAAAAAATTGAGTTATGTTTGTGTTAATGCAGTATATCATATACTAGCAACTTGTGATTTAAGTATGTGTCTTCTAATTAATTTGTTTATTTTATAGGAAAACAACTTAATTGAAAGCATGAATTATAGTCCCTAAACAATGTAGAGACAGAGCTAATTGGTCCATGACTTTCTTTTTTTTTTTTAACTAAAAAAAAAAAAAATGCCTTAAAAGGATCAACCATTATATCAAAATTCAAAATAATAAAGTCCCCACACGTCTAGATTTATGCTAAACTTTAAGAATACCTTAAAACCAGGATAGTAAACACCTAGTCAGTGAGAATCATCTCTTGTATAATACCCACGATAAACATCATTAATAGATTCCTTTGTCTCTTCCTGCTAAGTACAGTTGCAGGGTTAGAATCCTCTGGAAACAGTGTTTCAGGGAGTCACTGCCAATCAGTTGGATTAGTTCATAAAAGGAAGACTTTTTCCCATACATACCCCTACTACTAAACAACTTATCTTGAGAGAATGCTCTTACTTAGGAATCTATTGTGAATAAGCATTATTTTGATTATAAGAAGCAGGGAACTAGTTCAAACTATTTTATGTGAAACATTTTTTGGCTCACCTAGATAAAAAGTCAAGCTGTATTTCAGTTTCAGCTTTTAATTAAAAAAATTTTTTTAGCTTATTTGAAGATCTTAAGGTCTTCAAACATGATTGCCACGTATCTGTCTGTTTCTCTTTTCTCTGTGGTGATTTTATATATTCTCAAGTAGTCTCTTTCTAAGTGTTGTTAAAAAGAAGCAGCCAGGGGACACTGGCTTGCATCATGCCTGTTAAGCAATTCTCTGATTTTTCCCAATAACTCAACCATAATTTCAAGCTAGGTCTTTCATTGGCTTCTTCTGGGTCTGATGTCCTTCACTGCTTTAGCTACCATAGACAAAGGAATGAAAAATATAAGTTGGTTATGCTTGTGTCACATACATGGACCAAGGAGAGCACTGGAATCAGCCTCAATTCAATCCCATAAACACAGGAGATATTAGTTCTTAGGTTCAGTTGAGCTGAATGAATGTAGATAAATACTGGGCGAGCAAAAACCAACAGATATTCATGGTAACCTCCATTCTTATTTTTCTTGACTTTTATTCTGAAATTTTTCTGATATCAGAAACGATAGTTGCATTAGTTAGGGTAAAAACTAAGCAGTTATAATAAAGAGACCCTCAAAAGATATTGGCTTAAAGAAGCAAAAAATTCAACTTATCATAGTAGTAAGTAGGCTCTGATCCAGAGTCATGTTACGGATCAAGGCCAATTGATGTTCTTTTGTCATCCTCAATACGAGTCTTTCACCGCTGCAGACTAACTAGAAGGAAAATGAGAAATTAACCTAGATTATCTTTAAGCAGATGACCTGAAAATTGTCAACAGCATTTGTTCTCATGTCTCTTCAGTGAGAACCTAGTCAGGGGCCAAACTTGGTCACAAGGGAGACTGGAAAATCTAGTCTTTAGGTGGGTGTCCATGTACCCGGAAAGAAAAAAATAATAGATTTGTGGGGGCAGAGGGACTGGGGAAGGACCAGTGGCTTCATTAGTCTCTTCTTTTTTTTTCCAATATGTTTATTTTATATTACGTAGGAAACATTTTCAAAATCAACTGGAAAAAATAGAAGAAATGGATAAACTAAGACCTTCATTTTGGCTACTTATCTCTGTAAAGATCAGTCCTTATACTCTGGTGTCACGATTTCACTACTCAATATTTATCTTTGCTGCAGCAGAATAAGAATACATAAAAGTACACTGGTCCAGCACAGTGGCTCACGCCTGAAATCCCAGCACTTTGGGAGACCAAGGCAGGAGGATTGCTTGAGCCTAGGAGTTTGAGACCAGTCTAGGCAACACTGCAGGACCTTGTCTCTACAAAAACTTTTTAAAAACATTGACCAAGTGTGGTGGTATGCGCCTGTAGTCCCAGCTGCACAGGAGTCAGGCAGAAGGATTGCTTGAACTCAAGAGGTTAATGCTCTGGTGAGTCATGATCATGCCACTGCATTCCTACCTAGGCAGCAGATTAAGACTTGACTCTAAAGAAAACAAGAAAGCTATTTTCAAAGATAGCAGTGGCTTGTTATATTTTAAAATGATACAAGATTAGGAATTGGGAGATTTTCATACACTAGGCCACTTATCAGTTGTACAACTTTAAGAAAATGTCTGAACTTTATTCTCAAATATAAAAGGAAGCTACAGAAGAATATGTTATCTGAGGCCCCTTTTGGATTAAAAAGATTTTGTACTATGATAGAAATAAGAAATTTAGATGAAAGTCTCAACCTCCAAAAGTACCAGGACTTTCTCTAACAAATAGGAATTCATCCTAGAACCCAGTTCATAGTTCTTTGAGATAAGACTTGGCCGTATAGTACTATGAAACAAACCACCAATAGGAGAGTAAATTAGCCATGGTAGGTATTTCTAATTGGAGAGTGGGAAATGTTTCTGACCTGCACAATGGATGCCTTAAGGCAAGAGATTCAAAAACACTTAACATTATCTTAGCTATATAACTATAATGGTATTAATGGCCATAGAATTACCCAGCCCTTTAAAAATATTGAGTGAATGTATCTGATTCCATGACCTCCTAGGGCTGAATCACACATGTTAATAATCCACAGCATGAAATACAAGATTTTACCTTTCTATTTGTTCCAGAATTATTACCCTTTGATTTTTAATATATATTCTTTTGTTCTTGTATTAAAGGACAAGTTAAAGGAGTATTGACTCTGTCAGCATAACTCTGCAGCGTTAATATGATCTTTTTTTTTTCAGCAGTATTAAAATGTCAGCTGAATGTGGCTGCTTTGTACTTCCAAGGTTGCCTTTGAAGGATCTATTCCTCAGTGGAACATCCTGCTTTCTTTTATTACAGTAGTTGGCCAGAAACCCCCTGTCGATCTGTGACTATTTGGAACTGCTAGACTGAAATGCCATTTTCAAAACTACAGCGCTTCTGCTAAACAATTTTTCTAGGAATGATGCCATATTACTAGCTACTTGGATTTGCCAAAAGGCAATACTCCTCCAATGGCCCTAGCTCTGGGAATGATACCAAATGATGGTTCAGGCTGGGGGTAGGCAGTAAATCAGCAGTAAAAGCTGAAAAATGCCCCAGCTTTTAATACCTTTTATTTTTTTCCAGATGACTGGCCTATCTCTCTCACCTTCTGCTTCTATTCAGAGAACACCCCCTTTTCCCCTTTATTTGCGGCTGGATAGTGGTATTTTCATTTGGCGTGGCCTTCCTTAAATGTGAGAGAAAATCCACACCTTTCAAAGCTAATGTAATCAAATTTCCATGTGACTCATAAGAACCTAGTCTTTCTCTAGCACCTATGTGCAACTGTAGGATGACTGATAGGATTGTTTGTTAAATGGGAAATGGGTCAGAACAAAGTGTCAGACAGCAGAATGGGAGTCAAGAGAGGGTTCCAAAGCACCAGCAGAAGGTATCTTTAGCAAGCATTTACTCTGGCTGGAAGCTGCCTTCTGGTTTCAGTCTTTCTGGAAGCTGAGGCAGTGGAGTTGTGAGTTTCTTGAGCCAGGAGCTTAGATTTGTTGCCTGCTTTAATAATGTATTAAAATATGAACCCATCGTGGCAATGACAGCTATGAGGGGTTTCTTGAATGCAGAAATTTAAGTCACCTGCTTCCATTTTGTATTCCTTTAAAATATATATATATACTGTTTCTTTCTTGGTTTATTTCCTTCCTTCCTTCCTTCCTTCCTTCCTTCCTTCCTTCCTTCCTTCCTTCCTTCCTTCCTTCCTTCCATCCTTCCTTCCCTACATTTTCCCTCATTCCCTCTTTTCTTTTTTAAAATTTGGTCACATGGGGTAAAGTATATTGCATATAGGCTGACTTCATTACTGTCCCTAGTTAGTCATGTGCGGCTATTATTTTATCATGCATATGCAGCAGCAGAGACTCAGAAGTATGTTATTACCCTTTCGAGAAAACCCATATTTAAGAACTGACACTCATCTTCTTGTTTCAGGTATTGTGCCTTGGTATTGTCTAATAAAATTTTGGCTATATGATGTAAAAAGAAGTAATTGGCTTTGTCTACTAGTTTCCCACTAAATCTTAGCACTGAAGCCAGTGACTGATAAATAGTGGGTGCTCGATGAATATTTATAGTGTTTTTTAAAATAATGATCCTAATGTCAAGCATATAAATTATAGAGAAAGAAATAGCTATATATTTAAAAGTACTCTGTTGGTCTGACCAAAATGGAGTTCTGAATCTTTTGCTCAGTGGATGTTTACCCAGAAGATAGGAAACTCCTGAGACCAACTTAGCTTTCTGTCTTTCTTGTGACTCCTTGACCTTGGAAATATTTTCCTACGGGCACAGTATTTTTCCCTGTCGGAATTTTATTTCATATTCTATCTTTGTTTCTATGTAGAAATATGCCACGTGAATAACAATGCCTCGGGCAAAAAAAAAAAAAAAAAAAAATCACTCCAGCAGCACAATTTAAACTTAGGACAAATCCTGTCCTCACTTGCATTTGCAATTTGCCAGCACAGTCAGTAAGAACTGTGCCCACACACGAACTGACAGAATGGAGGCCCCAAGGTTAGCCATTATTAAAATTTAAAAGTCCATTTACTTATTTTCAACATATTTTATTCAATTGCTTCTGAGGCACAATCGTGAGTTGCCTTTGGTCTTACTGCTCCCGTCAGTGGCTTCCAACTCAGAGGGTAGCTCACAGTTCTAAATGTCCCCATTGTTCAACACACTAAACAAAAACAAAACGAGACTGCAAGGTCAATCTCACAGTCTTAGTGGAGTAAAAATTAGAAGTCAATAATTCTCTTACCCTCAAAGAGGACTTAAATTAAATGAGCTTTTTAAAAAGTGGTATTGTGTGAAAAATTTGGAAAATATCACCATGGCAGGAAAAAAAATTAAAGTAGTATATAAATCACACATAGTACAAAAGCTTGTGATTTTCCTGCATTAATTCGGAAATCCTAAAATGAATATTTCTATTTGTTCATGGAATTGATAAGTCATCAGAAATGGCTTCTTGTGTTGGAAATGAGCAGTACAGAAGTTTCCTTCTATAATAGTTAATTAATAGAGAATAAGTAGGAAAAATGTCATAGTAAAATTATGGACTCTAAGTATTAGGGCACAATTTTAATAAATATAAAGTCCCTAATTGTATGTACGTACTAATTTGACAGCTGACGGTAGTAGCATCTTTTGTAAATTAAATAGCAAGCCACACCATGTCTCCAAAGGAAGGAAAGCTAGAAGAATATTTTGAATAGGTGCATAGCACCACACCCATCCAACATGCAGCAATGGGGGAAAACCAGACTGGAGACCCGTGTATGGAATACGAACTGAGTGAAACCATCGGAAGAGGGGAGGCGTGTCTTTCAAATTTCTCTTTTGCAGATAAACGGAGCAGAGATCCTACCTCTTTCGATCAGAGATGTTGAAAATGACGAGCAAAGTTTTGGCTTGGTCCCTTGCTTTCCACAAGAGAATCAAATCTTAACCCTGTAACTCTCCCTGTCCCGTGGGAGTGTGCAAAGGGAGGGAAAATAAGCGGCGTGGGTGAGGGGTGGCGGAGCAGAGCCGAGGAAGAGAGGCGGAGAGGCGTGAGCCAGCCTCTGGCAGGAGGGCGTGGATCCCCGTACAAGCCAGAACAGGTCCAGCCTTCTCGCGGCCAGTGCCAGCGGCAGGAGGAGACAGGCGGGATCTCCGTGGACAGACTCGGGGTGCAGACCAGCGGGAAGCGGCTGGCGAGAAACTCCCGCGGAGCTACCCGGAACGACTGAACCCTTCCCGTCCCTCTCCCCGCTCCCGGCCAGCTTGGGGGAGAAGTTTCCCGAGGGAAGGCACAGGACTAATCTCGTGCGGGAGGCGACTCAGGTGTGTCAGGGGTGGGGGTCAGTTTACGTCTCTCCTATTAGCCCCGGGGGCTCTTCCTACAACTCTTTGGGCAGGGGCAGAAAGGATTAAGGATTTGCTTCTGGGAGGAGGGGGTCAATTCACGATGGAAAGGAAATGATGCGCAGTTGGGCTCCGTCCTCGCCCAAAGTGGGGGTGATCCAGGGTCCCTCAGCCTTAACCTGGGAAGAGACACCCCTTTTCCAAGCCCCACCTCAAGGTGGCTGATACTGAATTCAGACAGCTCAGGGTCAGTCGGATGGAGTTTTTACCCCATCCGTTTTTATGGGGTCCCCGAGACCGCCAGCTCCCACTTCCGCTGGGATTACCAATAGGTTGACCCCTCTCTTTCTTCAACGTCCTCCCACCCCCACCTCCCTCCCCCTACTCTCTCGAGAGGATTCCCGATCCTCCTGTAGATTGTAGCCCTCTCTCAGGTGGGGCGTCCGATGTCCAGGATGTCCAGTTAGTTTGGGGGTCAGTCTCGGCCTCCTACCCCAGCCCCTACTCATCGCCTGGTCGTGGGGCTCAGATCTCCTCCCACCCCCACTGCCCCTATCTTGCTCCTACTCTCGGGAGGATTCTAGATCCCAGTGGGATCCCGAAAATGCTGCCAGTGTAGAATGGAGGATCTAAGAACAGCGGGTTTGGGGGTGAGGAGAAACGAGAAAACCGAGAGGGGCAGAGATCCACCCTCCCCCAGACCACCGTGGGGGCTCGAGGGCAGGCTGGGGGACCTGGTTGCCATGGCTCCCTGGTCGCCGAGCCGGGGGAGCTAGAGATGCCAGTCACGGACGGTCTTTTCCTTCTTCCTCTTTGTGCCTTTCTCGCTCTCCTTGTTTTTTTTTTTTTGAGTGAGAGTGTGCGTGGGGAGGGAGCAGGGAGAAAGTGATTCATTTGGAGAGCAGGGATTGGAGCCGGGAGGCTGGGGAACGCCGGCTCCTCCATTCCCACTCCTCTGGCTCGCTGCAAGCCGCACTTTCTTAACCAGGGCCAGGGCTGAGGGATTCCTGAGAAAAGCGAGCGGCTGGAGCAGCCGCCGCCGCCGCCGTGCGGGCCCAGGTACCCACGCCCCGGGCTGCGCTGCGCGCCAGGGTGAGCCTCGGTGGGCGTTTGGACCGTCAGCCGGGAAGGCGGGCCGGGGAAGGGTGGGAGACCAGCGACGGAGGGCAGCAGGGCAGGTGTGCGTCGTCACAGCTGGGTAGCACCGCGGGGAGGGAGACCGCGGCTCAGCCCCTCTTGAAAGGGCGCCGGGGTTCAGCCCCGCCCGTGGGAGCCAGCGAGCAGCCCCAGCCCGCAAGTGGCAAGCGGCTGCCCCGCCACGCGCGTGCGCAATTGCGCGCTCCCGCCGAAACACGCCGGGGTGGGGAGATAAGCGCGTGCGCGCGAACCTGGACAACCAGTGAGCCACCTGGGCTCGCTCCAGGCAGAGCCTCCTGCGGAGCCCACGTGGGTACGAATTCGCCCATGTGGGCTTAAATCGCTGCAGTGTGTTACTTTGGACTATTCTGTGCCTCAGCTTCCTTTTCTAAATAATAGGGATAATAACAATGCCTTCCATACTGGGTTGTTGCAAGACTGAAATGAGATAACACAAGTAGACCGTTTAATCCCATGCCTGATACGTAATAAGCACGCCGATGTTAGTTATTGTTACTGATGGCATTAGTAACAATAGTAAATGATACATTCCCATTTTTCTGCATCATCATTGAAGACAAAATTCTGTGTTTTCTAATTTTGGAGAAAAATCTAAATTCAAATATTAATATTCTTACTGTGTAATACAATTCCTACAATGCTCTGGCTTGCAGCGGATTGGAAGAGGTAAACTGACCAACTGCTGATCAATTGACTTTTCAGTGTATTGATGAAGAAGGAAGCTGAGAGGGGTATTTGGGGAAACTTTTGGTGACAAGAAAATTAAAAAGTTTATTCTAACAGTCTTGTGTGTAAGTTTTGTGTTTTCTCTTTTACCGGTGGATGTTGGGTTTGTTTCCATTGCAATCTCTTTGTGAGGGATCACTCTGTAGCTTTCATAATTTAACTTGTTTCTGGGGCCTCTTGTGTGCCCTGGATTTCCATTTTATGGTATTAAATGCTATAGTGGATTTACCTCTAGTAATGGTAGAGCATAGTGTATAATCATTCCTTGCAAGTTCCTGAATATTGTAGGCAAATAAATGAAGACAGATAGTTATTACTGAGTGTGTGTAATACTGGCTATGGCAGCTCATTAAAATCTCTTTCAGGGCATGTATGTAACCACTTCAGTGTGGAAACACAGGTTTATAATGATTGATATATTTTTTCCAGATTGTTGTCTGTTTGTTGCATCTAGAATTATGAGATTATTTCTTTATAGGAAGTCTGTGGATGTATATTGATTCCTCATGGCTATATAGGTGCTTCACCTTGTCAGGTGATGAGCAAACAGTGCATTTCATGGACCTAATTGCAGTCTAACAGGAGTTGATATTGCACATAATATACTTATTATTTTCAAGTTAGTTCATCCCCTTAAATGAACTGGCTTTAAATAAATTTTTCCCAAAAAAACCCATTTGCTTATTAAAATATAAGTATGTCTTGGTGAACTTGAGGCAAATAACGCCAGACAGATGTTATAATCATAAACATTCTGTAGTGATTTTTCTGGAATAGACTTCACCTAGAAAAAAAATATTTGCTGGATAGAAACCTGATTTGATAGTTGTCTCTGCAATCTTTGAAGACAGGAGGTTGTTTGACCCAAAATTGCTTTGTTGAAATAATTTAGCCTAATTCACTTTTATGGAAAATTAAATAAGGGTAATGATCAAGACTGATTTAAGATTCTTGTAGCTTTTAACTGATAAAGAAAATTAAGTAATAGAGGGGAACTAATGGTGTCAGATTTGAAAGAATGATTGTCAGGAAGTACTAAGAGTATCAATTCAGGTAGTAGAGTATTGCTTCAAGTTTGACTTTTGCAAGACAAAACTCTCATCTTCATGGGGAATATGTCATCTTTAAAAGGTACCTTGAGGAATTAGTGTGACAGCTTGTCTGAAATTCATGTGATCATTTACATATTGTTTCCCAGGAGCTTTGGCATTAAATGTTTCATTTATTGGGAATTATTTTGGCCTTTGATTTATGACAGCCAGCAGTGCAATAGACTGTAATATATTTTAGAAACCAAAATTTAGCTTTTCACCATTTTGTATTATCCCTCAAATCTAAGCAATAATGTCTTTGGAAAGCTTAAGTTAGGCCAAACACAAATGATAACAGCAGAAAAACATGACAGATCAAGAGGTGTTGAGTCTTGAATTTGGGGACCTAACTGACATGCAAAGGTCTAATCAAGAGGATGAACTTGTCTCTGTACTAAGGTTGTTTTTGGTGATGTACAGTATTATCTTATTCAATCGGTGTTCATTGTTATTTTTTTCAAACCAAGACTGAGAATACTATATTTTCAATTATGAACATTTTGATTACAGCTTCATTCTAGCTAATTCAGTCTGAAGAGAATGCAATTATTATGGTGATTTACATACAATATGCTAAGTTAACACAGCTAATGAGTGAAAGCATAATATTCTTTCTATTCATTCCTGGAAAAATATTGTGCTAAGCATTCTTTCAAAGAAAAGATTACATTATTCGCCAGCATTTTATGTCTACCTACAAGTAGAATTGGCATTGAGCCATTTTCTCTGCTATTAAAGAAAAATCTCTCACATTTTGGTGATCACATGCCTCTCCTCCCCACCCCTTGGGGGAGACTGAAAACAATTCTCAATTTAATTAGATGTGGTGCTTTCTCCTTTCTGTACATCTTTATTGGAGGAAAGATTCTGTATTTTCTAATTTTGGAGGATGGTTAACACCTTAAACATTACTAATTACTGCAGTTTATTTTATGTGTGTCGCCATAGTGTAGTTAGTTAATTATAGCTTTCTCATTAGCACCATGTAGAGAATAATGAATTAACACATTCCTTTGATCAAAAGGGACCTAAGTTTATCTTCTGAGAATAAAAGTGTTTTTGTGTTACTGAAAGTCACTATAATTTTCCCAAGAAACAAATTGCTTGGAATTCTCTATCACTGGGTTAGGGAGCTTGATGAATGAGTTGGATTGATTACAAACAAGAGAGAGTAGAGCTGTGGTTGCTTGGCAACCTGACATTATTCTGCAATTTCTGGTATATTTATCCAGTAAACTAGAAAATTCTGTTTTGTTAACGAATGTTTTTAGTCAGTGCACAAATAGACCATAACTAATTGAGATTTTATGTTTTGTGGATAAAAAATGATTCTGCTTACCTTCCCATTGTGTTTAGATAATAAAAATACAAAGAGGCATAGTCTGTTTTCAGTTTCTAGAGTTTTCTCTGTCAATGTTTACTTCATTATCACATAATTTGTTCCTACCAAAAGAACATAAAATGTATATCTCTTTGGAAGTAAAAATTATTAGGAGTTGTGTGTGTATGCTTGTACACTTTTTCAATAAGAATCAGAACAAGAGTTTGAAGTGAGATAAATTCTTCAAAAATCATAGTTTGCTAGTTGAACTATTAGGTAAATGTAGGGTGGGTATAAATATCCAATTTGAATGATGCTGGTAGATGATAAGAATAATTATAAAGGCATCACATTTGGAAAACATATACTCTGTACTTTGACCCGTATTTCTTCTCCTGGGAATCTTATCACATTCTCTCTTCTGATGTTTGGATGTGTCTCATTTCACCTATAGTTGTGGAATTGGAAGCTCAAAAAAGCACTTAGTTGCCCATCTTCTGATCCACCTCTTCCTAACTCCTGGGGCTGCAATTATGCCATTTTCCTATATTGCCTATGAATTTTAGTGTGCATCACAATTCCCTTCTCAGATTGTAAACTCCTTGAAGGCACAGATTTCATTTTATGAATTTCATAAACCCTTACAGTGTCTGGCACAGTGAGAAACAAACTGGGGTGGTGGTTAAATGCACTGGGCTATATATATAGTCTGGTTGCCAGGGTTCAAAGTCTAACTCAGCCAACTTGTAGGTGTGTTGCCTTGGCTAAGTTACTTTAACCACTCTAAGACTGATTTTTTCTATAGAAATAGGGATAATAGTCATACCTACCTTATGTGTGTCATTGTTAGCATTATATGGGGCTATCTATGCAGACAGCTTAGTAGTGCTTATTGTCTTCAATAAATTATGGCTTTTTATTGTTATTATGATTAGTATCTTCCTATATTATGCTTAGTATGTTAATAGACAACAATAAAGAGATAGAGGTGTATGTGTGTGCATGTGTGTGTGCATGTGTGTGTGTGTGTGTGTGTATCCCTGTGCATGTGAATAAATGTAAGCTGTGATCAATGTTGCTATCAAATGTAAACCTGTTGATTTCTACATTAACTATATGTACATATGCTAATAGTGATCATTTCACATATTTGAAAATTTTCTGAGAGGTGGTTCTTAGGCTTGGCTAAAGTTAGAATCACCTAGAGAGCTTTTTAAAACTACCAACCTAGATAAATTCAATCAGAATCTTTGGGGATTGGTTTTTGAAAATTTCTAATGAAATTCTAATGTACCCTCATAGTTGAGAACCACCGTTTTAGATTTGGGTATGTCTTCCATAAGATTATGTTTCACTAAGACACTGATTCACAGTTACCTTGGTATCATGAAATGTGTTTGGGAAAGAAAAAAAGATTTGGCAAACCTCTGAGGTTTTTCTTACTAATCTCTTTGGTTTAAGTAGCACTTTATTCTCTGAAGATCACAAATGTGCTTTTCATTTACTGTGTATAATTTCATTTTTCAACCCAACATCTCTGTGAAATGGTAGGAAAGAAGTCATTATCCTGATTTTGCAGATGAATGGAGTGAACCATCCTGAAATTAAATGATTTGACTAGATTCATACATTTAGAACAGACCCAGATAACAAAATTCTAGTGACTTTTGAGTTCTGAATGCTTGTCTGTTTTGCCCTCTGACTTCAAATGAGAGAGGGAGAATTATATTTGGACTAAAGTACTGTGTAAGATAAAGCTGTGTAGGTGAGAATTTCAGTCTTTTTGTTATAATGGTGCAGTGTAAAGAATCACAGATTTTTTTTTTCTAAATATGAGGCACACCATAGTCTATTTAAGATTCGAATCAATGTCCCTTAAACTGAATGAATCCAGCCTGTATATACATTTCAATTACCCAAAGAATGATTAAGGAAAATTTCATACAACATTTTAAACTGGAAATTTCATGTAAAAATGTATATTTCTGACTTATCTTAAATGACTTGGTCTTCTTCCAGCACAGGACTTGAACATCCAAGTGGCTGAGAATGCCATTGCTGAAACTAAGTGGTATGGACCCTTGATTGTCTTGAAGGACTATTGGTTTTGTGTACTTTCTGGGTAAATCATGGTCTTTTCTTCCTTCCTTCCTTCCTTCCTTCCTTCCTTCCTTCCTTCCTTCCTTCCTTCCTTCCTTCCTTCCTTCCTTCCTTCCTTCCTTCCTTCCTTTTTTGAGTTGGAGTCTCACTCTGTCGCCCAGACTGGAGTGCAGTGGCCGCTCCCGGCCACCGCAGCCTCGACCTGGGGGCTCCGGCGATCCTTCCGCCTCAGCCTTCCACGTAGCCGGAATTTCAGGCATGCGCTACCACGCCCGGCTGATTTTTTGATTTATTGTAGAGATGAGGTCTTGCTGCCCAGGCGGTTCTCGAACCCGCGGGCTCAGGCAATCCACTCACCTCAACCTCCCAAAGGCGCGGGATTACAGGCTGAGCCACCGAGCCCGGTGGTCTTTTCTTTTTTATAGGTTATACTCCAAAGGGGGAATTGAAGGAAGCTTAAAGAATGGACCAAGTCTGTTTGGTCAGGATTAAAAGAAACTCACAAGGACTGCTGAAGTGTCCCTGCAGCTGTCATTGCCTCCCTTGTCCTGAAGGGGCAATGGGAGAGGAGAGTTCTTGGAAGGAGGTGAGAGCAGTAGCTCTAGGGTAGGGTGCTAGGTAAAACCTAAGGCTTTTGATAGAGCATAAATTACAAGGCACTGCTCTGAGCTCTACACCTACCCCTATGGGTGATCTCCTGCTGCTTCTTCAGAGTGACAGTCAGAGGGTGAGGAAACCAGATTGAAGTGGTCTGCAGAGGCCGGTTCTCCCAATACAGAGCAGGATGGAGGAAAGCAGACAATGCATCTGAATCTGGGGAGTGGTGCATGAGAAATACCTGACACACCTTGGAGGCTTCACATTTATGGAATGTGAGTCATGGGGAAGGGGAAAGCTCAGATAGTCGGAAAGAGTGCCAAATAGGGAATCATGAAGTTTGTCTTCAGAGTTATCTTTACCCCTTTTCCTTTGTCATTGCTTTCTCCTCCCTTCTTTCCTTGCCCCAGGTGAGTGTGCTCATATTCAGAAGCAGGCTTCAGCTGGGACTTCTAAACTTCAATACAAATTTGTCCATTCCCTTGCATTATCTCTGCTTTCTAATATGAGAGCTGACACAGCAGAAAGAATAATGTAAAAGATGTATTTCAGCTTCTATGGCAACAGGTTTGCATTTGTAGCAGAGATTCCTCTCTAACAAAAGATTTTCCTGTGAGTTGTGATTCTAATGGGAGGGATTGTAGGTATCATGCCTGGGAAGTGGAGATGCCCTCAAGTAATAGTCTAGCAGCAGAAAGTCCTGTCACCTTGACATCTGGATATCTGGAGGGAGTATCCCTCTTCTCTGGTATAGTTGCATCAGAGTGAGGAGGATGAGGAAGTATGTCAGGGATGCATTTGTTGCATCCTGATGTAAGGAATTTGTGTTTCCAAGGGTTAAGGGATGTATTTAATGGAGTAATAGAATGTAAGTGGGTGAGAGGAATGTGGCAAGTTTTTTATGATCTGCTGCTATTAGAGTTGATTGGAAATTCAGCTTGTTATTGCATTGCTGAAAGATGTAATGTGACAGAATATCAGCTTACTGTGGGATGGCTTATGAATATATATGTTCAAAAGAAATAACATATTTCATGTGCAAAAGGTCTGGGTGTAGATAAATATTGACCTTTTTCAAGACTCTGACATTGGATGCCATACTTCCATCCATTCAGAAGATTGCCTCTGAAGATTTCTATTTTAAAAAATCATAGTATCTTGTATTATTTGATTGTTTATGCTTTTTAGAGAGTTTTTTCATATTATCTCATTTGAATTCTACAATAAACAGTGAACAAAAAGAAATGGGTTGTTAGCCCATTTTATAGATGGAAAAAACTGATGCAAGGTCAAATGGTAGGCTAGGCAGTGGTAAAAATTAGAATTAACACTCAAAATTCTTGATTTGTTACCTAGTTCATAGCGTACTCTATTGCTTTTAGAGTTCCTTATTTGAAAGAAAAGACAAATATTGTCTAACTGATGGTGAATCTTTTTATTTTCAAAGGAAATCCAGAGTTATGATTTTAAAATGTAGGGAGTAATGAAAAATGTAGGGTAAGTACTGAAAACACCACCAGTTATATTTTCAGGGTTGAATGTAGCCCTGCCCAAAGATAAGGAGATTAGATTTTTCCAAAGCATCCTCAATTTTATGATACTCATTTTTATGGGCCCTATGAGACATTGAGGATGACCAGTCATTTAAAAAAGCTTTTATTGATAACCGCATTATGCTAGAGACAGGACCAAATATGTGTCAGGCAGATACTTAAATAGCCACCATTTATCCTTTATTAAGTGTTCGTTGTATGTTTTGCAATCCTTACATCAGTGATTTGAGGAAAGTACTGTTATCAAAATACGCATTGTAAACTGGGTCATGTAGACACAGACGGGTCCTTGTCCCAGGTCACACAATATGGCTTGTAAGTGGCAGAGAGAGGCCTCAGACTAACAAGTATCTGATCTCTAGCCATATCAGAGCCTCCTTGATTAGCAGGATTCTCCAACTAGGGTCTTTACCATGGACTAGCAGTCTTTGTTGTCCATCCAAACTGACCTATGTCTTATTATTTCAATTAAACATAAGGAAAAGTAGATATAAAGGAATTCTCCTAAGATGTTACATGAACAAAAGAAGATTTAATATCTTAATGCACAGGATTAATAGTGAAGGACTGTCATGTAGGAGACATACTGGAAGAGGGGGACATTTGTGGCCTCTCCAAAGTCAAATCATATAAGCATTTGGTGCGCTGACTCTTCTCTGCCAGATCCTGGGCACCATCATATATAAAAGTCAACCTTTACCCTTCCCAAGGCTTTTACTTGCCCTCATTACCATTTTGCATTTTGTGGCAGAAATGTATCTGATGCTCTATATCAATATGCATGAATTTCCCTCACTTCTAGGTATTATATGTAACCAGCTATATAACACGGTTGGCATTTCCACAAAGGTATGAGTATCTGCTATTCCAGATTAAGGCAGAAATAACTGGCAATAGAAAATTCCATATCCCAGCCTTGTTCCTGAAAATGGCTTAAAAATTACACCAATATAATGCTGGCACTATCTTTATTAGCAGCTGTCAATTAAGATAAGGCTTTGGAGGAAAAAAAATGTAGGCACTGTCAATATATTTGGGAGTTTTAAGAGGTTTTGAAAAATTATTTTCCTTTGTAGTATTTCAAAGCAAATGTCAATATATTTTTTAAATGTGCATGCTATAAATAGCATTCTCAAATGCCAAGTGGCTCCAAGAGGGTTCCATTTTGTGTAATACCCAGTGGCAAGCACAAGTTTGTTTCCTGCTTCGGCTAGAGAGGAGAGTCCATTTTCTTGAACTACATAGAATGCACTTGCTCTAAGGCTTTTGTTTGACCTATGCCTGCTTCTCTAGAGTAAAGCATGTGTTTTCTTGAGACATATATTTAATTTTGTGTTGCAAATTCAAAAACACTTATTCTGTAAAATGAATCTGATGACTTAATGGAGAATTCATTCATTACATTCAAATGTAAATATATAAAGTATACTTAAGGTGTTATAGGATGGCAAGCAATTGAAAACATTGCCCAAAATGGTAAACGGACAAAAAATAATGACAATTTTAGCATCTATAGCCTATAACCACATGGATAATAGACTATTTTGGGTTATTTGCTATTGTTCGCTAACTTGAGACATACACTATTTTCTGTAAAGAAGATCTGATTGAATGGACAAAAATAGCCAAAACAAACATGTTTAAGTTTGACCTTGACCTCAATTTGCCTTGTGACCTCTAGCAATTCTCAAAAGAGTTAGATTTCAAAGGGTCTCAACAGTCCCCTCTTTCTATGCATACACGTTTCTGCATGTAATTGATTTGGGCTGAATAGGTTTTTGAGCACAATTGATTTGTTTGAAATAACATTAAAGGACTAGAGTTGAGCAATTCAGGTGCAACTCATGTATGCTTCTGTGAGTCAAGCTCAGATAAATTGGATGTGACCTTAACTACTGTCCTCTCAAAAAAGGGGTGGGTGGGGGACTGGCAGTTAGAGTTAATGTCATCCAATCATGTTTAAAAATTGGTATGAATGGTCTGAATTGGAAATTAATCTCCATACCCAAACTCTCTTTTGAAAACATGGTTACCACCTTCTATTTTTCTGTTTCACCAGCTGTAAACTTAGGAAAGAAACATTTACCACTGCCTCCCAGTGGCAGTTAGGGGATTAATGAGCTAATATTTGTAAAGTGCTTTGAAGATGAAGGTGCCAGCTATTATTATTACTAATAAACCATTTTTCTTCAGTGTAATTTTGGACAGCAGCCATTAAAAACCCATTACTGTATTTAACAGTAAAACAATCTGCTGCAGCCTCATATTTACTGCCTCAATTAAGCATGTATTCTACTTCCTCTTCCCCTCCAAATTCAGAGCTGGTGAGTAGAGACAGAAATGTGTGTCATCATTTCCCAAGTTCACTGAAATATTGGGTTTGGGTCCTTTGATTGTCTTTGCAGAAAGGTGGATGTAAATTCAGTGGGAGACTAGTTGGGCTATGTACATTTGTTTATTTGCCTTATAAAGGAAATGGAAGCCCCGATTCTAGGCTTTTATTCAACTGGATTTACATTGCAATTTATTGTCTTTGAAAGTTGCATTCCTGTATCTTTTTTGGTTATTTGATACTGGTATCATGAACGAAGCAGGTTTATTTGGGTGGTTGTATGTGAGCGCATGCATGAGGGTGAGGGAAGTTGTGCACTGTTCACCAATCACTACTAAATCCGAAGTGGAAAACTGAAATAGTTATGCAACTACCACCAGTCCACAAATATTGAAAAATAAAATTGGGGGCATAGAATTATAAAGACTAGCTTTTGAATTAGTAAATCACTATAATAAATGTATGATAGTAAACCCCTATAATCCCAATTTATTTTGATTTATGTAGATGTCTTCAAATACTGGATGATACAGGGTAGTGTAAATATTTCCCACATATTTTCAAAACAATGCTCACTTTTTTCTGTTATTGTACTACTGCAAATAAAAGTAAAAAAATATAAAATAAATCAATAACTATATAATACCTGTCCTGGGTTATCACCAGCTACCTCCATATTTAAATCCTAGGTCAGTATCTAAAAGTTGAACAAAGAAGTCTCATAAAAACCTAGATCTCTATCTCTGCAAAAATTCACAAAAATCCAAGCATGTTATTATGGAAAGTCCTTCTTCATTCAGTGACTATTTACTCTTAATTTAGAACCATTCTAATAAGCATAATTGTCTGTTTTACTTTAGGAGATGACAGAGTATATATAATCTGCAAGTTGGAGCAGATGAGAGAATTTTGCAGATTCATTCTTAGACAAAAGAAGTTGCAGCTCATATCTCTTTAATAAGGGAGGGGATTAGAAAGACTAGAAAAAGATAACTCAGAAATGACTATATAGGTCATCTTGAATCATTAAGAAATTATGAAATCGTTTATAATAAAATAAATTTTGGAATATCACCTACAGAAATACAGATCATTTATCTGGAAATCATATGGAACCCCTCTTTTCTAGTAATCTAACTGTTTAAGAATGTTAAATACACATCCCCATGAGAACCCCAAACATTTAAAATGTTTCTTTTTAAAAAGAATGCACTAATAATTATCCAAGGTAGGTACTATTGCTTACAGATAGAATTTTGTATTGCCCATTGCAAATTTACCACAGAATATATATTTTTTTATTACTATCACTTAGGGAGACTGTGCTTTGTAAATACCATCACCATTCCATTGACTTCTGAAGTTGAGCTCATGCTATTTTCATCATTTGTTTTGTTTAATTGTGTATGGGGAATTCACCGTATGGCTTAATACTGTTTAAGACCTCAGTAGATATGTGTTTTGCATATGAGATTCTTGGGGTATCAGCAGGGATATACACAAGCTGCTTGTTATTGAGAAAAGTACCTGGAGGCTTGTGTTTAGCTAAGAGGAGAAATGATTTTAAAAAAGATTCTAAAATGTGACCAGGTAACGATTTGTGCAAAAATGTGAAGGGATATTGTTTTACTTATGTATTGCTATGTGACAAACTAACCCTTGACTTAAACCTCAAACAACAACCGTTTTATGAAATCTCAGGAATTCAGGCAGAGCTCAGCAGACTGATTTCTTCTTTCCCCCCTTGGTGACAACTGTGATCATATGATGATGTTCAGAGGATGATCAGGGTAGGCTGATGGCCCCCCACATGTCTTCCCTCACATGTCTGGTGCAGTGGAATGGAACGATAAGCGCAGTTGGGCCTCCCTTCTTTTTCAAATAATCACAAGGTCATCCTACTGGTCTTTTCAGCAATGTCATTGGAGTTTTTGCAAGATGGCTCAGGGCTCCCAGAATCCAATTTGAAAGCTTGTCAGTTCTCTTAAAGGCTGATGCTGGGATAGTTCAGATTCAAGGGAAGCACTCATCCAGTCAGCTTGCTGGGGGATCCTAGTAGACAGAGTTGGAAAGGTGCTAATTAAGAAAGATATGCAAACTAACTGAATTATTAAACATACTGTGATATACTTTTTACTCACCACATGATTGGATTCAAAATGAGGGAAAAACGTGGAACAAGTAGAAAAGGCTTCAGTTCCAAGAGACCATCCCTTCTCCTCTTCCTAGATATCCTAGGCCCATATAACTTCAAACTTCAAGAAAAAAGAGTGACATGAAAGCGAACTTTGACTAACCTGAAGTGCCAGTGGTTTTGTCTGGAAGGAGAATCAAAGTGAGAGGAAGGAGGCATCCAGTTGACTGAGAATACTGTTGGCCAAGATTTTTTGGTGCGCTGAACTTTTCCGGTGCTTTTCTCCTCTGATCTATTTAGATTTATCTTTACATTTTTCCATTTAGCTGGGAAGTGATGAGGGATTGGGAAAACCAGGAACACCTCAGCAGGGTCAGAAGGGCAGTAGTGAAACCCAAGTGTCAGGAAACAGAGAACTGATCAAGAATGCTCAAGAAACCAGGCTTGAGGAGGGAGAGAAAAGAGCTTCTGCATTTCCTTCTATTTATCTGTTACAGTCACAAATACAAACAGAAGAGGGCTTTTTGCTCTGGATTGATATGGTTGCATTTGGCTGCAGTAAATACATCTAATTCTCAGACGCATGACTGTGATAGAAAGAAGACTAATGAGTGGCCAATACCAACATGATTCTTATATCTTCCTGCAGTGCATGAGAGCACAGAGCAAGAAGCAAATCAAGGAAATTCAGTGCAGGAAGCTTTCTCAGGCTATTCTACCTCCTCAAATACTCTCTGAAAATGGATGAAGAACTTTTGCCATGCCCAAAATGTGTTCAATTTGTATTCTCATTGCCTCGATTTCTCTATTTCTCCAAGTCCTGCCACCACATTCTTTCTCCCATGACTTGTCATTTTTTAACAGGCAAAATGCAATATATGGAATCCTAAAATGGTATGCTTTGATGAATTTAGTTCTACATTGGTAAGCCAGTATATTGTCTTCGAATGAAAGATATGATATCTATCTATATGTCACTTAATTTGATATTTGTAATAACTACATATTTAAGCAAGAGAGGTATTAGTTATGTTCAGAAAGGTTCAGTGGAGTTAATGGAACTAATATGAAAGGGAGTAGAACTGGAACTCAGATTGTCTGATTTTTAAAAGTTATTTCAATGACCAATCATTCACTTATGAATAAAAGATTTCCTTATTCAGAAAATGCAAGTTTTCTGAACAAGTTTTCTTAGATGTTATAACCTAAAGTCTTATGGATATTAATGTCTGTTCGCTTAGATTTCAGAAAAAAAAATATGTAAAGAATGACAGAGATTGGTGGTGAGAAACTACCTGAGAATGAAGAGTGGTAGTAAACTGAGGTTTCCACAAGTCTGATTTGTATTAAAAAACAAAACAAAACAAAAAACTATTGGAGTTTCTAGAATCCAAGCAATTCTCAGATTTTCTCCATAGTTTCTTTTGATACAGCACAATACTGGAGTAGAGGGCCAGTCTTGCTTTAGCAATTTGCCATTTTCTGTTCTCTCTGTGTGTCCTTTCTCTGCTTTTACTACAAAGCCTGCTTCATCTTTCTCCTTAATACACTGAGATTTATTTCTTCACCAGCCATTCTCAAAAATTCTTTGTTCAGTCTTCTAATCTCCAGACCACTGCAACCTTTCCCTCACTGGATTTCTGCCTTTTACAGTCGTTCTTCTCCACTAAGGTCTAAATGTCACTGCTAAAATCCCCTTTCTCACTTGTCACTTTGACCATGATGTCACTTACTTCCTGAAAATTTCCCCTGGCTCCCTTCTGCTTTGCAAGCCAACTAACTGTCACACTTGGTTTCTACTTTCCGCCAGATTCAGCCTTCATTATTCCCCTCTCCATCCCTGTATCCTTAGAGACCCTCTTCTTTGACTCAACAGCTCACTGCTCCTGCCTTCTCAGAGCCCCTGTCTTTTTATACACATTTCCTGCTGTCCTTTCGGCTTAAAATAGTCACTTGATGATCTCCAATTCTCTAAGATGATCTCCAATTCTCTAAGACGATATTCTCCTAAACTCACCATCGTTCCTACTTGAGTCATATCTTGTTGCTACCTCTTGTAACTGGATTATTAAAGAAAAATCTGACTTAAAGTGGGGGGGTTTATTATAATTGAAACACTAGTGTCAGGGCAAACAGAGAAAGGTAACTGCAAATGTTAATGTGATGAACACACCCAAAGCCATTAAATTCAAACTAGATACTGCTGCTTCCCAAAGCTTCTGGATTTGAGTCCTGCTTTCTTTTTATAAAATAGGAAGATTAGTGAAGTTAAATTGCTGTTAATTACATCTTAGCACCTACTTGAGACTTTCAGCTTTTTATAGTCAGAAGGACTGAAAGAGAATTTACAGGAAACACAATCCCCATGATGTGTTCACTTATGTCCTGCTCAGAGTACATCTTAAGACCATCTCAGGACTGACAGTACTGCTCAAGGAGGTACAGACCCAACTCAAGAGGATAAAAACACCCCTAAGAAACATTTGGCACACTGCTCTTCTCTTTCTCTAATTGTGTTCTGGAATTTAATCATTACATGAAAATGAAATGAAGTTCCTCTATACGAAAATCTCTGTGCTGGATAAATGAATTCCAAGATGAATTAGATATTGCCACTGGCCTGAAGGTGCTTACGGTTACCACTGAATATATGCCCATAGATATTATTAATATGAGCCTATATGCATTTTCTGCCATCTGCCACTCCCAAATGAACTTCCAGCCTAACTAAAGATTTTTGATATGCACTCCAATACAATGCAAAACTGATGATGAAAATGCCAGAGGAATGTATAGATGATGTGCTGTGGAGGATCCGAACAGAGAAAGGCTACTTTCAGCTTGTGCCCTACTAAAAATTATTAGGGAAGAGGTAGAGTTTGAAAGGTAACAAAGAAATTCCATTTCAATGTTTATTTCTCTGAAGCAAAGTAAATACATGTTCAAGCTTATTTAATGAGCAGTAAATTTTTAGTGATATTGATCACAATATAATCTAGTGCCATTTGAGAAAAACTTACCTTTCCCAAGTTCTGAAAGTCTTCCTCATGTATTGTGAAACAAAAGCTGAATACCACATGTTCATACTTATAAATGGGTCCTGGACATTTATCATAACACTAGAAGAAAGGTATCAGCAGTAGCGGGACATTGCCAGGGAGGAAGGCAGGGGAGGAAGGCACCTAACCTCACTAAGGGTACTGGATCCTAAACCAGGTGAAGTGAGGTCCAGAAGGAGGCCCATACTTCACCTGCTTGAAAACCACTCATGTACCTAATCCTGATTGGTACTCCACATCTTTATAATAAAAAATAAAATAAAATGTAAAAACAAAACAAAAACCAAGAGGCAAACCAAGAGACCTCCCTAATTTGGAATCAGATCAGAGAAAGGCAAACATAGGTGGAAGATAGACATGGTCACTGTATCTATATTTGGAGTTAACCTGATGCTCTCTTGGTTCCTTGGCAGAGAGGTTGAGGGTAGACATCCAGAGCCATCATAGGGATGTTTGGGGCCACTGACCTGTGGAGGTGCTTTTCAATTCTCCGATGACTTAAAAATCAGTCGCTTTTGGCAGAAAAACCCAGCATAGTCCCTATTTTTCAATTGGACTCCTCTATCTTTCATTGTACTGCTGACTCTAGTCACTGACACTTCTAGGGCATGGTTATCAGTCCTGAAGCTCAGATAAAGCTATTCATGGCTATTCCCTAGACATAATGTGCATGTGAACTGAGAAAATAGGAAAGTAACATAAGGACTTCAAATCTTAGGGTCTGACTAAGAAATATTAAGATTCTCTTGACTCTTGTTTATATTTATGTAATCTTACTACCCTTTTCAAATGAAAATGTATTGCATATTCTTAAAGAGTTGTTGATGCCATGTGCTGCATTATCAATATTATTTTCTTATTGGCTATGGCAATGCTTATATTTGTTGAATCTTTATTGAATACTTATTTATTGAAGAGTTATTGAATCTTTTTAATATATTGTATTTTAATTACATTTGCAACTGTAAAAAATTTCAACTTTTAAGAAAAGTATGGACATAAATACCCATGACATTGATTAATAGTGGGTGTCCAAAAAAAATAGTGGGTGTCTTTGTTTTGATAGAACTTTGCATAATGCATCCCTATCTATGAGTGTAGTGGATTTTTCACTATATTTACAAATACAGAAAATATAACATTCAAAATTTAATAGGAATAAGTACTTGTATTATGAGAGTTTATAAAGCAATAGTTGCAGAAGTGTAAAATATTCTATCTCTGTCTTCTGGAATTGTTCCTTGCAAAGATTAATTATGCACACCTAATAGTATAACAGTGACAAGGCATAATTTAGAAATTATAAAACTGAGAATTTAAATGCATGGCATGCACACACTCACACACAATTGCTCTTTTGTAATCTCTATTACACCTCTTTTGTTGAATTCATTCTCTTGGGCTATACTTTCTCAGATCAGCAAAATGAAAACCTGAAATCAATATGTTGGAAAGATACGTGCACTTCCATGTTTATTTTAGCATTATTTACAATAGTCAAGATATGCAATCAACCTAGGTATTCATCAACAGATGAGTGGATAAAGAATATGTGGTATATATACACAATGGAATACTACTTAGCCATAAAAGAGAATGAAATCCCATCATTGTGGCAACATGGATGAACTTGGAGGACACTATATTAAGGGAAATAATCCAGGCATTAAGAGACAAATACCCCATAATCTTATTCATTTGTGGAGTCTAAAAAACCTGATCTTATAGAAGTACAGAGTAGCATAGTGGTTATTAGAGGCTGGGGAACTTATCAGGGAGGGAAAGATGGGGAGAGATTTGTCAATGGTACAAAATTACAGTTAGATAAGAGAAATAAGTTCTGGTGTTCTATAGTATAGTTCAGTGTCTATAGTTAACACAGTGGGTATTTCAAAATAACTAGAAAGGAGGATCCCAAATATTCCCACCACAAATAAATGTAAGAGTCTGCGGTGATGGATATGCTAAATACCATGATTTGATCATTACACAATGTATACATGTATCCAAACATCATGATGTACCCTATGGATAAATATAATTATGTGTCAATTAAAAATAGAATTCGACAATAGTCAGAGGTTTGCTGTATGTGTATTAGCAGTACAAAGTGATATCTTTCTTGACCACATGCTAGGTGACTAATTATAAAATGGCTTTGGGTATTGAAGTTTCTCTCTCAAAAGCTTTGCAACCTGATTTTTGAAAAAGGTATATTGCTATCTATTGAATGTCTCAGAAATGAAATTTACTTCTGAGTTTTTCATATTATGTTTTCTGGTTATTTTCACTTTTAACATTTTCACTAATGTTTTATTTACTGACTCTATGAATCAGTCAGTTTCACCAAATTTGTCAACTGCTAGCCTAAACCATTGAGAATTGGCATAATGAATGTTCTGAGTGAAAATCTGTTTGCCTTTAGAAATATTTAAAATGTAAGAACATAGAATCTGAGACCTAACTGCCAAAATATGGAAAAAATTTAAACACAAAATAATGTGTAAAAAACACCACTGTATTTCAGAGGCATGAAGTTAATCATATAGTATTTTAAAAAGCGATGTCTTGATGGCACAATTTTAAATTAAATTCCTATGGAAGAAATAGTCTTATTGGTATTTGAAGTTTTGACTCAGTAAAGGTGAAATTATATTTTTGAGGGTGTTTAACAGAATAATTCTAAATATTGTGTTTTTTTCTTTTCTTTTTGATGTCCTGTAATTTCAAATTTGAGCTTCCTATACGATGATTGAAAAATAAACTCTTCATTTATGTGTATTTTTAATATGTTCATGAGAATAATCAAGGTAAATATTCTATTTCATAAAGCTGAGAGTTGTTTATAAAACAATGTTCCAGAATTTTATGAATGAAGGAATACTCTCTGAACCCTAAGAGAGTCAACTCTAGACCAAACCTGTCTATTAAAAAAATAAATTGAGTTACTGCTTATAGATGCTCTAGATGTGAACTTACCAGAAGTATCTGACCTTCCTGTTTCTCCTATCATCACCAGCTGCCCGTGAATATTGGCAATATATTTGGTAGGTTGATTTCACTTGTAGGCATAAGATGCCATTGGACAAAATAGAGCATACATTTTTGGGGAAAGGGCTGCTAAATATGACCAGTCACAACCAGGGAACTAGAATTTTTCCCAATTTGACAGTGGTTTCTGTATGCCACACCCAGACTTACTTCTTTCTTAAGCAATGGTGATTTATGGAAATACCTTGATGAAGGCTTAAAAGCTAACTCTGAATTCAGCAGTGCAGAAAGACACCAAATCATATGCTTTTCTTTGTCAATATTTTCACTAAGGCAAGATATTAAATCACCTGGAATTAGTTATGTGCCATTTCAGCAACCTTTTGAGCTCAATCTGCTACAAGCTGCTTGTGCTGATTAGCAGTTTAAAAGTCTACAGGGGAAGGAAATTTTCAGTAGCTTGATTCCCACCCCCCTTCAGTCCTGTGTGCATTGGGAAAGGGATTACCTTCTGTGCAGCTCCTGAATAATTTGGTTTGACTAAATTTATGCTGAAGAAGAACAATATCAGAAAAAAATTCCCCATGGGAGCTGTAGCTATGCTCCCAGATATAAGATATGGGAGAAGAAGCAGTGCCTTCGAGTGTGTGTGTGTGTGTGTGTGTGTGTGTGTGTGTGTGTGTGTACCTGTGTGTGCATCACTCTGATTCCAGGAAGTCATTCATTCATTCATTCATCAAATATTTATTGAACTGTGAATAAATCCCAGGCCCTGCGCTAAGCACTGTGATGAAGACAAATACCCAGCCCTCCCAGAGTTACCATTACCAAGAACATTAGCCAATAAATAAGTAAACACATAAAACTTTTATAGGAAAGAAACAAAGGACTGTGATAGAGAAAAATGGGAGGAGAAACTTTCTTTAGAAAGGGTTTTCTGAGAAGGTGCCTTTCAAACTGAGCCAGAAAGGGAAGAAAGCAAGCGGGAAAAGAGCCAGAAGAGCAGAGTTCCAGATGAAGGGGCAGCAAGCGGAGAGGCAGTGTGGAGGAATCGGATTTGGCCTGGTCTGGAATGGACAGAAGGCTAGAACCTGTAGCATAGTGAGCGTGGGAGCGAAAGGCTGGCACAAGGTAAGCTTAGGGCAGTTCACATAAGGTCTTGTAGGTTGTGGATGACAGTATGGGTTTAAGTGCAATATGGGAACTTCAAAGGAACTTAAGCAGTTAAGCTAGCTGATAGGATTTATGTTTATTAAAAAACAAAAAAGCATAACCATGGCTGTTTGTGAAGAGCAGATGGTCCTGGAGAGGAAGAAGACTAGTTAGTATTCCACAGGGAAGCTGAGAAAGCCTTAGACTTGGTTAGGATATGATAAAGGGGTTTTTGTGAGCAAGACTGTGTTTTTATCTTATTTACTGTATTTCTGTTAAGATGATATGGATGCTTTAGGGGCTGTTGTAAATTATAACCCACAGCCCTCACACACAGCAAACTTCCATAGAGACTACCAAAGAATAAGCAGTTGTGGGTCTAAAATGTGTTTCCTGGTTGCTTAGTAGCAGGGTGAGTGGGTGATTTCTAATAGGGCTCAGGGTTGAAGTGGGTGACATTTAGTGAGCTCTGGTTTGGATGAGTGTGTCCTCTAGCAAAAAAGATTTTCTCAATACTTTCTGCACTGGGAGATCCTGCTGGTTAATTCTTACAGCAGTTATGTGTTAGAAGAGAAAAGACATTTTCCATTCAATTATTGATCATAAGCATGATGTATTGATTGAAATGGCATGATAATTGTATCAAAAGGATTTTTTTTTTTTTTGGAGTCGGAGTTGGAGTCTCACTCTGTTGCCCAGACTGGAGTGCAGTGGCTGCTCCCAGCCACCGCAGCCTTGACCTGCTGGGCTCCGGCGATCCTTCTGCCTCAGCCTTCCAAGTAGCTGGAACTACAGGCACGCGCTACCACACCCGGCTCATTTTGATTTATTGTAGAGATGAGATCTTGCCAAGTTGCCCAGGCAGGTCTCGAACCCGCAGGCTCAGGCAATCCACTCTCCTCAGCCTCCCAAAGGCATGGGATTACAGGCTGAGCCACCGAGCCCGGCTCAAATGGATTTTTGATACTTTTTTCCTTATTATATTTTCATGTATCATATTCAAGTTTCCCCAAGTCAGTAGAGAAGATGTTTTCTGCCTCCCCTTTTCCAGGGAAGGAATCATTCAATCGTTTAGAGGTTTACTGAATAGGAAATAAATTATGTTGATTTTTGCCTAAATTCCTCTCTTAAGTTTTGGTAAGTATATTAATGATGTCAAATGCTGCTAAAAGTGTTCATCTTCTAGGAAAATTAAAGTTTAGACTTCATATTTTAAATTTATATGATCTAGTTATGTAGAGAATGACATGAAGAGCAAAATAACAATTTTTCAATTTGGTTATAAAAAAAAAAGACAACACTTGCTGGGCATGGTAGCTCATGCCTGTAATCCCAGCACTTCCAGTACTTTTGGTGGCAGAGGTGAGAGAATTGCCTGAGCCCAAGGGTTCGAGACCAGCCTGGACAACTTGGCAAGACCTCATTTCTACAATAAATAATAATAATAATGAAAATCAGCCAGGCATGGTGGCATGTGCTTGTCATTCCAGCAACTTAGAAGGCTGAGGCAGAAGGATCGCCTGAGCCCAGCTGATCGAGGCTGAGGTGGCTGTGAGCATGCCACTCCACTCTAACCTGGGCAGCAGAGTGAGACTCCAAACTCCAAAAAAAAAAAAAAAAGCAACACTGAAATGAACGCACTAAATCTCAATGTAGATTTTGAAAGCATTTATACTTTATATAAAAAATAAGTCTTACGATGATATCTTGTATATGATACCTATTATGTGAATTTTTTTAAACTTGTAAAATATTATATTGTATTTCTTGAAAAATGTATTTAAAAATGCACTGGCTACATATGAAGTTATGTTAGTTCTTTTGGGAAGTAAAGGGAAATGGAATTAAGATGAAAATTTAAGCAGCTACAACTTAACTTTTTATATTTTATTACTTAAAAAATGAGATCTGATGTCATTATGACACAATATTAATATTTATTCTAGATGGTAATTACACAGGTTTTTATATTATATCTTTGTTATTTAAATATATTCATAAAATAGTTCCTAATGATAATTACATTAGGATTACAATGTGGGCCAGATTACAATGTGGGCCTATCGGTGTTTACATATAATAAACTCTAAGATTCATTTACTTAGATCTAAGAGAAATCGCTTGCCTTTTTATTTTTAACGTCATGGTCATTGTGAAAGGCTAGACAAAAAGTCAACTCAATTTCTTCCTCATGAGAGTAGAGGGAATTCACTTGAGCAATACTTCAACACTTAACATTTGTGTCATAGTACTCGGTATATTGGATAATCCTCCCAATGTTCTTGTCAGTTCTGTGTGTTCTTATCATTGGAATATAGATGAGCACACCATTGAAGAGTTTACATTATTGGTTTAATATTAGATTTATGAGAATATAGATGTTATACTTCATTTATACAAGGTATTAATTCATTGAACCTTAATATTTATTGACTTAATTTATGAAAATATGACTACATATATGACATAACTCTGATTTTAGGACTTTTGTAAAAAAAAAAAAGCATAGTTTAAACATAGGCTTATGAATATAATATTGCTTCATCCCCTCAGACAATATTTAAAATAAAGGTGGCATATAACTTGTATGAACTCGAAAGAAGTACAAAACATGATCCCCAAAATTAAAGTATAAATTCTTATCTACACATTTTATGTTATATATAACCTGTATTCATTTTCTATTATTGCGGTAATGAATTACCACAAACTTAGTAACTTAAAACAACACAAATTATTACCTTAAAATTTTAGAGGTTAGAAGTCCTAAAAGCAAGGTGTCAGCCAGGCTGTGTCTTTCTAGAGACTCTAGGAGTTGCATTTATTAGCTTCTAGAGACCACTTGCACTCCTGGACTCATGGTACCATTTCTGTAGGCAGCAGTGTAGCATCTTCCAATTACTCTTTGTCTCTCTGCTGCACTCTCACAACACCTTTTCAGATTCTGAGCCCCCACCTCCCTCCTGTAATAATGTAATAACACTTTTGATGACCTTGGACACACCCACATAATTCAGGATAATCTCTTCATTGCAAGATCCTTAATCACTTACATACTTTCCAGGTCCCATTTGCCATGTTAGATTACATTTTCTCAGATCCTAGGAATTAGAATGTGGACATCTTTGTAGGTCACTATTTCAATCAATTACACCTCCCTTCAAACTATTTTCTGATGAAGTAGTCATAAAAGTAAGTGATGTTTTGATGAAAGTTTTATGGTCCACCACTATTACTATCTGATATAAAACAGTATACTTAAATGAAGCGTTATGGGAACACAGATCTGTACTATAAAGTTAATATTTGAAGTTAAATGTTTTCTAAATATTGACTTATAGAGTTGAAATAGCTTGTATGTGAGGGCTGTCTTGTTTTTTTCTTTTGAGAGTGATTTACTCTTCAGAATGTAGTCAATTTGTGCACATTAATATTGTGTAAGAGATAAAGTTTAGGATTTATCTCAGAAGGTTGTTGCAACTATTAAAGAAATTACAAAAATATTAGTTATATCAAATTGTAGGATTCATTAGGAGAGAAAAGTGCAAAAATCAATTAAAAGGAACTGAAAAAAAACTGTGTTAGTTACAGGTAGGCTGGAGGATTATGCTAATAATTATTCATTCAGCATGTAATTAATGACCACTGAATATATAGCTTGTTTCTGCTAAATTCAGGAGCAATAATGAGCAGCTTGGAGTGGTTCCTACCCTCAGAGAGCAACGGTCTGTCTAGAAAGGCAGATCAGTAGTGGACAAATAGGTTCTGTGACGGAAGTTGTACAGATTGTTCTTTATTTGGTCCCTAGAGTTATGTACCAAATGTAACCTCTTTGAAATTTGAAAATGAATATAAATTAGAGAGCTATCCAGTAAGGTAAAGCCAGAATTAATTCTTAAATAAGAAAGAATGTTTCTTTTTTATAAGAAAGTAATAAATATATGAGAAAAATAATTTTCTTTATAAGAAAATAAAGAAATGAAGCAAAAGTAAAAGCTGATCCAAACACAAAATAATTCACTTACTTATGGAAACACACATACATGTTTTTATGCTTACACACACACACACTCACACACACACACACACACACACACACACACACACACACACACACACACCACTGTCCAGGAACTAGACAATGATTGTGCTTTTCTAGATGACTAAAATCAAGAGGAAAATAGTTAAGAATAGGAAATGAGGGAGATGATTAGTGCTTATCTGCACTTTAAAGGAAGTGAAAATATTTCCATGACTTCTTGGAGAAATTTTTTTTTGAGTCTATAGTACCTATAATTTTTGTCTTTCCTCTCATTCTCCAAAATTCTTTCTCTCTTCCCAATATTTAACAGGCAATTTGGTAAAGATAAATTCTTTTCTGAATAGACTTCATAGAGGAGAGTTTTGAAAACAGAAAAAGAAGGGTGTTTTAGTCTTTGTCAAAATATTTTCTTGCCAAAACCAGGAATATTTTTGTTGAAAGCCTAAATGCATGACAAGTTAATCTATGCCTATTATTTCAGGTACATAATTTCACCAGGAGTCTTTATAAGTAAAATGAATGTTTTTGCCATACAAGAAAGTAGCAGGTGTTGACATTACCACGGTTTTTTTTTTTCCATCAATATTTTTTATTATGGTTTTGTGGGGTACATTTAAGGGTTAGGTGTACAATTACGTTTCATTCAGGCACCCTGTTAAAAGAGCATAAATGTTATCTACCTGCTCTCCACTTCATGGGTCTCTTATGTTTACTTTAATAGCCACCGTCCATGAATGACCATCTACTAAAACCAAGCCGTGGGTAATTTTGTAAATCATTTAAAAATTTTTTTGCTAAATGATTTTACAGACAAACTCTATGAGGATAAAGACAGGGAAATGGGAAATGGTATCTTATTCTTGTGAAGGAGACCAAAAGTTGGAGTCTAGCATAGCACTATACCTGTGTGCAAGCTTCTGTGATACTCTGAAATATCAGTGCCAGTTCTTACCATTAAATGGGACAGTATTGTTCCTCTGAGCTAACGGGAGAAAACAAACACACAAACAGAAAACATCTTTTCTCGAGCATCCTCAATTCCTGTTACATGAAAATAAGGGCTAAAAGGTTCATATCATTTTGAAAGACAGTAGGTGATGTGTGGAGAACAAATACAAAAGGAATGGATAGAGATCAAAAGATGGGAAGTAAGCTGAATTCTGGAGACAATAGCATGTGTGGACAGTTGCTACAGCTTTCATGCTGACATATCAAAGGAGAAATGTTGGCTGTCTTTATTACCAGAAGCCTTCAGCTTTTTGGGTAAATTGCTTTCCTTTGACCATTTACATTCTTTTATCCTTTTGGATTTTCTTCTTGTTGCCTCTTCCTACTTTTTGTATCTTCCTACTCTTTGAGATGCTGGCACTCATTGCTTTTTGCTTTCAGCTTCCCATTAGCGATTTTGTTACAGTATCAGCACTCTGCTCTGTGTGCTTCCAGCAGCAGAGCCAAAGCCAATAAAACCAGCCAAGATCTGTCAGGAGAGACTGTGAGAAGATGACAGCACCCCTCTTTTTTCTTTTCTCTCTTGTGCTTATTGCAATTAATGCACACACATCTCTCTATACATCTATCTATCTATGTGTCTTTTTGTCTGACTGTCTATCTGTCAATCCATCACCAATTCATCCATCCATTTATTTTGGCATACAGCTTTTTGATAGAGGCAAACAATACCTGAATGGATTTAGTCTTTATATAACAAGACTCTAGCTGAGACTGAAAAATCAGAACTCAGAGGAAGTTAAGATCAAATTTAATGATCTTTATATGGGGATATATAGTTTTAATAATAATATGATTTGTTTTTCAGGGAAATTTCATTTCAATTAAGTATGTGATGAAAACACAAGGGAGTGCTTGAAGAATCTTCTAGTCCCTATCCAGGTGGCATGTTTTTGGATGGGATCTCATTCCATCTAAGTGTTGGAAGGAAAAATAAAAAAGAACAAAAACCTTAAAGAATTACCTCAGCCACCAATGTTGATTTTTTTTTTTTTTGCTTAAACTGTGCATACTTTTCTATTTAGATATTCAGTATTCAATGAGATACTTGTACATGGATGCAGATGTGTTTACATATACTCAGGGTAAATATATATACATGTATAACTGGAAATAATTTTAAATTGACTATATCTAAATGGTTACTTTATTTCTATTTTTTTCCTGTGTAATAAGGCAGACTATAACTAACATAAATGGAATGTACAGGACACCACGAATCTTCACATGGTATATAATATGTTAACACAGCAATTTTATAATGCCTCATTAGCCTCTGTGAGAGTCCAGTAATAGAGGACAGCGATAGATTGCTATCAACTCCATGAAGAAGATAAAATGGCATTTTATGTAGATTTCTAAATCCTTTATTACTTTGAAATCAGCTCAATAGCATATTTTAAACTCAACATAGAATGTCTTCTGGTTCTTAATGATTGATTTAATGGTGGATTTGGCCATATGTGTATCAGATATGAAAAGTAATGTCTGTTAAGTAAAGTAAAAATGTTCTTTTAGAGAGAAAAAAAGTGATTTAAATCTTTAGATTCTCATGGGATCTCATTAAAGTTCTCTTTCTTTAATACATTGTGCAGCCTAATAGTTATCAGCAACCCTGCAGTGTGCATTGCTGATAGGTTAGTTTACACAGGATTAATTGTGTAATTTTGCAAGCAACCAGCACAGTGAACATTGATTTTTGCATTAGCCCCATGTGTTGTTTCCAAGGGGACTCTGCTTTCTATTTTAAGGTGGTGTTACATTTCACTTCTTATTAATTATACTTTCTGCTAACATGTTTTATGCCTGATACAATTTATTTAAAATCTTTCACAATCTTTTTTCCCTAATTGTTATGTCCTTCTAAAATTTCATTAATTTTGAGCACTGATGTGTAAAAAGTGTCAGGAGAAAACATCATTCACAAAACGTTCTCTGACCAGTCAGTTTCCCCATGCTTCCATTGATAAGTTGCTACAAATCATTCCCAAAAATACAGAAACAAATTCAGTTGCAGCCACTCCAGGCATACTAAGTTAATAATCAATGCAAGCAATAACCTGAGAATATTACATTTCTCAAACCAAAAGAATGTGAATGTTTAAATGAGAGTTGGCTTTTCAGAATTCAGTCCATCTTCCACAAAATGTAGAGCTCAGTATTTTCAGAAATGTTTATGGATTTGGGAAAATTCGAGGAATGAGTCCTTGTTCAAGTTTTCCACATAATTAATTCAACACTCAGGCATTACATTTTATCCACCCTTGGAGGGAGATGAAATACCTATTCAGATTTCAGTGGAATCTTTACAGCTGGGCTCAGAGTAAACTTGATAATCTTCTACGTGGTTTTGAAATTCCAACAAAAAAAATGTTGAATGTATACAATTTAGAACTTAATCTTTATTATTTTATGTCTTCAACTTAAACATCAATTACCTGCCTATGCCTCACCACCTCCTCCTCCATCCTAGACTTCATGAGATAAAATTTCTCTTCCTCCATAGCATGTGGTCTCTCAAAGGGAAGTAGTGTCATCTCCTTGTTTGTGCTGTTTTTGCTTTGCAATTTTTTGGGGTGGGGGGGAGTGGACCCTTTCTCCTCCTTGTCTCCCATCCCTTCCTCCCCGTGAGTTTCTGCAGTATTATGGAGGACCAAAAAGGAGCTGTACAAAGTAGATACTTAAAATATGTGCTGAGTGACCAACTGGCCTCTGTTGGAAGAACTCTTTTAAACACTCAGTTATCAAGAGCTTCAAAAAGCACTTGTTTCTGAAGAATCAAAGGATCTCTTGTATAATAAATTCTGAGCATTCATTGCATAATGAAGAGAATAAAACATGCCTTTTAAGCTTCTATATGATGCCTGGACTATGTGGAGAGACTAAGGAAGTGGTGACTTTTTCTGACTTTTGTGTCATTCACATTAAATGGGAATAGATGAAAGCAAAGGCTTAACACTGACAAAATCTCAAGTAGGAAAGCTCTGGATTCCCGGCTTGTTCACATGGTCATAACAAACCAACAGCTGATGATATGAAAGAAAAATGTTTTCCTTTCATAGTACAAAACTGGGTTTGTTTTGTGCCATTTTAAATTGTCCACCCTCATAAAGTACACACCATTTGTTTGGGGTTTTTTTTTTTGACATAGAAATTGGATTGTAATATGGTTGGGAAAGAGCTAGAACTGGAATCACAGTTCATGGGTTCTGTACTTGACCTTTGACGTGTATATGTGACATTAAGAAAGCAATTTTTTAAAAAAGAAAAAGAAAGTAATTTAGCCCTCTGAGTTTTTTTTTCTCATTTATAAATGAACTTAAATTAACACGAAGAGTTATTTCAAGGGTTAGAAACAAAAATCTTTGTCAGAGTGCTGTAAAATCTTATATTCTTGTCAGTAGATTGCAATACAATTCAAGTAAGCAATTACAACAGATTTTAGTTCTCTGAATTAAGGCTGAACAATCTCTTTTTACAATTCAACTTTGTCTGAGTAGTTTAAATGGCCCAGATCAGAGTTGATTTCTGAGACTATTGCTATCATGTTCAATATTTTGTGTGCATGTAAACCTGTGCATATTTCTGGAGAAAGAGCCTTTAACTTTCTTTAGATTGTCAAATATGTTTGTGATCCTAACGAGGCTAAGAACTCTTTAACCAGATAGTCACTACAAATTCTCCTTTCTCATTAATTGGGAGTCCTACTAGAATAGTATTAAACACCTGAAGAGTGAATTTTGTTATATTGGTTTACATTTAATAAGTGTTTTGTCTAACTGGAATTCTGTGTAATAGAATATTCATCTTCCAAATTCCCTGGGAGAGAAATATAATGAAGACTGGAGATAAGATTATTTTTCTTCTATATTTATAAAACTTACCTTGGTGATTTTCTCTATAATTAAGATTTTCTCTATAATTAATATTTTTATTTCTCCTTCCCCTACTCTCTTTTTTACATGAACTCCACCACCATCACCACTATCAATGCCATCTTTTTCTCTTCCAGCTTAAGCTATATAGATAATTAGAGGTGTACAATTTCAGAGAGTACTGAAGCAGACCTAGTTCCTAGGTAATATAAATATAAAATTTTGTAAATAGAATTAGATTAAATATAATTTCTGTTAAATGTTGGTTTTATTGTCTAAAAAGTTTATATTAATTGAAATTTTCAATTGGGAGCATATGTTTAGACTTTATTTCTTTTTCTCTATTATGCCAAATGTGTCTCACCCTGTGTGTTGGTGTGATCCTCAACTACACATTCAGCTTACTCAGTCCAATATAAATTTTATTTTAATGATTTTTACAAAACTTCACTAATAATTTTCTACTTTATTCATGTAAAAAAATATCTGGACTCCCTTATATTTCTGATTTATGTGCTGATAAATATTTGTCAGGAGTGCAAATCATAGCAACAACTGTTGGTTGACCAGAAAATTATGCTTAACATTTACATATTCATCTCCTTAGCTGAGAATGTGTTGGTGTCTACCATGACTGAACTCACTGTGAAATCATGGAGAATCATGGTCTCCATCTGCATATAGGCAAATTGTCAATATGGTCTTTTGAGTGGCATAACTGTGTTTGTGTAACATTGTGCTTGTGCACTGTCCCTGGAGCTCCTTGTACCAAGTTACTTTTATTTGGGCCTCAGTTAAAGATATTTGAGAGTTAAACCTTTTCCATCTTGTAATTTATAAGAATTAGCTTTTTATTATAATAATTAGAAGTTAAATAACTAAGGTAACATTTAGATCCTATTAATATCTATAGCCTACTTCATTTTACTTACTACAGTTCTTTGTAGCAGTTTCTGAGTTTTTTAGAGTCGTTAGAGTAGCTTATTCATGCTTTTATGATTAGCTATTTATTTTCACAATTTTACAAGTTAGGTGGTTGCACTTAGGTATTTTTTACAGATTGAAGATTTCATTTGCTAGAGAGTTATGTGTAAAATAATAATTATCTTTATGTTAGACATTCTCTCTACATTGTCTCTATACATGGTTTACTACTTATAAATTCTCACTTCTAATATATGACAAAAATAAATCAAGGGTTAACTCCATCAGAAAATGTGAAGAATCAGAAGTTCAGGGAGGTAGTGACACACTCAAGTTTAAATGGTTAGCTAGTAAGTGCCAGAGTTGGTGCTGTTCAGTTCATTTAACTTAACATTACAGTCTAGAATTTTCTCTAGTAATCAATTCCCTTCTATACTCAAGGACATTTCTCTAAAAGAAACCAAGGAGTACTCAAAATTCTCTTTCTAAAGTAAGGGCTGAACTCAAGTCATTCCAGACAAAATCAGTTAGGTACTCTGTTTCCACCTCCCCCTCTTTTTTTTCATTTTTAATGAGTCAAGACGGCTAGCATCCTTGAAACCTTAACGTCATCGGAGAAGACAAAGATATTAAACTGGAGTTGTCTTCCTACACATAAATTTAATCTTGTCATTTCTACTAAGAATCCATAATAGTCTTGTGTTACAAGATAAAGCTTAATTATCCAAGCATGACACCTAGAGCCCTTCACATAGTTCATGCACTCCAACTTTTCAGCCTAATCACTTTTTATTCTGTATTTCCTCCCCTCATGCACTAATCTTCAGCCTCTCAACTTAATATATCATCTTGACTATGCTTATTTAGGTTTCTGAGTTGCTTCTCTGGTTATTCCATACCAGCCCCAACCTCCAAACTAGAATGCCATTCTTTCCTTTTTAGCTTGATAAACTGAACCACTTACTGTAAAATAACTATGCAGCTTTGGGGGTTGGAGAAGTGTTTTCATTATTTATCATGTTTATTTTTATGCACAAAAGTAATTATGAAAATTAATAATTATGAAAATTTATTAAATTATCTGATAAATTAGATAATATTCATTCTATCTTTATCTCTTTCCCCCATAAGCAATGGTAGCAAGTTGATGCACTTCCTTCCAATATTATTTCCATGTAGACATAGATACATAGTATGCTTTGTATGCAAAATTTAGTTCATACTCCATATAAAATTTTGTAGTGCTTTTTATCACCTAATATAAGAAGTCTCAGAATTCAGTTCAAATACTGAATTTGAACATAGAACTGTTTGAAACTACAACTTTTCTAATACATAATTGTATTTTAAGTACTTGTCTTTCTAGTGTTAAGTACAAGTTCTTACTAAAATTTCGCTACTGTAGATTATACTCAGTAAACATTTTACATTGATGTTTGAGCATATCTTAATATGTTTAATCTAAACTTAAGCAATATTTCTAGAAGTATAAATATTAGCCTAAGCATGGAACATAAAAATCTATGTTTGACCATTTAAGCAGGAATAATGTTTATAATGCTATGTAGAGATATGCAGCATATGATTTTTGCCTATGTGTAAGTGTATAGACATATATATTTGTGTATACGAGAGCATCCCCCCAAAAAAAGCTAGAATTACATTTTTGGAGAGTGAGCTCCTTATAATTTAGGCTTCCCTTGCTAGCTAAGTGTTCAAGGGATCCATCAGCATCAGTGTATCAGCAAACATTGTTGTGAGAGGCTTGTTCGGCTCCAGCGAATTTTTTTTTTTTTTTTTTGACATTCTTTTAGCCTATGCACCCATTTCATGATGGGTAGTTTACAAGCACACCTGCCCACACTGTGCTGAATATTCAGCAGTTTTTGAACAAAAACATCATGATCTTCATGCTCTTCATGCCCCATCTTTCCTATTCACCTGATCTTGTCCTGAGTGACTATTTTGTTTGGTTTGTTTCCCCGGATGAAAAAAACTCCTCAAAGAGACACGTTTTTCTGAAGTGGAAGAGGCACTAAAAGGCATAAAAATTTATGATTTCAAAAACAGTTTTAAGCAGTGGAAAAATAATCTCAATAGGAGTATTGCATCAAACGGAGAGTACCCTGAAGGTGAATGAAGTTTAAACATTTAAGTATAAATACACAATTTTAATAAATTCCAGGTTTGTTTCAGGCGTCCCCCTCATATGTGTATGTATGTGTAGATATAGCACTAGTTGAATATTGAGATATCTATTGGAAGGAAATGAACTAAAATTTTAGTAGTAGTCATCTTTGGCAGGTGATTTCCATGTTATTATGTGTGCTTATATGTGCATGTGTGAGAGAGTATGTGTATATTTATATATATTTGTATTTTACCAGATCTCTGCAGTGGGCATTTATTATTTTCATGATTTAAAAAAACCCACAGCCGGGCTCAGTGACTCAGCCTGTAATCCCGCGCCTTTGGGAGACTGAGGTGAGTGGACTGCCTGAGCCCGCGGGTTCGAGACCTGCCTGGGCAGCGAGACCTCATCTCTACAATAAATCAAAAAATCAACCGGGCATGGTAACGCATGCCTGTAATTCCGGCTACTTGGAAGGCTGAGGCGGAAGGATCGCCGGAGCCCAGCAGGTCGAGGCTGCGGTGGCCGGGAGCGGCCACTGCACTCCAGTCTGGGTGACAGAGTGAGACTCCAACTCAAAAACAAACAAACAAACAAACAAACAAACCCCACAATTATCCACCTTAACCAATTTCCATCTTCTACAAATCTTTTCTAACAGGATTTCATGGGTAGAAAGTGAGTTTCTCCTGGATTAAAAAGTCAAATCATTTGAAAATTCCTTGTTGTCTTCTAAGATTCACTACAGCATGAGATCTTAAGTAGTTATCAAGACTAAAATACGAAGACAGTACTGGAAACGTGGGACATGTGGACAGAGTACTGAAACATAGTGATATTCCAAGAGAAACCTAAAAAGTTTAGCTTTGGGGTTGCTTTGAGGAGATGAGGAGAGAGCAAAGATTCGGAGGCCAAATAGGGTGGTCAGGGGTTGTAAAGCTGCTTGAGCAAATAATTGGCCCGAGGCAGCAGGTGCAGTGGCTCAAGCAGGAAACAGGGAAACATATCCTGTGATCAGATTTATTTAAACAAGTTCCTATTTTGGGGGCATAGGGCTTCCCATTCATGGGTGTATCTTTACCACAGTGCCAGACATAGAGCAGTCAAGTAACACATACTTTCATGAATAAACAAAGACCCTTTTCTTCAGTACTGTGGGGCAGAAAGTTCTACTAATAGTGATGTTAACATCTTTTCATACCTAAATATGCCTGAAAGATGTTGTAGTTTTCATATATAGTTCAGTGTGACTTTTAATGATTTTTACTTCTATTTAATCATGATTGAGAATATTTTTGCCATTAAGCCATAAATAATGCGTCTGCTTTCAAAATATACTGATGCAATGATGATACCTATGGCAATAGGTATCAAAATTATAAAGCTCCATTCAGAAAGTGATGTAACGTTAGGCAATCTGAAACATTTTGTGCCTTAGTTTTCTTATCTTTAAATGAGGCCATTTTAAAAAAGCATCTATATCATGGTGTCATAAGGATAAAATGAGTGAATACAACACTAGTAAGACACTTAGGACAATGCCTGGCATATAGTTAGCCCTGAATAAATGTATCTTATTATCATTACTAAAGGAGCCTGACATTACTTGCCTGCTATCAACTGGTTTGATCAGCTGTAGTCAAAGGTGATGTTTGAGGTTATTGTCACATATATTTTGGATTGTGTATAAAAGCATGGTAGTTCTCTATCAATTGTTTTCAGAATTACTAATGCAAATTTTTAATGGCCTTTTACTTGTTGGGGAGAGAATCTCTATTGCATTCGAAGGTAATATAAAATCAGAGCTTGATACTATTTGAGATCTAAAAGGTTATCTATTTGATTTATTCTTAACTTAAAACATTGACATTTTTGCTTATTACTTTCAAGACCTTTTCAAACATGCTTTGTGTGACATTCACACTACCTTGAACAGTACTAAGAAAATAAGGAATGTCCCTGCCACCATACTCCAAGTTGAGAAACAAGTTTAGCACCTTCTGAGGAGGGACTCCGGAAGGTGGAATTAAAGTGTAGGATTTGGAAAAGCATCGGCCCCTCCCTGGTATTGGGGCTGGTATTTAAGTTTTGTGGCTTGACTACCCAGCATGCCTGAAACTTGGCCTCTGGGATTGTTCGGCTACCTCAGTATCTGTGGTTGGAAGACCAGTGACCATGTAATGAGGTATCTGAACATTGTGTGGCAGCCTGTGACCTCAGGCCTTTCTGTACCACCTTGATATTCTACTATGGTGAACCCTTGGCCAGAGTTGATTTCCCAGGAGTTCTGTTATACCCACATTTGACTACGGAGAAAGTGAGGAGTTAAGTACTTTTCCTAGTGTGACACAGCTAGTAAATGGCAGAGCTCATTCATTCATTAAAGCAAATATTTATTGACTAGCTATTGTGTTCTACATGCTGGAGCTGGATCAAAACCTTAAAGTACCTGAGTGTTATTGATATCATCAGTCAAACACAGGCCCTTCTTTGTCAGTCATCTGTAGGGAAGAGAAAGAGTCTCGAGAATGTGTCTTGGTTCTTTATGATGCTTTTAAATGGTAGAGATGAAATATACACCCTCATATCTGTTAATAAACTGTGAGTGCAGTGGCCAAGAATATGCTTCAGCTCCTCTGGAAGCTATTTATTTCCTTAACATATATGACCTATCATAGTAATAGAATTCTATTGTGTATTATTTGCCTCAATTTATTTCTGAGGGTCTCCCCTCTTCCACGTTGTAACAGCAGAAGATTGTAAAAAAGCATAATTACTTCACCTTTTCTGTGGCCATTAGGATTTTATTTATTTTGGACTGTGTGTTCTGTGTATGTACCTTTCCCCACAAAAGATGTCTAATGTTTTAAATTATCCCCTGTATAAACGTTTTATGGTACCGGTGTTTTGAATAGTTTAGTTGTCCTTCTCTGTACCTCCTTCAGTCATATTATCAGAGAGATTTCTTTTAAATAATCAGATTTTTAAGGCCAAAAAAACCTGTAAAAATCATTCAGCTACCATTCTCATTCTGTGGATGAGGATACTGGGCCCAAATTAGTTAAGAAATTTGCCATTGATAGTGTAACAGAATTAGGAATAAAACTTATCAGGACTTCTGACTTGATCTGGAATATTCTTTGCTGATTTCTTCATATTGTGTAATTGACCTCCTTTAGACAGAAGAATATGTATCTTAACAAATGGTAGGAAATAAAAAATTATCATGGTATGGTGGTGTGTACCTGTAATCCCTGCTACTTGAGAGGCTGAGGTGGGAGGATCACTTAAGTCCAGGAGTTCAAGACTGCAGTGAGCCAAAATCATGCCACTGCACTCCAGCCTGGGCAACTGAGTGAGACCCGTATCAAAAATATATAGGAGATAGTGCATTAGTATAGAGTCCTTTCTCAAAGACACTTAAGGAACTTTACATGAACGATGCAATAAAGAAGGCAGCTTAGTGTAGACAAAGGCACAGGCTTTGGAGTTACATGGACTGGATTCAAATCTTAACACTGCCATTCTTTCTCATTGTAGCTTTGTACATTCTTATTTAACTTCATTTAATCTTTTTCTTTTCTTTTCTTTTTGAGTTGGAGTCTCACTCTGTCACCCAGACTAGAGTGTAGTGGCTGCTCCCGGCCACCTTAGCCTTGACCTGCTGGGCTCCGGCAATCCTTCTGCCTCAGCCTTCCAAGTAGCTGGAACTGCAGGTGCGTGCTACCACACCCAGCTAATTTTTTGATTTGTTGTAGAGATGAGGTCTCACCAAGTTGCCCAGGCAGGTCTCGAACCCGCAGACTCAGGCAATTCACTCACCTCAGCCTCCCAAAGCGCTGGGATTACAAGCTGAGCCACCGAGCCCGGTTTCATTTAATCTTTAAAACTAGGGTAGTAGTACCCACTTTAGAGGTACTTGTACTACATGAGATAATATATAAATTGCTTAATATAATATCCAGTGTGTATATCTATATGACGTTAGGAAAAAAACATGATTCTTCATAGTGAGCCAATAACTATGTTTTGTAAACAAATGCCAATACTGTACTAGTGTTCATAAATAGGGATTATTTTCTCTCAGAGCGCTCTTCCAGATGTATTCTTAGGGAAAAAAACTAAACATCTTTATATAACTTGTATAAGGTTTGGCTGATAAATAATTTCTAAAAGCAAACATTTACTGCCTGTATTTTTTTCTGGTTCTCATTTTATTGTGCATCATTTTATGTTAGGCTTATTGAAAGAAGAATTTCTCTGTGTGTGTTCATTTTTGTGGTACTACTAGCATATAGTCTAGGGAATATTACATGCATCATATATCATTTCTCTTTTAAAAAGATATAGTCATTCAACATATTTGTATTGAGCATATTGGCACACCTTTTGAGAACATGGGCTTCCATGATTTGAATTAAGAGATCATTCCTGCCAGGAAAGTGTTAGTTGATGACAGAAGAAAGAAGTGTTTTCAGTCCAACTTCTTAAGAATATTGACCCAAATATTGACTAAAACCTGAGATGCTCTTAGCTTTTTCTAGCGATTTTTAAAATCACTTGAAAATCTCCAGTGTTTAAAGATCAATTTAGATTAGGTACATTTAAAAAAAATAAAAATGAAGAAAGCAGTCTTGATTTTAAACACACACACACACACACACACACACACACACACACACACACAGAATAGACATTTTCATTCCTTGTATGTGTGTTAATCAACCAATATTTGACAGCCACTGTGCTTAGGCACTAGGGGCCAAAAATTAATAAGACAATTTTTCTGTAACCTTAAGGAACTCACAGTCTTGCATAAAACATTGTAAACAAAAACAGCATCAACAACAACAAAACCTGCTTTGTCTTCTGAGAGTAAGATACATAGTTTGCCCACACATGTGTCTTACACAACAGCTGATAAGGTTCATGTGCCACCATCTGGGTTGCCACATGGTTTCCTCCTGTTGACTGAGTTTGAATGGGGACCTTCAAGTGAGGGAAAACATAGACTGATCTAGTGCCTTTCCCAGCATCATTGATGGCTCAGAATAGCGGTGTCACTGTTGCTGATGACTTTTGTTTTTCACTGAGCCCCCTCTAGATCCCAGCCCTGTGCTAAATATTTTTTTGCACATTATTTCTATTCATGTGCATTCTGTAAAGTAGACACTATTAGTCCTTATTTACCAATGAGACTGTTGGAGTTCTGAAAGACTGATTAACCTACAATCACATAATAAATAAGTATATCCTTGCTCTAATTCAACCTATCTGTTTCTTTCTTCTGCTACAGCATCTCTTTTAATAGCTACTGTGATGGTAATGTGCTCCTTCCTGTTCTATGAGAGTATGATATTCACACCTGTGGCTGTCAGGTGAAGGAACTGTGAAATGCCACCGTTAATGGATATACATCGATGCAATGTATTCATGCATTAATTCATCCAAACTTTAGTTATTAAGCTTTATTATGGTCCTGGGCAGTGACATTGGTATTGCATCAAGAATTAAGATATGCTTTTATGGAACTCAATATCCATTATATTAAATACAGAGTAAAATATGCAGGAATATTTATGATAGCTGTTTGGTCTTTAGTTTTGTCTAGATAGAGTCACAGTTTACGTATGATTTGTTGTAAACTCAGTGAGTAAGGAGAAGTTTGCCTTAAATTATCTTAGATGTCATGTTGAAAAATGACATATTATCTTAAAATAAGTCTTGTGAAGCCAACTTTCCCTCCAGCACTGCAATAGATCACTATTTCTCTTGGTGAGCACTTGATGAAGTCATAAAATTGTTGTAGATGCTATGTTGTATGGAAAATACTAGATAACTTTAGAGTTGCAAGATGCTCATATTCAGAAGGTATGTGGACCTGACTGCTGATTCCGAGCTCCCATTTTTTACCCACCATGGGTACATTGTTTCCTGAGTAGCCCATCCTAATCCATTTTGTTAAACTATATCTTGTTATTGAGCAAATTCTATTTCTCTTTCTAGTGTATTTTCTCTCTCTTTTTTTATTGCCACAAGTGTGTAGAGTTTAATGTAACTAGTTAATTGTGCCCACATTATATTTTCTTTTAGTAATACCTTTTAAATTTTAACAAAAAAAGCAAAGAAACAATAAGGACCCTAGGGTCCATTCTGCTTTAACACAGTTTCAAATTCTTCAGATTTTCCATTCAGTATTTCTATTTATTCTCCTTTTAAATTTGCTAGATATATTTATTTGCAACTCTGAAGTAGAAGGAACTTAGATTTCTAAACTTAAACAATTTTTCACTAAGATTAGAAAATAAGACTTTAGTATCTATGTCAAAAGTGGTTAGGAAAAGAGTAAATGCTTCTAGAGTAAATAAATTCAAAGGATTATATATCCTGCTAATATAAATATGAGAAAGATGCATTCTTAGGCTACAGTAGTGTAATGTCTGTACATTCCTACCACAATAAGGTTTGAACCTATTTTCCATGATATGTATATGCTCAATTGTACAGATACATTGCTGTGCTAAAATTTACCATGAGAAACAATAAAGAGAGAAATAAAAAAAATTAGATGAATACAACAATCTTACATGTATGTTTTAATATTACTTGTTGCATTCTAAAGGATTATCTGTATGCCCCTTTTCAGAGATCACACACCTTCAACATGAAGGAATGAAAACTTAACACAAAGATAATTATTCATTTATACCACACTAAACACACACACACACACACACACACACACACACACACACATTAGATTAGTAACAAAGAACTTAATACATGATTAATGTGAGTGCCTTCTCACCCAAAGTTGAATGAGGCAAATGAGAACTCAGCAGGCATAGGCTGCTGCTATGAGCATACAAATAAGTCTGATCATAGCTACAGTCTCCATGCCTAATGCCAAACAACTGCTTGAAAATCTTAAGTGAGATTGTGGTCCATAATTCAGCACAGGCACTGATCTCTGTTGTCATGGATATCCTTGACAGGGTAAGAAGTTAGGACTCTTTGGGCAGAGTTACCTGAGGTAGCTGCTTGATATGATGATTTTGAAGAGATGTCTTCAAGTAATTTAATATTAGAACAATAAAAATAGCACCCTGGCTATAGAACATGCTGAATTTATGCAATTCTTTATCACTAGGATAAATAACATTCATTTATCTTTAGCCGCAGCAAATGAAATCAGGATCAGCAAATCTCATTTGAATGTGTGCATTTTTTTCTACCTGAAACTGTTGTAACACAAATAAAATGCTGAACACAGCACAGTGTGAGTCAGTTGTTGTATTCCTCTATTTAAGTAAGAAGTCAGTGCAGAAGTTAGTGAACACAACTATACTCAAGCAACGTGTAACATGGACTTACTCTTTAGGAGTTATTTAAGCACTATTTTGTCCATTGTTAGTCATCAAAAAACCATCCTGTTTCCTGTAATCATGCACAAAATAATGATGTAAGAAGTAGACCTGATGGGGTTGAAATGAGGTTACTAAATAAAAGTATTAAGGGCACAGTCCGTGCAGTGTGTCACTTGGTCAATTGGAGAGCAGTGAAAATTTTTCTTATACTTGCCAGGATGGAATTTTTATTTTCAATGTATCAGTATGAGGTTCTCTCCGGAGGCATCACAATCTGTTTATAACTTCTTGGCAACAGTTTTGGGAATAAGGCCAAAGAGTTTGTCAAATAATGTACAGAATGGAAATGAGTATTTTGAATTTTGTAGCCATTCTCCCTTTTCTTAGAACTAAAGATATTGTAATTTTTAAATCTTTTGAACTAGTAATTTCTACCAGAATGAGTTAGATTTATTACATGGAATTTAGCTCTTCTGAATGTCATAAATTATGAAAACTGGTATGCAAAATTTTTTGACTTATTTTGATTATCTTGATACCTAGCGGGAAATCTTAGCTTTTCAAAGTTGTGTTCATGGGATGGCATTCTAAAACAAACTTATAAGCAATTTTAGCGATTGGGAGCCAATCCTTGAGTCATCTGGGAATTAAAATGAAAGGATTGTGTTTATTGGTTGAGCCACTTCCTTCATTTTATATTTTATTGTTTTAAGAGATAGGAGGCTAGACATGGCACACCTGGGCGAGAGGTGACCTCTTGAATTGAAGGCTTATGTTTACTCTGTAGTTCTTAGAGGTCTGATCTTTGAGCACTTTCTGACAGAGCTCTCCTCATTTTAGTCCATATTGTTTTATTTTGACAGATTGGTCACAGCATCAGACAAAAGCAAGTGGTTATTGTGCAGAACAGTCCATGGAGAACTGCCATTTAGAAATACTTATACATTGTGATCTGTTGCAAAGTACTTGAATTCATGAGAGATGACATGTCAAAAATTCTTTCAACGAGAAGTGTAATTATGTGACTGTTTTCTGCGTGTCTGCCTTCTTTGCTTTTGTTATTCCTAGATAGAAATTCACAGGCTCTCTTTTTTTAGCAACAGAGCAATTCTATTGTTTAGGAATTTGACTGGAAATTTTGGGGAGTTCTGGGGAGAAAAAAAATAAGTCAATGTTTTTTTAACAGAGAAAAGGTAAAAATTAATTTAAAAGTGACTCTTTAGGCAGACATTATTTCATAATTACAACTTTAAAATCTATCCCTAGGTGCTGTAAACTGCAAACAATGATTCTGTCTTAATATTGCAAACATACCATAGTGGAACTAAGGGGAACTTAATTTACCGGTAAGAATATTTTCCTTAATCCGTTTTGTGTGCATTTTTTATTGTATTTAATTATTACAGTACATAGTATAGGAGTATAGCCAGAGGGAATAACACAGGATAAGGAGAACTTTTGTAGTTACTATGGGCTTACTTAGTGTAGACATGGACTAGAGATACAATGTAGTGAGATTTTGGTTTAATTGTTTGGTTTTTTGAGTTCCATTAATGCTGGCCTATTTTTGCAAGTGCAAAACCCTTATGTTAACGTTATTTTTCTTGTTGGCTGAACTTTTGGCATATTTGAAAGTGGCATCTTTATAATATTTATCTAAATATCATTTTTAATGAGAAAATTAGATTCACTACTAAGATATGAGAAGGTTGGCTTTGTAGAAGACTTGAAATTTTTTTTTAATTTTTTTAGAAAAACTGTGTTTTCAGGGGTCAAACAGAGCTCACCCTTTATGGTCTGAAGGGCTTTCAGCTTCAGTCACTGTTCCTTACATTTGCATCCTTGTGAAATCTAACCTGAGTGATCCACTGGTGTTTTAAAATTCTTTGTGCAATACCAGGCAGAATCATAACTAATTTCAAAGAGTTTGGAACAGTGAGAAAAGTCTACATTAGGGAGGACCAGGCACACAGTGATGTGACTCTGGGGAAGCTATTTTGCCTTTTGACCCTCATTTCCTAACTCATAAAATTGAAATAATAGTTGTAATTACCTATAGGTACTAGTTAAATTAATTATGTTTATAATACTTATTAGCCCTTTGTTTGGTCCATAGCATTGTGTTTGGTTCAGTAAATGTCAATAATTAGTATCACTAGTTGTTTTTAAAGACAAAGTGACTGGAGGAAAAAAAAAGGTTTTTTTCTTAACAATATGAATAAAAAAGTGATTTTCTTTCTTTCTCAGGAGCACCTTTTGTTAGCAATAGAATTTATACTTCTGAAGAATTAAGGTATAATTTGGTGCATGCAGAATTTTTCCGTATATTGGTTGCAAATGGGACCTTAATAAATGTAAATTAATAACAACAAAAAGTGGAAAGAAATGAACCACCTTGGCTTTGTGAGTCATTGTTAGCATACCTGGTTCCTGATAACCCCCAGGGGCCTTCTAGACAAATGGGGGACTATTTAAAAAATATGTCCACAAGGAAATTTGTGTGTGTGTGTGTGTGTGTGTGTGTGTGTGTGTGTGTGTGTGTGTTTGCGCGCGCGCGCGAGCACACGCACATTGAATAACATTTATCCTCTTTGTTTCGTTCACTGAAGTGGTTTTGCCCTCCACGATAGTATTTAGATTCTCTCTTTTGAACTTGCTCCAAAAGAGGTATTCATATAGGTTTTTTGTAACCACAGTTACTCTACAGGTCTCTCAGAAGATTAAAAACTATTTGAGATTTATTCTAATTTCCTTAGGAAAAACATTTTTTGAAATCTGACTAATCAGATCCTTTGATGATGATTTTGAGTGGTACATATATTTCATTAAAACACTTTCATGATTTCACTCTAAATGAATTTCTAGTTCATAAGAAACCTAGGTAAATCTTCTGAGAAAGCAAGGGGTGAAATATAATGCTCAGGGTATTACATTTTAAAAAAAGATATTACTATGCTACTATGGAGAATCTTAATTTCAGTTGTGTCATGATGATGTATTAATAATTATGTCTGTTGACATCATGAAAATGAATGACAACCTACAAAACACCTTACTCACTCGTAAACATGCATCCTTTCCTTTATTTTATTGAATTATGTTTATTTCTTGTGTTATTCTGATGGTTGATCAAATCATTATTTAAGTCTACAAAATAAGTTTGTGTACTGTCTGTTGTTATTGTGGTGTTTACAAAATCAGCCATGCAGCTTCCAGGAAAGATTTATGGAATTACCGTTTTAGTACACTCATACTCACCTACCCACCCAAAGACACACACACACACACACACACACACACACGCACGCACGCACGCGCACACACACACACACACACACACACACATTTTAATTTTCTTTTGAGAATCTGTTGTTTTTCCCCTCGCTATACAATCTCCCAAGAATTTCAAGAAGGGAATAAAATAATCCTCAAGGCTCTGATTAGACTATAACATATGAATAATGATTTTGATCTTATATTTTTCAATATCCAAATTTATCTGAAATTATTCAGACCACAGTCTGTAGTTGAAGTATTAATAATTTTATGAGGTTGATTTTGTGCCTATCAGATGAATATAATTTATATATCTCAATTATTGCCATGCTTATGTATAATTTATCCAAAGATGATGTTATCCACACATCTTAAGAGAAGACCTAAGTAGCTGAGTGATAGAGGCTACACTAATGTAGCAGAAGAACATGATAAAACATGTGCTGTGTGAGTCACCTTGGGTCACGTGCCAAGACTGTTTGATGCTGCCTATCTCTACGCACTGCTCTTCCTACTGATTTATGGATCTGAATGGGTTCTTTTATATCAAAAACTAAGCTACATGTCCTTAGAGTAGGTAAGAGAGAATAATGTTTTCATTTAAGTCATAGTAAAGTGCTATCACAAAAGAGGAAATTGTAGCTGCCTTCCCTTGATGGTTTGTGGAGTTTTATAAGGGTATTAGTTATTTCCCAATGACACCAAACCTTCTTCAGAGACCATTCACATGTTTAGCTATACCAGGGATTGGCTCTAATACTCTGGGGCTCTAATACTCTGATATGATGAAACATCTCTCCTTGAATGTTCTCAGTTCAATGACCTGTACATACTGCACAAATGCAACTTGCTTGACTAATACTGCCTCTGTCTCTTTCTAGCTCTGTTTACATGTCTTATGCTTAGTTTCAATTAATTCTTTACACATTTGTCTCATAGACACATCTTGAAGGGGAGGGTCTAGGTCAAATGTATATTTGCATCATTACCACTGAGCATAGAACCTAGGACACACTAGAAGCTTTGTAATGTGAGGGTTTGGGAGAAGAAGAAAGAAAAGAAGGAAGGAGGGAAAGACTCTCCTGATAGATCACTTATTGGATACCTTCTGTGCTGAGAAGTTCCTGGATTGCTTCTCTGGATCCTATAATCTTCTTGGCAATCTTGCTAGAAGCTTCTAGTTACACTTAAAAGTGGTTACTGATGAGATTTAATGTTTCCTTAACCATTAGCTCTCTGAAATTCCCACCTGGCCAAGTGGGTCCTGGTCTTGTCATTGACATTGACTGTGACTAATTCAAGACCACTAGGAGATAAAGGTGTGAGGTACTATTAAATGTGTATTATGAAAAATGAAAATCTCTCCACAAGAAGTGCCAAGTGAAACTGATGTCCACAGAAAGAAGTTTTCCTCTGTTGAATAATTAAGTGAATTTTTTTTGCATTTTGAGATGGGCATTCAAAGGTGATACAATATTCCATGCTTCCAGTTTTATAAAATTTCATGCTTCAAATTGATGAGGCTAAACTGTCTACTTTTTCATTTTCTTTACCATGGTATGAGTGTATCAGAATCAGCTCTTTGCCCTTGTCCCAAAATTATTCATTCCTATCCATATTTGATATCTATGCCTTTTCATTATTTATGGACTGTTATATTCATTTATTGTTGTTTACCCACACTGGCAACTTTTAGAAGCCTCACATTTCTTCCTTAGCCAAGCACCCCATTCTCTTCATCCTTCTCTTGCCTGTTCTTCGGATTACTTTCAATCTGAATAAATACTTTTGGTATTGAGGTGCCAAAAATGCATTTTTTTTCAACTGGAGTCTTATTGAAGTTGCTTTTACTCAAATCACGTACATAAATAAATGTGATTTCTGAGGCATGGAAGTTCAGTGAGGGCTCTTATGGGAAACTAAGCTCTATAAATATGTTATTAAACGCTACAGGTAGATTTTAAGTTAATAGGGAAATGGCATCTCAAAATTGAAAGACTATAAAATGAACACTGTGTGAAAATTACACTTTTAAAGCATAGGTCTATGAACATTTTGTTGTTACTGTCAGTGTACGGGTTCTTAATAGCTTTATTAAGATGTAATTGATATACAAAGGACTGCATGTATTTAACATGTGCAATTTGATTAATTTGTACATATGCAAACACTCATGAGATCATTTCCACAATTAAGGCAATAAACATATTTATTATCTCCAAAGGTGCCCTCAGTTTTCATAGCCATTTTCTTCTTGTTTGCTTATGTATTCTTTGCAAATTCAGATGGCAGAATCCTTCCATCAAAAAGAAAACAGTTGTTCAGTTGTAACTGCATCTCAGAGAAAAGATGGACTGTAATGACTATTAAGTTATTAAAGACAAAGAGACTCTGAAATCCAGAAAATCATGGGTGATCTCTTTAATAAGTGGATACTTTTGATCTTATATTGATATCTAAAAAGATTGTTCAAGTAGCAACTTGACAGACTGCACTTACCAAATGTCTATGAAAATATGTAGCACGCCAGTCTCGGTGGCTCAGCCTGTAATCCCGCGCCTTTGGGAGACTGAGGTGAGTGGATTGCCTGAGCCCGCGGGTTCGAGACCCACCTGGGCAGCAAGACCTCATCTCTATAATAAATGAAAAAATTAGCCGGGCGTGGTAGCGCATGCCTGTAATTCCGGCTACTCGGAAGGCCGAGGCGGAAGGATCGCCGAAGCCCAGCAGGTCGAGGCTGCGGTGGCCACGAGCGGCCACTGCACTCCAGTCTGGGCGACAGAGTGAGACTCCAACTCAAAAAAAAAAAAAAAAAGAAAAGAAAATATGTAGCACAACCAAACAAATGACTTAGAGCAAAATTCAGTAAAAGGAGAACATTGTGTTTCGTCAAGAAAATGTTATTTTTCCCTAAGGCAATCCATGTTGGGGAAAAATACCATGTAAAACATTGACACAAATCATAGACCTCTCCTTGAAACAGCAGATTTTATTTGCACATACGTGTAGACATCTGAGGCCTTGGAAAGGAAGCAAACCAGTGAAATACATCACTACTATCACCAACTGAACTGAAGAGGGCAACAAGAGCAGACACATTTCAGAGCCTAGTGATGAAGCAGGGAATTAAAAAGTAAATCAAAGCCTCTGATCAAAGGCTAATTTAGTCTGTCATAAATGATCCTACAGTAGAAAGAAGTCTTATATATGAAGATCAAAGATTAGAGCCTTCACATTTGCCACAACACTCCCACCCTACAGGAAGGGAAAAAAAGCAGAACGAATAGGAGAATAAAAAGAAGAAATAATTCAAAGCTCTCTAAGAATCCATGCAATATAATCTCCCTTATTAAAGACAGTAAGCACTACTAGAAAAATAAAAATGAATTTATTATAGTATGTTTGAGTTGTACCTTTAAAATGTGAGAAACTGGCACTGTTGGCTTAAGTATCTTTTTTGCAAACAGACATTATTAGGCAGTGCTTTTTGCTGGAGTTCCTTCCCTTTATTTGTAGCCCTGATAATGCAAATGTTAAGATTCTCTTCACAGCTGCAAACAGCAGGTAAAAAAAATTGTATACTTGAGAGACTATTGAATTTAAGTTGAACCAGAGATTGCAGTCCATGCTAACATACTTACTAATTGTTAACTTCTTGTTAAACAGTTATATCAAGCTCCAGGTAATTTTTGTTGTTTCCGCAACTATGGATGACTACTGTGTACTGGAGAAAAAAAAATTTCCTCTACTCTCTTAGTTTCTGTACCTGGGGCTTGTGAATTAAACTAACAAAAGATAGATTATCAGGAGAAAAGGAATGCAAATTTTATTTGGTGTTAATAATTCGATTTCATAGTAAAAAAAGATGTCATAGTAAAAAAAGTGAAAACTCCAAAAAGTAGTTAAACCCAGGGGCTTTTATACCATTTTAACAAAGGTTGACAAATTATGTAGAAGTGACAAGACAAAGAAAAAGAAGTTAAGGCTTCTGGGGGCAGTTAATTGTGGGAAGATAAATACATAGGGAAAACTAGTGGAAAACAAGAGTTATTTTAGTGACATTTGCGCATACCCATCTCAATGCTGACTTCTGTTTCCAGTGATAGTGGTTATTCTTCTCCTAGTACAGGACAGGGAAGGGGAGACCCTCACAGAGAAAAAAAGTATGTTCTGCTTTTAGGAAGATAAGGAAAGGACAAAGGACTCTCTCTGTGTTTACTGCTTCTTAACTGCCCTCAGTTCAAAGTAATTCTTATGCAAAAGTAGCATGTTTTGGGGTATCACGTTCTTATCTTTTTCAGTTACTATATATTATATTCTTCTGTTGTCATGCTTTGAATATTTTATGACATTTTAAACCTGTGCCATGTGTAAAATAATAGTGAAAGTAAAATTAATCTTATTAAGGTATATCTTTCCAGTTGTCTAATTATAGGGTGCTTTATTAGTTTGTAAAAATTTAGCATTTTCAACAACATTCTTTCATTTATCCAACAATTATTTTTCTGTGATTGTTAAAAGCCACTGGGCTGAGGATACAGGAACAACAATAGACACAATTCTTAACCTCAGGAAGCTTATCATCCATTAGGGCAGACACATATAATACAAACTGTCAAGCAAACAAATATAAGATTGCTTCTCCGATAAGGACTAGGAGGAAGAGTTAAATGAGGATTTGCCCTATGGTGGTCAGAGAAGGCCCTGAGGAACTGATGCCTGATAAGATTTAAGAATTAAACTAGACCAGAAGATAGTGTAAGAAGGATCCATTTGATTGGGAACTTTATTAGCATGCTATCATTTTTCTTTAAGTTGATGTGATCGGAACCTATTTTGGGAGAGGGATGGAAAAATCAGTCCAGCTATTGGCAAAGGACAGTGCTGTAGATTTTTTGTTGTTGTTTTTTTTGAGTTGGAGTCTCACTCTGTCACCCAGACTGGAATGCAGTGGCCGCTCCCGGCCACCGCAGCCTCGACCTGCTGGGCTCCAGCGATCCTTCAGCCTCAGCCTTCCAAGTAGCTGGAACTACAGGCACGCACTACCACGCCTGGCTCGTTTTTGACTTATTGTAGAGATGAGGTCTCGCCAAGTTGCCCAGGCGGGTCTCGAACCTATGGGCTCAGGCAATTCACTAACCTCAGCCTCCCAAAGCGCTGGGATTACAGGCTGAGCCACCGAGCCCGGCTTTTGTGCTGTAGATATTACTAAGTGCTGTAGAATTTTCTAAGAGAACGGATTTTAGTTCCAGAAAAATCTAAGTTTCAGCTTTAATTTGGCAACTTCTCAGTTGACAATTTTGGACAAATGAGTCAACCTCCCTGAACCTGAAGCTGCTGATCTGCAAAATGGGGGCGGAAATCCTTATCTTGGAGAATTGTCTAAATAAATGTTTACTATATTTATCATCATCATAGCACTAATTTGCAGTTGATTTTAGGCCCATCATTTCATCTCTTTGAGTTTCAACTTCACACGTCTATAAAATGGAGGATGTTGGATCGATTTCTTCCTGTCCTAATTTTCAAAGCAACGGTAAAGCTGGACGTTTCATTCCAGATATCATAGGAACCCTATAACCTGGAATGTTAGAAAAAGTATTATTTTTGGAATATATACTTCAAGAAAGAAGCATAATTCTACCTTTTGGCAACTTTACTTACATTTCTTTAATCCACATTTTAGAAGTTTCTGTTATCTTAGATTAAATTTTATAGCACATATTTCTTCTACTAAAAAGCCTTTAAAGTGTTTCAGTGGAACATTTAATTTCCCATTATGGTTGGTTTCTCAAATCATTCTTTTTGTAATTGTCACATTTTTACAGTCCTGTTTAAAATGAATTTAGTTTTTCAACTAAAAATATCATGCTGAGTCGGAAATTGAAATCCAAGGACTGTAAAACCAAAGATAATAAACCAGCCGTCAGGCCAGAGTTTCCAAGCACCACAATCTTATAGACTACCAGAAAACTGTGTTGCTTTATTCTTATAAAATATAAAGTAATATTTTGGGGATTCTTGTGTCAAAATTTAAGTTTTATTATATTTCTAAATCTAAAAAAGGAAAAACTTTGTAAAAACCTTGTTACTTATTTAAATACATAAATATTTAGTTTGATAGGAGCCTTTTCTTGGCTCTGGTTATATTTCATTCAAATTGTTATTGTTCAAGCTTTGCAAAGTTTACTTTTGATTATATTTATGCTAAACATTTAATTTTTTTGTAGTTCTACAAATTTCAGAAAATATATATACACACACACACACGCACACACATGTGTGTGCGTGTGTGTGTGTGTGTGTGTGTGTGTGTGTGTGTATTTGGTATTTTAGAATCTCATTGTCATGTTTTGCATGATAAATCCTTCTAAGTGCTTTCATATTAATCTTTATTTTTACCCTTAAGGAATATGTACTAAATATACTAAGTAGAGAGCCCAAGTGTTTGTTTCTAAATTAAATTTAGAATAGGGGCATTGACTTAAGTTCAACTGTATAGATATTGAGTGATAATTAGATATCATATCTCCTGACTTCAAGACATATTTCACATTGCCTTACTGATTTTACAAGGTAAGATAGAACCTATCCAATTGAATGAAAGTGTACAAACTCCTGACATAAATTATATCTGATTAAATGGGTCAATCGTTGAATTGCCCTCAATGACAATAGCATTAAATGGTATTAAGGTATTTCATCTTCATTAACCCTTCCATTTTTTGTAATATTTTCCATTTTGTCAGTTTATGTGTGAATATGCTTTTCATTTGTGAATGATCAATTATCATGTCTTCATATTGAGTGGAAGTCTGATTAGCATGGGTTAATTAAGGTAATGAAATAATTATACTTACTATAATATAACTATGTAGAAATCAACATTAGCATGGCCTAATTATCTAGAGGTTATGAGCATGTGCTTTGCAGATGTGATTTAAGTGGACTTGAGTTTGACCATCAGTGCGTACTAACAGTGTGCGCTTTTACAAGTTAGCTACTCTCTTTGAGCCTTATTTTTCTCATTAGTAAAAAGGAGATAATAATAGTGTTTACAGAGTTTATTTTTAATAGTTACATTTATATAGCTATATCATATTTTATACAGAGTAAAAACTCAATATTACCATTTACAGTTCTTTTATTGCCAATGGGAGTGTACATATCTCATTACAAGCCAATCATGTTCCCTTAGCCCCATGGTTTTAGAAGATGAGACAGGTAATGCGATTGGTTGTTTAGGGTCTTTCCCTGGGGATTTATTGAACTAAAGCTGGAGTAACAGAGCTGGTCTCAGACAATGATACCAACACATAAGCAAGAAAGAAATAAGAGTAAGCGAGATAGTTCCAATAGTGTTTGGATTTCTGGATCCATGGGTTCCTGATGCTGGTTTCCTCTCTGCCTTTTCTATAGTTTTTGTTTGTGAGACAATAAAGTCCCCTCACATAATTTAATTTGAGTTTCTGTGACTCATAAGTCGATTCTGATAATATAACATCTTAAGAAATACATTTCTTTGTTCATCAATACTGATTTTTCCCAACTCTATTATATAACTCATTTATATGTTTATTTTCTTTCTCCTTATTCCTATAATGTAAACTCCATTTGGACAAGAACTTGCAACACTCTTTCTTGACTTACTAGGTACTCAGTAAATATTGGGTGAATAAATAGATGAAAAACAAAGGAAGAAATAATCTTTTTTTCCAAATGTTCCCTAATAGACATTGCGTCTGCAGTTTTTCCTGATAGAGCTGGAGACACAATTTTAACATTTATTGAGAAATTACACCGAGCCAGTCATCATGTTAAATATTGCACACCTTTTGAAGCCAATAGTATTATTCCCATTTTGCAAATGTGAAAATGGAAGGGCAATGAGATAAAGTCAAGCATCTGCGCAGATCCACCTTTGAGTCCCAACTCCTTGCTCAGTTGCTGGGATGCTGCCAGTAGTCAGCCTTCAATATCAGTGCCTTTCAGGGCTTGCCTCAGCTGAGAAGAGTATGTTATTTTTCATTGCTCAGTGTCATGTTCTCTTTCCAGGGTAGCCCTCATCTACTGCCTGATGTGGAGGTATAAAGTCTCAGCACCTTCAGCCCTGCTCAGGACAACTCAAAGGATCATTCCTGCTTCAGAACTCCCTGCAGAGTAGGCTGAGACCTGTCTTTGCACTGCATCTCAGCTCAGCTTCTCTCTTTGTCCAGTTCTGTTTTCTTCCTACTTATTCTTCATAGACTGATTTCAGATCCCTCTATAATAAACCAGAGTCAGCTTCCCAAGAAAACCAACTTGCTATGATATTTCAAAGATCCCTGCCCCAGGTCATGACAAGGCGTAAGGAGGTAATCCAGGCTGAGACTCAGTCAAGCTGTGGATTTTCCATGGTTTCTGACAGACATTCTCTACTTAGTTAGTCCATAAAGATTTTTCCACCTGGGTAGCATTAATGGATAAGACTTCATGTCACCTCTAATATGGGGACATTAGCTTTGATTAGTTCAGTATTTCCCAGATTATGGAATAAATAACAGTAATTCAATATAAAATGATAGGTTATCTAAAATTAAATGGGATTAAATAATAGAACTAAGTAAACATTTTTTTCTTTTGCAATTTTATCTTCCTTAATTCTTTAAGTATTTCAGGTGGAGTCAAAGGCTGGTTTGATGCTACCATTTTATAAATTTTAACACCTGCCACTATCTCTTTTACATAAGGAGAGAACAGAATTCAAAATCAGATTTAACTGGATGCAACATTTATTTAGAATTTAATTGCCTTAGTTTGTGTACAGATTTATATATAAAAATGTATTGACTTTCCATTTTAGTAGTAAGAGAACATATTAAGATTTTTTAATTTAAATAGAAAAGTAAGTCAATTAAAAATAAGTGCAACCAATGCAAAGGTATGAAAAAATCATCAATGTGTCATTTGACTTTGGTTGAGAAACACCGAATTTGTTTGTTTTATTAACTTAATGCCTCACTTTGAAGGAGAAGACAGAAGCTGGGGATATCAGCTTGCATGATTCTGAAAGAGGCAGTATAGTGTGCTCCGTGGATTGGATGTGTTTACACATCGGTGGAGCCCTTTGGGAGATGATATTGGAGGCTAGAAGAGGACAGCCTCAGAAGGAGGGAGCAAACCTTGAAAGCATCTCTAAGGTCCTTCTAATGGACAGCTGCATGAACTTAAAATTTAACTTCCTTCCTCATGGCTGGCTGTCCAGTCAGCATCAACTTGACTTCTGGTTTGAGAGGCCTCTGAGAGCAAGAATGAGTATTGTTTCATGGAGGAAAACAATCATACTATTATGAATCATAGAATTATGAATCATGTATCTTAGGTTCTCTTAGGCAGCAACCTCAGTGGGTCCTTCAATTCAGCCAGTCTTTTGGGTCTTGAATGCCTTTGCATTGTCATCCCAATCTGCAGCCATTAACCTCTAGTTCCACACTTTTCATATGGTTTCTCCTTCTTGAGATTTTCAATTCCACTCCATGGTTGCAGAACTCCAAGCCCAGTATTATGTTTGTATGAACCTCAAATTTCTCTTTTAGGAATTTTCACTTGTTTTCCCCAGTTCCGCCATGTGAGACCATAAAAAAACACAATTTAAACCTTTTTTTTTATGACCTTATTTGAAGAAAGATTCATGTATCACCTGTGCCATCTCAGGAGAGCTATTTCTTCTCCAAGAAAACATCCCCAGCTTCTTCAACTTTTCCTTCCATGAGATAGTGTCAGTCCCTTCTTCCATCTTAGAAGCTCACCTCTGAAATAGCTCATCTTGTCTGAATCAAATTTAAATAGAAGCATCTATACCTGGATACAATTTCCCAGGTGTTGCTTGAGTGGAACAAAGAAAAGTGAGACAATCACATCTCTTTTTCTAGATATCATATTCTTTATCTGTATCCTAAATTTTTAACTTGTTGGCAATTTCATCACATTGTCATTAAGTCATTTTTAAGAGTACTATGATTATCACTTACCTTTTTTATTTTAAACTTATGCCAACATCTTTTCTATAAAAATATGTGTATCTGTTTTGCATGTATTGGAGTGGGGGTTGGGCATGAAATAGGAATTGCAGAGATATGAGTAAACTGTTAAGTACAACAAGAAACCAGAAATTTGAAATTATATTAACTGTCTGACCCCAAGTTCAAATGGAGAAGCTAGGCATTGGTTTTATTTTTCCTTAGCTAGTTTAAAAGGAGTATTTCTCCAAAGTTTGGTCCTTGAGCTACTTATCAGCACCATCTTATCAGAGAGGCCTTTCCTGAATATCACATCACCTGCTATCTCATCCACCATTGCTTGCCATCTGCCTTACCATGTTTTATTTTTATTCATAGCTTTTATTACTACCAGGCATTTTATATCTTTTTATTTATGTATTAAAAAGTTTCATGAGGCCAGGTGCTTTTTTTTAACCACTGTACCCACAATACCTAGCACACAGCATTATATTTGTCACAATGAGTTTGTTAAATGAATAAATAAGTAAAAGACTGACTTGAAATATAGTTGCGTAGGCAGATTCCAGGGTCCCATACTGGACCTACTGAATTAGAATCTCAGACAGTAGGGCTCATTTAACTCATTTTTCCAGTATTTTGTCTGTATTCTGAAATCTTAGCATAACTAATTTATATACATGTACACAATACTGAATTCACCAAACACTAAAATAAAGTGAAAAGAGTAAATTTTTGAAATATCAATGAATGACCATCCTTCTTTAAATCTCTAAGAGAAGACATAGTCTATTATCAAGGCACTGGAATATAATTATGTCCACCATATATTTTAAGTCAATTGCATATCACTGGTCAATCCGAAATCACAGTCTCCCAAAACGTAGCATTTGTTGTCATGTAGGTGTGTAATTTAAAGAGAAAGAACTTATTGAAATACTGTTTTGACTATGAGGACGCCATTGCTTGAGGACATTCTCCCAAGTTCTAAATCACATTCCTGCATTAGTATGGCAGCAGATTTCTACATGCATGGGTATTTGTGGACTACCATATCTTGTCAAACAAGACCTAAGCAGATAATTTTTAAAAGTTATCTAATTGACACAGTTGGAATGTAGTTTCCGAAACTTCATTCTTCATACACTATGATTTTAAAGAAAGGACAGATATCAGAAATTGATGTTAAATTTCCTAGTGTTTAAGACATGGAAGCGAACTCAGACCTTCAAGGAAGTTACCATGCAAGCTAAACAAAGCACACCTGTAAGTTTGGCCCCAGAGGGTCATTCAAAGTGCTGCGCTCAGAAGTTAAAGGTGAAAAGCAAAGGTCTACATAAAAAAGCTTTCCTTGGAAGAAGAAACTCTTATTTTCCTATAACCATCATTACTAATAAAATAAGGGAGGAGAGCAATAAGAAACAAACAAGGTTAGGGAGGCCAAAATGGTTTTTAAATGAAATTATTTTTCTCAGACTTTTCTGCAAGGCTCCAGCAGCTCTGTAACCATCAGATTGTCAGAATATCAGCCTGGATTTTTTTTTTTGTGTGTGACAGTTTGAAAAGCCATTCTGTCTGCCCCATTTATTATCTATTAAATTAATTTTACTTAGACTTTTGCAGATGTAAATGAGAATCATCTGAATAATGAACTATTATGTTAAGTCTCATAATGCTTTAGTTGCTAGCTCTGCTTTTCTGCTAGTCAAAATGGGCACACCCCATGTTTTTACCTTTGATCATAGTATGAAAAGGCGATTGAATATTGCATAATACAAGGATAATCAAAGAAAGTCATATAAAAAGTACTCAATGCAGTTATTCCCTGATCTATTTAACATGAAGCTTATTTATTTATTTATTATCTCCAAGGAAACTATTGAATCTTTTTTTAAAAAAAGGAAGTGAGGGAGAAAGAGACAGAGAAAGAGGAGGGAAGAAGGAAGGAAAGAATGGAACCAGAGTAAAAGAGAGAGGGTGGGAGAGAAAGAAAGAAAAGGAGAAACCAGTTAAATTCAAAAAATGTATTTTTTTCCCACCATGAAGCATCATGAAATAAGGCCAGTTGATACTAAAATTAAAATTTGGACTAAGGGTAAGAAATAATATTTCATCTTTGAATTTTATATTCACTAAGTGTGTGACCTCAAAAAGTCACAAATTTATTGAGCTAAAATAAATTTATTAAGGTAAAATATGTGCATTAGAGCTATTAATAAATGCTTTAAAAACTGTATGGCAGCCGGGCTCGGTGGCTCAGCCTGTAATCCCACGCCTTTGGGAGGCTGAGGTGAGTGGATTGCCTGAGCCCGTGGGTTCGAGACCCGCCCGGGCAGCGAGACCTCATCTCTACAATAAATCAAAAAAAATCAGCCGGGCGTGGTAGCGCATGCCTGTAATTCCGGCTACTTGGAAGGCTGAGGCGGAAGAATCGCCGGAGCCCAGCAGGTCGAGGCTGCGGTGGCCGGAAGCGGCCACTGCGCTCCAGTCTGGGCGACAGAGTGAGACTCCAACTCAAAAAAACAAAACAAAACAAAACTGTATGGCCCTTTTCATTTTATTATGTCTATCAAATTTAAAACACAAAGAATAGAGTAAGTGTTTAAAAAAATAAACCACATTGTTAACGATCAGCTCTAAAAGAGTTCAGTCAGTATGTATAAGAAATACATTTTAAATCGAAAGATAATAGTTGTGAACTACAATTATTACTGGATTATAATTCAATCTTCAATATTTTAATATAAATTGAATAATATATATTCTTAGTAACTTCTTTAAGTCAATAATTTCATTTGAGAATTGAAGTAACTTGAATGTATTCACAGCCTGTTATCTACATAGTGCTTACAAGCTGAGGGGTGAAGCATCAGGAGAGGTGTGAGACCACACTGAGTGGTGGGGACTGGTGCACTGGAGAAAACAAATATTCTAAAACAGGAAAGCTCTGCTCAGCTCCGGAAAAATTTTGTCATGTGCCAAAGCAAGATTACTCTTCTTAATTTATGATTTTAAAGAAAAGACAGATATCAGAATTTGATGTTAAAATTCCTAGTGTTTAAGACATGGAAGCTAATTTAGGCTTTCAAAGAAGCCACCGTGCAAGCTAAACAAAACATACCTGTAAGTTTGGTTCCATAGGTTTTCTGGAGTTTTCTTCCTCCCATTCAACTCCCATTCAACTACCCTAATGAACTACTATTAGGTATCAATGCTTAATGACAGTTTTCTAATGACCTAGTTTAGATATTTAAAGCATATCCTTCCCTGTAGCATTCAGAATGACCCTGAAGCAAGAAGATCAGTCCAAATGCTGTGCAAAGCAAGGGAAATTTGTAGAGTAGATTTTTGGGGGAAGATTTATCTGCTAAACAAGTTCACTCAATTAGAGTTCAGATGTCCTATCCCCTAAGGTCCACAGCACACGGGGCAGCTTCATTGACTCCTATTCTGTCCACTCAAGTGCCCCGAGACTGCTGGTGATTTATCAAATGAACTCCTTGCCATTTGAGATAGTTAACTCAATCTCATCCCCAGGGTGGTACTGGTGCATTAAGAGGTTGCAGCTCTTGCAGTAATTAATGAGAAGACAAAAAGACAAAAAAAAGTCAGCAGGCATGCTGAACATTTCTCATTTCTACCATGATGGTTCTGAATTTTGCCAGCTATTTCTTTGTACATTTGTAACATGTTCCTTGCTTGTCATTTTGTTTTACTCTAGAAAAGAATAATGTTAGAAAAACATTAAATACTATTTGCTACTGAAAATGGTGACGGCACCTGATACATAAGACATCATAAAATGTCCTTCATTTCCGCTTGCTTTTGTCACTGCTCCTAATTATTCATATATCTACATATCTGCATCTATATCTATCTCTGATTTATTCACATAATTGATGTATCAACTCTCTCAAAGACATGAACTATATTACATTTTTGATTCATACATGTATTTTCTTTTGTAGATCATACTTTTATATTTTTACAGTTCTTGAAAATCAGAGAACATTCACCACGTCTGCATTGGCTTAGTGGATGCTGAAAGAATGATTTTAATGATCTCACATATTTTTGTGCTCTTCTTAGCTACAAGCAATTATATAAGCTAAGCCTTTTGAATATATTCATGTGTTATGCTAAATGGTGGTATGCAAAGGGCTAGTGTTGATTTTAAAAGAATGACCTTTCCTTGTGTGATTTTTTTCAGTGATCAGCTTTTCTAAGCTGGATAGTACTGATAGACTGTACTATCACTGTCTTAGGATGGATTTGCAGAAATGCCCTGGAGTTCTGGTTCTACATTTCTTTCTCCCTTGGGTGCTTTGCTCTGACTCTGTCACTTAAACTTTACAGTAAGGACAACCAATTAGTAGTTAAATGAGTTGAATGAGTCTTTTTATGTACTATATTCAAATGACACTAAACTCCCTGCCACATGGGTAGGACAAATTAATTATTTCTTTATGTACTTTTAAAACAAGCCTAGGCATTATGTGACATTCTTCACATAATATCACATAAGGCATAATGTAACCCTTGCCTTTATTGCTTTCTTACACATAGGAATTCACTTTAAAGATGAACTTGCAGATTTTCAGTTCTTCATATCAGTAGAAGTAAGAACTTAGTAATAAGATTGTGGTTTTTCTATTAAAGAGATAACAAAAAGGTAAAAGGAGTATTGAAAGCCATGGTCTTAAGGGACAACAATGAGAAAACTTGCCGAGCTATTTCTTTAAGAATTAGCTAAGGACCTTCAAAGTAACAAAATGCCCCTAGACTGTATATTTACACATGGTAAGGATATATATATATATATATATATATATATATATATATATATATTTTTTTTTTTTTTTTTTTGAGTTGGAGTCTCACTCTGTCACCCAGACTGGAGTACAGTGGCCGCTCCCGGCCACCGCAGCCTCGACCTGCTGGGCTCCGGTGATCTCTCCGCCTCAGCCTTCCGAGTAGCCGGAATTACAGGCGCGCGCTACCACGCCCGGCTGATTTTTTTATTTATTGTAGAGATGAGGTTTCGCTGCCCAGGCGGGTCTCGAACCCGCGGGCTCAGGCAATCCACTCACCTCAGCCTCCCAAAGGCGTGAGATTACAGGCTGAGCCACCGAGCCCGGCTAAGGATATATATTGTGGACATACTGTGTTCCAAACACAAAGATTGTAGAAGTAAATTCTCATTTCCTGTCTTTGAGTTATTCCAAATTTGAGGATATTTGGGAGACGAGAGGTCAGTACTCATAATCTAACTCTTAGAATGAATGATGCTTGGTCTTTTAATAAAAGACATTCTGATTAATAAAATAGTCTTACAGTTGTAGAAGAAATGTGTCATTCTGGACAACAAAGGCCTTCTGTCTCTTTTCACAATGGACTGTCTGCATAAAAGACCAGAGTGCTTAGTGAATTAGACATCTACAACACAGTGTAAACATTCCTTTCCAGTCATTGCTTCCTGGTCAGTCATCATGACTGATTTGAAAGGTCTTTATTTTGAACATTAGGAAAAAACTACAAGAGTTCTCTGCAGTAGTAATTTTTGTAAATTTGTTAATAATGAATAACATAAACCATGTAATTAGCACATCATACCTGTCTAATATTTCTTATACTCCTACAACTACTACTGCTAATACAATAACCATTTGCTAAGCATATTGACCATGAGCCAGGCACTGTGTTTATCTCTTATTTGCATAATATACATTATTTAATTAAGGGGGTGATTTGGCAAAATAACCAAGAGAGTGGGCTCTGGAGACACACTGCCAAGATTCATATTCTTTTCCCATCACTTGCTAGCTGTGTGAACTTAGACAAATTGCTCGACATTTCTGTGTCTCAGTTACCTTACCTATAAAATAAAGAGCATGGAAAGACTTGCCTGATAGGATGTTATGTGATTAAATCAGGCACCATTAGGTACCCAAAACACAAACTAGGTGTTCTATGAAAGTTTGCTATAATATCTTTATAATATCACTCTATTAATATTTACTATAATATTTGCATATCACTCAATGATCACCATAACACAAAAATTTGTGTTTTCTTATTATTCTTGTTTTACAGATGAGGAACTGAGGTTCACACTATTTTTTTCAGTAAAACCAAAACAAAACAACAACAACTACTGAAATTCTGAGCTGAAATTCAAACTCTGATTGATCTGATTCTAAAGCTTCAACGAGGAATGATATGTGAAGGGAAGAGAGTAGCCCTGTACCTGAAAGGTTTCTAGAATTCTATACCATGATGTATTATCCTCACCGCAACTCAAAATCTGGGTGTGTGGGAGGTGTGGGGACCGGAATGTCAGAATTTTAAAAGTATTCACAGTGAAGCAGGGGTTTAATGAGGTGGAATTTTAAGGGATTTTAAATTTGATGGTTTGTGTAAAGTGAAAGTAGAATGGAGAGTGACACAGTATATTAGAATAAATAGTCTAGTCTCCTGGGTTGGAAGAGATTTCTCTTCAGTATTCAAAGTTCTGAAACCTCTTGTACTCTGGTCAAAATAACAAACTGTATAAGAAAACAAACAAACAAACAACAAAACATTCCATGCAAAGAAAAAGAAAAAGACTTGTGGGACTTTGAAACAGGTGATAATTCTTGGTTTTTGCAACTTGTCCACTAGGAGCAGATGGTATTCTTAGGGACAACTCTCAGCAGATCTATAGAATATGATAAGGTGAGTAACCATAACCAACTTTGTTGTGCAATATCCTCAGTTAAGCAATTATGAGGGGAACGTAGAAAAATCTGGGATTTACTTATAAAAATTGTGTATTTATCTTATGTTTTTAAATTCTGTCGTCTTCAAAGTGCTCTCTGTTTAATGCAATATACCTATCAAGATATTTTTCACTGCTCAAAACAGTTTTTGAACTCATCAATGTTGATACCTTTTAGTGCTTCTGCCGTTTTCTGTTTCATCTCTTCTGCATCAGCAAAATGTTTCCCTTTGTGGACTTTTTTCATCTAGAGAAACAAACAAAAAAGTTGCTCAGGGTGAGATTAGTTAAATAAGGAGGGTGGAGGATGGGAGTCATGCATTTTTTAGTCAGAAACTCCTGAACCCTCAGCGCAGTTGGACAGGTGTGCTCATAAATCACACATTATGAAATGGATAAACACAATGAAACAATATCCCCCCAAAAACCTTACTGAAGCTTAACACGACTTCTCACAACAATGCTAGCTGGTACACTGATGCCAATAAAGCCTTAGAACACTTACCTTGTTGGGGAGGCCTATACTAAAAGGGGCCCACACTCCCAAAGATAACTCTGTTTTGTGCGGGTAGGTTGTGCGGATAGGTTCCTCCTTGCATACTTAAGGAAGGTTTCTTCTTTCATTCATGTACTTTGAAGCATTCGGTACTTAGTAAGAACATGATTTTAGAGCAGTGGCAGCAACAGAAGCAGCAGGTTCAGCTCAAGCCTCCATTCATTTAGACCTACAGATATGACATCAGTGGGTGGCAAATGAAGATGCCTTTATCGAGGGCAACTATATAGTTTCTACATGGGAGAGGTTTGATGGCAGCAATCTGACTAGAAGGGGGCTAGTAACTTACCTTGAAGCTATATCTGCACAGCCAGCATGCTTTTCTTACTTAGATTTAAGTTTCTTTGGAGTTGATAAAAATTATGACATAGTTAATACCTTTTCCTGAGGACCTAGGGTGGCATCACAATTACTCTTTCTTTTCCGTAAAAACATGAAGCCCAAAATAGAGGCTTGCTTCATGGCAATACATCTGATAATGATTATATGGTTTTCTTGCAGCAGAGGGTTAAATGTAAGATAAAACTCAAGTTTCGTTTTGAACAAACAAAACAAGAGAAAAATGATGTGGTCCCAAGCAATGGCAGTACACTGTGGATTCTTAAATTTATCAGGGGTGAGGATGGATGTTCTCCAAATCAGCAAGGCAGCACTTCCAAAGTTTAGTGTAGGGCACTATAAGATACAGCTATTCACAATGCATATTGTAATAATATTACAACAATAGCTAATAAGAACTGAAGCTATTCCCTGTTTATCCTAGGATGCAGAAAATCATCTTATCTTCCCCTCACTTGAAATGCTAGGAATTGAGTCTACAGAAAGCTGGCTGGTCACAAATCACATGTCAGCACCTCTGTAATTTTTTGCCTGCAGAATTTGTCTCATTAGTTTTCATATATCTGAATCTGGTTTCTTGCATTCATCTGTTTTTTTCTAGTATGTATTTCATATTTCACAGCGGTAAGGACCCTGTGCTCTGTTTACCTTGTGCTCTTTCATTGTACACCATGGGATTTAAATAAATGCTTATTGAATACTTGAACAAATAAGTGATACCACTTTTGTGAAGGCAGGTTTACTTGGCAGCAAGATCTCTGTTCAAAATTATACTAAGATGAAGATTCTCACCATCATTTCCCTGGGGACTTCTGGGAACAGAATTTAATGAGAATTTGTTTTTTTGTCCTGGTAGCAACTTCCTTTGCATATGATCCTAATTAATCACCATGAGGTGACTTAAGCCTGAGGGTGAGGGTGGGGGTTGGGATTTTTCATTTCCCTCTAAATTATGTTCATATTTTACTTCTTTGTATTGCATTCCTTTCCTTCAGAATTTTAGTATTAAGAAGTTTCTAGTAGTTGTTATCTTAAAATGTTGAGGATTTTTTGACTTATTGTTATTTTGTAAATCGAAAATTAAAACTAAAAACATAATCTGTAAAATTGTCTTTTTTGAGAAACTAAAATCACTTTATGCATTATGTCTCATTATCTTTACCAATTTTAACATTAGCACCTAATTAAACCCTGTGTGTATCTCAAAGGAAAGGCCAGGTTCTCACTGATTTTCTCCATTAAATTGTATGAAGCAAACACAAAAACAAAACAAAACAACAACAAAAGCACAAAAGGTTATATAGTTTTGGGGTAACAGATATTCTCCCTAAGATTTAAGACAGGTATTTTCTTAACAAAATAGATTTAAAATATGAACTTTTTTTTTTTTGGAGTTGGAGTCTCACTCTGTTGTCCAGACTGGAGTATAGTGGCATGCTCACGGCCACCGCAGCCTTGACCAGCTGGTTTCAGGCGATTCTTCCACCGCCTCAGCCTTCCAAGCAGCTGTAGCCACAAGTGCCTGCCACCATGCCCTGCTAATATTTTTGATTTATTGTAGAGACAAGGTCTCGCCAAGTTGCCCAGGCTGGTCTTGAACTCCGGGGCTCTGGCAATTCTCTTGCCTCCGCCTTCCAAAATGCTTGGATTACAGGTGTGAGCCACCGCACCCGACAAAATATGAATTATTTCTAAGAACCAATATAAAGCAAATTAATCAGCATTTTCTTGAAGAAGGAAATGTAACAATTACTATAGGAATGCATTTACCTTGATATTATCGTTTTTAGCTGTAAATTTGAGTTTGATTAACTCTTCTGTTGATAATCAATTCTAAAATTATATGTCTTTCCTATAAAACACATTACTTTGGTTTTATATCACAGCTGGTAGTTTATCCAATTCATATTTGTTGTCATTATCACATTTTCTGTTTATTCTTACTCCAAATGTGTTTGTTTGAACACATGTTCAACAGTTACAATTCTTTACATAAAATGGCAGATTTCTCAAGCTTTATATTACTTTGATTATCAAACTGTGACTGAAATTATTTGGAATAATAAAGTTTTTTGAAGTTATAACAATGACAGGAAAAATACATTAAGAAATGATGACCTGCTGCTTATCCTCTCAGTATATATTTTGAAAGACTTTTTAAATATCAGTTAATACAGGTTTCTTCTTTTCCTCAAGATAATTAGGCTTGCCGTAAGTATATCCTGCAACATTCAATAATAATGCACTTCAAGGAAGCCATAAATCTTGCAGTTTTACTAGCATATAGAAAGCAATTATGAAATAAATTTTTGGAATTATTAAAATATGAGTTCAAATCCTGTGTCAATTATTAGTAGTTAGAAATAATTCACTCTACCCTTCTTTGAATGTTCCAGAAAAAAGAGCTGATTCGGATGGTGGCCAAAATGTTTGCTTAATTTAAACTTCCCTCATAATAATGAATGTTGAAAGCATGTTGGGTGGGACTTTGTATTTTGTTGTTGCTGTTGTTACTCCCAAACTGATAACTAGAGTGTATAGCTGAATACAAAGATTGTCTAGTATATTAAAGAGAGAAATAAAAAATTAAGGCTAGATTCTTTACTTGGGGCTTCCTAAGAGTTGAAAGAAGACACTCAAGTTTCCCAACCATCATCCTGGACTGCCCATCTTGTCCACAAAAAGTTTTAGAGGCAGAAAGGACAGTAGATCTTTGAAATGTTCTAACCTTGTGCAGCACTTCTAATAAGAGGATATTTCTTCTATAGCACTTTTCTCTTCTCAAGGTTATGTGATGGAGTCCAACTTAGTAATCATTTGTACAGATTGGTGCCCTGAAGGAGAGATTGGCATATGTTCCCTGATTGGTTAACTGAATCTGCAATGGATTTCTCCATCTCTTTCTGTGCCAATGTTGGACAGATAGGAAAAAATTGGGAGAGATGATAGGGAGAGCCAGTGGAACACCTGTGCCTTTGGACCCAGCAGGGGTACGTGAATGTTCCGTAGATAAAATAAGCCCAATGTTAAGCAGCTGGGCTGAGTTTTCTTGTTGGTTCCTCGTCTAAGGGATTGATAACAAGGTACAGTGACCCCAGCAACAAGGGGCTGTGGGATCTACAGTAGGGGAGAAAGCTGAGCTGAAGGTGAAAGTACCTGGGACCTGTGCAGGAGTTGACTCAGTAGAAGAGCCAGGCTAGAAGGGATTGTGATAATCCCAAAATGCTAGAGAGGAGGAAGAATCAAAGAGACAACATTTTTTCTTCACCTCAGTTCCTTCCAGCCATAATTCTGGCCAGAAATGAGGGAAGGGGGGCATATTTTGAATCAGACTGAATTTTAGCAATAGAGAGTAACTTGAAGTTTATGGAAGAACAAGATGTCATAGAGGCACAGATCCTAGGTGTAGGCAGAAAGGAGAGTGCAGAAGAATGATTCTTGCCTTGTTTTTGAACTAAGCTGATTAGACTTCTAACTATTATTGTAGTTACTGTATAACAAATTGCCAAAAATTTAGTGACTTAAAACAGTTATTTATTTTGCTCACAATATTGTAGATTAAGAATGTAGACAGCGCAGTTCTTGCTAGGAGTTTTAAATGCAATTGCGATTAAGATGTTGGCTAAGCCTGTAGTTATCTGAAGGTTCACTGGGGCTGGGTGTTCAATATGGCTCCCTTACATGGCTGGGAGTTGATATTTACCTTTAGCTGGGAGCTCAGCTGGGCCTGTTGACCTGAGCCCCTGCACATGACTGCCATCATGGCAGTCTCAGGATGATTGAAGTTCATGCATAACTGCTGGCTTTTTCAGAGCAAGTGTTTTAAGAGAACTAAGGGGAAGTGGAATTCAAGAAGGGGAGCATAAACCGTATCTCCTAGTGGAAAGATGTCAAATAATTTACAGACAAATTTTATATCTACTACACTATGAAGAGCTGGACAACTTCCTCATTTCAATCAGAATATTTTGGACCAAGTTATTTTGTCTAAGGACTGAAGCTTGTCAGGGGAAAGTGAGTCAAGGAGAGTAAGAAGAAAATAAGTGATGCTTCCTACTACTATAAGATAATACTTGTGTAAACTTGGGTAAGTCATTTAACCTCACTGATTTCCAATTTTCTCTTACCAAAATGAAAGTAAAAATGCCTATTTTATTGTATTTTGTGGATTTAAATGAGATAGACAGTATCTTATTATTTATTGTTAATAAATGATAGAGTTATTATTAAAGATAATTTAAAAGATTTATATTCCTAAACGCATGTGAAAAAATAGTAATATAAAGTTTTCTACTGTACTTATAGCTAATCCATGTACTCAGAGGGGTGTCCTTATAAGATAAAATAAAGGACATTTGTGTATTGGAAGTTTTTCATTCATGAGGGTGGAAGAAAACTGCCAGAAATTTGCAATTTTGAGTGAACATTGGCATAAATAGAAAGCCAGGGATGCTGAGCTGAGAAGTCTGATGTTTTTATGCTAAGCTGTGAAAATGAGAAAATGTACAATAGGGTTATCTGACAGAGATTCAGAGAAGCCACAGAGAGAGGAAGGGAAAATCAAAGTGAGCATTGATGAATGTGTGCTAGATTATTGTGTTCATTTAATACACATGCTATATTGGAAGCACTCTTATGAAAAGTTGTCTTTCATGTTAAGTGGGAATCATGTATTTGTAACACTTCTATTTGGTAGTTATATCTCTAGCTATTGAAAATTATATTGTGATAAAACACTGTTTCAATACTTGCTGACTATGAGATCGTATGGTAGACATTTCTGCAGTAGTAGGACTTAAGAGAATTAGGTAAATGAAATTCTTTTATTTCTTTTATTTATGAATACAGGGAATTTTTAAGTCAATTAGTTAATTTAAAATTTGCATTGTTTTTGTACTTTACCATAATATTGCTGCTGTTACTGGAAACACATTACATTTGTGTAAGTACATGTATCAATGCCAAAAAGTATTGGGGCAAATATGCATTCTTTTAAAAGTCTCAGGGTTTATATTTGTTGTTGTAATATTTGTTTTATTTTTATCATTACCTTGTGATTTGTCATATTTGCATGGACTCTATTATCTTCTACCAGCTATTAAGTGCAGTGACAGACATATTTCCTATTCACAATTTTGTTTTTATTCCTATCATTATACTGTTCTTTATTGTTTTTGCATGAACTTTATGGTCTTTTTCCAAGTCTTGGATTCAGTAATAGATATATTCCTAATTCACAAAATTCAAGTCTTATTTCATTTCCTCATTCCTCTTTCTCTCTCAGAAGTATTCCAAGAATGCAAGCTCTGTTCTTTACAAGATAGTATGCTTTTGTTCTGTGAAAATAGAAAGATGAATTAGACTTATATTCTGCCCTCAGGTAGCTTAGATAGTAAATTAGTGTATTATCCATGACATTTTCAATTGCAAGAATCTTAAGGCAAAAGACAATTTTAGATTCTAGGTCTTATAACTAAAAATGCTATGGAGTTGTTCACATTGTGGAAAAGAAGTTACAAGATCAGGGAGGAGTTTATGTTCAAGTATTCCAAAGCAGCAATTGACACATTTTGTTGAATAAATTCCAAAGATGATCATAAGATTATCATAAGGATGACTGCTTGACTCATCAGTTGAGTTCATTCTTTCATTCGTTCAGTCTTGCATTTATCTAGTACTTATTGAACTCCTGTGATTGCCAGGCATTTGATGATTTGATGCTGGGGATATAGAGGTGAATAAGACTAATTTCTGCCCTTATGGTAGTGACAGTTTAATCTAGGGCGATAGACAGCCAAATCAATAAGAGATAATGAAGTGTCACATGGTGATAATTCCTATTAAGAAAAGTGAAGCCATTCAGGACATAGGTTGGTTTAAATAAGATGATCAAGAAAGGACTTTCTGAAGCACTGCCTTTGGATGAGAGATCTGAATGAAGTATAGCTCTGTGAACATCTGGGAAGGAGTTATCTAGGTGATGGGTACAGCGAGTGCAAAGATCCTAGGAAATCAGGTGTTTGATAGTTTTCCAGGAACAGTGAGGAGGAGGTGGGAGTAAATTAAGTCTTTTATGAAGTTGTGTGTATTTCTCAGTCTTGTTGCCATCACTGAGTGTGCAAAAGCGAGAATTTGGTCCATGGATTTTTCATGACTAAAATGAATTTGCTCGTTCTCTGTCTGCCCACATTATTGCACCCTTTGAAAGTGGTTAGTTGGCCCAATCCAGTTAAGGGAGAGTTTCGTATTCAAGAACCTGAATCAGTATGCTTTAGTTTAGCTGTCTTCTTCCACAAGTACTTAATTTCCATAGAGATAATTATCACTCCCAAAGTTAATCACTTTCCTCTTAGTCTCTGTATTATCTCCTTTAATTTTATTCAGAACTTGGTCCTCCAGACTTTTACTGTTTTGCCATTAAGCCTCATCAGTATTTGGTTGGAGCTAAATTTAGCATATTTAGCATGACATCTCTTTTCTCTCTCTTTTTACCTGTGCATAGACAAAAGAAAAAAAAGTCATAAAATGATCAGAACCATGAAATTGATGAAAAGTTTATATTTTCTGTTATAATGACTTTTTTTCAAAGAAGAAGAATATCTATCTAAAAGAATGCCTTTTTATTTTTAAGTTACAATAATTCTTTGTTTAAATTAGAGGTGGTGAGATGGTAATATGCAGATGCCAAATTTATTGCCTGGTAGATGTGTTTTCTAACTATTCCAATCTACTCTTGTCTATAATTTTCCATACTATGCCCAGATAATTCTCTCTCAAACACACATTTGAGCACACCATCATTCAAATGACTTTCCATTCCTCATTGGATAAAGGTAAGCTTCTTCCACGGCCCATAAATCCTTCATGAAGTGGACCCAATAACTTGCAGGCGCAACTCTGACTGAATCCCTTCTCACTAAACCAGTTTTCATTCACTGACCTTCTTTTGCTCTCTGTATTCTCCATGCCCTTCTAAAAACAGTGGCTTTGCATGTGGTCATCTGCTGTGTCTACTACAGTTTTTTTCCTCCTTGACTAACCAGCCTGTGCATTCTCCTGTATCTCAACTTATGATCTCTTCACGAGACTCACCATCCCTGAGGAGATTGTTAAGAGCACATCTAGACAGAGTACCATGAAATTAATTTCTGGTCATTCTGAAATATTATACACACACATACACACACATATATTTCAGATAATAATCAGAAATCGTACTATTTCAATATAAATGTGTTTGCCTAGGTTAAAACATGCTCAAATTAGAACATTCAAAACTATTAAGCTGGCTAAAACTGTCTTTAGATAAGCAGAATAAATAAATCCACTATTCAGATTAACTAAATTAGGACAGAACTGCTTTTCAAGGTAATTAACCTACAGTAATCTAATGGAGATGCTGCATTAAAGCTTCCTGGTATAATTATTGTTTGGTTTAATTTTTCACTCTAGTGAGATGTAGGCTAACACTTATATTACCAGTAGCTCCTTTTCATTGTAAGCAACACATTATCTGGTTTTGAATGTTTCTAATGAGATGCTTGAAATGTAAACAGGATAATTTTGACCATTTTTAGGATCATCTAAGTCATTTGCAACCAGAAGATTTCTTCCCAAAATTTGTGAAGTACAAGATGTATCTGCCCAAATTGATGTATGACTTTCTCTTTGTGATTCTTTTACTTATATGATGGTTTACCCAATTGCTAATGTGCAAGACACAGTATTGTTTTACTGAATCCTCATGCTGTATACTACTGTGATCTTGGTGGCATTGTCTTTTATTATTCTAGTAGACTCATATAACTTATCCTCAGCATTTTTATGAGACAAGAAGAAATATCTCCCTTTTTTGAACTAAGCAATTTAGAAGTAAGTTCTATTAATGTGGATTTCAGTCTGGTCTCACTCTCCACTGTATCTTCGGTGACTAGCACCCAATAGGCACTTAATTCTTAAAACACAGCCTGGTGGTTAGGGATAGTCTACCTGTGTACTCATGATGAAACTGTCCCTTGTAGGATGAGTGGATGATTACTCAGGTTTACATAACTGCTGAGTGATGGGGGCCGGGCTCTTAACCACTATATGACTCCATTATCTAGCACCACATTAACATCTTGTGAAAGTATTTTATTACATTAAAATAATTTATTTATTTTAACTTCCTATTTGTTGGTCAGATTTCCATTGTCAGACTGAGAAAATAAAACAATCATTTACAGGACCTAAGCAAATATCCTACTTGCTTTTCAGTTTTGTATAGCAGCTTTTCATTTTCATAAAAATGTTTTCTTCTTTCTGTTGATGTGTACTGATGGCAAGGGTGGGTTTAGGTTTGCCTCACCTCCATAGAAAAAACATGTCTCATGAATTGTTTTAGTTGCTCTCTTGAATGAAACAATTTCGTCAACTATAGTAAAATAGTTACTGATTTGTTGTAGAGAAAGCTGGCAGATGGTTTTCATGGCATCACTGGTATGGAAGACTAGGCATGTAGAAACTAAGCGTTTTGTCTTTTTTAGTAGTCTAACTTTTTATGTTAGATAATGTTGAATGGAGAATTTAATAAACTTGTTATTTTTTATACTGAGCAGTATTTATTTGCTGAAAGTGAGTAAAGCCTATTGCTATGATTTAAAAGAAGTTCTTAGTCTGAAATGAATTATTGAATAAGGTTAAACTTACATACAAAGAAACTTGTGTAAAATTTAAGCATTATTAGCAATAGTGACTAAAGATACTATTAATTGTAAATATATTATGTGTCAAGCAATTTGCCAAGCATTTTATATTTTATCTCATTTAATTCTTAAAGCTCTTTAAACAGATGAAAATGCTGAGGATTTGAATGTTTAAGAATGTAGTTTTTCAGCCGGGCTCGGTGGCTCAGTCTGTAATCCCGCGCCTTTGGGAGGCTGAGGTGAGTGGATTGCCTGAGCCTGCGGGTTCGAGACCCGCCTGGGCAGCGAGACCTCATCTCTACAGTAAATCAAAAAATCAGCCGGGCGTGATAACGCATCCCTATAATTCCGGCTACTTGGAAGGCTGAGACAGAAGGATCGCCGGAGCCCAGCAGGTCGAGGTTGCGGTGGCCAGAAGCGGCCACTGCACTCCAGTCTGGGTGACAGAGTGAAACTCCAACTCAAAAAAAAAAAAAATGTAGTTTTTGTTCTAAAAACTAATAATATGAGGAGTTGGACTTAATAATAATATCTGTTGGACTCCCAAGTATAAATCACTTTTTTATAATATTCTTTTTAAAAATATTTAAAAATAAATATACATTCATTGCCATAATATCTTTTATATTTTTTCTACCCACATAAATGCAGTGAAAATAAATATCATCAAGTCTTTTTAATTCTCCAGTGTATTAAATAGATATATATATATAGTAGATTCTCCATGAAATATATTGAATGAATCATCTTGAACTTTGAAAACTGGAATTGTTAAGATTGTTATAGCCATCCTTCTTAGATTTGGAGGGATGTTGATGATGGAGAAGGGCAGAATTTAGTCTGCTTGGAAAAATGTTGGTGTTTTACAAAGTTGGTGGAGTTGTTATAACATAAAATATAATATTGAACATGTATTTATTTATTGGAAACCAGTGACTCAATAGTCTTGGACTATGGGGTTTCAGTAAGAGGCAATAGCAAGAAGAACTCAAATCCAAAGGAAAACCTCATAATTAGAAAGGTTTTTGTACAGTGGTATGGAAACGACTTCAATGGCATCATGGCATGGAGGTTCAGAGTATAGACGCAGGACCAGATTATCAGCATTCCATTTCAAAATATTTCACATACTACCTGGTGGCTCATTTAAATGACTTCTGATCTCTGTACTCATGTAATCTCGTCTGAAAACTGGAGGTGATAATAATTCCTACCTCATAGTATTTTTTTTTTTTTTTTTGAGTTGGAGTCTCACTCTGTCACCCAGACTGGAGTGCAGTGGCTGCTCCTGGCCACCGCAGCCTCGCCTGATGGGCTCTAGAGATCCTTCCGCCTCAGCCTTCTAAGTAGCTGGAATTACAGGCATGCGCTACCATGCCTGGCTGATTTTTTTGATTTATCGTAGAGATGAGGTCTCTCTGCCCAGGCGGGTCTCGAACCCGCGGGCTCAGGCAATCCACTCACCTCAGCCTCCCAAAGGCGTGGGAACACAGGTTGAGCCACCGAGCCCGGCTAGGATTTTTATTATTACTTAGATTAAATGAATTACTAGTAATGTCTTAGTGTCTGATAATAGTATGTGTTATATAATGTTTGTTGCATATGGATTTATTCTAGAAGATCATTTATATTATATGCCAAATGCTTATAAATCTTCAAAAAATATTATATATCTGCTTAAAAACTGAAGGATGTTATTTGATAAAAAGATGTTAATATATTCTTAGTCCTAAAATTAAATGATTGATAAAACCTATATCCTGGGTTCATAAAAGCATTCTGGAGGAAGTTCATATTTTAAAAAGCAAAAAAAAGAACCGAGAGTGAATAACTTGTGCCCAGACTATAAAACCAGACTCTAGTATTTTACATTTGTATATAAACATAATATTAATTAATACACTCAATTTGACTGTTAATAGAAGATCACAATCTCATGTATTTTTTCTTTCTCTGATCCACCACCTTCATTTTTATGTGTTACTCTTATTCTTTTCAGGATGACAAATTGCTTGCATTTTAACCGATTATCACTGTGCTTATGGTTTATTTCTCTTATGTTACACTCGGAAAATTTCACAAAAATGTAGCATTCAGAGTTTACATGTTGATTTTATATTAGAAATTCACAGAAAATAAACATGGATGTGACTTTATTTCTAACTTAAATTTATTTATTTTGTCTTTTCCCTATTTTTCCTTTTCCCTATCTTTGGCATGACATTTGGAATTGTTATTGGAAAGAGAATTAACTCAGAATCAGTAAAGTAAGCCAGTGACACATTCATTTATTATATAAAGCAAATGTTTTGGTTTGCTCTTTTCATATCTTTCTTTTCTATAATAAGAAGTTTTACAGTTATAATTCATAGATTTTACATCTGTGTTGTAACAGAATCATGTAATTTAGTTAGCATTTGAACATTTGCATTTTATTTTGCTAGGCAGGAACATGGGGTGTGTTTGTGTGCTTGTGCATGTGAGTTGGAAGGAAGTGTGGTTGCCCAGTACTTCCACAACTCATGACTGAAACTCTTGTTCCAGTTCAAGAAAGAAATAAAGAGCTCTTCAAAATATAATACTGAATACTTTTATTCATCTGCTCTGTGGAAATTAGGCCAGGAAGCAAATTAAAATGGCAAGAATATCCAAAACAGGATTATTTAGCTTAGTGTCTCTGTATTTGACCACTGTCTTCTATGATTTTAACCTTTCTAGACATTCTCTTTAGGTATGATTTTTCCCATGGCCCATAGGAGATCTCACCAAAATCATTTACTAGATGTCACAGATCTTCCCACAATTCCCACTGCGCTAAGTAGCAACTAATCTGGGAGCTGTCATCTTTGGAAAATACCGTGATGTCATGAGTTAATTTCATACCTGTCATGAGATCTTGCATGAGATCTCAGGGGGCCTTGCGGTGTGTCACGCGGTACTGAAACCATTCGTTAGTTCCACTCAAGCAGTGACCCATGGCCAGGAGCTCTTGTTGCAACATATGGCAGCACCTGTCACCAGGTTTTATGATTGGCATAAAATTAACCTGTTTTTCTCTTTGATTTGCTACTCTTTTGCGTTATCCATGAAAAGGATGAGAATAAATTGTATTTGGAAGCAATTTACTGCCACTTTCAAGAAGCCTAATAGTAGATTTGGAATATTGAACAGAATAAGCAATGTTCTTATAGAAGTATACATACTGCTATTTAATAAAGGTAGTATTTTATGAATTCCTGAATGACAGTCTGCAAATCTCACACAGGAAGCAATGTTTTAGTATTTGAACTCTATCAAGCCTACTAGCAAAGCAAAAAAAAAGTGGCATTATTTTGAACTGCATTGTATAAGAAAAATCCAGGAAGCTTGAGTTTCAAATAGAGTTTGCCTGTTCATTTCAAATGTCTTCAAGCAACTTTAAAATTCCTCTGATTTCTCTATCTATCTCTTATGCTCAGACTTTAGTATTCTAATGGGGACTCGCAAAAAAAAAAAAAAAAAGAAAAGAAAAAGGGAGCCATTGAATAACAATATTCAATATGATAACACTTATCTGAGAAAAATGGATTAATTATGTTTAACCTTTAAATCCTTAGCAATTTGGCAGTTACTTTTATGGATAAGGAGAGAGAAGTAAATAGCCAACTTACTGCCTCGGTGAAATGGTAAAAATTTTTTGAACATGATTTTTTTTTTTTTTTTTTTTTTTTTGAGTTGGAGTCTCACTCTGTCACCCAGACTGGAGTGCAGTGGCCGCTCCCGGCCACCGCAGCCTCGACCTGCTGGGCTCCGGCGATCCTTCCGCCTCAGCCTTCCGAGTAGCCGGAATTACAGGCATGCGCTACCACGCCCGGCTGATTTTTTATTTATTGTAGAGATGAGGTCTCGCTGCCCAGGCAGATCTCAAACCCGCGGGCTCAGGCAATCCACTCACCTCAGCCTCCCAAAGGCACAGGATTATAGGCCGAGCCACCGAGCCCGGCTGAACATGATTTCTTAATGGAGAAACTATCTGGTTCCTTGCATCACCGTACTATCTTTTAGATCTTCTTGCATATCTTTTACACATATTCTTGATTCTTGGTTTCTTAAAATATTTATTTTAATTGGGAAAGGAGCTAGTTCCAATAGCTGGTCTTTTTTTTTTTTTTTTTCCTTCTTTTTAAGGTAGACACTTCTCAGATTCTGTGAGTTTTTGTTTTTGTTTTTGTTTTTTTAATAGCAGGATTTATTGAGAGGACAGAAAATCTCCCTTAGCAGGAGGGGAGCCATGGGGGTTGCCCAGATTCTGTGAGTTTTAAAATTTAAATACAGTAAAGAACAAAGATAAATTTAGTGGTCTTTTTCTGTTTTTCCTTTACCAAGTCTAGAGAACAAATGGTGCTCTTCTACACTCTGGACTGGTTGCTATGCATTCTGGAGTAATCAATTTTTCCTGGCATTTCTTAAATGGTCTTTTTAATTCAGTGAATCCCCTTTGAAAGTATAAACATTGGTCCTTGTTCTATGGTTTTAGAAATTGATGGTTGCTATTCTCAAAGGATTGTAGAGTAGGAATGATTGAAGGAGTAGAGCAAAACACTGAATTAAAACAATGGAGGCAATGGAGGATGTTACCAGAGACAATGAGAGAAATGGGCAGCAATTGTGAGGTAATCTGAAGTAGGGATTGGGGATTTAAAGGCTGTTTAGACTTGATTAATAGATGCTATAAAAATGAAATGCTGAGCCAAGGGAAAAAATTGCAGTTGAGAAGTCAATTGAAAATGTGTTAATGCCTTTACTTGGCAAGCAGTTTTTTTGTTTGTTTTTGTTTTTTTCTTTTTCATACCAGATATAAAACCACTGCATGAAATTATTGATTTTTTTTTTCTCATTGAGTTATTTTTTTTAAACTGCTAATTATGGTCATGTTGGGATAAAATGAGGTTTCCACTAGCCAGAAAAAAAAAAAAGAAAAAGAAATAAAAAGAGGTCAGTAAAGATACTATATTGTTACATTTGTCTTTAGGAAGCATGGCTCTTCAGGTGTAGTCTTATGTGATATCTTTACTAAGCTGCATCAAGATGAAATTTAAACCTAAAGCACATGGTTAACATTTTCTTGATAAACTGAAGACATTTGTTTTTTAATGCCAGCAACAGTGATGGCAATTTTGTACCTAATAGCATGGGAGATTCTGCAAGGGCTTTTCAGGAGACTGTGGCACTGACGTGGGTGGTATATAAATCATTTTCTAACAAAAAAAAGCCAAGAAAATTGAAAATTACTCTTCTTCTTAAAAACAAATAAAACAACCAGTGAAATATTATTTTACTACTAGCAGCAAACTGAAGAGATACAAAATAATTTAAATAAGAATGAAAGTGCCAAAATATTTTATTACTGGCAAAGCTGAATTCAAAACTGCTTCTGGTAATTTTATGGCTTCTGATAAGTTTACTACATTGAGCAGGATCTGGAAAAGACAACTCAAGCCTCTTTAAAGGGGAGTATTCAAGAATGGTCACAAGATGCAGTAATCATGAGTTTTCACCACTATAAATCATGACCTTGACTACTGTCAACTAAATAACCTTTTCCATAAGTAGGAGTCAGTGAAGGGTAGAGGTGAACTAGAAAGAATTTTTGTTTGTTGGTTGGGTGGTTAGTTTAATAAATACTCTTCTCTCATGGCAAATAGAATTGAAGTAACCATTTCTCCTTGGTTTTGGGAGTTAACTAATAGTAAGTGCCCCCATCAAAACACATACACACACAAATTTTTTGTTAAAGAATTTCTGATTAATGATATAACATTCTCTAATCCAGTGGTTCCCATCTGGACCTTGTTCCCTAAAGGATATCTGGCAATGTCAGGATACATTCCTGATAGAGGTGACTTGTACTACTGGCTTCTCATGAGTAAAGATCAATGATTCTCCTAAATTCTCCTACAATGCCCAGCATATCTTCCCACAACAAGGAATTATTCAGTCCAAATTTTCAGCAATGCATAAATTGAGAACCCTGCAACTGTCTTAGGTAATTTAGTCTCCTTAGTAATTGTGCAGCATTTCATAATTATTCCTTATTCTGCTACTACTCCTGATAAAATGGCCTAGGAACTTGGGAATTTACATGACTCCAGGAACGCAACAGAAAGCAGCCTCATACCCAAGTGTTCATGTCCTGTGCTATCTTCTGGTTCCTTGACTGTCTTTACCACCATGATCTACCAGTAGAATTTAATGTCAGTGCTACCCAGTCACTGCCACTACTCCAGCCTCTTGTAAATTGAGGTCATCCTATCTTGTTGAGGGTCTGCCTCAGATTTTGATGTTGCTGTTAGAATTCTCTGAGTCTCAGCCACATCATCTATCCATCTCAGTAATGGTTACCTGTGATGGTTAATTTTATGTTAACTGGGCTGGGCCACAGTGCTCATATACTTGGTCAAACATTATTCTGGATGTTTCTGTGAAGTTTTTGATTGTTTGTTGGGTGAGACCAATACATATATATTTTGAGTTGAAGTCTTACTCTGTTGCCCAGGGTGGAGTGTAGTGGCACACTCACGGACACCCCAGCGTCGACCTGTTGGGCTCCGGCGATTCTTCCGCCTCAGCCTTCCAAGTAGCCGGAACTACAGTTGTGTGCTACCATGCCCGGCTAATTTTTTTTATTTATTGTAGCGACAAGGTCTAGCCAAATTGCTTGGACTAGTCTTGAACCCGTGGGCTCTGGCAATCCACTTGCCTCGGCCTTGTAAAGTGCTGGGATTACTGACTGAGCCACTGAGCCTGGCCAAGATTAATATTTAAATTGGTGGGCTTTGAATAAAGCAGATTACCCTTTATAACTTGAATGGGCTTCATAAAATCAGGTGAAGACCTTAATAGAACAAATACTGATCCCTCTGAGCAAGTCTGCCAGCAGACTGCCATTGGACTCAAATGGCAACTCCTCCCTGAATCTCCAGCCTTCTGGCCTGCCTTACAGATTTTGAACGTAATGAGACTCCACGATTGCATGGGGCAATTCTCTCTCTCTCTCTCTCTCTCTCTCTCTCTCTCTCTCTCTCTCTCTCTCTCTCTCTCTCTCTCTCTGTCTCTATCTCTATCTCTATCTCTCTCTCTGTCTCTCATTATACATGCACATTCTGTTGGCTCTTTTTCTCTGCAGAACTCTAATTAATGCACTTTGATATGTGGCTTGCTATTAAACTATCCCTGTGTCCTCTTCCAAAAGCCCATGAAACCTCTGAATCTCTTCATGTCTGATATTTCCTTGTTGATTTTCTGACATAGAAGTGAGACATCAAAGTCTGTAACTAATATTGCTAAATTGTCTTCCTTCAATTCTGTCAGGTATGTTTTTTGCCTATTTTGGAGCTGTTGTTAAATATATATATATTTATAATTGTATCTTTCTGACGAGTTGAACCTTGCATCATCATAAAGTATCCCTTTTTGTATCTAGTAACAATTTTTATTATAAAGTCTATTTTGTCTAACGTTATTTCAGCTACCCCAGCTATGTTTTATTTTTCCAAGTTATATCTTTTTCTAATTTTTTACTTTTGATCTATAATTATCTTTGAATCTATAGCTTATCTTTTTTATTTTGATTCAGGGTCTCACTCTGTCAGGCTGGGGTGCAGTCACATGATCGTGGCTCACTACAGCCTTGACCTCCTGGGCTCAAGGAAACTGTCCACCTCACTGGGACTAGAGACTCATGCCACCATGCCTGGTTGACTTTTTGTTTTTGTGTAGAGATGAGGTCTTGCTATGTTGCCTAGGCTGTTCTTGAATTCCTGGGCTCAAACAATCCTCCTGCTTTAGCCTCCAAAGTGCTTAGATTACAGGCATGAACCACCATGCCTGGTCTAGTTCATCTCTTTGTGATAGCATATAATTTTATGTTTTTAAAAACTATTCTACCTATCTCTGCTTTAGAGTATTTAATCAGCTTATGTTTAATGTAATTACTGTCAAGGTATAATTGATGTTTGCCATTTTGCTATTTTTTTTCTGTATGCCTGTCTTAGTTTTTCTAGTTCTTTAGTCCTATCTTCTTTTGTGTTAAATAATATCTGTGTTATAATTTCATTTTCCCTGTTTCTTTTACTGTATTTTAAAAATTGTTTTCTTTGTGGCTGCCTTGAGAAATACAATTAGGATTTTATTAAAATAATCTAGATCAGATTGATACTAACTTAATTTAATAGTGTACAGAAACTTTGCTTTAATATGCACCTGTTACTTCTTCCCTTTTTGCTGTTTTTGTCATATAAATAATAATATAATAAAAATTATATGCAAAAAATAATATAATGAAATAATAGTGCAAGCCCATTAATGTGGTATTATAATTATTGTTTTATATTGTCTTTTTTTTTTTAACTAGTGTTCTTTATTTCTTTATTTAGATTCAGGTTATCATCTAGTGTGCTTTCATTTAGACTTGAAGGATTCACTTTAATTCTTAGTATTTCCTGTAGGGCAGATCTGCTAGCAAAACCTTCTCTCAGCTTCTGTTTATCTGAGAATGCCTTAATTGTTCATAACTTTTGAAGGAAGTTTTGCTGGAGGTAGAATTCCTGGTTGATTGGCTGACCATCTTTTGCATTCAACACTTGGAATATGTCATCCCTTTGAAAAATGTGGATGGCTTCATAAACTTGCATGTCTTTGCATAAGGTCTATAGTATCTTCTCTGTATCATTCTAATTTTAGATGTTTTGCCAAAGCTAGTACTCTGGATCCCTCCAAACTACAAGATGAGGAAGACTTGAGGGATGCTACTACCTCTCTCTGTTTAAGTCCTGCTTTGGCCACTTCTAATGTTTTCAGGATCTTGCTATGTAGAAAACAGCACTTGACCATTATATATATATGTGTGTGTATATATATATATATATATGTCTTTTTTCTTTTGTGTCCAGTGATCCAAGTATAAGCCTTATTTTTAGAACATCTGGTGATATTCTTACAGCTTCTGTCCAAACTGCTTCTTTGGAATTCAATTTTCTATCTCATTACATCAGAACCATCCCATCTACATGACTAATATGTTTCTCACTTGATACAAGAATTCTCACTTTTGGGAAAGGGACATAAACCTTTCATTTGAAAAAGACATTATATAATTGCTTCATGGGGTACATAATTAAAACCTAGTGTTCAGTTACAACTTCTAGCCATTCTCTTCACTAATATGATTAACATCTAATCCAAAATTGCTGTGTAGTCTTCCTATCTTTCTATGTGATCCAACATTTTGCTATTAAATAGAGCATATTCTGCAGAGACATGATTAGATGATAACAAGAGTATAAGTTTCCTGAGATTAGCAATCACACATAGTTTATTTTAGTCCTACACAGAATGTTGTGGCTACTATCTTTCTATTTATGTATGTATATGTCCATCTATGAAGTACCCATTTATCAATCCTTCTATTCATCAATCCAACCAGCCATCTATACACGTGTCGGTGAACCTGTCTGTAACATGTCTTTTTCTTCACAAGAATTTAATTTGATGTTAGCATTTGATAGTTGTCCAATATATGTTTTAAGTTCCCATGTGGAATAGAGAGTAGTGTAAAATATTGCCATTATTGAAATTTGGTGTTTTATGATATTTTGTGTGTGTGAGGAACTGTCCCATACAATGCTGGATGTTTTAGTAGCAGCATCCCTGGCCTCTCAATAAATACCAGTATTATCTTTTCAGTTGTGACAACCAAAAATGCATCCAGACATTGTGAAATATGCAGATAAAGGAAAAGAGCTCCCCTCCATCCCAGTTGAGAACTACTGTTTTAAAGGCATTCTTTTCTTCTTTTATCATAATATATGTGATTAAAAGAAATATTTAATAGTGACTAATAATAGGGATATTTATTGATGATTAAATTTATTTACATATTTCTTTTGCAGATAGTTACTCTCTTGCTAATTGAATCATTCACTGTATACCATTTTACAAACACTTGTTGTGTACGTGATATGTGCTCTTAGGTAGTGAGGATACATTAGCAAAATATCAGTTCCTGCATACAGACTTTGGTGGAGCTAGAAAAATAATGAACAAATAACTAAGCAAAATATATAACTGAGAAGTAATATATTTGTTTATAATAAAGCAAGAAGTTGTGAGGGAAATACAGGGGCTACATTAGATTAGTGAATAAGAAAGAACTTTCTGAGGTGACATTTAAGGCGAGAACTAAATAATATATAATAAGAGGACAACAAAGCAAGGATGTGAATAAATTATTCATCAATGTTGACTTATTTCTTATGGTACACAAGGTTTTTGCTAGAATTGCAAAGAGATGATCACTTGGTGGCATATTTACTGGTTTACCCATACCTATGAAAAACACCAGAGTATTTATATGGAAACTGTCAGGAATGGTCCCAAACTATTAGAAAAGGGTAATATTTTAAATGAGGATGTATAGCTTTGCCAGTGCAAAGTTGTTCAGTCTATGACAATGCTATGAAAATTAGTAAACCACCAAAAAGCAAATACGAAATTTGAATACTTAAAAATATCCCATGTGAAAAGACCTGAGAATGTTCAGAAAACAAGACAATATGATTTTTGCCTTTATGACATTATATTTCAGTAGAATGATGGTGGTGATCAGGGAACACTATTCAGAGAAAAATCTCGACCTGATATATTAAAAGAAAGCAGAGTAATAATTATTTATCTTTATTTTTTTCTCTCCAACTTTAGTTGATGTAAGAGTATTAATTAGACCTCTGTAGTTTTACCATAAATTCGAATTGCACAGAGGTACTTACTAAAAATGGGTAGGCTGAATAATCTGAATTGTATTTTGGATAACTATATAAAGAAGCAGTAATGGAAAACTACAAACTTCTGAGTAGATGGAATCATTTATAATTCCACTGATAGTAGATAATGAAATTAAGTATAAAATAACTGCAGAATCTATTCTGTTATTATTCGACCAGTCAAATAATATATTCTGGATCTTTATGGTCATGAATATTTCCTGTATAAATTGATGGCCTAAATAAACCATTTTACATATGCTTGTCTTATGAAAGTAGGTTTATGTGCTGGAAGTAAAAAGTTATTTGAAGCATACTTGCATGTTTAAGCATGTTTAAGTCATGTTTCAATCATGTAAGTATGATTGAAATATTCATTAGAAAAATAGCTTCATTATCACATCTTTAATTTTTATGCTAGCTACTGGGTCAAGTAAAAACTAGAGTTGCAAGTCAAGCCTCTTGATGAAATGCAGAATTATGTAAGAAGAAGACAGTTTACAAAATAAGATTGTTTTTGTTCCAGGGAGACATCATTACAGCAGGACAATTTGGGCATTTAAATAAAATACCTCCCACCATTTTCTCTATGAATATCATTGGCATTTAAAAGTAGTGTCACCAGAAAAGCCAGTATATTTTTATACTGCAATTAAATAATTGACTTCTAAATTCGGTACAGTTAGTGGGAAAGTGATCAGATGAATAAAGGAGCCAGAGAAGATAATCATTTCAATTCTTTTCTTAATTTTGCTGTCTAATATAGTATCTAAAAACCGCAGGCTCCCAAGTCTCACTGAGATCCCTAGCAGAAGCCTGACCCTCCACATCTGTGTGCCCTCAGGCAAATTATATAGACTCTACCTCAGTTTACTCAATTGTAAAATAGACATCATAATTCTTGTCTTTTAGGATTTTTGTGAGGATTAAATGAAATGCTATCTATAACATGCCCATAGCATAGCCAGCACTCCACAAATAATGGTTTTATTATTAGCAATGTTTATTTCCCCCAGTAGTGACTTAAAAGCAGTGACAAAAACCAGAATTTTTCTTTTGCTTCCTGTGGTCCTGCTAATTATGAACAAATTGTGACTCTGCATTGTGCTTAGGAAAGATAAATGGTTGCAGTAAGAGAGAGGAGAGAGAGAGAGAGAGAGAAAGAGGGAGAGTTCGTTTCCAGGCTTGTGGCGACTTTTATTCAGTTATTCTCATTTTGTATCTCTCAGTTTTTTTCTCCTTGCACTTTTATAATTGAACAAAATTATACTAATGAATAATAAATGAAAATAATTCATAGTGAACATAATTTGTAAAGTTCATTACCTCCTTTGTCACAATTCTGATCCCAAGTCGAGGTACCCTTCTAAGGTAAGCACTGGATGCCTCCTGTCTTAGCTGTTCATGCCCACCCTACTCTGAGTGACAGCCCCCAGTTTGTCTCCTGCAAGGTTCACTTATGACAACTGCTAATTTTCTCATTTATATTTTTTCATATATTAGATATCATATAAATATATAATATATTATATGTCAATATAATATAAAATATATAATATATTCTACATCAGTATATAGTCCCCATCATTATAATGTAAATTCTAATATGTCAGTGATGAAGCCTGTCTTGTTCACCACTCTTTTTCCAGACACTAACTCTCTGTCAGACACACATAGACACTCAATCAGATGTTGAAGAACTTTTCTTTTCCTGAATACCATAATGGCCACTTGATAAGTTTACACATTGGGTTGTCTTCTCTCATTCTCTTATATAAATTTGTGCTGAGACATGAAAGGCATATGACTTTGTAGCTATTTTTTTTTTGCAATAGATACATGTTTTTGGAAAGATGATTGAGACACCTCTTTATAATCTTAGAATCTATGCTAAAATTTCTTATACAAAGATTGTAAATGCCAATTTTTGATTTGATATAATTAACCCTTTAAGTAATTTTTGTAATACTAGATTTAATAAAAATGATTTAATTTACTGATAGTGTCCTAGTTATTAGTATGTGCATTCAATTGCCAGATATACTTTTAAAAAATCTTATTTAAAAAAATTAAATAAATAAAAAATAAATAAATAAAATTTTTTTTCTGGTAGCAGATAGATACACTGCTCCACTGGTATTTTTTGGCTAACTTTGTTGTCCTTGGATTCTGATTGAAATATTTTCTCCTCAGATTAAAAGATGAAACATAGCTAATGTAAGGTAACCAATTAATACACTAAGTATAAGAAGTGTATATCCACCATAAAGATGATCACTACTTTAAGGTTTTACCTTGATTTTCCTTGTAAACAATGATTAAGTTTTAGATTACTTTAACAGATACTATGTTAAACCATACAATGATTAGCTTGAAATTTTTCAAGAAAAGTTTATGCTGTATGTGTAGAGATTTATTTCAAGTCAACAGTTTTGACCAGAATGTATGGCTTTTTCTTAACAATGATTCTTTACCTCACTACACTTGACACAGTGCTGGACCCAGAGCACTCTTTTGACTGATTTGAAATAAACCATCTCCAACATTCCATTGTAGGGTTTGAGCAAAAATCTCCTCCAGTCTGGTCTTCAAATTGAGTCTGCAAGCCACTGTTATGAGCAGAATAATAACCAAGTTAACTCAGTCATTTGACTTAAGCAAGTTAAGATCTATGATGCAACTGATTTTTTTTTTTGTAGGGTCACCTGGTTAGTGTGGGGAAAAATCTCCTAATCGCCTGCTTATCATTCAGTTAACAAGTTTGAATTGTTCTAGCACTTTACTATACACTGCTGCATTTCTCCTCAATATATGGGGCAAAGAACAACTCATTTTGAGAAAAATGACATTTTTTTTTCGAGTCAGAGTCTCACTCTGTCACCCAGGCTGGAGTTTTGTGGCATGCTCATGGCCACCACAGCCTCGACATGCTGGGCTCAGGTGATCCTTCTGCTTCAGCCTTCCAAGTAGCTGGAACTACAGGCGTGCACCACCATGCCCAGCTAAATTTTTTTGGATTTATTTTAGGGATGTGGTCTTGCCACGTTACCCAGACTGGTCTCGAACCCGTGGACTCAGGCAATCCTCTTGCCTCTGCCTCCCAAAGTGCTGGGATTACAGGCGTGATCCACTGCGCCTGGCCCACAATAACATTTTAAAGTCAGTTAAAATTTACTTGAATTACCATATAGCTGAATTTATCAAATGTTAGTAAATTTAGATTTAGGAGGTTATACTCTATTTGACAGCTAGTTCAATGCATTATCTGGTATAGTATGCCTGAATATGGTAGCCCAAAAAAGGAGTCCATGCCTTGGGACTTAGAGAAAAAACACCTTTAAAATAAGTTAAGATAATTAGATTTGTTCATCAATTCCATATCCAAAATTGCACCTCCATAAAAGGGTCACAACTTGGACATTTTATATTTTATTTATATTTTCTATGGTATCTGAAAGTTCATACTCTTCTTCTATAAGAACAGAAAAAGCCTCAATTAGATATTTAAAAATTGATATAATTTTAAAATAAAGATTTTACCTTCATTTTCCTTTAAGGTGTTGGTTAATCTGGTATCTGCTCTCCTTAACTCCAATCATTGCATTTAATTTTTGCAAATTTTAGGTGCCAAACACATGTAGAATTTACATACACACATAATTTACATACACACATATACAATTTACAAAATAGCCATAAGGTAATTAGCAACTTGATAGAGTTTGCTGCTAATGAGGTCAAGATTACAGATTTACTGTTGCTCTGAGTTTGTCTTTTGGCTCAGTTCCATTGCCACACGTTCTACATTGACCCCTGGGCTGCTGTTTCACACATGTTGTTTGTCACAGGAGAAGCTATGAAGGAGAATGTGATTGCTTCTCTGCCAACCCCCTACCTCTAGTGGTCAAAGCTCTCAGCGTTTTCCTGACTAATGGCATGGGTGGGCTGCGTTCCATCTTTCTTTTTCTATGTGTCAGGCTGAGTCCACAGGGGATGGACAGTGAAGGGTTTTTAAATCAACAGAATCAATAATATCATCTTTATATCAAGAAGACAGCTTATCATTAAATATAGCTCGGGACATGCCTAATTGTGCAACTAAAAAGTATTTTAAAAAATCTGTAACTTTAATCTGTTTTGTATTATTAGATAAATACTTTGTCTTTTACTTTCATCAAATGGTTTTTTAGTTTTACTTTGGAAAATAGGTCAAATGACAATATGAAGAATTATGTAGAAGTAAATGTGTGAAGTAAAAGCCTAGAATTCAAGTGAAAAAAAATATTGCTATCATTTGCTTTGTTTTAATTTATTGATTTACTCCTTTAATATATCACCAATTTTGTGCTTAAAATGGAGTTGTGAAGCACATGCTCATATAATACTTCCATGACTAAAAATGCATTCACTACAAAGTTAGATTCACCTCTTTATTTTAAAAGCATAAAAACTGGAAATCAATATAATCAATTATTTATTTTGGTAAACAAATTTATCAAAAACATGTTACTCAATCTTTGGAATTTTTTGCTTTATCCTTTATTGTGGATTTAGATAAGTGATTTTATTCTGAAACTAATTTACAAATATGAAGACGTTCTAAATCTAGTCATAAACGAAAACATCTATTCAATTCTCACTATTCATGGTAATTATGTTTTATAAAATCTCTGCAAACACCGAATTAGTGAATATTGAGCCATTGCTTTTAGGAGATAAATGATTTTGGTTTCTGTAAGCCTCTGGCCACATTTTTGTCAACCTATCAGTAAATAACCTTATATGTGTTTCTGCTTAATGACACTGTATTAATATATATTGCTTATTCATTAACATTGTACTCATAGCCAACAGCATTATAACTCATGCCATAATGAAGCTTAACTAACACAAGAGTTTTTTCTGTAGGGCACATCACAGCTTCTTGTGCTTAGAAACACTAGACAACACTTCAGCACTACACTTATAAACAGCAAGCCATTTTAGATAGCAAAATCACCAACAAAAAAATAAAATTTTTTAAAAATTAAAGAAATTATGAAAAAAATACTTTATAATATGACAACTGGAACAAAAAGGAAGTGTGTCACCTTGTTTAACCTCAGCTGGGAACATGTGGGTGAAGGCACTCGAATTTTTTTTGATGCTCTGTGCAGGTCAGGGATGACTACATAAGTGCTGTGAATATTGATTTTGGAGTTACAAATTAATTTTAGCAAGTAAGTGAATTTGTAAATACAGCATCTGTAAATATGAGGGACAGACAGTATGCATTCTAGAAAAGAGAAACAAGTTCCTGTTAGTCATTTAATGAACCAATGAAAGACCTTGGTTTAATGTTTCCTTCCATCCCTTGTTCCTTATTTGCTTAACTGAGTGACAAATTCTAATTACTAATGCCTGATTACTATAATTTAAGAAAGAATCATATCTTTAACCCTGTCCATTTCTGATCCTGATCCTGTACTTGCAGTATAATAGGTGTTCAGTAAATACTTGCTAAGGGAATGCATGAACCCATTTCCTCATTTGAACTTTGTGAAATTGCTGAGAACATCTAATAGCAATAAAGTGATTATGATTTTAATCACACACACACAAAAGTTATCTATGTTGAGAATTTTAGTTATTCTTAGTAATGTAGTAATTGAAATTAATTTAATTAACAATATTACATAGTATACATATTAGCATATGAATTTTTTCTTTAATACTCAGTTGCCCTGTCTAATATAAGTATTTAGATATAAGTAATGAGCTGGTAGCGCCCTTAATGCAGGAACAGGAGTAAGAGGTTAGTTAGCAACAACAACAAAACTCTGTTAATTTTGCAGTTAATGAAGGGGAAGGATTTTTAAATTTATTTACCCCGGGAAACACAAAATGTAAACTTATAAATCAAAACAATATCACAGGCATCAGCCTTACTTTGTTTTCTTAGTATTGCAAATGTATTCTATCTGGGTTGTTTCATTGTTGTAGTCACTTGCAAAACAGATTGAATAAGTGAATTATACAATTTTCCTCACATTGATTTTTAGTTTTTAGTTTTCAGGTTTTTTTCTCTTTCTTCTTCAGAAGGAATCAAATATCTAGCAGCAGGAAAGAAGCCTGATCACTATGGACATATACATGACTTTCTTATGACAGTACTTTTAGGACTGCTGATAGAAACAGAATAAATAATTTGGTTCATATAGGCAGATAAGTAAGAACAATTTCTGAATATTGCTCTTCTTAATTTGAAACACACAATTACCCTCAAAATAAGAAATTTTCAAAGGTCACTCTTGAAATATTGACTGATCCATATTTGCACTGGCTGACTCAGAAGTGTTTGGTCTATGCTTTTTCAAAATGATTGTCAGCAAATGTAATGAGCCTTGGACCACTCCAGTAGCTTTGCTAACATATGTCTGCAGAAAGATTTTTAACATCCTGCTGACTGGGCTGGTGCTGTCGAGCTTCACAGCAGGAAAATTGTTTTCTTGCAGCAGCTCAGCTCATAGATATAACCTTTGTGTGTTTGGAAATACCCTTTCTGAGGATGGACTTAGGTTTACCCTTAAACCATTTTGATGTCAGTGATAAACAGGAAAAAAAACCTGGAAATGATTCCTCTTATACTTTTCATAATCTTAGAAACTGTCTATTATTTGTATATCTGATTCTTTACAGCATTTTCTGCCCTGTACAAGCCCTGGAAATCATAAAGGTGCTCCTCACAAATACGACATCCAGAAATGCTGACTCTGTGTTTTGCATTCTATAAAAATTTGTAAGCCATAGACTATATTGTTTTTAATGATGCTTTCAGTCAGGGCTGTCAAAGGCTGTGTTGTTTTTGCAAAAAGAGTAACTGCTGCTTGAATGAGGCTTGATCTGTTTAGGCACTGAGGGGCTAACTGTGGTATCTGTACAAATTTAATTAAAAAGTTCTGTTTGGTTTTGTCATATATTTATGTATTGTTATTTTGCTTATGGAAATCAAGAGTTAGTTTTTATATTCATTAAGTCATTTAAAAATAATTCTTTTCTAAATAAAATTTTTCATATTGGAAACATTGTCTACAGGACTACAGTGGAAACTAAATAGCCAACATAATTAATAAGTTTGATTTACTCCACCCCAGGAGGTAAATCTTATTGGGAGAAAATTTACATCTTACCCAAATGAAGTACCAATGCTTTTAAGTTATTTTTATCAACTCAACTTATGGGCTAATGATAAAACCAAATAAATGTTTATTGATCAGTTGTTTGACTATAAATACATAGATACATCACAGTGTTTCAGGTTAGTTTATAAAACACATGTTGTCTTTCTTTTAAACAATATAGTATTTGTGCATTTATTAAAGTTTAGAACTGCTAAGGTATAAACCACAAAAGAAAACTTGCTTAGCTTAAAAAGAAATAGCCTACATTTGAAACCAACAATCTTTCCTCTTGTTTTTCAGAGAGACAAAAAAGCAAATGTAAAACAAAATAAAAACCAATAAATATAGAATTTGTTTTAGTAGTCAAATGTCTAGCACCACGTGTTCTAATATTTGGTAAAATACTGTCCAGTCCCCTTTAGCTTTCACTGCTGTTCTTCTGTCAAAGACTCCAAATAATAATTCTGAGCCACTGTGACTTGAAGATTTCATTGGATACATTTATTTATGTGTGTTAAATTCTGATTCTTAATGCTATTATGTGCAAAACCTGCAGAAGTTTTTTTTTTTTTTAAATAAAGATTAGAATCAAGGACATTATGTTCTTCACTAAGTTAACTAGAAAGATAAAATAATCAGGACCTTCTCGAGTTACCCGTGTAATATTATTTAATTGTGCATGCTCAAACAAACAAACAAACTGACAAACCTAAACAAAAAAAACTCAGATTACATTTTGGCAGTGGCTCTAAAAAAAATGATCACATATTAGCCAAGCGATGTGTGTTGTCTAAAAGAAAATCTTATTTCTTTTAAATTTTTTTCATACTCACTATTTTTACTGGATTTTAGAAGGTAGTCATTCATTAAATTCCCTATCCCTTTAATAATTATTATTTAAAATAATTCCTTTTCTTTTCTAAAAATGAAATTATTGTATAATAACAGTACCTATATGAGCACAATGGAAACTGATATAGTCAGTGTAACTAATATTTTGATCATGACATCCCGGATAGAATACACCTTGAGCTTCAAAAAGTGAAATTGACCAGAAGTGAACTTTCAAGCTACTCATCAGTAAAAATGCAAGGCAATACAGGCCTAATGTTTATTAATTTGTTCCTTTTTATTAATTTAATAAATATTTATTAAATGTTCACGATGTTCCAGACATTATGAAAAAGCCAAAGTATATTTTGGCTTTTTTTCTCCCTCCTTGCCTCCCTCTCCTCTCCCTCCTTTCTTTCTTCTTTTGTACAGTAATATATATAATTCCACCAGGTCATTTTTTATTAGAAGGCAAAATTTGCCATCCAATCACCCCCACCCCCAAGAAATCTAACAGAGTTCAGAGAAAAAGGTGACTTCACATTTCTTGGGAAGGCTTATTAGAGTGATAAGTGACTGAGGGTCCATGCAGAATTACTCTGTTTACATGACTGGTCAGCAAACCAAAAAGGCCAGGAAAAAAGTCAAAGAGCACAAAGTATTTAATTATGAGAGATTCCAGTGCTCTGTAGCCACAGAAGAAGCAGCTGCTTAAACATTGCTTGTCCTTTGACTAATGGTGGAAATGACTGAATGGGAGAACAGAAAGGGATTAATAAATGTAAGACTGAAATAAAAGTAATATCACCATCAGAGCAACGACAACGAAAAGCACTCTACAAAGTAGCACAAAGTCATGGTAAGAAACAGGTCATGAATGCAACACAATAAAATGTTTTGTTCTCTGAAAGTAACTTTCTATAAATAGTCGAAATCATCCATCTCTACCAGAGTTTTTAATTAATGATGTAAAGAAAAATGTTAGCACTCTTGAAAACAGTGAAAGTTCATTTCTCAGCCCTTGAATATGCCATTTAATTGGAAGTTTCCTGAAGCCAATTGAACACATTTTTCTAAACACAGGAAAGGGACTGGTAAAGCCAAACAACAACTGTGACTTTTTCTTTGTACTTACTTTACTATTCACTATTTGCAACTTACCAAACACTGGACAGTTTATCTAGTGAACAGGATGCTCCATTGTACTGATCCTAAGCCTATGTTTTCAGTAATAATTGTAAGTAAACCTGTACAATCATCTGCTAAATCTAAATCTTTTTTATTTGGTTTGAGTTTAGATAAAACCATGGCATTCCTCCTTCCTGAGAAAATATAGGAATGACAGCTCAACACTCTTAAAATAAAAAAATACTCCTACAATTTCCATCTTAATTATTGATTTTTTAATATGTTTGATTTGGGAGAAGTTTAGGCCCATTCTTGATGAGTGGTATGATTTGTCTAGCAGAGTCTTTGGAATGTACTACTTGTCTCTTGGTGCCTCCATTGAAATTTCTATTTTAACATACCGTTGTGTGCTTAATTATTTAATTAATAAATACTTATATGGTTTTTCTATGAATTGGTAATTGCTGCTGGTCTATCCCTGAGTTAAGACCCTACACTTTAATACACAGATTTTTATATCTTTTATGGAAGTTAAGACTCTTGTCGCAAGTAACAAAAGCTAAACTCAGGTTACCTAATAAAAAATGAAATTCATTATTTGATGTCAAAATTAATATAGCCAGATGTGGTGGCATGCAGCAATAATCCCACTTACTTGGGAGGCTGAGGCAAGGATATTGATTGAGCCCAGGAGTTTGAGACTATTCTGGGCAACACAGGGAGACCTCGCCTTTAAAATAAATTATGTGAAAACATGGATGGAGCTGGTCTTAAAGCTGCATAATATTAGGAAACAAAACCTATCGCCTTTCTCACATCTTTATCTGCTTCTCTTTGGATGCTTTTATTATTATTTTTCACTGACTTCTTCATGAATTTAGAACCATTGTGATTGGCAGTTTCTGACTCATGCTCTCATAGTTTCATGACCACTGAGGAAAAGAGGCTTTAGCAGTGCTCAGGAAATCATTATGACTGCTTATACTTGGGTCACCTCTTGGATCCATCATGATGGCCTGGAAGTTAAATACTACGGATGCGCCAGCTCAGACCATAAGCCTCACACCTGGGCAAAGATGAAGGAGAAGTTAGGAAAAAACATGGGAAGAGGCAGAACACAGGAGTAACAGTTGCCCATTGTATCATGTTCTTATATTTATATAAGCAAAACAAAGTAAGGAAGGAAATATAGGCTTAAATCAGAGCAGGATATTTAAACCAATGATCATAATTATTTTAGGCTTGTTGATATATATGTGCATAAAATTATATCAGTAAAGTACATAGTGAAGTCAGGGAGATAGGGCAGAGAGATAGGAAGAGTGGGGAGGAGAGACAATGCATTAAGAAGAACAGAAAGACGAGTGGGGATTTCCAGAAGTTCATGTGTGGGAAGAATAACAGATAGGAGAGGTACAAAGTAAAGGGACTAGGACAGAGACATGGTTAGGGGATGTAGAGATAAATGTGAGGGAGGGAGGGAAACGTAGATAATGAGAGAAAGGAACACAGGGCAACACAGATGCAAAATTAGGAAAACAGAAAAGTGTCATTTGTGGAGAGAAAATTAAAGTGCTATTATTGTTGTTATTATCTCTGTATTTGCTCTCTTTTGCCAATTAGAATATTTTGGCATTATTGAGAGGCATAATGTAAAATAAGATTTGTAGGTAAAATTGTTGTCAACCAATAAATGCCTTTCAATATAGTGTGAACAAATATAATAACAATTCTGAAAGAATCGTGCTATTTTTAATCATTGGGAGATAGAACATATTATATTTTAAAATCATATAACACTTCAAACATTATGTAGGGGAACAAAGTTATATCAAATAATGAATGAATGGTGTGTATTACACAAGTACTTGCCCTGATAGAACACTTCAAATACCATTTGGCTGCTACTTCTCTCTGGATTTGCTTTGTATCCCATGGAGATGATCTGACCTTAAGCTTTTGTTAGCTTCAAAGAGAGCTTCATTCTCATCTCATCTCTGCAATATTGAAGAAACAGACCCTTGGCTAACAACAGGAAGCCAAATTGATTTTAATATTGCGAATTCTTTACTCTGATGCAGAAAATGTTATCTGGGCCATCTCAGTGGGCTAAGGATTATAGAGCCAGATTAGATTTCAAAATACAAACCAGCTCCATAGTTCTGGTGTAGCTGTAAATTCTAGAGGTAGAGTATGCTAAGTGGCCCTCTCAATAATCATCCGTGATTGTATTAATGCACTCCTAAGTGAATTCATTACTGCTATTTGAGTGTATACAACCAATCTTCTTCATTATTTTTGGTTATGACAAAAGAAAAAGACTGTATATCAGCATATGAATGTTGGTTGGGTGTATCTAATGAGATGTTTCTTAGAATTTCAGCCCATTGTATTAAATAGACCTAAAAAATGTGTTCTTTCAAAAAACACTTATTGGAACCTGAGATAATACAATATGTAAAATTGTTTAAAATAGACCCCCATAAATCACTGATCTGGCCCAATATCTAACTTTACTAATAATTTAAAGATACAAGTCAGCACACCTCATGGGCGAACCAGGGACAGGTTTTTGGTTTTCAGTGCAGCTCCCAACTACTTTCTTACTGCACCAGAGCATGTGTTGGGCTCAGTTTTACAAAAGAGATCTCTAAATGATGTCTGTAGTTTTCATTATTTATACAAGGGGGTATTTAGATCATGAAAATCTCCATTTTATATTTAGATAGTTACATAGCTTTTCTCAAAAGATTGTGCCTCATAAATCCATAAGCTTCAGCTTTGTTTACCATAAACAGTTCTAGACAGTGAGGATTTCATAGATAAGAGCTGTCTCAACAGTAAATGTCATTAAATTGCTTGCCAGGAGTGCTTGCCATTAGCATGTTTAACATGAGATTTGACTGGGACACTTTGTTTATTTTCAGGGTGTGGTCCCTTGATAAGGAGAAATAATGAATGGCAGACTAACTGCTTGATCATATTCTTCCTAAATACCTTGTTGGTGATGTAGATGTAGAGATTAGCAAAATAGTTCCTACCCTCAAATATTTTTACCATCTAAGTAGAAAATAAATACAAAATCAACACTAAAGATAATGGATCTATCACTCTAACATAGTGCATGGAACAAAATCGATAGTATTTTTTTAAATAGCATTACAATGTCACGTTGAAGTGCTATAACAGGGGTTAAATCTTATTGAGATGGTAAAGTCTTAGAGGACAATGTAATTTGTGCAAGTTTCAAGCTTGCTCATTCTGCTGACATTTACTAAGTATTCTTCCATGCGCCAGATGCTATCTGTGAAAGAATTCCTAGGTTCTGTGAGTTTTTAGTCTTGGAGGAGACACAACTAGGTAAGTAAATATTTGAAGCACAGTTATAAGGTTTTATTTTATTTTTTAAAATATTTGTTAGGTGTGGGAACACAGAATACTTGGCCTCCAAAAATGCAGATTGCATCAATGTACGAGTTAAATGTTGAAGGATGAGTGAGCACTTATTGAGTTCATAAGGAGGATAAAAGGCTTTTCAGAGGGAGGGAGAGAGATGGGCAAATTCAGCAGTATCAGTGGCCATAAATCTATGGCGAGTTATGAATACTTACCATTAGTTCCATTTTGAGTGTTGGTTCGGGAAAATGCAGAAAAAGTAAGATGGGATCAGATGATAAATGAGGTCAGAAGAAAAGGATGATAAAAAAAACAATTACCAACTTTTGAGAAATTACTGTGTTTCCAGTACAATGTCACGTATAAATATTGTATTCAATTCTCATGACATATTAGAACATGGTGTCTTGATTTCAAAGATAAGATTTTAGTTCAGCAGCTAATTAGATATGGTATTGGGATTTGCCACCAGAAGTGTCTTACCACAAACCCATTCCCTCTCCATGACACTGTGCTAGCTCCCACAGACTTGGAGGTTTGCACAACATACTCATCTGATGGGGGCATCAGTATATATCACTGTGCCTCTGCAAACACTCACAGGAACAAAAGTTCTAATAGTCAGCTTGCTATGGAAATATAATATGTGAAGCATTTCTGCTACTACCTTTTCTCTCTGTTTCATCTAGATTGCAGCTCCTGGCTCTTCTTCAACAGGAAGTCCTGGACTACCTTTTACCTCAGAGGTTTTAGTAGCAAAATGAAGAGATCAGTACTGGGTTTCAGAAAGATAGACTCGTCATACATTTGAAGTAAAATGGCCACTTTGAGAATCTGTGGTTAGAGAAAATTGTTAGAAGCCTTCTGTAATATTCCAGAAATGAAGTAATAAGAAAGAATCTGGAAAGGCAATTCCAGAACAATTGATAAAAACTACAACTAATAAAACGTGTTGAAGGCATTGAGATGACCCAAGCTTTTATCTTGGATAACTATTAAGAGATTGAAATTTCCATAAGAGAAAAATAAATGCACCTTTGGATTTTCTGAGTTTGAGGAGCCTGAATATTGAAATTTGTCTCAACTGGGGATAGCCTATAGACAGGCAGGAATTTGATGGATGCAAACAGATATGCTAGTGTAGAAGACATATATTTGGGTTCAATTGACTTGGTGAGAGTGAATTAGAAACATGGTCAATAGCAAGGACCTTACAAGGAAAAAATTATAATTTTTGATGTATTTCTTCATTTTTCATTGCACATATTTTACATGTACTCACTATTTAAGCAGACTCTATTCATGAGGTGCCTACTCTGTGCAAGGCAGTGTCTTTGGCAGTGAAGACCTGATGATAAACAAAGCCTGAATGGTTTTTACTTTCATGAGTTTATAGTCTAGCAAGGGAGATAAGCATTATCAGACATCCCATTAGTGAATGTGTAATTCCAAACTGAGATATGTGCTCTTATGTAAAAAGTCTTATTTCTAGAGAAAGACAAGCTACTTAACAAAAGCCCTCGTGTGTGTGTTCTCAAGGCTTTGTAAGAAAGTGCAGCTATATTGAGATTTAAAGGATAAAGAGTTGTAATCTAGGCAAAAGATGATAGAAGTGAACAGTTACCTAGACAGTTGAAAAAGCATATGACCACTATGTGAAGTATTTAGGAAGCTAAAAGAACATTTAATTGGATACTCAGGAAAGGAGAGAGTAGGGAGAAATGTATGTGGGATCCAGACCATTCAGAATTTATAGAACATAATAAGGATTATGATCTGTGGTTCTGAGAGTAATGAGAGGCCATTGAAGGTTTTCATAGTTAAAAGCACATTGACCCAATCTCTACACAGATAACACAGCCCAGACAGAGAGTAATTAAGAATCAGGGTAAAAGTAGAAGGAATTGATTATGGCCCAAAGGGTCTACATTAGGAATTAACTGAACCTCATTTAGCTCTTTCTGTAATTTTTTTTTCCCATTCATTCACAAATATGCGTGGCTGCCTTAGTCTGCAGCTTTTCTTTTTTGGGGTCATCTAGTACTTCAGATGGCAGATGACAAATCTCTGGAGAAAGTAGATAGTTCTGGCTATACCCTCCCCCCCCACAAAAAAAATCAGGAGAATGCAAAGGAGAATTCTTTGCTACTTAAAAGAATTCATTGCCAGTCTCCTGTTGGTAATTCTAACCCAATAAACAAGCAAAAATGACTTATTGGAGTCAGTAGTTACCTTTTGAGTATCATTAACTCCTACTGAATGACTCAATACTTAATGGAGGTGTTCTTTGGTTGCTCAGAAAAAGGATTTATATATATATATATATATATTGCAATTATATAGCTCTTTGCTGAGATTCAGCATTGTCTAGTTACAAGTATGAGAGACAACTGCAGGATTCTTACTGTGAAAATCACTACATCTCAAGAGATGCAACATTGCTATATACTAGTTACAATTGTTGTGCAATTACTATATTGAAATTGCTTCCTTTCCTGTGCTTTTCTTCCAAAAGAAGCCACTTTTTAAGTGACTGGGTGGGAGTTTTCATTTTATCAATTACTCTGTGATAAATTATACTGTAGTCATACCTGATCATGAATAAACTTGATTTTCTTTTTGACTGTTACCTATGTTGAATTTATGTTGCATGGCAAAGCTCAACATTTATGAAAACAGCATAGATCTAGAGTTATAATATATTTACGCTAATGGTATATTAGTAACAAAGAATGATAGTTTGAGTACTTCCATTCAAGGGAAACATCTCTATGGCAAGGAAGAAATTACCAAAGCTAAAAGTCACCTTTATTTCATTTCAGGTTTTATCAAAACATTTACAGAGCACTTTCTTTGTCATTGCCACTTGCTAGTAAACCAGAATATATTATTTTTGTAACCACAAAAATATAATGTAAAAGAAAATTGTTCTAGAGTAGAGTGAATACTTAAAAATATTAAAACTAGCCAATAAATGAATTAATTTTGAGAATGTTGATAAACTTAACACAATCACAATTCTGTCAGGGACCTCTGCCCCAATTATACTTTTATAGCTAGAAAAGTTTAAGATCTTTCACAGTTTTCCCTTAAGCATTATTTTCCTAAACTGAATTTAGAGTAACTAGTAACTTGTAACTTTTCCAGGAAAAACCCTATGGTCTTTACTTGTTTGTTCTATAGATTACACTCTCTAACTTGCCTTTTACACTTAATTTAAAAATTATACATTAATATTATGTATGTAATAGATATTTAGCATAATATACATTATATGTAATATAAATGTACATGTTATAAATAAATATAAATTAAATATACATGTCTTGAAGTTTTTTTTTATTTAATTGATATTTTTTATTTTGATATTGTGGGGTACAGTTAAGGGTTAGGTATACAAATATGCTTCATTGAGGCTCCTTGTTGATAACTGGTGTCTCCCCGTCTCTAGACAGATGTTTACTACCATTAGTCCCATCACCCCCCATAGTTACCCAACACTGTCAGTCATTTTCTTATAGTAGTGCATTGGATGATCAAAGTCCACTATATGAGTGAGAATATGTGGTACACAGATCTTTGTTTCTGTGAGAGGTCACTTAGTATTATAGACTCTAGCTCCATCCAGGTCGCTGCAAAATTCATGATTTTGTTCTTTTTTATGGTTGCATAGTATCCCATCGTGTATATGTACCACATTTTTTTTATCCAGTCCTCTTTTGATGGACAGCGAGGTTGGTTCCAGGTTCTAGCTATTGTGAACAATGCTGCAATGAACATTCGTGTGCAGGTATCTTTTTTATAGAGTGATTTGAGTTCTTCAGGGTATATTCCCAGTAGGGGGATTGCAGGGTCATATGGGAGGTTGATGTTTAGAGTTTTTAGGAATCGCCACACTGCTTTCCACAGAGGTTGCACTAGTTTACACTCCCACCAACAGTGTAGAAGTGTTCCCTTTTCGCCACACCCTCTCCAGCAGCTGTTATTTTTTGAGTTGTTGATAATTGCCATTCTGACTGGAGTTAGGTGGTATCTCAATGTGGTTTTGATTTGCATCTCCCTGATGATTAATGAGGTTGAGCATTTCTTCGTGTGTCTGTTGGCTGCTCGGATGTCTTCCTTTGTGAAGTGTCTGTTCATATCTTTTGCCCACTTTATAATGGGGTTGTTTGTTTTTTTTCTTTTCAGCATGTTTCAGTTCCTTATAGATCCAGGATGTTAAGCCTTTGTCAGACATGGAGTTGGCAAATACTTTTTCCCAGTCTTTAGGCTGTCTTCCTGCTCTCTTGATGGTTTCTTTGGCTTTGCAGAAGCTTGTCAGTTTACTGAGGTCCCACTTGTCTATCTTATCCCTTATGGCCTGTGGGTTTTGAGTTTTGTTCAGGAATTGGATGCCAGTTCCAATTTCCATGAGGATATGTCTTTCATATTCTAAGGTTCTTATGGTTTGAGGTTTCATATTTAGGTCCCTGATCCATTTGGAGTTAATTTTACTGTATGGGGATAGATAAGGGTCCTGTTTCAATCTTCTGCATGTGGTCAGCCAGTTTTCCCAGCACCATTTACTGTTACTACCCCAGTGGTAGTTGGTGGAGGTTTTGTCGAAGATGAGTTGATTGAGAAATTGAGGTCTTGCCTCTGGAATCTCAATTCTATTCCATTGATCTATATGCCTGTTCCTGTACCAATACCAAGCTGTTTTGATGACTGTAGCTTTATAGTAAAGTTTGAAGTCTGGTAATGTGATACCACCTGCTTTGTTTTTTTTTTTTTTTTTTTTTTTTTTTCCTGAGGAGTGTTCTGGCTATTCTTGGTCACTTGTGTTTCCACATGAATTCCTGGGTTGTTTTTTCTAGGTCTGAGAAGAATGTTGCTGGTAATTTGATAGGTATTGCATTGAATCTATAGATTGCCTTAGGTAAGATGGACATCTTCACAATGTTGATTCTTCCAATCCATGAGCATGGGATATTTTTCTACTTATTTGTGTCATCTTTGATTTCTTTGAGCAGAGTTTTGTAGTTTTCATTGTAAAGGTCCTTCACATCTCTGGTTGGGAAGATGCCAAGGTATTTTTTTTTTTTTTTTTTTTTTTGTGGCTATTGTGAATGGAATTGTGCTTTTTATTTGGGTTTCTGTTTGTTTATTATTGGTGTAAAGAAATGTGATTGTCTTTTGCACATTTATTTTATATCCTGAGACTTTGCCGAAGGCCTTTATCAGTGTAAGGAGGTTTTTGACAGATTCTCTTGGGTTTTCCAGATATACGATCATGTCATCTGCAAAGAGAGATAATTTGACTTCCTCTTTTCCTATTTGGATACCCCTGATTGCCTTGTCTTCTCTGATCATTCTAGCCAGGACTTCCAATACTATATTAAACAGGAGGGGTGAGAGTGGGCATCCTTGTCTTGTTCCAGTTTTCAGGGAAAATGCTTCCAATTTTTGTCCATTTAGGAGTATGCTGGCTGTGGGTTTCTCGTAGATGGCTTTTACTACTTTGAGGTATGTTCCCTGTATGCCTAGATGTTCGAGGGTTTTTATCAAGAAGGGGTGCTGGATTTTATCAAAAGCTTTTTCTGCATCTAATGATATAATCATGTGGTTTTTGTTTTGACATCTGTTGATGTATTTAATTACATTTATTGTTTTGTGAATGTTGAACCAGCCTTGCGTCCCAAAGATGAAGCCTACTTGTTCATAATGGATGATTTTTGAGATGTGTTGTTGAATCCGGTTTGCTAGGATCTTGTTGAGAATTTTAGCGTCTGTGTTCATCAAAGATATTGGCCTGTAGTTCTCTTTTTTTGTTGGATCTTTACCTGGCTTGGGTATCAAAGTGATGTTAGCTTCATAAAATGATTTGGGGAGGGTTCCATCTTTCTCAATTGCCTGAAATAGCTTCAGTAGGATTGGAATCAGTTCCTCCTTAAATGTCTTGTAGAATTCTGCTGGAAAGCCATCTGGTCTGGGGCTTTTTTTGGTAGGTAGTTTTCATATTACATAGTCAATTTCCTTGATTGTTATTGGCCTATTTAGGGTCTTAATTTCTTCTCGTTTCAATCTAGGCAGGTTGTGTGATGACAGAAAGTCCTCCATTTCCTTGAGGTTTTCAAGTTTGTTTCCATACAAGTTTACATAGTAGTCTTTAATGATCTTTTGTATTTCTTCAGGGTCAGATGTGACTTCATCTTTTTTGTTTCTGATTGTGCTTATTTCGGTTTTTTCTTTTCTTTTTTTGGTCAGTCTAGCTAGGGGACCATCGATCTTGTTTATCCTTTCGAAGAACCAGCTTTTTGTTTCATTGATTTTTTTGTATTGTCTTTCTGTCTTCTATGTCCTGGATTTGGGCTTCTATTTTGGTGATCTGGATTTTTCTGCTGAAATTAGCGTTTTTGTGATCTTGGTTTCCCAGCTTCCTTAGGTGGCTTGTTAGGCTATTAGTTTGTGCGCCTTCCATTTTCTTCATGTGTGTTTGTAGGGATATAAATTCCCCTCTTACTTCAGCTTTTAAGGCGTCCCAGAGATTTTAGTAAGATGTTTCTTCATTTTCATTTATTTCCAGGTATTTTTTGATCTCCGTTTTGATTTCATCATTGATCCAGGAGTTGTTTAGCATCATGTTGTTTAGTGTTCATGTCTTTGTGGGTTTTGGGGGGACCTTGTTGGTGTCAATGTTTGTTTTTATTCCACTGTGGTCCAAGAAGGTGCATGGTAGGATTTCTGTCTTTTTATATTTGCTTATGCTTGATTTATGGCCAAGTATGTGGTCAATCTTGGAATATGTCCCATGCAGTGATGAATAGAATGTATATTCTCTGGTCTTTGGATGGAGTGTTCTGTAGGTATCAATTAAGTCCATTTGGTCCAGAGTCACATTGAGGTTCCAAATCTCATTGATTTTTTGTCCTGATGATCTGTCGAGGGTTGTGAGTGGGGTATTAAAGTCCCCAGTTATGATTATGTTAGAGTCAATATCTTTCTTCAGTTTTCCTAGGACTTGCTTTGTAAAAGTTTGTTCACCTATGTTAGGTGCATATATGTTTAGGATAGATATTTCTTGTTGATGGAGTGAGCCTTTTATCATTATGTAGTGGCCCTCTGTATCTTTTTTAATTTTTGATAGCTTAAATGGTATTTTGTCTGAAATTAGGATCATGACTCCTCCTTTCTTTTGTGTTCCAATCTCCTGGAAATTTGTTTCCCATCCTCTTACTTTGAGTCTGTGCATGTCATTTCTAGTGAGATGGGTCTCTTGAAGGCAGTATATTGTTGCCTGGTGATATTTTATCCATTTTTCCATTCTATGTCTTTTCAGTGGTGCATTTAGTCCATTCACATTCAGGCTAATTATTGAAATGTGAGAGTTCATCCCTAACATACAGTTCTTTTATAGTTGTTCTTCCACTTGGTTTATTGTCTTTCTTTTGTTTTGGGGGTTGGTTCATATGTATTTTATTCTTTTTCCTGTACTCTTGTGAAAAATGTTGCTCTTTTTTTCCCCTTTTCTTCTGTGTTTATTACTTTCTTAAGTGTGTCATGTAGAGGTGGTTTGGTGGCAGCGTAAGTTCTTAGGGATTGGATATCTGGGAAAGATTTTAATTCTCCCTTGCTGATGAAGTTTAATCTGGCAGGGTAGGTTATTCTTGGTTGAAATTGTTTATCTTTTAGGACTTTGAAGATAGGGCTCCAAACTCTCCTAGCCTGCAGGGTTTCTGTAGATAAATCTGCTGCTATTCTAATTGGTTTTCTATGGTAGGTAATCTGACCTTTTTCTCTTGCTGCCTTTAGGATTTATTCTTTTATGCCTACTTTGTTTTGGCGAATTATTATGTGTCTAGGAGTTGGTTTTCTCATTTGTTGTCTTGCAGGGGTTCTCTGGATCTCTTGTGTTTGAGTTTTTTCATCATTGATTAGATAAGGGAAGTTTTCTTGAATGATCTCATGGAAGGTTTGTTCCAATGTGGTCTCTGTCTCTTTTTCTGCCTCAGGCAGACCAATTACTCTTAGGTTAGGCCTCTTGAGGTAATCGCTCATCTCTTGAAGGTTTTGTTCTGTCTTTTTCAGCTTGTTTTCTGTGTTCTTGAAAGTTTGGGTTATTTCTATATTTTGGTCCTCAAGCTCTGAGATTCTTTCTTCTGCTTGGGTAATTCTGCTTTCCATGCTTATCAGTTTATTGTTTATTTCATTCACAGTATTCTTTATTACTGTTATCTCAGATATCAGCTCCTTTCTAGTTTCTTCTTGAGTCTTCTCAATTCTTTTTAACCTCTCCATTAATGTCTTGATGTCTAGGGTTGTATTTTGAGACCATTCAGTTGTTTGCATTCCAAAGTCAGTTTTCTCATTATCTGCCCTCCCAGGAGTCTGAGAAGGACCCATATTCTTCTTTTGGTTTTTCTTCATTTGTGTAGATTTTTCTCTCTGGTCCCTTAGTGGATCAGGTTCCTGAGATCTAATCTCCAGCCTCTCTCCTCTGTTTCTCTTGCAGGTATTTAGCTTGTTGCTTGGAAGGTCTGTGACACTAGTCTCTATTCAGCATAGGTGAGGGGCTTTGTCTCCTGCTAATGACGTCACCATAGGAACCAAGATGGAGGCTCTGCTAGGTGGGCGGGGCGATGCGATATAAATATGCATTCGGAGAATCTCAGGGATCCATCTATGTAGTGGCCATCTTGCTTCCGAGTCTCTTGAAGTGTTTTTACCTTAAATGTTGCCTGGCAGGGATAGGGAGATGTGTAATCTTTAACTTCTTACTCAATATGTTTCTTTTTGTCAATATTTTCTTTTACAATGGGAATATGTTTATTGTAAAATAAGCAAAAACAAATTAATTTAAAATGAAATGTTATGATACAAACTGAGTACAGTTTTATAAATATTATTTACATTGGAATCAAAAGACATAAGTTATTAAACACATGTATTTATGTAAGCTGTATACTCTACTCCAGAAAAATGGTATCTAACAGGTTATCATGCAAATAAAAAAAGGTAATCAGTTCAAAATTGCATATTAGCTGATATTATTTTTCTGTGGTTATTTCTTATTTATGGAAAGAGGGAAAAGATATGAAAGGTTTAGTGATCTAGGTCAGTGACCCAAGATTCAGCATACATTTTTCTCCTAAAAGTGCAAAGGACGATCAGTCAACTTTGTCAGCTCTAATGCTGATATCAGAGCAGAAGATGAAGCAAAGGGAATTAAAAGTTTTTTATAAATTTCTCTTAAGTACCTGGAAATTATACTTGGTATCTTATGGCTTGAAGAGAATAGGATTTTTTTTTTTTTTGGTAGAATTTGTATGGTGACAAGTTTATCATTCCTACTAACATATCTGAGGTATTCATCTATCTATTGAACTATTTGCAATAATAATATCTATACCTTTTTATAAATTTGAATAAAGAAATTCCACTTAGACAACCTCTGGAATGTGTTTATGTATAAATATTATTTTCTTAATATGCCTCAAATCTCTTTGATCATAGTTGACTTTCTTAATTATATCCCATCTGAAAGTTTTGAATTGATAAGAGAGTTCTTTTTGTAAACTACACATTTTGGGAGACAATAAATCTAAAGTTTTTAGTACCACTATGTGTTCTTTACCATTTTAAACCAATATATTATCTTGGGTACATTTTCTTCAGAGAATGGAAAGAAAAACTGTGGGATCAAAACAAAAAAGATGAAAAAAAATTAACAGTTATAATACACATAGGGATAGAAAATCAGAGGTGAGATACCCCAAACCATGACTAATCATCTTAATTATGCAGCCTTTTCTTCCTTGAAAGAATCTATTAATGTCATGTTCAAGTGCTCAGTATTCACTAGCAGTTAATAGCTATGATGACTGTCCAAGTCATTACAAGATCTTTAAGTGCCTTCTGATGATCAAAGGAAAATAAAACTATATTCAAATACCAATTGTTGGAATTTGTGGCTTAAAACCTTTGAAATGGCCTTACATTAAGGTTAATGGTGTATAACTTCCTCAAATTACAAGAGTATCTTTTCTAACAATGCTTCCGTACAAAAAGTTTATAACATATAATAGTTTCTTCATGTTTGCATCCTGACCTAATCCAATTTCTATTTTTTTGTCATTAGGTTCTTCTTGTAGATATTGTTTCCAAGTCTTAGGAAGTTGACAATTTTAGTTCTGCTTAATAAGCTAGCTACCAGGTGCCATGTGTCAAGAACAGTCACCCTTAGACTGAAGTCAGAGGAAGTGAAGTCAGAGGAAAAAATTATCATTGCAGAAATGAATGAAATCCTAAGCCTGAAGTTCAACAAAACTGTCTGTAGGTTATAGGGTGCCCTTGATTTTTTAATACTCTCTTCATGCAAGGGTGCTTGTGTCTGGGCAAATATTTCTAGTGAATCCACCAGTATCTTGAACGTCACTTGTTTTACTGGGAAGCATTCTTGTAGCATTCACTACTGTGATTAACAAAGCATCTGATATTTTACATAATAAAGTTACCTGATGTACATGTAATAGCCAATGGTGCTACATTTGATAAGAGATTTAGAAGAGTTTTGATTAAGATTATTTGAATATTAACTAACTATACTTATGAGGTTGATTAAAATTCAGTAGTATCTATATAACTATCACAAAGTCTATGCTGAAGTATTTTAAAGAAGTTTTTAAAAATATAATACTTGTTTTTGTTGACACTTGTAAGAACATTTAAAACCCATGAATATAGTTAGTCTTAAGAAGACACTTATAAAATTAATGAGATGCATTGAAAGTTCTAGCCTTTATAGAATTATTGCAAAAAGCCTAGTAATGTTTAGCTCATTGTCTTATACATTCAAACACATATTTACTTTAATAAATATTTCAGAAAGTTTAATTTCTGAGTTATCTTTGAATGAATGAGAAAAAAAGATAATTCAAAATTTTATCAACATCTACGTTTATGCAGAGTATATTCGTTTGTGGACATATGTATAAAATTTATTTATTCATTTATTCAGAAAAAAATGTATTGCCTCCCACATTCTAGTCAAGCACAATGAGGATGAATAGAATTTGGTGTCTGCCTAAGAAATCTCCTACAAATAGGTAAACAAGGCAGGTACAAAAATAAAATGTGAGCCCTTGTTTATTTTAGTTTTATAAGTAGTGTGCTCATTTGATTAATACAGAAAAGTGGAAAAAGCAGAATAGAATCATCCAAAATTTAGGAATATGTTTTCTAATCAGTTTTCTATCTTTAACTTTTTTAGTCATAATCAAACATTATATAATTTACTCTTATTTTTTAAAATTCTAAACTTTTTGTTACAGTTAATTTCTATCATCAGTTTCCACACTCAGTGAGTGCTGTTTATGTTAGTGGTCTATTAATGGAAAACAAGGAAAAGGGCTTTTAACCTAACCACATTTGTTTTTTTTTTTTTTAAAGAAAGAAGGATTTAGTGAGAGAACAGAAAAGCTCTCACAGTGGGAGGGGACCTGAAGGGGTTGCACCACATTTGCTTTTTGAAAATGCATTTCCTTGGACTGAGCACTGTTGATATACATAAGTAATAAACAAAGAGGAAATAAGTAGAGGGGACAGTATTTAATAACAGAAGAAAAGGAAAAAGCAAGAATTATTAAAAAATGAATATTCATCCAATTGCTAGGTGGAGATCAATAGCCATTTGTCAAAAGCTGTTATCAGTCTTCTGTGATTTTAGGTGTTGTAAAGTGGAGCTGGGTAATGGAAGCCTAAAAACTAGTTAAGAGGGTGCTTTCTTTAATTTAAAAACTTATTTCCTAAAGTTGAGTTTTTGTTATAGTTTAGAAATGTTATATATTATTGCTTTCTCCCATACCTTGCAGTTATTTTTAGGTGTCTATCATGTAGATGTCTATCATGCAGTGCAGTTTTAGGTTGACAGCAAAATTGAGCAGAAGATACAGAAATGACCCTTATACCACCAACCTGACATGTGCACAGCTTCCCCATTATCATCCAGAGTGGTACATCTGTTACAATTTATAAAACTACACTGACATGTCAATATCACCCCAAACCCACAGTTTGCATTATGATTTATTCTTGGTGTATCTATTCTATAGATTTTGATACATGTGTGACATGTACTCACAATTACAGTATCATACAGAGTAGTTTCACTCCCCTAAAAATTCCCTATGCCAGCCGGGCTCAGTGGCTTAACCTGTAATCCCGCGCCTTTGGGAGACTGAGGTGAGTGGATTACCTGAGCCCGCAGGTTCGAGACCCGCCTGGGCAGCGAGACCTCATCTCTACAATAAATCAAAAATTAGCAGGTGCAGTAGTGCGCCCTGTAGTTCTGGCTACTCGGAAGGCTGAGGTGGAAGGATCGCCGGAGCCCAGCAGGTCAGGCTGCGGTGGCTGGGAGCGGCCACTGCACTCCAGTCTGGACGACAGAGTGAGACTCCAACTCAAAAAAAAAAAAATTCCCTATGCCTCTATTTATTCCTTTTCCTCCCCTACCTCCTGACAATCACTGACTTTTCACTATCTCCATGTTTTGTCTTTTCTGGAAGGTCTGTATTTAAAATCCTGTAGCCTTTCAGATTGATTTCTTTCACTTAGTAATATTTATGTGTCTTTTCATGGCTTGATAGTATATTACATTTTATCACTAATAATTTCATTGTTCAAATATAGCAGAGTTTATATATCCATTTGCCTACTGAAGGAAATCTTGGTTACTTCCAAGTTTTAGCAATTAAGAGTACAGATGAAAGCATCAACCTGCAGGGTTTTGTGTGGACTTAAATCTTCAATTCCTTTGGGTAAAATCCGAGTCCAATTACTGGATCATATAGTATGAGATTAGCTTTGTGAGAAAACATCAAACTCTCTTTGAAAGTGACTGTTGCAATAGTAGTGCATATAGCATATCTGTAATTTACTGCACCAGTATATCTCACAGTGAGGGTTTGCACTTTTCAGGTAGGGCCATTCTTCCCGGGGCCAGACTGTGCTGGGCCCTACAGGTCATTTGGAATGCATGCAACCTGGATGGAATTAGGGTGCATCATAATCATTGATTTATCACAGAATCAAAGATCTGAGTACCACATGTATTCACTCGTAATTGGACCCTGAACATTTATCATAACACTATAAGAAAGGGGGTGACAGTAGTGGGACACTGCCAGGGGAGGGGGGGCACATAATATCAATAAGGGTACCCACACTTTACCTGTAAGATGACCACAAATGTACCTAACCATGAATCATGCCCCTCATTTTTAAAATTTAAAAAAAGAATGCTTGGATCCTGCCCACAAAACATCAATAGCACTCCTCAGTCATTGTGACAACCAAAACATCCCCTCACCCCCATTCATCACTTGGGGGGAGAGAGACCACCCTAGTTGTGATCTAAAAGACTAGAGGAATGTAAATATGTCTTACTCTCTTATGAACTGACCATGTGAAATCCTCTAGGAGTGAAACTAGTGGAATAATTTGGTGACTATAACCCCTTAAGTTGTGAGAAGTGATTATATGGATTTATATATATGTAGAAATTTGGTAAACTGTACACTTTAGTGCATTTTAATGCATCTGTGGTTTTTCTTTAATTTGAAAAATTGTCCCTACATGACCATCACAGGCATATAAGGTGTTTTGTTTTGCTTATAACAAGATAACATTGGGATGTAAGATCTCCTTTTGTGCAGCCAAATGACCTTGATTTTAATGATTTTTCTTCTTAACCTCCACTACAAAAAAAAATGAATTTGATGTCACTATAGTGTACTATTTGTGAAGAATTTTAGATGTATAAATAAATAAAGGGGGAAACAAATATACACACACACATACACATATTATATTTTCAGATATATTACTGTTCAAACTAAACTATTTCTTTTATTTAAATGAATGGTATTATTAATGATATTGGTTTATCTCACATGATTATTAACTAAAGCTGCCATTTTCTCAATAAGATCAATTTTCTTATAATAAAATTAACATCCCTTTGATCTAGTGTGTACAAAACATGCCAACTCTGCAGGGAGGATGAGTTCTTTTGTCTTGTCACTGAAGTGATATGAAACATGAAAGTGTTTGAGTGGATATGGATATAATGTACAGTATTTCCTTTGTCTTCAGAGGGAAAAGCCATTAAGTTATTTCAGGATTACTGTGTTTATGACACTTGTAAATTGATTTATGGTATTAGCCAAGCAGGTGATTGAACAAAAGCCTTTTAATTTTCTTTGTGTTTATCTTTCCTCAGCTTCAGGGTGTTGAGTGATTCGGATCACACTTCAGGCTCATAAAAATGGGCTAGACCTCTTCCCCATAAGACCTGAGTCTCAATCAGGGGAATAGTTTACCCTAGCCTTATAATCACATAAAAAGGAGTTCCTCACAAGGGACACTTGAGGTCAGAGGGAAGTGAAGGTGACATCCATTCCATCATGAAAATGTCAAATGGCTTTATATAAGACACTTTGCTTGATGCAGCTCGGTGATTCTTAAGCCCTTTCTTTGTGGAGAGAGAAGAAAATTTAAACTGTTCCAAGTTATAACACTGTCTCAGACTATTATACAAAACCATTGAGTTATTTTTAAAACTGTAATTTGGATGCCAGTGTCATAATATATCCCTTCCTGTTGGCTATAATAAAAGTTACTGAGCTATTTCAGGCTTCCCGGTAGAAAAATGTTGCTTAATGATTTTGCATGCATGAAGTTAATTTGTCTCCGGAATTCATAGTGGCCAAAACAACTCAATGCTGTTTCTTAGTAAAGAGGAATGTCAACATAGCACACAGTTTTTAAATGTATACATTCCGTTCCTTCTATAACAATGGCAAATGGGCTGTCACTGACATTTTTGCTTTGTGTAGTTGCTGCCATTAGTGAGAATTTTGAAAATAGTGATCATAAGAGTTGTCTTTTTTTCTCTGAATTTGCCTTGTTGTATTTTATCTTTGGAAATATGACCTGAAACATGAATAGTTATTGAGAAAAAATGTCAAAGATTTGAAAAAATATCACAAAGATAAAAAGCACTATGTCAAACCAGCTGTCTTTGAAGGCTGCTTTTTGTTCATTTACTATGCTGGTCAGAATCTACTCCCCATTAGGTTGAAGTAGAAACTCTTTTATTTTTAAATTCCAGCATATAAATTTGACTAATATTATTTGCAAAAATGGTAATAAAAGTGTTTACTATTCATTAGGACCATTAGAGAACCATAAAGTTAAAGGTTTGATGTCACAATTACTGTTAGGTGAAAAAACAAGAGGTTTTTAGGGAATGATCATCATTCAGAATACATTAACAATAGCTTGAGATTGTAAAATAATTTGTTTTAGTGATATATATATTTATACACACACACACACACACACACACATATATATAATATGTCCAAAGTAAGAATTGAGATTTAATTCATCTTTATTCATTTTTGCCTTCATTTTGCCTTTCTAGACTCTGTTAATGGCATATAAAAGAACCTCTAGTGGAAACATAATGCAAAATTGGTAAATTAAGGATCAAGTATGAAAGAAAGATGAAAAGTTATCATGACTATATAGTAGCAACTACCAAGATTTAAATAATTGCATAGTAAAAATTGAGCTTACATTTTCTTTAGTTGGTCTTGACTTTCCAAACTATTTAACTAAGAAGGAAAAAACATTGAGTTGTATTGTTTAATTATGCTGAATATATAGAATGTACATACTGATGTTTAGAGAAGCACCAATTTTCTGAATATTTTTCCAACAGAAGAGGTAAGGATAGTTTGGCAGTATTAAGGAAGTATTTTTTTCTGTTTTTGTTATAAATGTTTGCCAGTGGGCATTCTCATGACTTTATCTACCTTTTGTCCAAAATAATCTCCTTATTGCTACTGGAATATTTTAGGCTGATTTCTGGTTTTTATAGATTAAATAGGTACTGAATATATTTATATTATGAAAATGTCAAAAATATACCTGCAAGTAGAGGGATTAGCATAAAGAACCTCTGCATATATATTGTACAGCATCAACAATATTCATTATTTGTATATAGTCATTTTTCATCAGTTTGTTTATCCTATCTCCTCTACGTCAATTTGCTATTTCTGCATTGCAAAACACCTAATACAGATTGATTTAATAGAAGAAACATTTATTGTTCCTAAGTCTACTGTTTCTTTAGGAGATTCTGCTAATCTTAGCCAGTCTTAACTGATGCTGACCAGCTGGCTTTTATATCTGTGTTCAGCTTGCATTGCAGGTTATGTAGCGCTGGCTAGTCTAGGATGCCTGTCCTTTCACATTTAGTAGCGCACTGGCTATTGGCCAGGATTACAGGGGTGATGGGTTATGTGTCTTTCAACTTCCATCTTCCATCAGGGTACCCCAGGTTTACTCTCATGATAGCTGAGCAGGGTTTGGGGGGGAGGAGAGGGGGAGACAGAGAGAGAGAGAGAGAAAGAGAGAGAGAGATCTAGAGCGAGAGTGAGAGAAAGAGAGAGAGAAAGACAGAAACAGAAATAGAGAGAAAGAAAGGTAAAAAAAAAGTGCAAGACTCTTGAGGTCTAGGCTTAGATTTCATTCTAGTAATGAAAGGCTGGCCAGATTCAAGAAGTGAGGGAGCTGTAAAGTCATATTACAAAGTATGTGGATACAAGAAGAAAAGAAGCAATGTATTTTTTGTAATCAGTCTATTGCACTCTCCCACTTTTTTTGGAGTATTTTATATCTTTTCACCACTAATTATCTAGAAAATAAACTTTTATTTTGTAAGTTGTTGTGATTTTGTAATTCTAACAGAAGTCACACAAGTTAACCATACTTTTTGGGCCAAAATAATATTAGTAGAGACTATATCCTAATTACCATTAGCAACACGATAACCACCACTGTCACTGCTATTAGTAAATTTTTATTTGTTTTTCTGTACTAATCATATATTACCTCACTTATCCCTCATAAATGTGCCGTGGGTCAGCAGCTAGTACATTTCTTTGTAGAGACGAGTGCGAGAGGTTGGTAAACTGCCCAAGGCCACCTAATAAGCAATAACTTTGAACCCAGGTTTACTGACTCTGTTTCCCATGATCTCATTCACTACACATTACTCTTTCCCATTGACTGGTTAGCAGTCCTCAGTAGCTTTGCATTTACCTGGGAGGTAAATAGAAAATAGAGTTGACAGTCTTAGCCAACTCTGTTTTCCATTTCTTAAGGCAGAAGATGAATTTAAGTAAAAGGAGTAAAATATTTCTAGGTTGTCCACCATTAAGCCCTTTTAAAAACATCAGAGGGCTCTATGAGGCCACTTTGTAATACTGATGACATTTGTATATATATATATAACACTGTCATCAGTATTACAAAGTGGCCTCATAGAGCCCTCTGATGTTATATATATATCAGAGACTTTTGTTCTGAAGAATCAAAAAAATGTATTTCCTTTTTGTTATATTGTAGTCCTATGAGATAATCATGTGTGTCCATGTTTAAGCTAACGTTGCAAAGCCAATATATTCTTAATTCTTATCCCACTAGTCATACAGAGATGAAGAGGCTGTTAAGAAGGGTCAATTGCATGATATGACACTAAGACGTCTATTTTCTTTTTAGATGGCAGGAATGATTTTCTTCTTTCTAAGGATGAGCTAAGCCAGTAGGAAGATTTAACACAGTTTATCCAGTTTCATGCAAATTGATTGATTCTTTTGTGGATCTGAGCTGATATCATTAACACAAGCTATCAGACTCTAGCTTGATGTGTCTGAGCCTTAAAAATATTTTAGTATATTTTATTTTGTTCTTCTTTTAGTGTCAGCTGCATCATGAGTTCTATTAATAACAATTTTTTTTTGAGGTCTCTCATGAGGAATTAATCTCCTACTCTTTCTAGAAAGATAAATGGGGCCAGGCTCAGTGGCTCAGCCTGTAATCCCAGCACTTCGGGGGGCCAAGGCGAGAGGATTGCCTGAGCCTGCTGGTTTGAGACCAGCCTGGGCAACTTGGTGAGACCTCATCTCTACAATAAAATAAAGATGGGCATGGTAGCGCACATCTGTGGTTCCGTTTACTTGGAAGGCTAGGCGGAAGGACGCTGAGGTGGCTGTGAGCATGCCACTGTACTCCAGCCTGGGTGGAGGAGTGAGACTCCAACTCAAAAAAAAAACAACAGCAAAAAAAAAAAAGAAAGAAAGATAAATGGGAGTATAATTTTATTGCTATCTTAATGTTGCAAAACAGAATTACTAAACAGTGTGCCCTTTATGTGGTCTGACAATGAAATTAAGACTGACTTTTCCTTTTTAATCTGACGTATATTTGGAGGCTTTTGTTATCACCTAATGGAGTCTAGCTTGCAGGGGGATCACATTTTTACTTCTAATAATTTTTATATTACAGCCTGGAAACATGCAAATCTTGGGTAAATTGAACCTAATCTCTGTGGAAGATAAAGTCATATGTAGAATTAGCTGTTTTTTATCTACTGAAAACAGATGATGCCATCAATGTTTGATATTTCCCTTAATATATAGTCCTCTTTTAAGGCAGAAGTTTGCTACAGCATCCTTTTACGGGAGAGAATGTCTTGGGTCAAGACCATGCACTTAAGACTATTAAAATTCCAAAAGTCAGATAACCATTATTGAATAATTAGTATCTACAAGCAATTTTACTGCAGCAATTAAAGACCATTAAACTCACTAGCTTAAATCAGAAAATTAATTGAAATTGAGACTGTTCGCACTTATTTGACTGTCTAGGTATTTTTATTCCCAATTTCAGGATGATATAAGATATTAACCTGGAAATATGATCTCTTAGTAGCTTCATGGTTTTGAAAGCCTTGCTCCTTACAAATAGATGGCAACTTATCAAACGCATATATGATTTGCCTTTAAGCAATCAGCACTTAATATTAATGGAATTAATATTGAATAATGAATAAATAGATTGCAAATAAAGACTAATATATAATTATAAACAATGAACTAAGATTACTATTATTACAGTTTCAGAAAAGACTAGGAAAAGAAAAATCTAAAGAACAAGGCATTAATATTTTCCTCAGATTTTTCATCTTATAAATAACTACATAGTTTAGGGTCTTCCAAGTTTGTACAAATATGTAGAACTCAGAATTAAGGCAGTGTTTTTTTAATAATAAAAGCATTTTTTCCTACATTTTATTTTATTGGTTCGACCAAATTATTTCATCAGAAAGTAGTGTCAATTAACATACTGACACATTTGAAAATATTTTAAATCATTAATATAAATTATTTCCTATTAGAAAATATTCTGAAGCACACGATGATTTTTTTTTTTCCATTTTGCATTTTACAGATGGGTCAACTGAGATCACGCAAAGTAGAGTAATGCCATTACTCTATTTAGAACAAAGATTCACAATTTGGGGGGAAAGAGGGGAGCATTTTGCTTCATGATTAATATAACTTTTTCAAAGTAGAATATAAATAAGACTCTTAAAATTATAAAACAAAACAACAGCATTAGCTACTACTTTAAACTTGACCAACCTGTACACATATCTGAAAGATACTGGTCTATAATCTCTTGAGATACAACTTGAGGTAAAATGATAAAGTCAAAATATTTGGAATCAAATATAAATGTAATGGCTTTCCTGTCTCTGTCTTCATTTTTATTTTCACCAGTTCCAAGTGAACAAAGAGAGCAATTTATTTTTAGGGAAAAAAATAAAATTATATACCTGAAAGATGGATTATCACATTTTGGAGTAAATTGTTGTATTATTATTATCAAGAATGCATTATAAACAGTGTTTAGATGTCTGTTTTTACAATGCTTCAGAAAAACTGTAATTGTAAGAAAAAGTAAAGAAAATTAAAATTTTAATTATTATTATATTTCTATAAACTTTGAGGTAACAAAACATTCTGCCTAAATGAGAAGTAACTTATGCCTTTATCTTCTGCTTGAACCAAATCCACATACATAAGTTTTAGTTCAAATGGCTGGTCCTTGCACGTTTTTCTTTATTTGTCTTTTTTCGTATATCTTGCTAGAACTATCTACCTTCTATTAGTGTGAAAACTTTGAAGATGCAAAGTTATTTCACCAGAAAAATTAAAAATGTGATCCTTAATAATTACTCAAATAGAATTAGATGCCTCATATAAAAAACTGAAAAAGAGCCACTTTCTAAGAAATTAACCAAATGAAGTTATTCTCTTAGCCTATAACACTCATTAGTGTGTAATAGCATGTCTTCCAAGTAAAATTTCCTCTGTTTTATAAATATGATTTATTGGAATAGTTTGTGGTTTACAGTATAGTGTATATTTACTATTCTTTATTTTATATACCAAAAGGAAAAACTAATTTTATTTATGTGGAATCATTAGAGATGTGATAAAATACTGCCAAAATATTTTTAATTTCTGTCATGTGAACATTTCTGAGTTTATGAACTAATATTTTATACTTTTGTTTGATTGTTTGCTTAGTTTCCAGGTTAACTAAGGTCTCTTCAGCTTTAAATCAAAAGTAAGAGGAGACATTAAGATCTTCATTCTTTCTGAATGGTTTCCTTTTGAAGAGCAATGGAGATACTTTTAAGTGGAAGAAGATTACTCATACTTGTAATTTTGTTAAAATTCTCAACAGCGATTGAAATACCACCCTCAGGTAAAGTGATCATATTCATACCTGTTTATAGAATTTCATATTTGCACTTTGATTTTTTTAGTAGAATACTTATGGAGTGAGAAAACGAATTTTCTACCATATTTCTATATATTTTCCAGCAATCTGTTATTAGAATTTATATGTACCTTTTTCGGATTGGGGGTGGCTAATATATGGCTCTTGATTATTTTGCAACTCGGACTTTTTGCCTCTTTTGCAAACTTAGCACATAACAAGAAACATCACCTGTAGACCACTTGGCATTTTTCCATATGCCTAACATCATCTGCAATATTATGATACTATAAACAACCTTTTCTTTTATATCCTTAGATTACTTTATTTTTAGAGAGGATTAAGATTCAGAAATTACTGGCATTCAACCAATTCCGATAAAAGGAAATAGAACAAATGTTTTCTTTTATAAAATAATTATATATTTTTAAATGAAACAATGAATTAAGAACATAGCAAATGATTTTACAACTAAAAGTGTAAGATATCATCTCTCAAAATCTAGAGCATTTATAGTATAAATTATATTAAGAGGTTAGTACTGTCATGAAAATATATATTTTCACAAATGTTGGTAAAAGTAGATGCAGATTATTAACCATTGTAAGTCAATTTGAACAAGTCTTAGCAATTAATAGTTCAGAACTAGTACATCAGTAGGATACAGTGAGCACACTGTGGTCCCAGCTACTTTTGCTTGAGCCCAGGAGTTCGAGGTTATAATGTACTTTCATTGCACCTGTAAATAGCCACTATACTCCAGCCTGGACAGTGTCACAAGACCTAGTCTCTAAATTTTCTTTTGAATACAACTGCAAACATAATTTATATAAAACCATATCAGGTCTGTAATGTAGAGTTTTGGGAAATTTTTCTTGTGTTATAAGTGTATAGGATCTAAAAGATTCTTGAGAGTTTATTAAGAAATTTTTATTCATATACTTCAAATATAATTCCTATTCTGTCTTCCACATGTAATTTGAAGGGTTATAATATTGGAGGCATTGATTGTTTATTAGAATCTTAACATTGGAAATGATATTTGTATATCATCTAAATTCTAAAGAAAGAATCTTGACCTTAGAAAATTTGATGTGTGTTTGGGAAGTGCTAACATTGAACTGAAACTTGCCTTCTGAGGTACTCAGACAGACTGTATATGAAAAGAAAATAACTCTCTAAATGTACAATATCATTTATTATAAAACCATTTCTGAAGACCCTTTTACATTACCTTATGTGTCGTTTTACAACACACACTTTTAGAAGTCCTGCCCTTCAATGTAAGAATCATTTCTCTCTGTCCTTAATAGATGAGGAAGCCTGTTTCAATATTCCTATTTCTAAAGAAATTCTGCTTACCTGTCTAACAGATACACAGATTTAAAATTTTCTTTATATTGAGCTAACATCTTTCGGCCTACAATACAATACATTAGATTTCATCACTGACCAGCTTCGTTATAGAAATTCTGGTCAAGAGACTGTAGTTCCTTCATCTTTAGTGGATTCGTGGGGTTTGGGTATGCAATGCCACTCTAAGAGCAAGATTCTTAGTGATCCTATGGAAAAATGGTCAATAATTTTACATTTTCTTTCCCATAACAGCAAAAATGCCATTGAGATTCCTGATGCATAATCCTGACCATATTCTCTGACATATACATATACTCTTCATCATTTTTCACTTTGTATATCAGTAGTGAAGGATGTGAAATTTATTAATTCGTGGCACACGTTTTTATTCTGGTTGTCTCAGTTACTTATGCATTTTCATGCTGTAATGTCCTTAGACAACAATTGTTATAAAATATTAATGACATGTTTTCAGAACAACTGAATATTATTCATTTATTTCAGTACTCTAGAGTACTTACCAGTAAATGTAACTAAGGCAGGTATCCAATTTGAATGTCAACGAGTAAAGTGTCTTCATAATTGGCCTAATTATAGAGGAAAAGATTTATAATGTAGAATATATATTCTTATAAACACCCAAAGGTTATTAGCTCCATTCCCTGAATAATTAGTTATTGCTGAGCCTTTACAACCTTAGCAAATTTAAGAAAGAATAATGTTCTAATAAACAAGTTGTTTGCAAGTTATTAGCCAATATCTTAGGGATTGTTGCTATTGTGCATCATCCCTCACCGTTTATGCTGTAATAAAATTTAAATAATATGAATTTTCAATAAGCTCAAGACTTGCTCTGCTTAGAAATAGAAGAAACCAGATATAAGGTGAATGTCACTAAAGATGTGAATGTTTTTTGCATGTTACTAAAATGTTTATAAATTTCTAAAGATAAATACTGAACTTGAACTAATATTCATATGCTAGTAAAACTCATTTATCAATTTTATTAAGCAAAAGTAAAAAATAAAATAAAATATTAGAATGAGAAAGGTCATTGAGTTATTCTAGGCTGGCTATCAATGCTCAAAATGTGGTTTGTGGACCTCTTAGAGTCCCAGGGGTACTTTCAGATGGTCCATGAGATTAAACTGTTTTCATACTAATTCTATGTTATTTTTCCATTTTCACTGTATTCTCTTTGCACTAATGATACAAAAGCAAGGACAGTAAAGTGCTGCTGCCTAATACAGATTAAGATAATGGTACTCAACTGTACTCATATGCAAGGCATTCTCAATGGCCAGACACTGTAAAAATTCCAGAACAAAACAAAACCAGTTTTCATAAGATCATAACTGTTGAAGCAATTAAAAACATTGTTAATTATGTTAATATTGAGGTGAACTGGGAAGTAGACAAAATAATTTTGCCATGTATCAAAGCATGATGGTTATCTCTATTCCTTCATTGTATCATTGCTTGAGTACCAAACTGGACACGTGTACTTGAAAGTAATGACTGACAAACAAATTGTGTTTGCTCAGATGGGTATAAGGCAAATATTTTCCTGAAGGTGAACCAAGTGAACCCGTACTTCAAGATAAACAATTGACATTAATGTTGTCATTGATCAAATTTGAGGGTTTAAGAAGAAAATCAAAATTGTGGAATATATATATCCTGCACTGTGAGCTTGAGAGTTTCCTAACATTTAAGACTCTGACTAGATCAGTAGTGGTAATTACAAGTGTAAAATTTTAGTATTATATAATGAAATGTGTCAATGTTTGGAAGATCTGCGTAACTCAGTAAACCAATATTATTTCCAAATGACCACAGTATGATGTTAAAAAATTATGCATGGAATGAAAAAAATCAGTAAAATAGCTTAATGTCATAGAATATGAAAAGTTTACAGGTTTCAGATTCCACATTACAGCCGGGCTCAGTGGCTCAGCCTATAATCCCGCGCTTTGGGAGGCTGAGGTGAGTGGATTGCCTGAGCCCGCGGCTTCGAGACCCACCTGGGCAACTTGGTGAGACCTCATCTCTACAATAAATCAAAAAATTAGCCAGGCATGGTAGCGCGCGCCTGTAGTTCCAGCGACTTGGAAGGTTGAGGTGGAAGGATCACCGGAGCTCAGCAGGTCGAGGCTGTGGTGGCCGGGAGTGTGCCACTGCACTCCAGTCTGGGTGACAGGGTGAAACTTCAACTCAAAACAGATTCCACATTACAATAAACCTTTAATAAACTGCCACTTGCTGAGTTTGGTGGACTGTTCAAGAAAAATGTCCACAACCATCAGAAATGACTAAACTATTTATCATCCTTTTTCAACCACATATCTGTATAAGGCTGAATTTTGTTCTTATCTTTGAACAAGTCATCCTATTGCAACAGATTTAACAGAGAAACAGGTATGAGAATCCAAGTGCTTTCTCTTAAGAAATTATACAAATGTTCAATAATATAAAATCATGCCATCCTTCTAACTATATTTAGTATTTTCATAAATGTGATTTATTTTGACATATGATAGTATTATTTTAAATGGATGAATAAGTAAATATTTGTAAAGATTTTTATTTCTATTATAGTAAGCATTGTTAGACATAATTCACATAAATACAAACTTTGTGGAATTTCTTGTAATTTTTAAGAATATAAGGGGGTCCTAAAAGAAACCAAAATGTGTAAAAACAACTTATCTAGGCTAAATTCTTAATATTACAAATGAGAAAACAGAGAGTAGCTCAGGGCCTGGTCCGATGTCATAAGTTTTATGGTCCTGTTTGTAACTCTACCATAAAATATTACTCATTTAAATCAGGTCTGTGCCTGTTTACAAATTGCTTTTCTCAAAACTTATCTGCCAAAGACAAGTCCTTGCTGCTGAATAGTTTGCATTTCTTTCTGAATTTGTCCCTTTATTCGAGGTTCTAAGAACTGTACTAAAATAGAAATGTCTCCATTTGAAATATTGAGTCATGATCTGTGTCCTATTTCAAAAGTTGACTAAGATTGCATTTTCAGCCTTAGTACATTTACTTTATATTCACAATTCTCAGAAATGTGGTCTAGCTGTTTCATTACATGGGAGGCAAAGTTATCTAAGGAAACAAAGTCTCAAGTTCTCAGTAGATGAGTGGGAAAAAGATATAAAAGGAAAAATTCTAAATGAGAAATGATAGATACCAAATACGCTTATGGAAAAAATATTTATTAACAAAAAATGTAGATCAAAATACAAAGAATGAGGGATTGTATTTTTCTTTGTAACTGGTAAAAAAAAGTATTTTATAATTTTTAAATGCTAGTGCTTAGTAGTGACAAAAATATGAAGAACCACTTTACTTCACTGTTGTGATGATGAAACAATTTTTCTTCTGCTTTAAATATTGTTACATTGCTCTGGGTTTAAGTAAAGTTAATATATATGGCAACATAAAATGATGGTAGTGAAATTTATTCTTTAGAAGTAAATACATGTTGAAAAAGGAAGTCAGATTTGTTCTGATTTTCACGTTTGTATCATCCTTTCACTTATCGGTATAGAAAGGGTGTTTAAAATGTTTCTGTTATAACTAAATTAATCTTGCCCAGTTTGTGACTAGTGTGTTTTTAATATATGCTTTTAAATATTTAGTTCAACAGGTTCCAACAATCATAAAACAGTCAAAAGTGCAAGTTGCCTTTCCCTTTGATGAGTATTTTCAAATTGAATGTGAAGCTAAAGGAAATCCCGACCCAATGTGAGTGTTCTTCCAAATTAATCTACTCTTTACATGTGTGCTGTTCTTTGTGGTATTTTAAAATTTGACCATCATAAGCTTGTTGGACTATGGATCTACACTTGACTGAAGCAAAGGGTTTACAAATGAACATTAGCTTTGTCTGTAAAAACAAAGTTTGGTTACTTTACGTATGTTCTTCTGCCAGCTGAATTTATTTTAAACATAAACTAAGGTGTCTTATACTAAAACTGAGAGTAGTCTTTGGTACAGCAGAAATAATCAACAAATTCCTTGCTTAATGAATAAACAAGGTAACTAAAAATAGAAGATTCTTTATCTTTATTCTGTCTGGTGAAAGGTAGTATTTACTAAGTCAAAGTTAGCACATTTATAAATAATATTCTATATATATTTATTATTGCATGTCTATAAATTTGACCCCGTGAATAGGTTACTTGATTTTTAAAATTGTCATAGAAATATTGTCATCTCAAATGACTGAATATTATCTACATGGTACACTACTATCTAGTATTGTTTGTTAGTTAATAATTGCTATTCTATGTGATCATAATCACTGATGAGCTTTTTCAAAACGCCTTCCATGTTTTGGGAGGGATAAGAAATTGTGTATGTATTGAAAGTGAGAATAGAGAAGCTGTAGGAAGAATTTCTAATATTTAAGTTCTGGGTAATTCTAAATGGGAAGCAAAGATACATATTTGTATTGTTCTGCATAGTAATTTCATATTTATTAAGAAGATATATATTTAATGAAAATTTATTATTTTAAATTATGACTGATGTTGTTACCTGATAATTTGATACTTTAAAAATCATCATTAATTAGTTAACATGCTAAATTATCATTATTTCCATATTTTGCCAAATTGACTATATCCTGCAATATACATAAATATAGATAGAATTAAAATGAAATGAAGAAATTTATTCAGTAGATGTGAATATGTTGATCAATTTCATGATGTGTTAATACCAACTAACTGAATTATTATGTCAAAAGATAGTATCATACATTTATCACTAGTAAAACATAAAACACAGAGAAAGAGTGTGAGAGAAGTTAGGGGAGTGGTTAGGCAGGCATATTCCTATTGAAAATATGTGTACAATGAAGATTTACTATTCCTGTTGGAAGAATAATCATAGATTGATTAGAATGACAATGTGCTGACATGAAATACACTCAAATTTATGTGGGTAATTCTTATATAAAATGCTGAATGAAATCTAATTAAGAAGTCATTATTTGTCTATAAATTGTTTTATCAGTCTAGGTAAAAATTTTAAAATACTTTTTAAATCATTGTTCATAGAACTTGACACTTCAGCATCATGTAGTTAGAATTCAACTTTCTATATTTTTTTTCTGGAATGCAGTTATACAACATTTATCAAAAACTATAGCAGTTATCTTCATTATTATTCTATTGGTCTCATTTCTAAAAAATTAGCATAAAAATATTTGGACAGGTACCAAATATAAAAATGTAGAGTTATTTATTACAGTATTGTTCATAAAATAAAAAACAATTGAAATGGTTAAAAGTAATTAAAACAGTAACCATATGACAAAAGATAATGTCATAAAAATTGTCCTTAGTAGCATTATAACTGAAAAAATTAAACTGCAAAATTATATATTTGGTGTGGCCTCAAATGTGTGACAAATAAGTCTAAAAATACTAGTAGGAAATATGAGCAAATTTAATAGTGCTTGGCTTGTGTGTTTTTGGATTTTGAATGAGTTATTTTCATGCATACACAAACAGAAATGGTATATATTATATTATCGGAGTCTCCAAAACACTGGCGATAATTCTGCATTAGCTTTCTAATTGGAAAAACCACAAAACAGCTTTAATTTAAAAAGAATAAAAATAAAAGCCACCTTCAATTTTATTCTGTCACTTGTCAAGGCTTTTTATGAATTTAAGATTTCTCATATTCTTCTGAGACGTTCATTTGTATTCTATTATATTACATTATTACATATTCTATTATATTTTTCCATAAAATGCCTTGATTTTGCCATTTTTATTTAGCTGTTTATAAATACTTTAAAATTAAGAAATATGTTGTGATTTTCAGGATTATTAAGTTTAGTTTTATTTTATAGATTTACATGGACTAAGGATGACAAGCTTTTTGATCTCTCTGACCCTCGGATAATTGCATCTAATAATTCAGGAACATTCAAGATCCCAAATGAAGGGCACATATCTCACTTTCAGGGGAAATACCGCTGCTTTGCTTCTAATAAACTGGGAATGGCTATGTCAGAAGAAATAGAATTTATAGTTCCAAGTAAGTATTACAATGGAAATTTCATCTTACAAATATTTTAGCAAAGTGTTAAATAGGAGTAATATTGGACTATAATGAAGTAAAGCATTATTATTAATTTAATTAACCTATATATTTTATATTTCATTTTTAAGCAAACTGTTCCTCCAGGTTTTCTTTTCTTTTCTTTTTTTTTTTTTTTTGAAACTTAGTCTCTCTATGTTGCCCAGGCTAGAGTGCAATGGTAGATTTCAACTCACTGCAGCCTTAAACCCCAGGGATAAATTAATCCTCCAACTACACCTACTGAAGCGGCCAGAACCACAGACCACAGGTGCAAACCACCATACTTGGCTAATTTTTCTAAAATTATTTGTAATCTTGCTATGCTGTCCAAACTGGTCTCAAACTCCTGGCCTCAAGTAATTATCTTGCCTCGGCCTCCCAAAATGCGGAGGTTACAGATGTGAGCCACTGTGCTCAGCCATCTTCAGGTCCTGATTCTTAAAACTGGAGGATGACTTTAGAAAGCAGCATGATTGTTCTGTGTTTCAATAAACATATCTAACATGGTGAAAAATAATATCTACTTTGCCTTATGCAGTGAATATTAAGTTAAATACATTATTAGCTAGATTCGGCTAAATTATTCTGCAGTAATAGATAATCTCAAAGCCCGTTTGTCAGTACAGAGTTATTTCTTGATAACGCAGTTTGCTGTGAGTCTGACAACTCTTCAGGGCAACTATTTTCCATACAGCCTTGTTGGTGATCTAAGCTAATGAAGACACTGTCACCCCGTGGTCACATCGTGTGAAATACTCTTAGTCAAAGAGTCTGGGTCAGAGAGCATGAAAAATTGTGTACAGGCTCTCAAATGCTTCTAATGAGAAGTTACACAGACAACTTCTTTTCTTCTTCTTCTTTTTTTTTTTTTTTTTTGAGTCGGAATCTCACTCTGTCGCCCAGACTGGAGTGCAGTGGCCGCTCCTGGCCGCCGCAGCCTCGACCTGCTGGGCTCCGGCGATCCTTCCGCCTCAGCCTTTCAAGGAGCTGGAACTACAGGCGTGCGCTATCACGCCGGGCTGGTTTTTGATTTATTGTAGAGATGAGAGCTCACCAAGTTGCACAGGCGGGTCTCGAACCCGCGGGCTCGAGCAGGCCACTCACCTCGGCCTCCCAAAGTGAGAGATTATAGGCTGAGCCACCGAGCCTGGCTACAGGCAACTTCTATTCACATTTTGATAAGTGGGGCAAAGTAAGTTGCACAGCCTCGCCTAACATCAGTAATATAAGTATCTATTAGGGGAGGAGAACCAGCTTTTGCTAATGTCTACCATAAATAAAAATTATAGAGAACTGTAGGCCACTGTCTATGCTATTATAGATTCATTTATCAATAATCGTCACTAAGAGTAGATTATCATTAGCATATTTGGCCTACGAGCATGGGATATCTGATGATCACTTTCTACATTTGGTCATTTATTTTCCTTGTTCTTGAAGTATTCAACACCACACAATTTTAGCTAAAGGTTCCACAGTGTAAACTCTTAAGTCTAAAACTGTCAGTCGGCTTCTATTTGGCACTTTTTTTTTCTTTCAGAATCCTAGATATTGAAGGAATTCAAAGAAAGATGTAGACCTTGCAGAATATGAGCGTTTGACTCTCAGGGGACAATGTCCACAAACTTCCCCAAAACAAATAATGAAGAAACTATTTCCCAGAAGTTCACAGAGAACGTTGTATTTAAAATGTTCTTATGTCCTTGTACAATTCTAGAAGAGGGAGTACATGTCAAATTTAAAATCACGAAGTGTGCATCTTAAAATTTATAGAATAGCCGGGCTCGGTGGCTCAGCCTGTAATCCCGCGCCTTTGGGAGGCTGGGGTAGTGGATTGCCTGAGCCCACGGGTTCCAAACCCGCCTGGGCAGCAAGACCTCATCTCTACAATAAATCAAAAATCAGACGGGCATGGTAGCGTGCGCCTGTAATTCCGGCTACTCAGAAGGCTGAGGTGGAAGGATCGCGGGAGCCCAGCGGGTCGAGGCTGCGTGACCGGGAGCGGCCACAGCACTCCAGTCTGGGCGACAGTGAGACTCCAACTCAAAAAAAAAAAAAAAAAAAAAAAAAAAAAAAATTATAGAATAATTACATTAGAAGTGGAGGAAAAATGATTGTTATCAAATTATGTGCTACACGAAACAAGAAGAAAAAAACAAGAAAGGAGAGACAAAGAGAAAGGAAGACAAGTGAAAAGAAACATATAAATAAATCCAAATATATTGCAAATCAAAGATTAGGAAAGCAAATACAATAAATACTTCAAGTTAATAAATAGCTATATGTTATTTACATGATACGTCGATCTAAATCATAAAGATACAGAATTGTTGAAATTAAAAAGATAGAAAGGATATTCTGAATATATGCCACCCTAAGGAACATAGGTATGACTATATGAATATCAGTAAAATAGGATTTATTTTTAAAAACCCTTCTAGAGATTAACTCACTAAGAATCTATAATATTAAAATTAATAAAGCTAAAATAGAACTAACAAGAGATAAACAAATGTATCACAATAATGAGCAATATTAACATATCTTTTTAATTATTTGGTAACCCAAGCAAAGAAAAACACCGGTAAGCACATAGAAAATTTACAGAGCCCAATTATAAGTTCCAGCTAATGGAAATATATAGATTATTGCAATTAAAACCTGTGGAATGAGTTTTTTTCATGTCTCAGGAAAAAAATTTATGTTTGATGATATATTGGGCTGTGAAAAAAATATCAAAATGAAATTAATTTAGAAATCAGTAATTTTCCAAAAAACTAAAAAATATCTTATATCTTTAAAATGAATAAAAATATTGTGAAGTAAACTATGGGTTAAAAATGGCAAAGGAAGAATAAAATATCTTTTGTCGTGATGATAGTGAAAATTCTACATAACAAAATATACTTGACGTAGCAAAAGCCTTATTTAGAATATTTTTTGTCTTAAAAACAAATATTAAAAAAGCAGAAAGGATAAAAATTAATGCTCTAACATGGTTAGGTAACAATTTTAAGGTGAAAATTAATGGGCTAATTGAAGGTTATAGAATAAATTCAAGCAAAGGGAGATAATAGTATAAAAGAAGACAATAAATCCAACAAAGTGATGTATAATCTTTTTAGTGAAAATTGTACGTATTTATTTTTAAAAGGTGAAAAGATCTAGAAAATAGAACATAAATAAATCATTTTTACTGATTGGAAGATTCAATAAAGTTAAAATGTTAATTTTCTATCTTTTTTCAGATTAGAAAATATAGTTTATTTAGAAAGTAATTTGGAGAGAGAGAAAGAGGAGATTTACCTCCCCAAGGTAGGAGAGGGGGCCAAAAACCAGGAAACATGACCTGGCCATAGCTCAAAGAGCACATGGTCACACCATAGCTTAGCAAGGTAAGGGACAAAATGTTAATTCTCAATGGAGTGATATTTAAGGGATTGGTAGTAGTGGGACACTGCCAGAGGAGAGTAGGGGGACACAAAATATCAATAAGGGTATGTAATTCTAAACCAGGCAGAGTGGGGACCATTGGGAGGCCTGAACTTCACCTGTACACTAACCAGTTATGTACCTAATCCTGAAGTTTACACCATATCTTTAAAATAACATAATAACAACAACAATAATAATAAAGAAAAAGCTAGTCAGAAGATATTATAAACAGCTTTATATTAATATGTATGTTAACAAAGATGAAATGGAAAAATCAATTGTACTGATCTTTTCTTTTTTTCCTTTCTTTTTAAATTCTTGATGAAAAATCAGTTTCCATGAACAGGCTTTTTTTGTTTGTAAATTTTTTCTTTTGAAGATGTAGGATACAATTCAGGGTTTGGTATACAAATGTTTATTATGCAGGTACTCTTGTTGATGAGATGTAACCCCCCCCGACCCCTCCCCAGGCAGCCCTGGCATTTTCCAACTATTGCCAATCCCTTTCTTATAGTATTATAATAACTGTTCAAGGTCTGCTTATGAGTGAGACACGTGGTACTCAGTTCTTTGCTTCTGTGATAGATCACTCAGTATTATGGACTCTGAGTTCATCCAAGTTGCCGTGAAGTTCATAATTTTGTCCTACTTTATGGCTGCATAATAGTCCATCATGTATATTTACCACATTTTAAAAAATTCAGTCCTCTTTCGATGGGCAGCATGGTTGGTTCCATGTTTTTGATATTATAAATAATGTAATAATATGCATGTGCAGATATCTTTTTCATGGAGTGATTTGAATTCCTCTGGGTATATTTCCAGTAGGTGGATTGCGGGGTCATAAGGAAGGTCGATTTTTAGGTCTTTCAGGAATTGCCAAACTTTTTTCCACAGAGGTTACACTAGTTCACCCTTCCACCAACGGTGTAGAAGTGTTCCCTTTTCCCCGCAACCTCTCTAGCATCTGTTGTTTTTTGAGTTATTGATGATGACCATCCTGATTGGAGTTAGGTGATATCTCAGTATAGTTTTAATTTTCATTTCTCTGATGATTAATGAGTCTGAACATTTTTGCATGTATTCGTTGGCTTCTCGTATGCCTTCCTTTGAGAAGTGTCTATTCATATCTTTTGCCTACTTTGTAATAGAGCGTTTGTTTTTTCTTTTCAGCACGTTTGAGTTCCTTGTAGATCTTAGATGTTAGATCTTTGTCAGGTATACAGTTGGAAATTTTTTTTTCTCAGACTGTGGGCTGTCTCCCCGCTCTCTTAATGGTTTCTTTGGCTTTGAAGAAGCTTGTCAGTTTGATGAGATCCCATTTGTTTAGCTCATCTCTTATGGCATGGGCACTTGGGGTTTTGATCAGGAATTGCTTGCCAGTTTCAATTTCCATAAGGATGTGTGTCTTCTGCATATTCTAGGGTTCTTATAGTTTGAAGTTTTATGTTTAGGTCTTTGATGCATTTAGACATTCAGAGTTGATTTTTCTGTATGGTGATAGGTAGGGGTCATGTTTTAATCTTCTGCATGTGATCAGCCAGTTTTCCAGCACTATTTTACTGGATTAGTTCTCTTCTCCCCAGTGGTTGATGGCAGAGACTTTGTTGAAGATGAGTCTGTTGAGAAACTGAGGTTTTGCTTCCAGAATCTCTATCTTGTTCATTGGTCTATATGCCTGTTCTTATACCAATACCAGGCTGTTTTGATTATTGTAGCTTTATAATAAAGTTTAAAATCTGGGAGTGTGATATCGCCCACTTTGTTGTTTTTGCTAAGGATTGTTTTGGCTATTCATGGTCATTTATATTTCCATATGAATTCCTGTATTGTCATTTTCAGGTTTGAAAAGAATGCTGCTGGTAATTTAAGGGGTATCTCATTAAATATGTAAATTGCCTTTGGTAGGATGGACATCTTAATAATGTTGATTCTTCCAATTCATGAGCATGAAATATTTTTCCATTTGTTTGTATCATCTTTGATTTCCTTAAGCAGTGTTTTGTTGTTTTTGTTGTAAAGGTCTTTACTTCTCTGGTTAGGAAGATGTAAAGGTATTTCATATTTTTGTGGTTATTGTGAATTAGATTGTTCATTTTATTTGGGTTTCTGTTTGTTTATTGTTGGTGTATAGGAAGGTGACTGTCTCTTGCACATTTTTTTGATCGCCTGAGACTTTGCCAAAGTCTTTTATCCATGCAAGGAGGTTTTCAACATATTCTCTTGGGTGTTCGAGTTATAGAATCATGTTTTCTGCAAAGAGGGATAACTTAACTTCTTCTTTTCCTATTTGGATACCCTTGATTTCCTTCTCTTGTCTGATTTCTCTAGCTAGGACTTCCAATACTATGTTGAACAGGAGGGGTGAAAGTGGGCATTCTTGTTTCAATTTTCAGGGTCAATGGTTCCAATATCTGTCTGTTTAGCAGTATGTTGTCTGCAGATTTCTCATAAATGGCTCTTACTATTTTGAAGTATGTTCCGTCTATGCCTAGATGGTCAAGGGCTTTATCAAAAAGTCATGCTAGATTTTATTGAAAGCTTTTTCTGCATCTAATGATATAAACATGTGGTTTTTGTTTTTACATTTGTCAGAGTTTTTAATTACTTTTATTATCTTGCGGATGTTGAACCAGTCCTGCATCCAGGGTTGAAGCCTATTTGTTCATGATGAAAGATTTTGGAGATGTGTTGTTGGATCCAGTTTGCTAGAATCTTGTTGAAAATTTTAGCATCTATGTTCATCAAGCATATTGACCTGTAGTTTTCTTTCTTTGTTGGAAAGTTTGTGTATCATTGTGATGTCAGTTTCATAAAATGATTTTGGGGGAATTCAATCTTTCTTGATTGCCTGGAATACTTTCAATGGGATTGGTAGCAGCTCCTCCCTGTATGTTTTATAGAATTCTGCTGGAAAGCCATCTGGTCCAGGGCTTTTATTTTTTGTAGGTAATTTTCTTATGACATAGCCAATTTCTGTTGTTATTGGTCTATTTAGGGTCTTGATTTCTTCTTGTTTCAACCTGGGGAGGTTGTGTGATGTCAGGAAGTCCTCCAATTCATATAGCTTTTCAAGTTTGTTTTCATACAAGTGTGCATAGTAATCTCTGATAATCTTTTGTATTTCTTCAGGGTCAGTTGTGACTTGATGTTTTGCATTTCTGACTGTGTTTATTTGAGCTTTTTATCTCTATTTCTTGATCAGTCTAGCTAAGTCCATCAATCTTTTTAATCCTTTCTAAGAACCAGCTTTTCGTCCCATTGATTTTTTGTATTATATTTTTGTCTTCTATGTCTCGACTTTGGACTTTTATTTTGATCATCTGAATTCTTCTGCTGAAGTTAGGGTTTTGGTGGTCTTACTTTTTCAGCTTTCTTAGTTGATTTGTTAGGCTATAAACTTGTGATCTGTCCACTTTCTTCCTGTGTGTTTGTAGAGAGATGAATTTCCTTCTTAGTACTGTTTTCATTGAATTCCAGAGATTTTGGTAAGATATTGTCATTTTCATTTGTTTCCAGGATTCTTTTAACTTCTGTTTTGATTTCTGTGTTGACCCAGGATTTGTTCAACATCATGTTGTTTAGTATCCATTTCTTTGTAGGTTTGGGGGGGACTTTGTTGATGTTATTATTTATTTGTCTTCCACTGTGGTCTAAGAAGGTTCATGGAAGTATTTCAATCTTACGAATTTTTTTAATGCTTGGTTTATGGCTGAGGATGTGGTCAATCTTTGAGTACATTTCATGTGGTGATGAGTAGAATGTATTTTCAATAGTTGTTGGGTGGAGTGTTCTGTAAGTATCAATTAAGTTCATTTGGTCAAGCATCACTTTGAAGTTCCAGATCTCCTTGTTGATTTTTTCTCTTGATGATCTGTCTAAGGTTGCGAGTGGGGTTTTAAGTCCCCAGCTATGATAGTGTTAGAGTCAATATCTTTTTTTAGTTACCTAGAAGCTGCTTTATGAAAGTTGGTGCTCCTATGTGGCAGGCATATATATTTAAGATGGATATTTCTTGTTGATGAATTGAATCTTTTATCATTATGTAGTGACCTTCCGTATCTTTCTTAATTTTTGATAGCTTAAAGGGTAATGAGATTACAGTTCCTGCTTTCTTTTATGTTCCGTTTACCTGAAAAATTTTTTCCCATTCTCTTACTTTTAGTCTATGAGTGTCCTTTCTGGTGAGATGAGTCCATTAGAGACAACATATTGTTTTATCATGATATTTCATCTCATTTGCCATTCTATGTCTTTTCAGTGGTGCATTTAGTCCATTAACATTCAGGCTAATTATTGATATGTGAGAGTTCATCCCTATCATGCAGTTCTTACAGAGTTTGTTGTTGTTGCTGCTATTTGTTTGTTTATTGTCTATCTTTTGATTTTTGAGTTGATTTATGTGTGTTTTCAGTATTTTTCCTGCATTCTTTGGAAGGGCATTGTCATTCTTTTTTCCCCCTTTTATTCTGTATCTAATACTTTCCTAAGTGTATCTTGTAGAGCTGGTCTGGAGGCAACGTAAACTCTTAGGGATTGAATGTCTGGGAAAGATTTTAATTCTCCATCTCTAATGAAACTTAGCTTAGCTGGGTGGGTAATTCTTGATTGAAATTGTTTATCTTTGAGAACTTTGAAGATTGGACTCCAAGTTCTCCTAGACTGAGGTGATAAGTCTTCTGCTATTCTAATTGGTCTTCCACAGTAGGTAGTCTGACTTTTCTCTCTTGCTGCCTTTAGGATTTTTTCTTTTATATCTACTTTGTATAAGTGAATTACTATGTGTCCAGAAGTTGATCTTCTCATTTGTTGTCTAGCAGGGTTTTTCTGAATCTCTTGTGTTTGAATGGTTGTGTCTCTGATGAGATGAGGAAAGTTTTCTTAGATAATTTCATGGAATGTTTGTTCCAGTGTGGTCTCTGTCTCTCTATCTGCTTCAGAGATTCCAATTAATCTTAGGTTGAGCCTCTTGATATAATCATTCTTCTCTTGGAAACTTTGTTCTGTCTTTTTAAACTTTTCTGTTTATAACAGTTTGGGTTAGTTCCATATTTTGGTCCTCAAGCTCTGAGATTCTTTCTTCTGCTTGGTTAATTCTGCTTTCCTTGCTTATCAGTTTGTTATTTATTTCATTCACTGTATTCTTTATTGCTGTTATCTCAGTTATAATGTCTTCATTCTTTTCTCTTGTCTTGCCTCATTTCTATTTATTCTCTGTACTAATATCTTGGTATCTGGGTTTGTGGTTTGAGCCCATCATTCTGGGGGTTCTTCATTATTTGAGTTCCAAAGTCTGTATTCTCACTTTTTCTCCCAGGGGTCTGTATAACATATATTCTTCCTTTTGTTTTTCCTCATTTTCGTAGGTTTCTTCCCCCTCCCCTCCCCTCCTTTTAATCCTCTTCTTTAATCCTGTTGTTCAGAGATTGGGGACACCTTTTACTTCTGTCTTCTCACTCTTCTAATCTTTCTTATGTAGAAGAATAGAAGAGTGAGAAAACAGGAGACTTTCTTCAATTTTGAAGCTGGAGTGGTGGTGAGGGACTGTGTTTTTTGCAGTTTTATGATTTAATTAAGGGGCAAGGTGTGATTCAGAAGCAATCTGTAGATCCCAGTATCCACTGGCAGGTGTGTGAGGTGTGTGGGACCACTGGGACCCACTTCCCATCACCTTACAATCTGTCTGTGCAGTGGGGGTTATATGTTTGCCCCCTGAAAGAAAGGTGATATAAGAAAAAAGGAAGGAGGAAGACAAAAGGAAGATAGAGAGAAAGAAGAAGAAGGAAAATATACAGGCATACCAACAAACAAATAAACAGAGAAATAAACAAAGACAGGAAAAAAAACACCTCCAAAAACATATAGACAATCATTCAAACAAATGAACAAACAGAAAAAAATCCCTGTTGATGTACTTGCCCTCAAAAATACCCCCACACAAACAGAAAACCTAAAAAAACTTAAAATAACAGAAACAAACCAAGTATGAAAATGTAGACAAAGCAGAAAAAAAAGAGAATAAAACTAAAACAAAAAATAAGCAATCAAGCAAAAAAAAAAAAAACTTGCTCTGTGGCCATTTCTGTAACTCCAGGTCCCTTTTAGCTACCACTGCCATGTTAAGAAGTGTCTCCAATCTCTAGCCCATCCCTTTCACTCCCAGTGCAGTCTGATAAGGTTGTTCTCAAAGTGGGTCAGATGACCCATGGACTACTGTGGGAGGAGGATGGATCAAATCCAGACTCACCTGACTCATCTGCTGCTATCTCTACTGTCAGGTCTCCCACTCAGTTCTGATGTGTCTGTGCCTGTTCTAGCACAGGATGAGGGGAATCTGTCTCTCTGGCCAGAGCTGGGTGGGGAAATGCAGGTCTCTTCCCAGTTCTGGGACAGAGAAGATGGTGCTGGTCAGGATTTCCTCACTAGTGGTGGGACTGGGTTCCATATTTCCATGCCCTGTCTTCTCCATAGTCCCTGGGGTTCGTGCCAGTCTGCTGCCACAGGTGATGGCATGGGCCAGGTGCCAGGCGGTGAGGGGCAGCTGTTCTCTGCTGCCTCCTCTCAAGAGAGCTAGGAGAATGGGAGATGATCCTGTGCACCGGGGGCTCCAATCTCAGGGTGGTGGTGGGTTGTAGTCACTTCTGAAGGAGAGCCCTGGGTGCATGAATCCAAGTCTCCCCCCAGATGAATTTGTACTCACCCATCACCACACACCCACTCATGCAGAGAGTCTTTATGGACGTTCACTTTTGCAGAGACTCTCACACTCTGACCTGTTTCATTGCTATCTTGTTCCCTCCTCCTGTAGTGATTGTTTCAAAAAAGTCATCTTTTCTTTTCACTGATTTTCGATATTCCCTTTATTGATATTTTTTATTTTAAATGCTAAAATATAGCAATAAAAAAGAAATGTTGTAATCTTAATTTGTGTGTGTGTGTGTGTTTTCTTTCTGCATAAACAATCATTTAGCTTTTAAACTTGAAGCACTGTCCGCATTTCTCTGGGATAGCACATTCCAGAATGACCTTCCAAGCCTTTCATTTGAATAAGCTTTTTTAAACTAGAAAATTAAAAGGAATAATTGAAATCAGAATCCCTATAGTTTGGTTTTAGTTTGTCTGTTTGTGGAAAGTGACTAGCTGATTCATAAATATATTTGATGAGAAATTTGCAAAATTTGAGACACTCTTGAAGAATGACAAATCATAGAGACTTGGCCTTGTCAGTTATCAAGACTTGACATAAAACTTCAGGAATTAAGCCAGATTGCTTTGTGCAGGATTACACATGTTCATATATATCAGGAAAATGTGTGGTCACATTGTTTTTATTAAAAATATACTGGAAAAAAACGCCACATCCCACTGATAGTAGAATGGATCAATAAATTGTGGTTCAGTCATACAGAAAATAATTACTCAGTAGTGAAAAGAACTTCAAGTCTATGTTGAGCAATAAAATTAAATCTTAGAGAAATACATGGTGTGATTTTACATGTGTTTGAAATATGTAAAACCAAATAACATATTGATTAGTATAATTTTATTGTTGTAAAATTATAATAAAAAACAAGAGTATGATAAAAAATAATATTGATGACAGTGGTTACCGCTAATGAAAGTAGGAGGGACTGAGTTCAGCACCAGACAGAAAGGTAATGAGGATCCTGTTTTGTAAACTGAGTGGAGGATGAAAGAATTTTAGTTGTATTTCTTTCTTTATTCCTTTGTATTACTTATATTTATTTTCTACATTATTTTTATATACTTAAAATGAGTAAGTATACTGATTTGTCTCAAGTGGACATTCTAGTGGTGACATGTCAACTTGGAAATCGGCCTCAGGAGTTAGGATTTGAATTGACATTCAATATGAAATGCTCAAGAATTCCAGGTCAGAAAGTATTGCCATGAAAATTGTGATTGAGAATCACGAAATTATCTATTATATTTAATTAGCTGAAATAAGGAAAACTAGAAATATAAAAGGAAGAGAAGAGAGAGAGAGAGATTGATTAAATATCTGTTGTAGAAGACAAATCATTAGGGTGATCCCTAACCTAAATTCTAGTGGTTGCTATGGAGACACAAAGGAAAAGGCAGCTGCTAGCCCTATTGCAGAGAATGAAATTGTACAATTTCATTTAAGATTCTGCAATTAAATGATTTTTAAAAATATTTTACCTTTTTATCTAAGCAGACCAAGTGAAGACATGAACAATGTAAGGATAATTCTGACCAGAATATGGGAGTATTGTAGTACAGAGATGGAGTTGGAGCTGAGCTATATAATGGATAATTGCTCTATTTTTCTGCTGCTGCAGAAAAGACCAAAATAAATTAGGTTTCTTATGCATCATTTCCAACCTTTCCTGAAATTACTTCATCATCTGACAGCTTTCTGTAACCATCTATATGTTGAATAAAATCACCATCCTTTTCCTTAGGAGTTTACAAATCAGAGATCATTTAAATCTTCCTACAACTTTTCACAATTGATTCTTCTTTTGAACTGTAGAGAATCGATTCTTCTTATATATTGATGGAAACTTTGTGATTCAAGTTTTATAGTTTATGTTTCTAAATCTCCTGCTATTACTCCCTACAACCAGAAATCTGTATACACTATGTTCATCTTTCTATATTTAATAACATTGCAGTTGAGTTTGCCAAGGAAAAAATGAAACAAACAAACAAACAGAATTGTCGTTTTTAAATGTGAGAAGTCATTTAATTAAAGATGTTTTCCAAGACATGTCATAGAGATTTTGTCAGTGAATTATTCAACAAATTTTTCTTTCTTTTTTTGTGAGAAAGCAGGATTTATTGAGAAGAGAGAAAAGCTCCCACAGTGGGAGGGAACCTGAGGGGATTGCCCAAGAAATCTTTCTTAATTTCCTGTTGTGTCTGCTACTTTCTAGTAATTTGGGCTATAACAGTGAACAAAAACAAACACTGTTATCAAGAAGCACACATCTTGTAGATGGAGTGGGCAGGTCTAGAAAAGATTGTAGCTATTTTCTTACCCTCCTTATCCAACTATCAGTAAAGCTAAAATGATGATATAAATAATTCTACTTTGACTGTTATCCACCTTCCGGGCACAGATCAGCTTTCCCTACTTAGCAACCCTGGACTGTTCCAACCTATCCTCATTTTGCTTTTCTCTGATTTTTTAAACAACTTTTTAGGTATTATTTACATACCTATTGAAATTTTTTTTTAATTTCAATTAATTATTTAATTTTAGAGACAGGGTTTTGCTATGATGCTGAGGCTAATCTCAAGCTCCTGGGTTCAAGCATCCTCTCACCTCAGCCTCCCAAGTAACTGAGATTCCAAGCATGAGTTACCATGCTGGCCACTGTTTTTCTTAGTAATTTTTTTTTTAGTGCACCATCATCATAATTTAGTATTAAAACATTTTCATCATCACAAAATGATTTCTTATGCCCATTTATAGTCACTCTCTGTTCCTATCCCCAGGACTCAGACAACCACCAATCTACATTCTACCTATCTAAATTTACTTTTCTGGACATTTCATCTAAATGAAATAACATCTATATCTTTTCTATATGATTATTTTTACTTAGCATGCTTTGAGGTTCATCCACGTTGCAACATATATCAGTAGCGTTTAAAAAAATGCTGAACAGTATTTCACTCTATGAACATGATATATTGATTTATTCATTTACTACTTGATGGCCATTTGAATTGTTTGCACTTTTTAGCTACTATAAACATAGCACTGTAAATTTCTTGGAGTTAGTGAATAGAGTTTTGTACTGTTTGGGAGAGTCTGTTGATTGTCATATGTATTAATTTGGATCCTTAAAAATGAGACAGATGTTAAGCTACATCTTCTTCCTCCTCTGCATTGTCATGTAGATCTTGCATCATTATTATTAGTGATTGATCTATTGGCTGATAGGTTAAGGAATAAAAGAATGAGTCAGAGTAGTAATGCAATTTCAACATTCTATTAACATAATCTAAGAAATGACAGACATAAGGATGAAATCCTTCATATAATGACTTAATGAAAACCAATTAGAATGCTAGGTTTCTACATTTATATAGCTCAAACTCCTTAGGATAACTTCCATAGATAAACCCTGGCTTTTTACCACTCTGATTTGGGAGGGATGGGGTAGGAAAAGTGAGGTATGGTAGCATATGCAAAGTTCTTCTACTAATGTGTGCAAACCAACCAAAGACAATCAGTTTTTTCAATTGAGAGTGCAACTTTGAATTTTAAAAGTTTAATTAAGTATGAGGATTTTGCTCTCATTTCTAGAGTATGTGAATGACTGGAATAAAATGGGCTGAAATGGGTGTCCTTCCTTAGTGTGAATTCATTAGACGTCCATGGACTGAGCAGTAGTGTTATTTCTCTGTAGTCCTAAGTGGATTAATGGGATACTCTACAGGAAATGGGAATCAATTAATTCCCTTTACAGACAGAAACTGGAGTTAGAGGTGATACAGTATGTGAGCTCAGTAGCATGTATTTGAGGTAATGATGCCAGACTAGAAGCAATTTGCCAAGCATATTCAAGCGAAATGTAAGGCACTCAGAAGCTCACCACGCCAGTCTTGTAAACAGAGTGAGAAGTCAAAACAGATAAAGTTTTTTGGCATAGGAAGATTAGTCCAATGATTGAGAGAGCGGAAATAATTCAATAGGCAAATCACAGGTTCTACATGAAATATGAATCATTTCTGCCCATCTGACACCCCAACTCCTCTGAAAAAGATAATCCAAATAATTGCATAAAACTAAAGAAGTTGTTAAGATAGAGGATACAAAGAAAATCAGGATCAGTCACAAAAGAAAAATTCCCTGTTCCTTTGCCCATTTCATATTCACACATGTGGCTGTACTATGCAAAATTAAAATATTTGAATATTAGCCAACATTTGTAGAGTATTTTTTAAGTGCTCAGCAGTATTTTAATTGGTTCATGTGAAATAATGTATTTAAACTTTGACACAAATCAAATGAGTTGGTGTCGCTGCAATTTTCTATTTTATGAATGGGGAAACAAAGTTCATGAAGTAACAGGCTCGAAGGTCACATAGAAAGTGATGAAGCCAGAACTAAGCCCCACTCGGCTGATTCCAGAGCTCATGTGTACAACCTGATGCTTTATGGTGTTGCCTATATTTTAGATCATTCAGGTCATACATACATCCTCTAGCTGAGCAGAAAGGTATTGTACTTCTTTGCAGAAAATTACTTAGTAATGGAGTACAGAATCACAGTAGAGGTAGGAGATTATACAGAAATCTTCAATTTTATTATTTGAATGCCAGGGAAAAATAATCTGTAGTGTTACAGAATTTGGTAGTGGTTAGGAAGCCAGTGCTTTTTTTCATTGAAGTGGTTAGTTTACATGAATGGTATAGAAATAAATTACCCTGATGCACTTTCATTACTACTTCTCACTATTAAGCATGTTGGCACGATGGGCTAAAACAGCTTAGGTTTTATTATAGTCCTACCCTTTAGAAGATTCTAAACTGGTAAGGCTTTGCAGGATTCCAGAAAGATGAATTCAAAGGTTTCTAGGATTCCAAAGAACAGTAAAATTAGATACAGAAAGGTAGAGATATTGGTCTGAAGCTACATAGCCAGTTACTTTAACATCTGGACTAGAACCCGTTTATTCTATAGGATATCCTATAGATATAAAATCTGTTTTCAGAAATCTTCTCTATTTCACGTATGAAGATGCTATTTTTTTCTGTAAATTATGTTGAAAGAATTGTGTTGGTGAATTTTCAGATCTCGTTGATAGCCCCTGAAGTTTTATAGCCTTTTGTAGATTTGGGATCTGAAGATTTCCTATGTCTTGATAACTCTGGTAGTAAGACTGATGTGCAGCTAACTTGTCTCTAGGAAAGACTTTCTGTGCTAGATTTTAACTGGAAAGCTTTTAAGGACCTAGAGATGAATATATTTGAGTGTCACACTCTTGGAATTGTTACTAGATGTTTGTCTACTATACTGAATAATAAATGGGAAAGTCTGTTGGAGAATAGTAAAGAGATAGATGCTGTGACATGCTTGACTTGTGATGTAAATAGACTGATGGAGACCATATATAGAAAGAAATATATTTAGTCTAGATTTGCTTATAATGGAATTTTAAAACATTCTTAAAATTCTGCTTAGGTTGACACTGATGAGCAAGTAGATTCTGATTCCTTTGTAGAGAAGCCATTCAGGCTCAAGTCTAGTCTTGTTGAAACACAGTTAACTGATTTTGGTTTTGGTGTTGATGAAGTACTCAGGTGAAATATGTTGGCAAGCTAAAGGAATGTAGTTGCCTTACATACACAAAAAAATTACTGTTACAATTTACTTTCAAAAGTATTACATCTGTCCAAACTCAACAATGCTAATGTTTATCACCAGACAATACACAAAATACACTTAATAAGTGTCATTGGTTAGAATTATATTAAATGGAGTTGTTTTTTTATTTGAATTGAAGTAGACTTCATACCTGCTATTGTATTATAGTAATTAAATTTTACATTTTTCTGTGAATATTAAAATGTTTACTTTCTAGCATGAGAACAGACTCACTAGTTTTATAGTAAAATAAAAGGATCTAAAGTTCAGGGCCCGCTTATGAGTGAGTATATGTAGTATTCAGATCTTTGTTTCTGTGATAAATCACTGAGTATTATAGACTCTAATTCCATCCAAGTTGCTGCAAAGTTCATAATTTTGTTTTTCTTTATGGTTGCATAATATTCCATCATGTAAATGTACCACATTTTCTTTATCCAATGAGCATTATTATAAGAAAGGAATTATATTGGGACATTGACAAAGATGGTGGCACATAACACCAATAAGGGTACCCACACTTTACCTGTATGATGACCACTTCTGTACCTAACCCTGAATTGTACCCCGTATCTTTAAAATAAAAAATAAAAGGAAAAAAAACCTAAACATTTCTGACAAGTTAATTTCACTTGCAATATCTCTTCTAAAACCTTAAATTAATTAATATATAAATATGTGTCCCTGTTTCCCAATATTAATTTCATCTTTAGTTAAAAGGTATTTTGAAGATTCATGACATGTGATAAGGGGTTTGGTAGGTTTATAAATTTCTTTTATTTTTTAGTATTGATGCCTTGGAAGCAAGTTGAATTACATATTTACATTTTTGGAAATAGAACTTTATAATCAAGATTTAATCAATGCAAGGATGATATTGCTTCCCTGGTGCTACTATCTATTTGAATCACTAAATTTTTCTGAATGCTCAGAGGGAGCAGTTCTTCAATTAGGGACTTATGCAACTTATTAATTAACTACTTTGCAATAAATATTATCCATTGAGCTGTGTATTATCCACTGAACTGTAAAGTTTGCTTGTTATAGAAGAGGATTGCATAGTCTTCCCATTTTCTAACCTATGTCGTCCTTCCTTGATTGTCCCTTGTATCTGAGTATAAATAGATTAAACAAATACCCAAAGATACTGCTAACTTTAATGCTAATGTATATTGGGCTTCAGTTACAGCAAATGTTGCTAAACAAATGAATTTAATTTGGAGATTTGGTAAATAATACTTTTAAATGTTACTGTGCCTTATTTGCATAATGTATACTTTGGACAAAATGACTTGTGTAGCATTTGCTCTCAATAAGAGCCAAGACTTTACCAAATAGCTGGTATGATATTTTATCTACAAGACCTTAATGTAGTGAATGTACTTAACATTCTTTTCTGTCTTTTGATGGAAATTTCATGCTACCTATAGCAAACATGTGATTCAAAGATGGTTGCCATTTCAAATATGAAATGGCAAAAGAAATCTACTAGAATGAGATTTCCAAAATAAATCAGTTGAAAGAGTTGACCAAAAGGGAATTCACAGAAGGACTGTCACATGACTGAATGTATAAAAAGAGTTGAAGTCTGCCTTCCAAAATTGCAAAGGCTCTGGAATAAACACACTGCCCCCTGCAAGGTTAAAGCCTTGGAAGGTTCTTGAATTTAAACAAAAAGCAATTCACTGTAGCCAGCTGGTGCATCGATAAGAGAAATGTCAGCAAATTCCCTCAACCACTGAAGAGATGAATGAGGGCTGAGGGGCTGTAGGACAAATATAAAAGAAATGCACAAAGCTTCCCAAAAGAGATTTGCAGTGGACTAGTACATCTTTAGACTTACAAGAATAATGATCATCTGTTGTACATTACGATTTAAGAATGAAATACAGAAATTGAATACCCTTTAATAATGTCCATCAGATGATTAATATTATAAATTCATTATTAAGGCCTTTCTTATCCATAAGAACCTGTGTAATTCTGTAACACAAATTCCTTCAATAAAGATGAAAGTGATGAATAAAATGTTCAAATAGGTAACATTCTGAATATTTATATAAAGATATTTTCATAAAAATAGTAGACTTTTGTGTTGGGTTTCAAATTCTGCAAATTTCTGACTTATAGTCTCATTGTAACTGCATTGCTCTTTTAGGAAATTGACTTCAGAATGGGGAGGAAACAATAGGTTGAAACATTGACATGTCTCATTTCCTATATCAACTCCATTTTATTTAAAATTTTACTTATTTAGGTAACTCCAGTATGGAGGGCTCTCTTTGCAACTGCAGGTGGTCATATTTGAGTTTTCATTGCATTTTTACCATTTCCCGCATGTAGGATTTGAATTTTTTATTTAGTGTGATTAATGCTCTAAGTAGAATATTTGCCAATCACATTCAAGGCCTTCACAATAAAGCAAGAGATGGATAATGTGTGACTCCCTAAAAAGAAATCCGTGCTTGAAGAAGATTTTATAGCTAGCAAAACTAAAATAAGCAAATCCAGTGACCCATGGTTTAGACCTTTGCTCAACAAATATACACAAGCATATTCTTGCCTTATTAGTGTCATATAACAAAAATATTCTTGTTGAGCATTTCAAAGTGCAGAATATTGTTAATGTGTAAGGATTCACTCGAGTTTCTTAACAATATTTACTTCTGCACAGGAGGTGTGAGAACCAGGATCTCTTTGAATATTGAATTTCTTAAAATGTATTTTTAAGATGATTTTAAAATGAATTTCTTAAAAATGCTCAATTTTTGAAAGAAGAATATATTAAAATATAGATTGTGACATTAAAAGTTAATTCGAAAATAATGTCTTAAATGATTTTTTTATACCAGGTGTTCCAAAGTTCCCAAAAGAAAAAATTGACCCTCTTGAAGTGGAGGAAGGAGATCCAATTGTCCTCCCATGCAACCCTCCCAAAGGCCTCCCACCTTTACACATTTATTGGATGAATATTGGTAAGTAATACTCTGCTCCATCAATAAGGAAGACTCTGATTTCATCTTATAAATAATATAATGAAATGAAAGATAAAATTACAAATGTGGAGTCAAATAGATTTATAAAATTAGAGCACTTAATATCTGCCCCAGTCCTAAATATGCACTGAATTTTATATGTAAAAACAGTAGAAAACCATAAATTGAATCTCTTGATTTTATCATATTTGAAAAGAGAAGAGTCTAGTGATATGATAAAATATGCCTATAAGGAAACTACTATTTATATTCCATACAGTGTGTTTACCTTTGGAATATAATCCCTGTTAAAGCTGATGATGGCATGTGTTTGTGTTATTAGTTTAATATTTCTATTTTAGTAATGGTCTATCTACTAAATGCAATAAATCACCAAAAAATTAGTATTAACCATTATGCTTAATTTTCTAGAATGCTTTTCTGATTCTTTATTTGAAATCTAATTTTTTATAAAATCAGCTTCTAACATGTACCTTAGCGTGCTCCCAAATGTTTTCTCATTGTGACACACACACATGAGCACACGCGTGCGTGCGCACACACACACACACACACACACACACACACACACACAATAGTGCTATTTGTACAGCACTCAGAAGAAAGCAAATGAAACTACTCTTGGATACAAAAAATCTTCCAGACTTCAGTTCCTCAAGAACCATCCAGGCTGCCAGAATGGGGAGTTTAATATCACAGATATAACTTTTGAAGAGCTTTGCTTTAAAGAAATACGATTCTAAGAAATAAAAGTAATAATTAGCTCATTATTCAAATTGACCAGTTCCAGTTAAGCCAATGCAGACTCAGAGCAGAGGTAGAAACTTGGATGGTAAAGAGAGTTCACAATTGTTTGTCCACCAGCAGACTTTTTTGACTAATAGTGAAGAAATATGCTCCCACGTTACTTGGTTTTGGCTTTTTTGCTCATTCATTGCTCCTGTAGTAAGACGAGACTTACTAGGCATAAGAAGAGCAGATAAATCAAATCAAATGAAATAATATAAAATAAAATGAAAAAGGGAGATGAGGCGCAATAAGGGAAAACTGCCCTTTGCAATGACAAGACATTTCTTTTCAGAGTTAGAACACATTGAGCAAGATGAACGAGTATACATGAGCCAAAAGGGAGATCTATACTTCGCAAATGTGGAAGAAAAAGACAGTCGGAATGATTACTGTTGCTTTGCTGCATTTCCAAGATTAAGGACTATTGTACAGAAAATGCCAATGAAACTAACAGTTAACAGTTGTAAGTCCAAATAATTTATCGTTCAATCATGAATACTGAATGCAAATGTGTCTATAATTTCATTCTGGCTGAAGCCATTTAAAGCTGGGTTGATATTTTCCACCATTGTTTAGTTCAACTCTAGAGACTTCATCGAGATGAAAGAGACATCTGCAGCTGCAGATCCACAGTAGCTCTGTCCTTCGCAGCCAGAAAATCAAATCTCAATTCACAGGACAAATGCATTTCAGTTGCATCTGCATGATCTAGTCATTTTCAGTGGGTGAAATACAAAATGAAATTCCAGAGTTTTCTAACCAAGTCCTAGGCATTGATTCATTATGATCTTTGGTAAACCAGCAAACTGAAAATGGAGGAGAAAAATAAGAGTCAAAATTTTTAAAAATTAGTATTACGTTTTTTATCACATCAAGCTTTTTTGTTTGTCCTTCCCAAATTGGCAAAGTTATTTGAATTGCTACTCTTCCCTACTTGATTCTGCAGATGCCAGTCTGGGTTCCCAATTGGGAAAAGTAATTAGTGGGAAGAAGAACCATAAGATTCAAAGGGAAGAGATAATCCCCAACAGTTCTCTGACTAAATAATTGGCCCTGGTATAGTTGAAAATTGGCATTATCATTTCATTGTCTAATTTGGTCCATGATTTTTTTTTTTTTCATTTTTATGTGTGGGCACACCCTGCCAGGGCTTCACTATAACATTTTTTTAGCATCCTCAGTTCTCTTTAATGGTGTTATAGCTTGAATTCTCTCCATCTGGACTCATCTATGGTAATTCAAGATTAAGCTTATTGTAAATTCTTTTCTGAATAAAATTATATCTCCAAAGATAATGTTCTAGTGAAGCATGGTTCTATCTCATTTTGTAATTTTCCTAAGAGAAAAATATGATATTTCCTTATTTGTTGATATCAGCATCTACCATTGTTTGTGGTTTTTTCTTTCACTTTTTTTATTTCAGTAAAGCATGCTAATGACTCAAGTTCATCCACAGAAATTGGTTCCAAGGGTAAGTTGAACACATGTGGAGTGTTGGCATTTATTTTTATCTTAAGTAGCTAACTGTAATCTCAAAATTAAAAATTTTCCTTTAATGCCCTCATATGTTGATTAAAATAACATTTCACTTAAGAAAAACTTCTTAGCATTAAAGGTTCTATTTTCCCTCTTCTCTCTTAACATAAACAAAGGTAGTGATCTTTAGAAATACATAATTCTGTAAGTATAATGGTATGTTTATAGTATAATATACTTAATATATAGGTAGCTAGATATATTAAATGGAGTTTTTATTTCAGATTTCCCAACATGTCTTTTATGGTATATAAGGTTGATAGTTTTACACAAAGAAAAAAATAAAAGAAACAGTTAAATGTCAAGAGAAGTAGTAAAAACACCAGGTTTTAGAAAGTTAAGTGGATGTTTTACTTGCAAGCCTTCTTGGAATGTTTGCTTATTTTTTATTTATTGAGTTGGGGGACTGCCTTTGTTGACCAGACTGAAATGCAGTGGCACAATCACGGTTCACAGTAGCCTTAACCTCCTGGGATCTAGCGATCCTCCTGCCTTCACCTCTGTAGTAGAAAGACTATGTATGTGCATCACCACCCAGCTAATTTGTTGACATTTTTGTAGAGACAAAGTGTCACTATGTTGCCTAGGCTGATCTCAAACTCCTGAGTTTAAGTGATTTTCCTACCTTAGCTTTTCAAAGTGCTGGGATAACAGGTATAAAATCATCATGCCTGGCCATTCTTGGAACACTTAATATGCAACTGTACATTGTGACTCTCTGAGGAAGAATACAGTTGTAATATTTTCCAAGATCATTTATCTATAAACCTTTTTATTTAATTCTTTTTCCTAGGGAATATCTACCAGAACTTGTGATTTATGGAAGATGCTTGAGTAAACCTGAATTATATAGTAGTTTTCTGTAGTGAGGAGTCATTTACATGAATGTAACAAATATTCTTTATAGCATATGTACCAGTAATTTGACACAGATATCTCATATACTGGCAGCATCAGCGGAGTGGATGAGGGTTCTTCTTGGAGAACTCTCAGTTTTAAGGTGGACTTACTCATTCCCAACATCATTTTTTTAGATCAGCAATTCAAACATATATATATATATTGCTGGATCTTCATACCACTCAATAAAAATAATTGTACATAGTACGCATTCAACAATTACTTTTCAATAAACACTTGTAAGGAAGTATGTAGACCTGCTCACTGCTTCAAGTTTCTTTCATTTCTTTCTCCTGATAATAAAATGTCAGCTATTTATTTTCCTTCTATATCATGTCAAGTCACATTGACACTGGATGGGAAAAAAATTATGTTAACATTTGGAAGTGGAATAGAAATTTGCAATGAAAATAGAAGTCTCCTAATTTTCCATTGTATTTTAAAAGTATTCTTTAAAAAAAAATAAGAGATAAGCCAGGCTTGGTGGCTCAGCCTGTAATCCCACACCTTTGGGAGGCTGAGATGAGTGGATTGCCTGAGCCCGCGGGTTCAAGACCCGCCTGGGCAGGCGAGACTTCATCTCTACAATAAATCAAAAAATTAGCCGGGCATGGTAGTGCGCGCCTGTAATTCTGGCTACTTGGAAGGCTGAGGCGGAAGGATCGCTGGAGCCCAGCAGGTTGAGGCTGCGGTGGCCAGGAGCGGCCACTGCACTCCAGTCTGGGCGACAGAGTGAGACTCCAACTCAAAAAAAAAAAACAAACAAAAAAATAAGAGATAGAACACTTTAATCTACAGTTAGTAAGAATGTTTGCTAATCATTTCCTAAAACAATGTCTGTCTTTAAGGACCTAAGACTAAAAGTAGAGTTACCTAAATAGTTTGATGAATTTATATATGCCCAATGTCTACCACAAGCTTTCAATCAAATTTTCAATCAAATTTTCAATCAAATTTTCTGGGTACAGAGCCCAGAAAGCTGTGTTTTTTGACAAGAACTTCATCAAATACATGGGTACATTAAATTAAAGAAAAACATACAGCCATCAAGCATTACCAAGTATGATTAATGTATGGAACATACAATCATAGTCTGCCAATTAAGTTTAAGAATTCCATCAAGAAATTATCTATCTTGAGTAATATTTGAACTTCTGAATTGAAAGCCGTGATATAAAGCATAACCTTTCTAAAACATGGTGTTCCACTTAGTTATTACATCTAAGGGACAATCCACACTTCTTGATAAGAGAGGAGTCTAAGTGGAAATATATTGAAATGTGAGTATACACATACACACATACAGAGGGAGTGAGAGAGAGAGAGAGAGAGAGAGAGAGAGAGAGAGAAAGCAATGCATTTATGAAAGATTTAGTGCCACAGAATGTTAACTATCTTAGCTGGGAAAACCCTGACTTTTCTTTTCTATTTTGTAGCAAATTCAATCAAGCAAAGAAAACCCAGACTGCTGTTGCCTCCTATGGAGAGTGGCAGTGAGTCTTCAATGATCATCCGCAAAGGGGAAACCCTGCTGCTTGAGTGTTTTGCTGAAGGCCTGTGAGTAACCTGACTCCTGCTCATGTGTGAATGAACTCTTTGTCCATTAGTTTGTAAAGAATAAGACATCAATTAAGAATGTACTTATATGCACATTTCAGAACTTATTATTTTTAATTCTGTTATTAAATTTCTGGAGAATGTAATTTGTTCCTTACTCTAGACTTCAGACAGTAACTGAGATTGACAATCAAAGCTCTCCATCAGTTTGCGATATTGTGAATAGAGGTGACAATGATATGTTCTTCTTTTCTAAGTCTAATGCCATTCTTAGAGCCTGAGGTTGTTAGTAGTCAGCCTGTTACTATGATACCTGATTTTTCTCTCTCTGCTATAGTGTCTCGCCCCACTTCTGTTTTGTTATGCGACCAGCTCTGCCCTTTATGCTGAATCCAAGGACCCTAATTTCTCTATATTTAACCTTGCTGTTCTTTGAACACAAAAAAAATCCAGACTGAATTTAAGAGAGTTTCACATCAAAATCTAATTAAGTGAACTTTCTTCATACCTGAAAAAGCAATGTGCTTTTCCAAATCCCCCAAGAAAGTCCTAAAGATGACCTCACTTGTTCACCTCTTGAAATTGTTACATTTATGAATTATCATAATGCCAAGTAAACAGAGACCATCTTATTTAATATTTGGACATCCTAGGTCTCCTAATTTTACCACTATCCATCCTGAATTATGACCCTTCCCCTACCATTGTGACTACCATGGGAAATGCATGCTATCTTCTGGCACCTGAGTTTACTCATTTATATCATAATCTTTTTGTAAGCTACGGGCTTTTGGGGTCTCGTTAGTAGACTTGGATTTGAAATCCTTAAATTTGTATTCATTTATAATTCAATGTGTATTCAGAATGACAAGTTTTACATTTGGTCATGAAGGAAATGAGCAATTTTTAATAATTTTACAGCTCCTAAGCTTTGTAAATTTTTATTTTCAACCAGTGAAAATATCCAGGTTATTTAAAAATTGCCAATGTGTATTGACATAAATTAGTGAGAAGTACTGTGACCTGGCCTCTATTCCGGAAGTTTGGTCTCTGGTTTATTTTAGAAGATGAAATATTCATGTTCAGTTTGAGTCATGATGGTTACCACCTACTCTATTAGTCATATTCCTATATGTTTACAGTGGTAGAAATTAAATATTTTCAGGTTCATCACTCTTTTGGGTTAACTCTTTGTGCAAGGCAAATCTTTCAGTAATTTTTTAACTTTTCCACAAAAGCTATCATTGACCTCTTTGGTTGGCTAACAGTTGTACAGTTTGTTTTCAAAATAATACAAATTCTCCCATGTGCATTTTAGAAATTGAAATGACAGGAAGCAACATATACAAGAGAATAGTAATAAATGTGTTGCCTTTGGAACATGAAAATTCCCAATGCACTGTCTTAAGAGTTATCACCTGAAATGATTTCTTCTTACTTGTATTGGGTTTGTGTTGGGTAATCTGATCTGGTCCTCTTTCAGATGAACATAATACTTTATTTTAAAATATTTTAAAAATACTTTAAAAACTTTTTCTGGCTGGGCTCAGTGGCTCAGCCTGTAATCCCAGCACTTTGGGAGGCCGAGGCAAGTGGATTGCCTGCACACATGGGTTCAAGACCAGCCTAGGCAACTTGGTGAGACCTTGTCTCTACAATAAGTCAAAAATTAGCCAGACATGATAGCGTGCACCTGTAGTTCTGGCTACTTGGAAGGCTGAGGAGGAAGGATCGCCTGAGCCCAGCAGGTCGACGCTGGGGTAGCCGTGAGTGTGCCACTGCACTCCAGCCTCAGCAACAAAGTGCGACTGCAACTCAAAAAAACAAAAAAAACAACACCAAAAAACCTTTTAATAAGAATTTTTAAACCATAAACCTCCTACAGTAACAAAAATAATTATAGTTAAGACATTGTACTATGGTTTTGTGTTAAGCACTGTGTTTTGTACTTTACACCTATTAGCTCATTTTATCCTCATCACATTTCATGACTATTGTTATTACCATTTGCAGATTAGGGAAATAAAACCCGGTGAGTTGAATGAATTCACTTCTCCTATCTTAGTGTAAGGTAAGGCTGGGACTCCATCCTGTCTGTTCCCAGAACCCAAAATTACCTCTAAATTTCACTTATTTCGATGTAACATTTGAACAAAATGAACTGTTTGGTTCAGTTAAAGGGGGTAGAATAACAAGCAAGTAGAGAATAGCATTGCCTCTGACTCTAAAGAAGTTTCCAGTAAATGATTACTAATAATGAAAATGTTGATAATATCAAGTAAAACAGGAAACCTTTCAAAGGGATATCCATATTGAGGGGCTTGGGTTCTATAGATTCAATGGGTAAGGAAGAAATTAAAAATAGTTTAAATAATATTTTAAATCTCATTCAGAGAGAAAGGTGTTTACTCCCCAGGAGAGGTGCAGGTAGGGAGTCATACCATCAGTGAAAAGAGCACATTTGTGTACTAGTTCATACTCCCTCCCTGTGAAATGATAGTAGGCTCCTCTGCACTGTTGAGATTGGTTTTTCTCTGTTGTATAAATTCATGAGTTTATGCTAGGTATGAGTCTATTGCAAAGTGCTACTTTATAAACAAGAAAAGTATACAAAATAAAGTTGGCCAGACAAGGACCTAAACAAAAATTTGAGATTACAAGATAGTGTATTTTTGTGTACAATAAAAGGGATTAAACAATATATTTTCCCACAAAACATCTTTGTTCAAATACTGTTAGTAAATGTTCCTTAAACCTTAAAAAAAATAGGAAGAAAGAAAGATAGAAAGACAAATTGGTAAGAGTATAGCTAGAAATTCTTGCTGTAGTATAGACCTGTCCAAAGAAAAATTGTCTCATGTTCACCTGATACATACAGATAATCATTTTATTTTATTGTTTCAAGGAAAAGGTTTTAGAGAATAAGACCAATTTTTAAAGATGGAATTGGGAGGAAGATCTTGCAGAAAGTAAGATGCTTGCACTATTGAAGCATGGACTCATGAAAAACTCCTGGTTGGAGGAACTGAAGTCCCAGAGCAGCCTGCAACTTGGCAAATTGCCAGTTGACAGATGGAGTGAAAAGCAAGCAGTTAGGAGACTTGGGTTATGCATCCTGTTAGGTGGTATGCTCAGGAAGCCAACAGCTAATCTCAAAGCTGCCTGCCTGAGCATCATTGCTATATCCTACACAAGTGTGCTATGTTTTTTAAACCTGGTGAAATATAAGATAATAGTTCCAGATCTGTAAAACAGATTACTATTTGAACCTAGAAAGAAGGAGGAAAAGAGTAAATATGATTAGATTAAAGGGACTTTATCTTTACCTCCAGTATTTTTTGCATAATAAGTGAATAATTTTAACCATTGCCTGGCCATGCAAACAATTTGAGAACATTAACACAATAATTTGTGTGAATTGCTCAATTATTAACTAATAACTAATGGGTAGCTAGACTACAAGCATATACTCTTTTTTTTTGAGTTGGAGTCTCACTCCGTCGCCCAGACTGGAGTGCAGTGGCCGCTCCCAGCCACCGCAGCCTCGACCTGCTGGGCTCCGGCGATCCTTCCGCCTCAGCCTTCCGAGTAGCCGGAATTACAGGCATGCGCTACCACGCCCGGCTGACTTTTTGATTTATTGTAGAGATGAAGTCTCGCTGCCCAGGCGGGTCTCGAACCCGCGGGCTCAGGCAATCCACTCACCTCAGCCTCCCAAAGGCGCGGGATTACAGGCTGAGCCACCGAGCCCGGTACGAGCATATATTCTAAGAATATACAGTTCGGAAGGACATAGATTGAAAAACACAAAATAATAGAACACGTTGATGAAAAACATAAGATTAGACAAATTTAAGTATCTAATATGTCATTTATTACTACAATGATCTAAAGCAGATTAATTTCTTGAAGTTTCACATTCTTTACTATAAAATGATGACAGTAATGCTCACCCTTAGGACATACTCAATAACTTACAGATATTGTTGATAATAAAAATAAACATGGAGAGAAAAACTCAGCATCAGTACAATTAGCAAAATTAGGGTTTTATTCTACTCACTTACCTAGCCCAACTGGAAAGGAGAAAAAAACAACTATCCATCAATTAGAGTCAGAAGGTACCACTTCTCCACTTGTCTTATTTTCTTAAGGAGGAATTTTTCTTAAACCAAGCCAGCTTGATTCCTTAGCTCTGTTTTCCTTCTTGCTAAGGTGGAAAAAGTTATCCTGTCAGTGTGTGAAAAATTGTCACTCTGGTTTTCTTTTGTTTTTGTCTTATTTTCTTTTCTGTTGGTTTTGATTGGATGATCTAATCTCCCTAAGTAAGGGAGATTTGGTTTATCCCTCCACTTTATTTCCCACAAAGGTGAGAAAGCAACCTGCGCAATAGTTTCTGCTGCAGACTCCAGTTTGCCCTAGAAGGGACTGTTCATCAGTCTAGCCAACATATTTGGCTTTTGTACATGAGCTACATCCTCCCATATCTACCTTATGGGATTAAAGGGGAAACCGAAGTTTCCTTCTGCTAACTATTTGGGTCCTACTTTACCACTGTTACCACTGCCCCCCTCAAACCATCAGCAGTGGCAAAATAACTTATAATATTATTTTTATGGTCTCCAATTACTTATCCTCCATCCAGCTATACCTAGTCAGAACTTACATGTAGTTAGCCCCCTTAATAGAGGGAGACAAAGATTTCCAAGGCAGTAGACTATTAAAGTCAATGAAAGAGACTTGCTCCAAGGCCTATGTTTACCATTGATGGTGGTATTCGGGTCTGTCCATTGATAAGGCTGATGTGATTCCATGAAATTGAGCACATACATAGAAGCAACTTGATAAAAGATGTGTCTTGAAGGTTCATTTATATTTTATTTTCTACTTTCAAAAATGTTTATTTATTTGTTTGCAGACCAACTCCACAGGTAGATTGGAACAAAATGGGTGGTGACTTGCCAAAGGGAAGAGAAACAAAAGAAAATTATGGCAAGACTTTGAAGATAGAGAATGTCTCCTACCCGGACAAAGGAAATTATCGCTGCACAGCCAGCAATTTCTTGGGAACAGCCACTCATGATTTTCGTGTTGTAGTAGAAGGTACACTCATCATGTTGGTTTATTTTTTTACTTAAAAAAGTAAATTTATACATGTAGTTGGTCTTTGCCTCTAAGTCTTTAATGTTAAAGCAGGTAAACAGTTTTAACTTTTAATTATAGTGTGAGCACTGAATTATATTACACTTCTATTAATCAGGTTTGCTATTTACGTCCTAAAAAATACAAGGAAGTGACAAATGACAAGAAGAGATCTCATATTAGGGATTAAGCACAGATAATTTACATAATATGTTCAAATCGTTTTTAAACCTCATCTCTTCTATATCATCATATTGTGAGAAATGACTTTTATTGTAATATACATATGACACTGCATAATATTAAATCATGATAGAAGCAGTAATGATTACAATGAGAAAATGTATTAAAATAGGTCTGGATGAATGTTTGGACTTTGCTTCCTAACTTTGTAATTAGCTGTCTGTGTCTGTGGTCACTTTATGTCGCCTTCTGTACTTCAATTTATTTACCACAGAAATAAGGGAGTCAGACACATTGTTGTCTTAGCTCTTTTCTAGATATAACTTTTTTCTTAATATCTTGGGTTCAGGTGATATTCATTATGTTATTTATAGGAAAAAAAGAATAGACTTCATGCTCTAAAGAGTAATTCTCAGTCAAAAAGTGCAAATAAACATTATTCTCAAGTCATCTTCTCTCTGTAAATTCAAGCATTTTAATCAATCAAGGTTTTACTATCATTTACTGTATCAATAGGAATAAATAGGCAATCGTGACATTCTTTTTAAAAGGGGACAACCACAAAATATAGATATTGGGGCTGTGCCTGGTTGGCAGATATGAAGGTTATCTAGTCCTCCTCCAAATTTGATTGATGCAGACTATTTTCTGTGAATCTGATCACATTGATTCCTTCTATCTAGATTTAGTTGACTGTATTGATCAAATTAATGGAATGATTACTGCATTTGTACTTATTTAGTGCAGTGTAAGCTTAACTATTGAAAGGGGTGTCTCTTTCAGGCTACCACTTAGTGAACTAGTGCTCTAGGGCACCCATTAATATTCCAATAAAATTCACATCTTAAAGCTTCAATTTGCACAAGGAACATGAAAGTAATGGCCTGTTGTTTTAATTAATGGAAAAAAATTACTCAGAAACACAGTCCCCTCACAAGTAAATGTTAAGATAATTGATTTAGTCGAGTCCCTGTTTCTAAGCCCTCTCTGTAATGTGTATTATTACTTAAGGTAAGAAGAATAGAAGACTAAAGGGGAGAATTATATTTTCTTTGGCTTAAAAAAGCAAAACTTACATAAAAGAAAGCCCAATATTATGCAGTAACGTAGACATCTGCCAACTTTGTTATATTCGTCTGACATTAAGTGATTCACAGAGAAATTCAGAGAGGAAGAGTTTGAAAGATTTATTTTATCTATGTATTTTTTAAGCATTTGATGCTTCTGTGTAATTTGACTACATCATGCAATGGGGGTATTCTTCTATAATCCCCTCACCGCCTTCCCAGCACACATATATACTCAAGGACCAGACATTTCTAATTGTTAGCTTCTTTTGCTCCAAGTTGCTGACTATTAGAAATCCTTCCAGATGGCTGGAACATTGCTACGGTAGCTGAATATTTTAACAATCTGGCCATGGTTTTCTTGACTGTAAGACTGAAGCTTTCAAAAGAAATTGCAAGGGTTGCAGAAAAAAAAATCAAACACATCAAATTAATTATGCCACTTAAAATGTTGACTATAGGACTCCAAAGTAATATATGTTTCCTGAATAAATTTCTCTTACTATTCATAAAACATCTACTAGCATATTGAGATGTAAATAATATTTTTATGAGGAATGTTTAATCCTTTCTCTTTAGTGTGAAACTACTAAAGTTACCTTTAGTTGTATGTTGTAGAAGTTTCTCTTTACCCGTACACGTCAAAAGCAAATTGAGCTTAAGAAATCTTTATTATTTTTTTTCTAGAGTGTGAAAGCAGTAAATATAACCTTCATTAATCATCTGGATGGATGAGTTCATGTTTACTCAATTTTCTTCCGCCTTCCTACACCCTCTCCTTTTCCTTTTTTATCTCTTTTTTAGAAACCCAAATTAAATAACAAGGGTCAGTCATATGGGAAAATAGCAATGCTATTGTGTACTTTGAAAACCTGCTCTATGCTGAAAACATCCATTGTGCTTAAGTAAAAGCATGTATTTTATTGTATTCTCTCTAAATGTCATATTTCTTTCCTATTACTAAACACCATCAAATTCTGTGAGCTTGTAATTTAAGCTACAACATCCTAAATATTAAATCAAACCACATTTCAAATTTGAGAATATGTATAAGCAAAAGCAGCCAGGATGTCTTGACTGGGTACAGCTATACTTTATAAATATTCATGATATGAATAATTACACAATCAATAAAAAGAAGAGATATGTTAGAATGGCAGCTAAAAATACCAAATCTAGAAATCAAAATATGATCATAAACACTTTTCAAAAAATTATTTGAAAATAAACTCCCACCAACAATTTTCATGTCATCAACTTTTTTTTTTTTGAGTCGGAGTCTCACTCTGTAGCCCAGACTGCAGTGCAGTGGCCGCTCCCGGCCACCGCAGCCTCGCCTGCTGGGCTCCGGCGATCCTTCCGCCTCAGCCTTCTGAGTAGCCGGAATTACAGGCGTGCGCTACCACACCCGGCTAATTTTTTGATTTATTGTAGAGATGAGGTCTCGCCTGCCCAGGCGGGTCTCGAACCCGCGGGCTCAGACAATCCACTCACCTCAGCCTCCCAAAGGCACGGGATTACAGGCTGAGCCACCGAGCCCGGCTTGTCATCAACTTTTGAACCTTTTAAAACTTTCAAATTTTAGTAAGTATAATAGAAAAACATATATACATAATTTTTTTATTTCTATTTTTTAAAAAATTAATTATTATTATTTTTTTGAGTTGGAGTCTCACTCTGTCACCCAGTCTGGAGTGCAGTGGCTGCTCCCGGCCACTGCAGCCTCGACCTGCTGGGCTCCGGCGATCCTTCTGCCTCAGCCTTCCAAGTAGCTGGAACTACAGGCCGCGCTACCATGCCCGGCTAATTTTTGATTTATTGTAGAGATGAGGTCTCGCCAAATTGCCCAGGTGGGTCTCGAACACGCGGGCTCAGGCAATTTATTTCTATTTTAAAGATGTGAGCTCAAATTCAGAGTTAGGTATGCAGATGTTCATTGTACAGGTAAAGTTTGGGCCTCACTTTGATGCCCATATGCATAATTCTATAACCATAATATATCCAAAATGATTCTGCATTTTCAAGGGATGTCATGAACTCAAATGTAATTTAGTCATTGACATACTTAAGAATATCTTATTTTTAGATAAATCTATTCCTAAGATGTCATTAAATCCAACTTTTATTGAACCTAATCATTTTTATATTTATATAAAAATTTATATATTATATTTTTCATTTTTATTTATTAGAATTCAGATATTTATTAGAAATCTGCAATAAAAAACAGTTTAAGAAAATAGCCACTGTGTTGTAAGTTTTATTTATATATGCATTTTTTCTAGTTATAAACATCTCTGATTAGCTTGCTTATTACATATTCTCAATGTTCGTACATTTGTATCTGTTTTCAGTAGCACGAGAGAGTTTTATCATCTTATTTTGGTACTTACAGTTATGAAAAAAATGGGTGAAGGTTTGGTATAAGTAATTTTCATTAGTTATTGTATATGTTAGGAAATAGATAAAATAATGGGATTCGATTATATATTTCTCAGACTTTTTAGGTTGAAAGACCCAAATAAGAGCAGTTTCTGAGCAGGACTGGTTTGAAGTCTTTCTCAAATTGCATGACACGGGACCAGCTTGCTTTTAGAGGAGAAAATCGGGGAAGAAAAGCATCAAAATAAGTGTTCAAGCTTTTATAAAGAAAGTTAATGAAGAAGGGTTCATCTAAAATTTAGTGATGAAGACTAATGAATGCACAACACTTCTTGAGTCAGTTGATAAATATTGGGGGAAGTTGGATCTGGAAGCATAGAGGAACAGTTGATAAATTGAGTTGGCCTTGATTCCTATCTTTGGTCCAAATTCATAAGATATCAATGAATTATAAACAGAATTACATGGCTTCAGAGTCTCAATGTCCTTGGCCATGGATTCTGTCCATATATCTACGGAATGACAAGAACAGGAAATGACAAGAACAGGAAATGGTGACTCTGGGCAAATCAGGTGACTTCTCCAAAGCTCAGTTCTCTGCCTGTAAGGTGAAAGGTTAGCATGAGGTGAAATTTATGTCCCCTTTCAACTCTAACATATAAACATCAGGGTATTAATAAAATTTGTAAGATGAGAAATCTTTATTATATTATTCATGAAGATTTAAAGAAATATCATCATTCCTTGATTTTCTTTATTTTTACATGTTCTGAAAGCAATGGGTGTAGTTTTATACTATAATTATGATCATGTTTATGAAACATTTTTCTCTATCTTACAAATGTTTAATTTTATTGTCTTGTCTGAAAATACCAGAAAAAAAATAACAATACTATCAAAAATGCAAAAAAAAAAAAAAAAGAAAGAAAAAAGAAAAGACCTTCACCTCAGAAAGTGATCTACAGTTTAAAATTTGGGATGCTGCATTTTAAACCTAGTGACTAACTATTTACAGATTGTGTAGATGTTGAATACAGATATTTAACAATTTAAGAATTTAACAATTAAGTCCACACCCTGTGGAAAAATTGCAAAGTCACTTTCTTGGTCAGACTTGAACTTGCTAAGATTATTTGTGTACTTTTGTTTCTTCTGGTAAATTTATACATATTTTCTTTTCACATAATCCTTTTTCCTCCTTTACTTAAAAAATATTTAAATAACATTTTTCATTTTAGGCATACATATATCTTTGAAGTCTTTTCTTTTTGATTGAAAAAGGAAATCCAAAATGTCTTGGGGGAAATAACCAAGCAACACTTGATGGGAATTGCTACCTACAGGTTTTGCACAATTTTCTCTGAAATCAAATTATCCAAACCATTCACACTTTAATCTAAACTTTTTATTCACTCCCAACATAGTAATGTTTATAAGGTGACAAAACATGGTTGGTAATGTTTGAAGTGAAGGAAAAAGGTCTCATTTTGTTCTGACATACCAAGTCATATTGGAGCATGAGGGCATAGAAAAATACAAATAATTTAAATGTATTTTTCTTCCATTGTTTGACTGCCAAAAACTAATCTTCCTTTTAGGCTTTCCTCCCCCCCTTACAAAAAAATATATACAGGAAATTATATTTTCTAAATTGATTAGTTAGATACAGATATGTAAATACTGCAAAATCACCAATTAAGAAATATTTAAGAGATATTGAATATTTTAATTAGTTTTGTTTTTTAATCTCAAAATATAATTTGTGTGTATACACCTTTTTTAGGTACCATGCTGCAGCTTGAAAATAACCTGTAGCCAGCTTTTAAATAAATTTACCATCTGCTTATTCTCCCCTCATTTTCTCTTAGTGGGATACATTCTTGAGTGTAGCTAAATAAAGTGGTTGTATATAACTATTTTTAGTATGTTGATTTATTATGCATGCTGAGTCCGAATTAAACACACACACACACACACACACACACACACACACACACTGCATACAACATAAAAATGACTCCACCTTGCTTTGCTTAAAAATTTTAACCGGAAAGCTACCTTGAAACATTTTGTGGTGTCTGCCCTCTGCTGGTATATATTAGAAATACAAGCCTTAACATTTTTTGGACATTTTGACATGAATAAATCTCTGATGAGCTCTTTACTTTATTTCTAGAACCTCCTCACTGGACAAAGAAACCTCAAAGTGGTGTGTATAGCACCGGGAGCAGTGGTATATTGTTATGTGAGGCTGAAGGAGAACCTCAGCCCACAATCAAGTGGAGAGTCAATGGCTCCCCAATTGACAGTAAGTTAGAAGACCAATTGTAATGCAATATTGAAGGCATTGATTTGATAGGATTGTTAATGGTCAGACACCCTGGTTATGTACAAAATGGAGCTGGGAAGTGGCCAGATTAGTAGGATCGATCTAGTCAGCAAATCAGAAATTGCCTTTTTCTCAGCAGTGTGATTGTTGAGACCTGATGTAGAAGTGCCATAAATATGTATACTAGTTAGGTCTTTTCATAAATTATATACAAAAATAAATATTTTTTAAAGGCAACTGAATTAGAAAGATAATTCATTCAAGGAGAAAAGCCAATTGTTGTTTCTTTCCCTGAGAGGAAATAGGAGCAGTGACATAGTGACTGAGAACACAGGTTGAAGTCCGGACCTCCCTCAGGCCCAGGCAACAGTGACACCTGACCTGGGTTCTGCCCTTTAAGGAACCTTCTCTGACCACTCTCTGGTTCTCTTTGTTTCCATGATTTGAAAAATCCTTAGAGACAAAGAGACATGCCAAGCCTGAACCTGTGCCCATTATTCTTGGCTCCCTGCCTGTTCTCAACCAAACTCAAGCATAAAGACCTGAAAATTCCCCTGTACAGCTGGCCCTGAGCCCTCTTCAAGTGGCCTGGGCACAGAAAGGCAGGCGTGGCCCAGAGAGCTGAGGGCCTCCTCTCCCACCCTACCATGCTCTAGCATAGAACTCCAAGAAGTCCCCACATGCTCCCTTTGAACCTAGAGCATAGGTCATTTTGAATGTACTTGTTCTGACAGGAAGACAGAACATATTTTATGTGTCAGTTGATTAGCCCAGTTAGGGGTAAGTACAATGTTGCAACATAATATGTGACTTCCATTTGTCCTTCTCCCCTGGGGCCCACAAATGTCAAGGATGAGATGCCTGGTGGTCCCCAGACCTGGGATGCCCTCTAGCTTGTGTCCCTTTCGAGCTGTCTGATCCTGAGCTGTTTACTGAAACTCCCCAAACATAAGTTTTTTAAACTGCAAAATGGAGACAATGGTTGTTGGTTGTGGTTGAATGAAGAAAATATGGTCAGCTTCCTAGGGCAGTGATGTATCTGTAGAATATTGTGGTAATTTATAAACTCTGGAGCCAGGCTGCCTGTGCTTGCATGCAGGTTCTACCATTTACTAACTGCATGACTGGAAGTATTCTTGACGGTCTTAAAACCTGTTTCCTCATCAGCAAAATGGAGATGAAAATAGCGCTGACTCACAGGCTTGTTATGTGGATTAAAGGGCACACCATACAAATACTGTAGCACAGGGATTGCCATACAAACAGCATACCCCAAAGTACAGTTGATTATTATTGTTATTATTGTTTCCACATAGCAGGCACTCAAGAAACCATAGCCCTCATTATTATGATCTTCAAATTTGAAACATTTTCCTTGTCTCTTTATAGAATAGAATACACATTTTTTTTAAAAAAGTAGGTTTTAGTAAATCAAAGAGAAATGAAAACAATTTCTGTTTATCAAGAATGTTCAGGTTGCTAAAATTAGTAATGTAGAGTCTGTGGAACATAAAATCATCAAATTTTATATTTGAATGGTGCTTGGCTGTTTATAAAGACATTCACAAATTACTTGGAATCCACTAAAGGACCTTATAAAGGAGATATTATTGCTCATATTTAACAGATTCATTCATTCACTAATATTGATTGAATACCTCCTATGTGCCAGGCAGTGGGCTTCTTGCTTGAGACACAGCGAGCCGTGAATAAAATGGACAGATTACCTACTGTCCTGGCTCTGACATTCTAGTCAGGAGGGATGGTCAACAGAGAAGCACACGAGTGTGCAGCACAGTGTCATAAAGCAGAAAATAGTTGGGATGGTGGAGTGTAAAGGAGGTCCCAGACCCAGGGTTGCTATTTTATTTTAGGATAATAATAATAAGGCCCTTGTGGCAATTTACTTCTGAGTGAATACCTGAAGGCGGGGAGGAAGTCAGCCTTGCAAATATCTGTGAACGCACTTTCAGTCTGGAGAGGTCGGTGAGCTCAAAGCCCTGGAGGTGAGTTTGACTGGTTGAGGAGGGAAAAGGCGCCTGTGGGACTGAAGCTGAGGGAATGAGGAGGGCACAGCACGGGGCCACCAGATCAGCCAAGAGGGGAAGGGGCCAGAGCAAAGGCAAAGGTGAGAGCCCAAGTAGGGCCCTGGGATTTTATTAGGAATAAGCTGGGAGGCTCGTGGGGAATTTTGAGCAGAAGAGTGACATAATTTAATATATGCTTGATCAAGGGAATTCTCTGGCCTCTGAGTGGAGGACAGACTAGTATGACTCCAGGTAGATGCTGCTTGAGAGACTCTGGGCCCAGGGTTAGATTGGAAGCAGTGGTGGTTATGTTCTGGATTTATTCCCAAAGTAGAACCAATAGGTTTATTCATGAATGAGGAGTCAAGGCAGATAAACTTAGGAAGGATAGCATAGCACAAGAGTAAGCCTCAAAACAAAGGAGAGTTGAAATCCAAGCTTTTGACCACAGAAGCACAAAAAGAAGCTTTTTGCTTCTTTGCAAACAAGTCATAAACATTTATAGATTGGGATGTTTGATGACAGTGGGCTGGCTAAAGGATTTGAAATCTCTTTGAACTTAAAGTTTTAGGAATTATATATGCTTTCCCTGTATTATTTCAAAATTTTCAAAGTGATGTCTATTAGTGATTACAGGCCTAACCCTTTTCACATGCTTTGCATCTAATATTTCTGAATCTCAGGGATCCTTGACTAAATAGATTCTGCTATTCTCTAGTTTGCAGGTGTAGCAACTGAGACTCAGTTAGGTTACATTACTTCCTGGAGGGCACATCCCAGGTACATTTAGAGACAGAAATGGAACCCGGAAATGATTAAGTTCAGAGCTAAAACTTCTCTTACTGCATTATATCATTTCCTACTGAGCTGACTAAAGACAGAACTGACAAAGAGTTTCAGAATTATGTTAGGATGAATATGTTTTGTTTGATATTATAAAGACTTGGCTTTATTGAATTCTGGGAGCTCTTATAGGCCTTTACCAGTATGCAACAATACTCATGCAGTGTCCATACCCATCCTAGGAAGGAGATTTGATCAATGTTTAATTGTTTTTCATTTCAGACTTGAGGTCATGATTTCATTTCTTTCTTTTGTAAAGTTGTGTTGACTCAGAGCCATACATGGGTCACATGGAATAAGAAGAACTAAAGGGGAAGATAGCATAAACCCTGAAAAGCTTAGAGCTCAGGATGGGATATATGAGTGAAGAATTGTATCAGAGACTCCACCCTTTGCAGTGCTCTTTAAGAGTCCAGTCTTAAGGGATAAGTGACAAACTGTGGGATTATATTAGTTTATAATGTTGCTATGGCAATTTACCACAAACTTTGTGGTTTAAAACAATGTATATTTACTATTTCACATTTCTGTAAAAGTCTAACATAAGTCTTACTGGGCCAAACTCAAGGTGTCAGTAGTGCTGTGTTCCTTTCTAGAGCTAGGAGAGCATTCCTTTCTCTGCCTTTTCCAGTTTCCAGAGGCTGCCCACATTCCTTGGCCCACAATTCCCTTCCCCCTTCTTTAAAACCTGCTACTTTGCTTCTCTGATCATTCTTCCATAGTCATATCTCCCTCTGGCCACAGCCAGGAAAGGCCTTCTGACTTTAAGGAGATTTGTAATTAATTGGGCCCGCCTGGATAACCCAGGATAATTTTTCTATTTCACAGTCCTTAACCTTAACCATATCTGCAAAGTCCCTCAGTTGCTACCAGGTAAGGTAACATATTTACAAATTCTGCGGATTTGGAGGTAGACATCTTTCAAGGACTATTGTTCAGTCTACTTTCAGGGGCCTTTCAGAAATAAAATGCCACCCAGCATAACTTTTTCAGTCATTCCAACAAATATTTACTGATTGCCTTTTCTGTGGTAGCTGCTCTTTAGGCACTGATGATACATTGTACAAATATGCAGACAGGGTCCTGCCCTCAGGACGCTCACAGTCAATTGAAAAAAATATATTCTTATATGACTTCCAGGTGGAAAAAGATGTATAAGAAAAGACTTCTATTTTAATATGTAATTTTCAGTGTTTTTTGTTACCTAAAACTTAGTATAGTCGCTATTTTGTATAATGGAGACACAATCAGAAAACAACAACAATAAAATATTAGATTGATTAGTAACCTTGTAATGTCATTTAAACTAAAAATTTTCACGTTCCCTTCTTTTGACATTCCTAGCTAATATGTTTTCCTTTCCACTGCTTTTTGGGGGATAGTGGGAGTATCACAGCCAGGGCATAAAGTTTAGAGTGAGAAAAATGGTCTAGTGCGGTGGATGTGTCATTCTACTTCCCTGAAATTAAGCCCCCTCTCCTAAAATGGCCATAAAAACACCAAAACCAGCAGATTCTGAGCAGTGGTAATGAGATACTCCATGTACCATATCCAGTGGAATTTTTGGCCCTTAATAAATGCACCAGAAGTGTTCATATTCTCATTTCCAAAAGATATTTCCAGAATTATACTTGAATCAGAATTGAGGTAGGACTTATTGCCCCCTGATTTACAAAACCTGGCCCATCCTCTAAAGAAGGATTTTGTCATACTGGAAAAATGAAATATATAATCTATGTACCTGAAGTTGCTCAGTAATGAAGTAAGACTAATGATATGAATGGTGCATATCAGAAAATTGCAAATGGGCAGAGAAGTGAACAGGAACAAAGATGTCAAGTGGGAAAACAGAGGTCAATATTGGTGGTTTGGTGGGATCATGATGTCTTATCCATCTGATTTGTGATGGGCAGTATCAGAATAAAAATTCAGAAGAGCAAGTGAGGGTCAGTTCTTAATAGGTCTTGAATGCCAAACAGATTATCTGGAATATGACTATGGGTATGGAAAATCTGTGAGCTATAGATCAACATATGACTTGACAATAAATATTAATTTGAAGAATGATTGAAAATGCAAAAGGGTCTGGAAATAAAAACCAATGGTTGGTGTTCAGAAAGTCTAAAGAATTGGCTTCCATGAACTATTATTCACCCTAAACTGGTCTTAAAATATAAATACTGTGTGACACGTTTAATACATGTTGTCTAAATATTTTATGCCCTATTCTTTATCAAACTGACATTCTTTAATCTCTTTCAGATCATCCATTTGCTGGTGATGTTGTCTTCCCCAGGGAAATCAGTTTTACCAATCTACAACCAAATCACACTGCTGTATACCAGTGTGAAGCCTCAAACGTCCACGGAACTATCCTTGCCAATGCCAATATTGACGTTGTGGGTAAGTGTACCTGAGAGCAGACATAACCTGCTGTCCTCTGAAGGAAAATGATCAAGGTCATATTTGCAAGTACCAATTGAATTTTTGACACATAAAACATGGGGAGAAAAAGATCAAAACACCTTTCACTGTAAATTTGGGTATTAGACTTGATACTGAAATTATACTTTCAAAAATGTATTGAATGTGGATACTCTTCTAAATCAAGAGTATGTACTATAATATTCAGCTGTCTCCCATTTTTATTCATATTGCTAGGACATAGAAAAATTAATTTGCATACATTTCTTACATGAAGGTTTAAAGCTGTATTTATGTTATTTTCAAATAGATGTTCGTCCACTGATACAAACTGAAGATGAAGAAGATTATGCTGCAGTGGTTGGGTACAGTGCTTTCTTGCATTGCGAATTCTTTGCTTCACCTGAGGCAATAGTGTCCTGGTAAGCTGGTGTTCGGTTTTCTTAAGAGCATGTCAGTTGTAGATTTCTCTTTGTTTCTTCATCCATCATTTGACAGGCTATGTTGTGTCCATATTGTACTCTATGCCTCGAAGAAATAAAGTAACAGGCTGAATTACCTCTTCTGAAAACATTGGCTAGGTTTCTAGAATTCTCTCAAATAGAGACCTATTTATGTTTATAAAGAAAAGCAAAAAATTGAAGTGATCACTAAGTCCATTTTAAAGGTAGAATTGTTTTTTTCACTATGGAGATACCTCAAGAACATATTTTACTTTATTTTTGTTGTTTTAGGATTGTCTAAATAATTTTCTAATTCTTCATTTAATTCCAGACACATATGCTTCAGTCTTTTCTAACATTCACTTTTATTTTACTTCAGTATGTTAATTGGTGTCATAAATCAAGCCTGTTTTTCTATGGATCTAACATATAAGTTGCTTTGCTGAAAAAGCTTAGCTGAACCGTTCTTAAATAATTTTGCTGTTATCCTGCAGTGCAGGGTGAAAGAAGCAAGCCTGGATTGTACACTAAATAAAGGATCAGATCCTATCTTTATTTAAAACATTGTCATAAATATTTTGTTCATCATAAATTTTTTGCATTTATTTATTTTTAAAAAATATGCCATTAAAATATTATTGTACTTGGTTACTGAGATGTTTGGCACCCCCTTAAATTTGGCATCTAATATAAGCTCCCAACCCACCTTCACATCAGCCTAGTCCCTTCCCTGTAAAATCCTGAGTGAACAGCAGCCATAGATGGTCCTTTGAATTTTTTAGCTCAAGCAGTCACTTATTTTGAATTGTACAGGATAAATCAAACTATGGCAGCAAATGCTTGGAAAATGGATGCATGTAGGAGAAAATGACTCTGAGGTTGACAGGGTTCGTGTAATCCATGTCCACAGGACAGGCCAGACTTCCTGACTTATACTGTTTCTGAATGACCAATATTCTTCCAGGACAGCAGGGGGTTAGGAAGGTTCATTATCTCTTTCAATTACTAGTTATCCCATTTAGTGCCCTGGAGCAATCATTAACTAAAGAGTTCACCATCAATAAGCCAGAAAGTATTTATTAAGTTCTGAGAACACAAGCAAAATGGTGCTGGAAGCTATGAGAAGAACAGCAGAAACATAGAGCTTGGACTTGGGTTTTTCTCTAGCCATAGTCTATTCGGGCAAATAAGATATGCATCTATGATCTATTCTTAGAAAAATGTAAAACCCGTTTTCATAAGGTTTGCTGAGCTCCTGCCTGAATGACATTAGCAATTAGTATCAAAAAGAGTATACAATTCTGCCATACCTCGCACTGATGTATGCTTTCTGTGTCCACAGGCAGAAGGTGGAGGAAGCAAAACCCCTGGAAGGCAGGCGGTACCATATCCATGAAAATGGCACATTACGGATCAACAGAACCACTGAAGAAGATGCTGGGTCTTACTCTTGTTGGGTAGAAAATGCCATAGGAAAAACTGCAGTCACAGCCAATTTGGATATTAGAAGTATTTTCATTTCTCTGTTACTTTGCATGAATTCTCACATGAGTTCAGTCTGTCTTCATTTTCCCAAGTGGAATAATACGATTTAAGTTTGTGAACCTGTTAATGTTCTTTAGACCATTTTCAAAACTCTTAGATTTGTTTTAGCTAAGAGACTATCATCAGAATCACAGGGTATGCCGATGATATATGCATAGCTTTACACAATTTTAAGAGTAAGTTGGGTGTCCATTATGATGAGTAACTGGCAATCTTTAAAAGTTAACTATTTTGCTATATTACTGTAACTATATTTTATTTCAAAAGCCAACTCAAGGTAATGTTACCAGTAATCAAGTATTTGAGTCAAAAATTTTACACATCATGAAAGTTCAGCTTTAAAAAGACTGAGGCATGACGGAATGAGGAGGACTTTGCTTTCTTTTTATTATCAGTTTTGTATTATTCTTTCTCACTTCCGGACAAGGTCCTGGGAGTTGTTAATAGTTTTCTGGGCTTCACCAATATTTTGATTTTACTTGAATCCCATATGCAGGCATTCCCAAGATATTTTACGTTTAATATTGCTCAGAGAATTCTTAGGAAAACACAAAGATGAGAAAGTTCCTACAGGAATAGTAGGGAGGATTTGTGTTTCTTCTGTCATATCTTGACCTGCTACTTACCCCTACCTAGATGAGAGGGCACATATTTGTTCAATCATCTGTTTTCACTGATCTCTTGACATTTCTTTCACTTTTTCTCTCCATATACACCCTTCATCTTCTCTTATTTCATTCCTTTTTTTCTTCTCTTCTGTCCTATATTCATGTGTTTTGTAGTATTTATATCTTTCTGTGTCCTTAGTTATCAATGTGCCAATCCATGAACTTTATTTTTAAAGCATACAAATATTTTCTTACAATGTTTACTATGTCTACTAATCTTTAATCTCTCCCTGCATTCCAAAGTGTCATGCACAATTTTCAAGATACTCTTGTGAAGTCAATGAAGATAATTGTTTTTATACTTCAAAAAAGTAAACCTATATCAAGGTTAAGCAACTCAGTCAGGTTTAAAGAGAGAAAAGCCTGGAATCTAAATGAAACTTTGCATTCCTATTGCTTAATTAATGCTGGCCCAAAAGGACCCTCAAAACTGCTAGTGGTCAGACTAGTGGGCAAGTTCATGAACTTTTGATACACTCTAGTGTCCATTTTATAGGTAAGAAATATATATAAATCATGTCAATGAAGGATTAAGGACAATTTTTGCATATAAAGAGGAACGTGGAGAATGGAGTTGAATATGAAGCTGTGTAGTAGGTGGTTGAAAGTATGAGAGCCGGGCTCGGTGGCTCAGCCTGTAATCCCGCGCCTTTGGGAGGCTGAGGTGAGTGGATTGCCTGAGCCCGCGGGTTCGAGAACCGCCTGGGCAGCGAGACCTCATCTCTACAATAAATCAAAAAATCAGCCGGGCATGGTAGCGCGCGCCTGTAATTCTGGCTACTTGGAAGGCTGAGGCGGAAGGATCGCCAGAGCCCAGCAGGTCGAGGCTGCGGTGACCGGGAGCAGCCACTGCACTCCAGTCTGGGCGACCGAGTGAGACTCCAACTCAAAAAAAAAAAAAGAAAAGAAAAGAAAGTATGAGCGTTGATCTTAGCTAGATTTGGAATTAAATCCTAGTTCAGCCCCCTGCCAGTGAGAAAATTTGGTCTCATCATTGAATTTCATTTTAGCCTTAAATTTTCTTCTCTGTAAGGTGGGAATATTAGTATTCATAAAGTTGTGATAAAATGCTGCAACGAATGAGAACTTCTTAGCAGAGTCCTGGTAAATAAACCTATGCGTATTAAATTGTATCTATTATTATTAAATTGATTTCTAACTTTAAATTTAGAATTAGGAGTAGGTTATATAATAATTCACTTAAAAGGAATTCAATTTTATAATGTGTTCAAGTTTCATGCCTGGGATACCAATCAATTTATTAGCACTTTTAGTTTGTGATCAGTTCTTTGAGAAATATGTAGATAGCAAATATTAGAGTAGAATTGTAGAGTTGGAGGGCAGTTCGTGCAGTTTGGTCTCTGGGAGGTCCCTGAATGTCAAGTGCCTTAAATAGTAAGTATTATATGTTTTGAAACAATCATAATGAAGCAAACAGTTTTCAAGATAGCCATAGTACCAGTCTTTAAACTTCATGTTGTTGATACTACCAACTTATTTTTATTTTAAACTATACTCAGTGTAACTCAATCAATAAGAAATTCAACAAATATCTATAGAGTGCACACTGTATAGAGGTCCCCTTACAGGTTCTGGGGATACTGCTAAGTAACAAAAGCAGGAACAGGCCTTTTCTTCACGGGGTTTACTTTCTTTCTTTCTTTTTTTTGAGTTGGAGTCTCAGGCATGCTCATAGCCACCCCAGCTTTGACCTGCTGGGCTCCTGTGACCCTTCCTTCTCAGCCTTTCAAGTAGCCTGAACTATAAGCATATGCTACCACACCTGGCTAATTTTTTATTTATTGTAGACATGAAGTCTCGCAGAGTTGCCCTGGCTGGTCTCCAACACACAGGCTCAGGCAATCCACTCGCCTTGGACTCCCAAAGTGCTGGAATTACAGACTGAGTCACTAGGCCTGACTGGGGCTTACTTTCTAATTTCCCACCTTCATGTTGCAGTTTGTCCATGCACCAGGTTACCAAATAATCAGTTTTATTAACACTTTTAGCTTTTAATCAATTCCTTGAGAAACATACAAGTAGCAAATATTAGAGAAGAATCTTGGAGTTAAAGGTCAGCTCATGCAATCTGGTCTCCGAAGAGGTGCCAAGTGCCACATTTTAACCTTAAGTTTCTGAATTAATAACAAACATGCTAGTAGAAAATCAACTAACCCTTTCCTCCCCCACCCTCCCACCCCCCACCTTTTTTTTGCAGTGCTTTGATTACATATCTGGAAGTACTAGAAGACATTTACTCTAGTAGGATTCAAATAAAATTTGAATCAACTAAATTAGATGTAATAGAAATGGGATTAGAATATGTCTTTAGAAGTAATGGGATTCAAATAAAATAATTCAACTTCTAGAGATATTTTCTTTTTTATCTTACACTTGGCTTACTCCCTTTGCCCAAAAGGAAGTGAGGGAAATTGCTAAACTATTAATTGATACTTTTGCCTAAATTTCATTACATGCCCAGGCCTGGATGGAAACAAAATTGTAATGATATGTGATGCTAGTAAATTACAATAGGGCAAACATCACATGAGGATTTGACTATTATGTTGACAATTTTGGTTGATTAAATTGCATGTGTTTAATAACAAAGTAACTTGTGCTCTGTAGTTCTAACCAATATCTTTGGTGAAAACAGATGCTACGAAGCTTACAGTTCTTCCTAAGAATCCTCGTATCCCCAAATCACATATACTTGAATTACATTGCGAGAGCAATTGTGACTCACATTTGAAACATAGTTTAAAGTTGTCCTGGAGTAAAGATGGAGGAACCTTTGAAATTAATGGCACAGACGACGGCAGGTAGGTAAACGATTATGATATATCATGATATTTGCTTGAGATAAACACCTTGCATTTGAAAAAATGTTCTCAAAGTATACATACTGAATTAACATATAAAAACTAATATATTTTAGTCAAGCCACTTCACTTTCCTATTACATGTTTATCTTCTTGATTTTGCCACTGACTTTTGTGAAACAGAAACCGCTCTAGATAACTGAGGCAAACGTGTTGCAGGGACTTGGGTGCTTAAAACAAAACAAAAAATACTAGAAGAGCTAGGCATAGAAGGGACTGCATACTCATCTTTTGGGTTCTTGATCATGGCAGTACTGCAGGTGCAATCTATGCTTCTGACAACTGCTGCTGTCTTCATGGCCACTTCCCCCCATTGGTACTATTAGTAAATCCAGGCACTGCCCACTCATTTCTTTCAGTACTGCTACCTGCTCCCATTACTGCAGGGAAGATGGTGCCCATATGCCTTCTACTCACCAATCTCATATGTCTATCTCACTTGCAAAGCCTAAATCATATCTGGAATTCTTCCTGCTAGAAAGTATTGGCAATTTTTTTGTCTTTCAATGTCTGTACAGAATATATAGAAAAATACAGATGAGAGAATATAGAATAAAGTGTGAATGGATGCTGAATAGCACTAGACAATATTAAGTACATCAAATAAAGAGAAAAAGATAAATATTTACTGAATGTGTACTCTCTGGGTTGAAAATAGGGAAGGTCAGCTTTGCTTCCTTTTGCACTGTTATTAATCAAGGGTTAAAATGACCATCGTGGAGTCATATCTCACCTGCAGTTAGTTTTGTGATTCGTTGCTCTGAAAAAATTAACCCTGAGGGTCTTCAGATAGGACATGCACTCCTTGGATGAGACAGCAGCAATGTCATGGTTATGAGTGTGGATTCTGGAGCTCAGTGGCCCAGGTTCAAATTCTAGCTCTGTCACCTTAGACAAGTCTTTTAACATCCCTGTGCCTTAGTTTTACTTTCTATTACATAGTTGGATTTTAAAAAGTAAAAAGTTACCTTCATCACTGGGTCATTGTCACTTAACATTCCAAGTACTTAGAAAATACGAAGTACACAGTCCATCTGTGATATTATGTTTTGTACAGCCAAGAAGGGAATCAGAGACCCATGCCCTGTTGGTACTATGACATACAAATTTAGGCTCTGACCCCAGAAACTGCAACCAGCCACTTTGTTTGGCCCAGTTATACAGTTTTTGTGGGATGTGAGGCTGACACTCAAATAAATATCTGGCTATCTGAGTAGACTGAACAAGTGACAGAAATGTTCTTCCAACATTCCCTGAACAAGTGGTGGGGATTAGTAACCTTAGCTCAGAAGAAGCCCCAGGAGTGAGGAAGGCTGTTTCTGATGGCTGCCAAAGGCAGGCATGAAAATACAGCAAGGAGTGGTGATCACAGGTATCTGCTAAATTTCTAGAGAATATCAGTAAGCTTGGGCTCTCACTTTCTGCTGAGACAGCTTTTTCTTATCATTAGACTAGGAACCAGAAGCTTTTACCTAGAAAGAGGTACAATTTCTCATCAAATGTACATAGCGAACAGTAAGAAGTAAAAATTCCTTCCTCTCTTCCCTCCTGTTCCCTTTCTTGTGCAGGGTATAGTAAGTTCTGGGAACTGCCACACTGGACTGTTATACTCACTCAGTACTTCATGTTATCTTAGTACTTCCCATGCATATTTTTCCTCATTAATCCTCGTGGCAACCCTAATAGGTAGGCTGAAATGACTCCAAGAAATGTTCTGTGGATTTCTACCCAGCAGGTGGCTATAGACAGCACACTATTGTTATGAAAAATAACACGGACAATAGCATTATTAAAATTTATACTGTGCTTAACAAAGGTAATAGACAGTGTTATGACCATAGGCAAAGTGAGGGACCTTTCCCTGCAAGAGAGACTGCAGTGACGTGGGAGGGAGGGATATGCTATATATTGGTGAGGAGGAGGGTATGGGAGAAAGGGTATTGAGAACATAAGGGGAAATTTCTTCCTTGGCACCAAGGAAGAACTGCTTCTGTCCCTTCAGAAATGGTGGCAAATGGACAAGGAGAGGAGGGGGAAAATGAAGATGCAAATATTATAAGGCAGTCACAGTGAAGAGTCTTTTCCTAACAAATTAGAAACTGAGGTAATTTGTTCAAGCAGAGAGGCAAGAGGAATGGGAGTTGGGGACATTAAAATATCAACCATGAGAAATGTGATTAGTGATAAGCCAGAAATGAATGAAATCAATTTGATTAATATTATTAGTAACAGTCTCTGAACACATACGATGTCAGGCTGTATACACTAATCACTTTATGTGCTTAATCTCATTTACTGTTCCTAAAGAGAAAGAAGATATTGTTATCCCCATTTTTTAGATAAGGTGAATTAGGCTCAATGTTTTGTTCAAGATTGAACAGCCAATAATTGATGCGACTGAGTCTCAAACACAGGCCTCCAAGGAGAGAATCCTGTTGTCATATTGCCTGAGGGAAACATGGCTATTACTCAGATAAAATGGAATAAGACAATAACAGAGGTTAATAAGGATTAGAGACTAGCAAACTGGCTGCTACAGACGAAGGAGATGGAAGGTTTTAGGATAATATGTTTATTAGGTGATGTGATTAAGCAGGTAACGATGGGGGGAGGAAGAGACACAAAGATATTAACATGAAGCTAAAGAAGAGGTTCTACAGAGTAGAAATGATAAAAATACTAAAGCAGAATTTAGTTGACTTGAGATGGGACATAATAGAGAGAAATAAAGCAATTGTTTTCTTAGGCATTGAGAATTGGGAGCTATTTGTTACTGAAGCAGACATAGTATGTTCTGCTGATGCAAGTAGTTATCAGCTTTTGACATGTGACAGAATTACCTGGGCCTCATGTTCAAACACAATGGTCCTTGTCCTACCTCCAGTGTTCTGATTCATAGCTTGGACTGAGGCTGGGGCATGACATTTTTAATAAGCTTTTTATGTATGCCATGACCACCAAATTTTGACAACTGATAAGTTACTTTACCTTGATTAATTTGTGACACCTAAAATACATTTGAGAGGTTGAAAAAAAAAAGACCTAATGTCACAATGAGTTACCAAAAAGTTGATAACTTCCTTTCTGATCTAAAGCAGCCCATACCATGGGTATAAATCTTGGCAAGAAGATTTTAGCTTATGGATGAGTGGCTTTTGCAGGGCACAAAAGCCCTGTTTCAAGAAGTTATTAAAGTGTATTCCTTCACTTAAGAAAGTAAATATTTCTAAATTTGTCAGTGTATGCAATATTCAAATGGATTCATAACTAACAAAAACTGAGAAATTAATTTATGTCAAAGTTTTATCATGTCTAGAATTATAGTGAGGTTTTTGTCTAGCAATATCAAGTATTAACATATGGCAAATCATTCAGTTATTGTATAGGAATATGAGGCTGGTTCTGTCTATAATCAAAAGGCAGAACCATATTTAATTTTACTGCAATTTGAAGTGTTTATCAGTCAAAATTCTCAGCAACTTATGTCAATGTTACTTTAAAAATTTTCAGTTATGTGAGAATCTTCCTCTCTCCCCATAAGACGACACTATTCAAATTATTTTAACGAAATGGTTAATTGCTGTGAATATATGTTAAATTTAATGGAACGTAAATACCTGAAAGTTATGTTGACAATACATAGGAACAAAGTAAAAGGCATAATTTATAAAGAAGCAGTTTTTATGTAGTAAACCTAATTACAAATTAATAAAAGAAAAGATTTAAAAAAAAAACTAGTTGAAGGGTTTTGCACAAACAAGTCCTAGACTGCCATCTACTGTTCAAATAGATCACATGGTTTAATTGTTATCCTGTCTTACTGTGCCTTCTGCTTGGGAGGTGGAGGAGTGGTGAAAAGGGAAACTTGTAAAAAGTGGAGATTGTCAGACTCCATCTCAGCTATTCTGGTTTTGTGTAATGGGGGTGGGATTCAGGAACCTGCTTTTGTAAGAAGTGTATCTGCTGATCCCATGTAGGTGGTTCCCTAAATATACCGTAAGAATTATTCAAATATGTTTTGGCTATTGTAATTTATGGAATTTTTAAAAACATGCTAGACAACACACAGTTTCATCACTGACCCATGCATCACAGATGGCTGGTTGGATTTCATAATTTTTAAAACTGTGACCTATTTATGGCTATGTAGATATTTACGTATGCTTGAATTTGTCTTTCTTTCCAGGTTTCCACTGTGGCATCCTCTGATCAAATTTTCATTATGTGAAGTTGTTTTTTCACTCCTCCTCAAATCATGTCTGTGAGGAATAGAAAGGATTTTGAAAAGATTGTCTTTCTATTGTTGTCTGTTGTTTTTATCCTTATCATATACTCACTTTTTTTTGGTTTTGGTAGGATAATTATTGACGGAGCTAATTTGACCATATCAAATATCACTTTAGAGGATCAAGGTATTTACTCCTGTTCAGCTCAAACTGCTCTAGATAGTGTTGCTGATATAACTCAAGTAATTGTCCTTGGTAAGTGCACTAACGAGAAACTTCTGTTTATTTCCTCTCCATTGCTGATTAAATTCCATTGTTCCTAGACAATAATGCCAATGATTATTTGAGCCCCTGCACATACAATGGTAATTTGAATCATTCGTTTAAAAAGCAGCCATACTTTCAAATGCTTTCTCCTCTTCCCGTATAAAAGAAGTTAATTAATGCTTAATTTTCTTTCCCAACATGAGGAAGTTTGCCTTTAGCAGTGGGAGTTAAGCTATGCAATCAGTAGAAAGAAAAATAAAGCATGCTTGAGTTCCTAGTGGTCTTGAGCTACCCTTTCCTGGTGTGCAGAGAAATTAGGCTGAAGAATGGAGGTGAGCTGGACTGGAGGGATCTGGATGAAGGTTTAGAGGTGAATGCATGGAGGTCATGTTCTAAACTGGAGGCACGGACTGAACTCCCAGGGTTCCAGGAATGGTGGGGAAGGACTTCTAGCATCCTGCAGAGGAATGCCTTTTTTTTTTTTTTTTTTTAATGATAATGCTAATTAGAAAAGAGTGTGCACATTTCACTAGTGTAATCAATGCAATTACCCCTGAAATCACCAATGTTTAAAGCTCTTAAAGCATCTGCTGGATGTTTTCCAATTTCCCTTCCAGATCCTCTCTCTACCAGTTCTTTGACATAGAAAGATCACCTGTAAAAAAATCACAAACCAGCCGGGCTTGGTGGCTCAGCCTGTAATCCCGCGCCTTTGGGAGGCTGAGGTGAGCGGATTGCCTGAGCCCGCGGGTTCGAGACCCGCCTGGGCAGCGAGACCTCATCTCTACAATAAATCAAAAAATCAGCCGGGCGTGGTAGCGCATGCCTATAATTCCGGCTACTCGGAAGGCTGAGGCGGAGGGATCACCGAAGCACAGCAGGTCGAGGCTGTGGTGGCTGGGAGCGGCCACTGAACTCCAGTCTGGGTGACAGAGTGAGACACCAACTCAAAAAAAAAAAAAAAAAAAAATCACAAACCACTTGAGCACTGGCTTTCATTTGGTTCAGACAATGAGAAGGCCCCGTGTAGAGGAGTGTTGATTCTCTTTACTCCCTCCCTGCGGACTGGTTGTCTCCCACTGCCAAAGTCATAGCTTCTTCAGACAGGCTTTCTCCACACAATTCCTTCTGATGGGGTTCTACTAACTATTCTCCCACCACCAGGATTTCAAGTCCCCCCATACCCAACTCACTGAGCATCCTGCTCACATCATTTGTTTTTGTTTTGTTTTTTAGTTGGAGTCTCACTATTGCCCAGACTGGTGTGCAGTGGCATGATCATGGCTAACCACCGCCTTGACCTCCTGGGTTCAGGCAGCCCATCTGCCTCAGCCTTTGAAGTAGCTTGGATTACATGGAAATGACACATGACTGGTTTATTTTTGTTTGTTTGTTTTTGTAGAATTATTCTCCTATGTTGCCTAGGCTGGTCTCAAATGCCTGGGCTCAAGCAATCCTCCCACCTTGGCCTCCCAAAGTGCTGGGATTACAGGTGTGAGTCACTATGCCCAATTCAGCCCACATCCTTATAAGGAGTTTTTAATAAAAGCTTTTAGAGAAATCCTAAATTGTATGAGACATTATTTAATTTTCTGCTGGGACCCTGATAACTACAGACATTTTTTTATAGTTACCATTTATTATGCTTTAGGGGGCACTATTTATTCTTTCCTTTAGTTTGCTGATGTTCCTTAAAAGTGTTTGGCTTTGTCTGAAGTCCTTTATAATATATCTGGATTAATCACTGTTATTAGCAAGCCTTTGTATTTTTAGCACTCTGATTGCTGAAGTCCACAGGTGGGTTGCTAGCAAGGACTATAAAATGAGAGGAGAAAAAAATCAGTCTCTTCTGAGGTAGACTGGTAAAAAAAAAAAAAAAAAGGGTAGATAGGCAGAATTTCTTCAATTATAGCAAATGCCACCGGGCTGCATCCTTCCCAAAACAACAACAACAACAACAACAAATTTCTCAGGTTGTAGAAGGTATGGTCTTTGCTCAGTAGAATTGATTCTACCTTTAGGCAAGATGTTTGACCATAGGTATTGAACCCTAGACTGAAGGGATTTGGATGAGGTCTAGATCTTCTGCAGGTCTGTATAAACAGAAGTATTTAATCCTCTAGAAATTATTCCATTTGGTAATTTATCTGATAAAATACTTGAGCTTCAGATAAACTGGAATTCATCTCAGGCACGGTGAGTCTAGGGTAAGTGTCAGGACCCACAGTCTTTGCCCGACGATTTTGTGCAATGGCAGTCACCAAGGGGACCGGACACCTCCTTCTTGTTGCTGTCTCAAATTTCTTAAAAAAATTTAAATGTCATTCTTGTGATTAGGTTGTCATTTTAAACAACACTTTGATTAGTTTTACATAAATTGTGACTGAAATTATATGTACTACTTATTGGAAGTAGTCTGCCAATTTTTTTAGAATAAAAATAATGTTTAAAGAATATTCTATGAGAGGGTTTGCACTTTTAAAACTTATATTCTAAATTTTTAGACCACCCTCTGATTTACCAAAGCATATCAACTGAAAACAATAAATGATTATAGACACCTGTGGTTTCTAAAAGAATATTTTTTTCCCGGAAAACAATTTTTAAAAGCATATGAGGCGGAAGGATCGCTGGAGCCCAGCAGGTTGAGGCTGCGATGGCCGGGAGCGGCCACTGCACTCCAGTCTAGGCGACAGAGTGAGACTCCAACTCAAAAAAAAAAAAAAAGCATATGTTTGACCTACATCAATAAAAAATTAATTTCAAAACACTTGAAATGAACATACTTTGAGAATATAATTTTCAAAAGCCCTCTAGCTCCATATGATTCTCAGAGGAAAGATAATTTAATCTAAAATGCAACAAACATCCTTAGTTATTTCAGGACTTCAAAAATTAGTGGAGTCTTAGTAAGTACTGAACAGAAATATAAGTTCTCTGATATCAGAGATTCTGAAACTTGTTAAAGAAATAACTTTTTATTTAAGGCTTTAAAATTTGGACACAGTCACAGATCACTTATTTTTTTTAGAAAAAAAAAAAAAAAAACATGAGTTGAAAACTATGCTTTTGCCAATGTACATTTTTTTTTTTTTTTTTTTGAGTTGGAGTCTCACTCTGTCGCCCAGACTGGAGTGCAGTGGCCGCTCCCGGCCACCGCAGCCTCACCTGCTGGGCTCCGGTGATCCTTCCGCCTCAGCCTTCCAAGTAACCAGAATTACTGGCATGCGCTACCACGCCCGGCTGATTTTTTGATTTATTGTAGAGATGAGGTCTCACTGCCCAGGCGGGTCTCGAACCCGCGGGCTCAGGCAATCCACTCACCTCAGCCTCCCAAAGGTGCGGGATTACAGGCTGAGCCACCGAGCCCAGCTCCAATGTACATTTTTTAACAATTGGCAAGTATTCAACAGGAACAATAGCCGAAGCTTCCCACTCAGAGGGGAAAAAGCTCATAGAAAGCATACATTAAATAATACCTTCATTGTCTATGCAGAGAAAATATGTGTCTTTCCATACTTGAGAGAATTCAACCAAATTTTGAAAGTAAAATCTATTAGAGATAAGATTTATTTTTACTGTTGCTTTATTTTAAAAGTACCAGAAATTCTCATTTACTTTAGCACATTAAAATTTGTCATCACCTGCTCAATTTTTCAGTTTCTGTCACAACATTTATCAGTGCCCAATCTCCCTCTTCCAGTATAAACTGCCTTTCTACTCTTTTTCCAAACACCAGGTCAAAGAAGTATAAAAATTGATTTTATATTTGGGAATTAGCTTGTATAAATTATCATTAAAACCCAGCACAGTTGCAGAAAAGAGTTCATGTTCTCTATTTTTCTATAACCAAAGGACCTAATTTTTATTGCTTTAATTTGATAATCCTATGCTTGATTGAAGTGATAATATATTTTGCACTTATTTAGTCACAAAATATTTATGTGCAAAGCATTGTGGGCAATGCAGAGATTAATAAAGCATGGTCCCTACTTTCGAAAGTCTTTGTAGTCGTGCACATGAGATGAATCAGGCATACAAATAAGTATGCGCTGGAAGAAAGTAAGTGATCCACTTGCAGTACATCATGTTTCACAAACTTGAGTGTCCATAATCATTACCTAGGGAATCTGGTTGTAAATGCAGATTCCCAGGCCTACCTCCTTCTGTAAGCCAGAGATCGAGCCTAGGAATCTTCATTATTACTCTTCAAAGAATTCTGATGCCCCCAGTCAGGGATAACCCTTTGAGAACTGTACTCCGAGAAGAAAAGATAATTATGGTTGAGTGAAGAATAAATGTGAAGGCAACTACATTTGAAATAGAACCTTGGGGCTGGTGAGATGTGAACTAAAAGTGAAGATATGGTCCCAGAGAGGAAGTGTGGCTGGCAATGTGTCTGAGTGAGGGAATCAGGTAAGCAAAGGCAATGACCTATATTTTCCTTACTTTTGTCTTACTTTTAACTAGATGTTCCAGATCCACCAGAAAACCTTCATTTGTCTGAAAGACAGAACAGGAGTGTTCGACTGACCTGGGATGCTGGAGATAATCACAATAGCAATATTAGTGGTAGGCAGACTTGAGATAAAATTTTTGTTTTTACCCTATAGGCTCAAAATTAACACTGAAGTCATTTTGAAACCACTCTTAGTAGATTATCCTTCTTAAAATATCATTTTAAACTTTTAATATTGTGTATAAATTTTGGTATAACTTAAGCATACTCAATACATTTTTATTTTTTTCCATATTCCCACTACCAGAGTATATTGTTGAATTTGAAGGAAACAAAGAAGAACCTGGAAGGTGGGAGAAATTGACTAGAGTCCAAGGAAAGGAAAGAACAGTCATGTTACCTTTGGCTCCATATGTGAGATACCAGTTCAGAGTCATAGCTGTGAATGAAGTAGGGAGAAGTCAACCTAGCCAGCCATCAGAACATCATGAAACACCACCAGCAGGTATGCAGGTTACCACATCAAGTTTTTAACAAAATATTTAGGTTTGGTCTTATCTCTGAACATTTGAAAAACAAAAAAGTTTGATGGAATAATGTAGGATTTAAGTTTTCTCTAATAGTTTGAACAGTTCCATAAACTAACAACATACAAAATGTTGAGTACATCAGTCTCAGAAGCATTACATAAGATTTTGATAGAGAGCAGCAAATTAGGAGGGTGACATATAAGAAATCATTATTCTGAGTAATTTCTAATGGCTAAGTATCATGTTTAGATCAAATATAATCAAGTAAGTTCTAAATTAAAGTTCAATATGTAGGAAAGTCAAGGATTCAACTTTCTGAAATAAAACTTTTGACTCACTATAGACACTTTGTTAAATTTTGAATGTGTCTAACATCATTCATTAACTTTTATGCCTTTAGTGAATTTTTTAATATTTCATTATTTATCTAAATTCCTAAAATGCTTTTCTTTTTGTCTCAAGAATGACAGTACTAAAAGTTTGTTACTGAATTGGTATTGATCATCAATATGATCATCATAGCATATCTGTTTTTTCCCTTGGGTGAGATAAATATGCTAGGATGCATTTCTCTTTTTGGACTGAGAAAAGCAAGTTGAGATAATAATTGAATCGAATACTTGTGTAATTTGGGGATATGTCAGACTTAGTTCTAAACTTTAGATTTTGAATTGTAAATATGTGGTTTTATTAAATAAAAGTCGTAAAATTGTTTAAAAAATTACTATTTCTAATAAAATAAATCCATCTGAAAATATTCATAGCTACATTACTACTCTTCTATTTGATATTTCTAAAATGTGGCTGTTGGTATTATTTATTCCCTGAGAAGCAAATTTTCACAAATATTCACAACCTAAATTTCTAATGACAATTCTAATAAAAAAAAAAGTAAACAATAGATACCTGGTCCATTACTAGGGGGAGTGAGGGCCATCTAGAAGCCCAAACCTTACTTGCATGCAGTCTACTTAGTAAATCCTTGCTTCTACTCCACAACTCTATAATAAATAAGTATTTTTAAACATATTTTTTTTAAATTGTGGGGTACAGTTAAGGGCTAGGTATACAAACATGCATCGTTCAGGCACCCTTGTTGATAAGTATTTTTTTTAAGTAAAGCAGATTTAAAATTAAAACACACATCTAAGAAGCATGTTTAAAATTTTTAAAAGCAGGGGGGGAGATCCCCCAAAACTGGAATTTTTAATTAAAAAATGTATATTTATTCTTACTGTTTGTTCAGTCACCTTCCAAGTACTCTGATGCAATACACCTATGGAGATGCTGTCTCCACTGCTCAAACGGCTTTTGAACTCATCAGTTTCGATGACTTTTAGTGCTTCTGCTTTTTATTATTATTATTATCATCATCATCTTCCATATCAGTAAAGTGTTTCCTTTTGAGGACATTGTTCATCCAGGGAAACAAAAGAAAAAGTAACTTGGGATGAGATAGGATGAATAGGGAAGGTGGGGCACAGGAGTCATGCCCTTTTCGGTCAAAAACTACTGACCACTCAGTGCAGTGTGGGCAGCTGTGCTCATAAATCACCCATCATGAAATGGTCAAATGCCTAGAAAGAATCTCCAAAAAAAAATTCACTGAAGTCGCACGCAGCCTGTCACAATAATGCTAGTTGGTACACTGATGCAGATGCGTTCCTAGAACACTTACCTAGCAGGGGAAGCCTGTATCACAAGAGACTTATCCTCTAAAAAAATAATTCTGGTTTTGTTTTTTTCTTCTTTTGGTCCCCCTCTTATAGTAAATCATTTGCTCTCCATTGCATAAGAATTATATCACTCCAAAGAACACAATTTTACTCCTTTAAATAAAATGTATATTTAAAAGCTACCTTAAATCATTTTGTGACTGGACCAGATATAAATTAAGTATAAATAAATTTATTTAAATATTTGTTTTTTTCTGGTGTGGGGTAGGATGATATGATTTACTTATTGGCCAGATGGGAAAAATTATATCAATGTTCATAATTTTTCAGCTCCAGACAGGAATCCACAAAACATAAAGGTTCAAGCTTCTCAACCCAAGGAAATGATTATAAAATGGGAGGTGAGCGTTCTTTAATGCATTATGTATTCTTTGTGCTCTTTTTTCTTTTCTCATAGGTCTGCATGCAGAGTACAATGTTAGCACATTATTATTTTAGAACAAAAAGATAAGATTTGTGGATGAAATGAGCTTCTGAATCATCATTGTATATTTTAAAGACTTGTGATTAGAATGATACATTGTGAAATACAATTTAACACTGGAAAACAACTTAAGAAAGGCTATATATGTCGACTTAATTGTCATATATTACCAGAGTTTAAGATTCCTAATAGTTTTTTAAATATCAATATTTTAGATTCCCTCTCGTTCAAAAAATACTGAAAGCCTTTAAAGTTAGTATATGATCAACTAGATATTATGCATATCAGAAAGATGACTCCCAAAGAATAACCACTACTTATTAAGCACCATTAGGCATTTTGTATACTTCTTTCTGAGATTAATCTTGTCAAGAAAGCATAATGAACACCTTTTTCTAGTCACAGATATGACAATCAAAATGATGAGTATCTTGCCCAACACAGCACAGCTAGAAATTATCAAAACTAGAACTTAAATATGAATATCTATGGATTTCAAATCTCACGTTTTTCCCTTTTATATATCTCTGTTAAATGTTACTATATAAACCTCAAATTCTTTGAATTTGGTATGAAAATTTATATCTGCACAGATAAGTTTAATTATCCTAGAGTCATTTCAAAGTTTCTTCTGTAACAGTGGGGAACTTTATTTTCTCTCTACTACTTGAACATATTTCATGAAAAATTATATTGGTCTACATGAAGGTAAGTTATCATTCAGCCATTCTGATTAATGATAGGTTTCCAACAGTGAATTCCTCAAATATTTCACAAACATAGAACATCTTAAAATGTATACTGAAATATACTTATTTCCACATTTATAATTCCAGGTGTGATTCTTGGAAAAATTTAAAAAATATATTTACTTTGGCTTGTGTTTTTTTCCTCATATATTGATCTTTGTACTCATTATATAATCACATGGCTCAGATCTGCAAAATAGTTAGTCAATACTTTTTAAAATCAACATTAATCCTTTATTTCTATTTCATGAAACTAACATATGAATTTAAGCTGAAGGAAATCTGAAAAAATTTGGAAATACAAAGAAACTAAAAATATCCAAGAATATTATTCCTTTCCTTGAATTTGTGACCATAAATAGTTACTACCACATTGTCTTAATAATTACTTAGTTTATTGTCTAAAATTATGTTATCCTTTTATTCTTTTAGAGTATATCTGTGTTATCCTCCTTTAAGGCCCACAGAAATTTTTAAAAGGTAGATGTAATATAACTGATTAGCTATTGATAAATACTATGCAATTTGTAGGTCAGTTCCTCAGAGAAACTCACCATGTTTCAGTAATGTTAGCTCATTTATCCTCACCACTCCTTTGGGAGAGCTACAGTTGCTTGATAGTGTCAGCTTATATTACATACAGAGAAGTAAGGATTCCTAAGGTTTAATGACCTCACTCAGATGCCATGTGCTGAGTCATATTGAATAGAGAGCAGAAATCTTTAGTTTTCTTTACTGCTCCTCTTACCTACGAGTCACTCTTTTTTTCCCCCAGAAGATACATCAGACTGCTTACTAATGCTCTCTTCTTGTAAGAATAGGACTACATCAAGAAAATGATTATATTGTCTTTGAGGAGCCAATGATATGTAATTTAGTAATTAATTGACTAGAGGAAGGACTTAATCACAGGGATTTGGATCTAGATTGTCAGTTACATTTATAACATGTCCCATTATATTTCATATTATTTTGAATCATCAGAGATCTAATAACTACTGGCACAGCCAGAGAAGTTGAAGAACATCCATTCATTGAGTATTGTTTTTTATGGGTATCTTATAAAAAGAAGTTAGATGCCAGATATTTCGCAAGTTGACAAGCACATAGTACCGTGAATGAATTTTTTCAGGGACTACATCACAAAATAACTATTTTCTACAAGATAATGATTAGGGAGACACAACTTGTTAAAAAAAAGTAGATCTTTCACAAAAGGATTAAGACACAGATAAGCATGAGCAACAGTCTAGACATTCCTAATCTATGTTTGTTTTATACTTTTCATCTAGCATTAAACAGGATTCAATTAAAATTAACATGTTTTTGTTAGCATTAACTTCACTTTTTATATATTAGGTAGATCATGATTCATTCATATATTTTAAGTGTTAAAACATTATAATAATGTTCTATGGTTCAAAACACAAAAAGAGCTTATTGCAAATTAGTAAGTTAAATACTTACATCAGGATAATTTTTGCTTGTTAGTTTCCATTGTTCTTAAGCATGTTAATATGGATCTTTACCTTATTTAGTAAAATAACAGATTTCTAATTTCAAAGACACCCAAAAACAGAACAAAGCAAAAAACCATAAACCCTACTCATGTTGGGAAGTAGAAACTCACTCTGTGGCCCAGGCTGGGGTGCAGTGGCATGCTCATGGCCACTGCAGCCTCTACCTGCTGAACTCAAGCTATTCTTCCACCTCAGTCTTCCAAGTAGCTGGAACTACAGGTGTGTGCCCAGCTAATTTTTTGATTTATTGTAGAGACGGTTCTCACCCTGTTGCCCAGGCTGATCTTCAACCCGTGGGCTCAGGCAATCCTCACCTCCACCTCTCAAAGTGCTGGGATTAGAGGTGTGAGCCACAGCGCCGCGCTAGGAAGTAGGAACTTTTAAAATTACTTGGTTATTTGATTGCAATCAAGCTAACTCCTAATGAACCTAGGTTTCATTGTTTCTATTGTAAGGGTAATAAGAAGATTCACCTGCTTGAAAGTGAAATTCAGTGGCATTAAGTGAGATATTGTACAACATGGTGACTATAGTTAATAACAATGTATTATATTCTGAAAAATAACTGAGAATAGATTTTAAACTTTCTCACCACAAAAATGTGTTTTTAGCCATTCCACAATGTATATATATTTCAAAACAATATATTGCACATAATAAATATATTCAATTTATACAATTTGTATTTCTTAATTAAAAATAAACGTGTTCAAATATTTTAAAAAGTAAAATGGAATTAAGGCAGTATGACAGTCTGTCTATTTTCTTTTCTTTTGGCAAAAAAAGAAAAGATTTATTTAAAAAGAGATTACTTCCCACATGTGGCCATTTAGGGTGCAATCTGATGCTGCATAGAAGATGCGAAGAGTTGTACAGAAGTTAGAATTTAAAATATAGTTTATTTAAAAGTAAATTAGAGATAGAAAGAGAAGGGAGAGAAAAGATTCGCCTCCAATGGTGGGGGAGGGGGTCAAACCCAGGAAGTATGGTGACAGACATAGCTCAAAGAGCACATGGCCACACCAGAATCTAGCAAGGCAAGGCAATGACCCAATCCCCATCCATTTTCTTTCTTTCTTTATTTCTTTCTTTCTTTCTTTCTTTCTTTCTTTCTTTCTTTCTTTCTTTCTTTCTTTCTTTCTTTTTAAGAAAGAAAAGTTTATTTAAAAGTGAATTAGAGAGAAGGGAGAAAGATTCACCTCCCCCAAGGTGGGTGCCCATCCATTTTCTATATCAGTAGTTATAACCTTGTTTGGTTTATAGATCTCTTTGAAACTATGTTAGATATATAGGCTCTTTTTCTAGAAAAAGTATACACAAAAAGTTGACCAACAATATCACTGGCTTCTCAGATCCTTTGAAGAACATGAGGGGGCTCCAACTGGAGATTCCTAGACCCTAAGTTAAGAACCCCTTTTCTAGAGACTCCTTCCTTATGGGCACCTTCATGAGGGATAAGGGGAGGAAAAGGCTCGTGGTCTTCCTATCTGCCCTGCCCTTGTTCCTTCTTGTCTTTTATCTTTGTTGGAAACTTATTTGAGAATTATCTGAGATTGTGTTGGCCAGTGTCTAAAAGTCAAATACGAATTATCCCTGCTGTTTATTCAGGAACCCAGGTACCAAAGAGACTGGCAATATAGCTAAAAGATTTTTGTTAGAAGTGTTGCCATTTATTTTAAAATTTGTCAGGGACCTTTATTAAATATAACTTTTTTTAAAAGCAAAACATGTGGAAAGTGAATAATATCATTTGCACACATTTATTGTCAGTAGAATCTGAAGGAAATTATCATTCTAGATTGCAATATGACACTAAAAGCTCAGGGCCTAATTCATTTGGACAATGCTGAAACCCCTAATGAATTTATTTCCATATCATACCAAAACTATCTTGGAGCAAAACTTTTCAATGAACAAGTTTAAACAATAACTGTGAAAAATCTCAGAAAGTTTTTGTTTTGTTTTGTTTTGTTTTGTTTCTCCTAGCTAATTTAAGTAGTCATTTTGGAATGAGAATACACTTGAAATTATTTTGCTGATATAGTACTACACATTTTACTTATTTCCAACCAATGCCTCTAATAAGTATTTTAGTAAATTGGACTGAATCAAGAAGCATTCAAAATTCTGTAAGAACATTATAGATGACATTATTTAATCACCCACATACAGAAAAATTTCTGTTTATATGAGTGACCCTAGGACTAAAGTCACATTTTAAAATGTATTTTGTATAACTAATTTATTTATTTATTTATTTGAGTTGTAGTTTCACTCCGTTGCCCAGACTGGAGTGCAGCGGCCACTCCCAGCCACTGCAGCCTCAACCCACTGGGCTCCGGTGATCCTTCCACCTCAGCCTTCCGAGTAGCGGGAATTACAGGCGCACGCTACCACGCCCGGCTCATTTTCATTTAATGTAGAGATGAGGTCACATTCCCATTTTTTTGAAATTAGACAGGTAGCTTAAATCACATTACTTTTTTTAAAAATATTAAAGTTTTGCTCAGCGCTCAGTTCAGTTAAAAACTGGAGTGAAAATAATTGATTTTCTGTACTGGAAAATATTTCCTCCACCAAATATTTCTTTACTGTTTTTTTTTTTTTTGAGACTGTCTCACTCTGACAACCAGGCTGGAGTGCAGTAGCAGCCTACTCACTGCATGGCTCATCATAGCCTTGACCTCTTGGGCTTAGGTGATCCTTCTTACTCAGTCTCTCAAATAGCTGGGACTACAGGTGGGCATCACCACACTCAGCTAATTTTTTCTACTTTTGGATGAAACAGCGTCTTGCTATGTTGCCCAGGGTGGTCTTGAACTCCTGGGCTCAATCTTCCTGCGTTGGTCTCCTAAAGTGCTGGAATTACAAATGTAAGCCACTTTGCACCCAGCTCCAAATATTTCTGTATAGCAAAATAAAGTATGTGAGGGAGGCATTTTCTCTTGGAGAAGCAGAAACAGAGTGGTTTAAAAGGTGATAAATTATTTTATTTATTTATTTATTTATTTTTAGAAAACAGGATTTATTGAGGACAGAAAAACTCCCACAGTGGGAGGGAACCCGAAGGGGTTGCCCAGGAAATTATTTTATTATAGAGAGAAGGTACTGCTTCTAGGTACTAATGTATAAACATGTCCTCCAAAAATAAAGATTTACATAATCTCTCTCTTCTCATAGAAGAAAAATGGGTAGGGATGAATCAGGTGGAGGAAAGAGGTCTCCCTCAAAATATACAGAGGAATTCCATTCACAAGCAAATAAATCATGGCCATGTCCTTTTTATTTCTGCCAATCCTGAGAATGAAAAGTTGGAATGTAGTAGAAAATATAGGCAAAAGCTAAAACAAGCCGGGCTCGGTGGCTCAGCTTGTAATCCCGTGCCTTTGGGAGGCTGAGGTGAGTGGATTGCCTGAGCCCGCAGGTTCAAGACCCGCCTGGGCAGCGAGACCTCATCTCTACAATAAATTAAAAAATCAGCCGGGCGTGGTAGCGCATGCCTGAAATTCCGGCTACTCTGAAGACTGAGGAGGAAGGATCGCCGGAGCCCAGCAGGTCGAGGCTGCGGTGGCCGGAGTGGCCACTGCACTCCAGTCTGAGCAACAGAGTGAGACTCCAACTCAAAAGAAAAAAAAAAAAAGCTAAAATATTCTGTGGAATTTATTTGTAAATTATCTCCTATATTAAAACTTATACTTAACTACAAAAGCGTAATCCAAGCATCTAAGGTGTGAGATGAAAGGTTAATTTTCAAACTTAAACATACATGATGGCAAAATTTTTTTACAACTATTTCTAAGTCAAAAAGGAGGATTTAGGATCTCCTGAGATACGATCCTTCTATGATTGGGTTTCTTATGTCACGTAGGGTGACTTACAACAAGCTCTGAGTCAATGTATCTGTGATCAGACTGAATAAGTCTTGCTTTCTTTTTCAGCCTTTGAAATCCATGGAGCAGAATGGACCAGGACTGGAGTACAGAGTGTCCTGGAAGCCACAGGGAGCCCCAGTGGAGTGGGAAGAAGAAACAGTCACAAACCACACGTTACGGGTGATGACACCTACTGTCTATGCTCCTTACGATGTCCAAGTCCAAGCTATCAATCACCTCGGCTCAGGGCCTGAGCCTCAATCAGTGACTCTCTATTCTGGAGAAGACTGTAAGTAATGTACCCGAAATTCCTAATCACTTCAGTGACTTTCTCTCAGCTATATAGCATTTATATCAACAAACAGTTATGGACAAGTAGTGCATGCAAAGAGGATATACTAGGTGTGGGAGGTTTTTAAAAATGTTATAGCACATGGTTTCTATATTAGAATGGACTGCAGGACAGTTAATCAGTATAGAGTTCTAAGAAGTACATTGAAAGTTTCCATTTTGTTCAGTTTATTTCTAAATATTGAAAATCACTGTAATAACTTAAGCAGCATAATCATCATAAGGTTTTCAATTACATCTGCCCTTACATGTCAAGGACAAACCAATAGCTGCTTTCTGTCATGCCCTGGGCCTCAGTTGCATGTCTGGAGCCTTCCTAGCACTGATGCAATACAGACCCAGATCTGTATATAGAGCTACACACACACACACACACACACACACACACACACACACACACACACACACACACAATTTTGTGTGATTATGTATTGGTGATATGGTCAGATTTTTGAATACTGATACCATAGTAACTGTTGCAAATACATTATTGGGAAAAAAGACACTGCATTCTGTATCGCTAATGCAGTGAATAACATTAGTAGTTATTATCATTGCTCTACCAGCATCCAAAGTAATCATTTGATCCCAAAACAGAAGAAAGCCAGGAGTGAGAAATGACTAATTCTATTCACCTACTTTCTAGTTTCTTCTACCCCAAAACAGTGCCACATATATAGCATATACTCAATTAATGTTAGCTGTTATTAATATATGCTTAACAAAATTCTTAAGTGATTTTATTTATATTTCTGGTATAGTTCACTTGCTTCCAAAGGCAAGATGCCCACAGAATTGCTTTCATTTATATTTGCCCACAATGAATCCATCTGGAGAGGTTCCTTTCTCAGTGTCGTACAGGCTACTTTCTTCTGCTAGAAACCTATTTGGGCTGAGAAACTCCTCTGTGATGAGAAACACTCTTAGCTCTATTTGCAGTTGATTTTACAAAAGTGCTTTCCCAAGATTAAAAATTATGAAAATCATCTTTGAACATGAACCTTATAATCATGTTTGGAGGTTATTGGAAGCTAATAAATCTTGCATGCTTAACAGATCCTGATACAGCTCCAGTGATCCATGGGGTGGACGTTATAAACAGTACATTAGTTAAAGTTACCTGGTCAACAATTCCAAAGGACAGAGTACATGGACGTCTGAAAGGATATCAGGTTTTTATCATAGTTTTTCTTCTTGTTGAGTTTGTGTCTTTCCTAAGAATTAGTAAGAACTGATTTCAGAAGAAGCAGTAAGAGGATCTGCCACCATGGTTGTTATGTTAAAAGATTCTTATCTTCATTGCAGATAAATTGGTGGAAAACAAAAAGTCTGTTGGATGGAAGAACACATCCCAAAGAAGTGAATATTCTAAGATTTTCAGGACAAAGAAACTCTGGAATGGTTCCTTCCTTAGATGCCTTTAGTGAATTTCACTTAACAGTCTTAGCTTATAATTCTAAAGGAGCTGGTCCAGAAAGTGAGCCGTATACATTTCAAACACCAGAAGGAGGTAAGACAATAACAGTGGCATGTAATGTCAACAATGGAAATTATTCAATGGTAATATTAAACATTTTCATGCTTATTTGTAGTTAATATTTATTTCATGTTGGTTAATTTTTCAACATTTATAAAAATTGGTGATCTAATAGGGCTTTTTAAAAAAATAAATTTACTGATGTATGAGAGTTTATTCTTGGTCTTATTATTTTCTAGTACCCGAACAGCCAACTTTCCTCAAGGTCATCAAAGTTGATAAAGACACTGCCACTTTATCTTGGGGACTACCTAATAAATTAAATGGAAATTTAACTGGCTATCTATTACAATACCAAATAAGTAAGTAGAAATTTGAATTGGAGTTAGCCTATTAACATTTCATTTTTTTGGTTGAGTATTCTGTTTGCTTTGTTGGGAGTCTAACGACCTCTTAAGGCCATGGTTTATAGGCTAGCATCCTTCCTTGTAGCACAGGGATCAATAAACTGGCTTTAGGGCCAAATCCAACCTGTTACCTATTTTTATAAATAAAGTTTTATTGAAACATGGCCATCTATGTCCACCTGTTTATGTATTGTCTATAGCTCTTTTCTCATTCAAGGGGCAAAGATGAGTCATTGAAACAGAGACTACATGGCCTACAAAGGCTAAAATACTTACATTCAAGCCCTTTATGGAAATTTTTGCTGACCCATTTTAGAAAAAAGCAATGTTCCAATGGGTACCACAAAACATGTGCTTAATATATGCATATAAGATCTTTTGAGAATTAAGAAACATGCCAAAGAACAGAGTTGGTAAGTGATGTAATGGAGATTCAAAGCACAAGTACTTTCCATACTATACTGCCTCTTCTGCCTCAAATGCATGCTTTCAGACTCAATCCTGATTATATTTCTGTTCATCCAGTTCTCTTTTGGTAGACTGATGGTTTGTGGAGGTAATATTATCTTTGGACCATTACTCAGAAAAGGCTCTGCCCACCTGCTGCTGTGACTAGAGAAACATCAGTGTGGTTATATGAAATTGGGTCATTTTTAATCATAGCACCTTCTATCTCTAGCAGTCTTCACATCTAAGTATCATCTCAAAATGAAACTATAGGGGATTTACTTTATAGAAAACTTTAGTAACAGCCCCACCCTGAAAACTTTAGACTTTAAGAACATGGATTCTTAAAACACTAGAAATACAGAGACCCAGTCTACACTGCTTACAAAAGTCAATTTGCTTGCATCCCTTATGTGTTATCCTCACATGCAACTAGAATTGTTAAATACTACATCTGATGTGTTGTTGTTCATGTTTATTTCTTTAGTAAATGACACCTATGAGATTGGAGAATTAAATGATATCAACATTACAACTCCATCAGAACTTAGTTGGCGTCTCTCAAACCTCAATGCAACTACCAAGTATAAATTCTACTTGAGGGCTTGTACCTCAAAGGGTTGTGGAAAACCAATCACTGAGGAAAGCTCCACATTAGGAGAAGGGAGTAAGTACACAAGACTTCTGCATACTGCATCTTTTTAAACAACTGCCCTGAAAGGAAAGCACCATATTAGTCATTGTAAATTAGAAATGATTGTGACCCTAATCTATCTGACCTTCTGTTTTCCACTGACATAGATAACAGAATTTATTAATCTTGTTTGAAAAGTTCACATTGACTCTATGTATGGATTTCTGTACAATACCAATCAATTCATAGTTTAGTGAATATAAGGTCAGAAGTTACAATTTTGTTTAATTAAAATAAGGAACATAAAATCGTAAAGCTATTCACAAGATTTATAAAGGAATATTTTTCTTTTAGAAACGTTTACATACAAAAAATGTTTGTCTCTTGCCTGGGTAGACATTTTGATACACAGATCTAATACACGTCACTTCCATGCTTTGATTCATATATACATCAGTAAAATAAAATTGACATGAATCAATGTGAAAAAGAGATTTGTGTAGGGTTTAGGCTGGGCAGGCATGGAGGGATATTTGTGGAAGAAAAGAAGGAAAAGAAAGATGGCAGGAAGGGAAATAGAATTGTTTGTTTACCATGTATTATGTGTTAAAGTGTGTTCTGAGTGGTTTTCCAAATTGTAGATTAGAAAAATTGTCAGATAAATAGAAGAAACATAAGCAAGAGGATAAAATAGTGAAGAGGTTAAATTGTCTACCATTTATTAAAGATATATATCAAAATATTTTCAAGCTTATGAGTCACTACAATGTTTGAATGGTTATTATCTGACCTTTATTATCATTTATCCCCAGTTGACACTGATTTCTCTTCTATAGGCATGTTTTGCCATATTTACAGGGAAAAAATTGTTATCTCTTTTCCCAATTGTTTTTTGCTCTTATTGTACCTACTGTAAATAATAAAGGATTAATATTTTCCTCAGATTTCTTAATTATGCAAAACTCTCTTATATGGGAAAAGTATATTATTCAAGTAATTTCTTCCCAGAAATCCAGAAATTATTCCCAAGGATGAATTGAACACTAGGTGAAATAAAGAGTTCATTTATCTACCCATAAAATTTAGATTTAAACTAGTGATTGAAAATTTTTTAATAATTAAAAGGCTCTTATTTCTCAAGCATTCAAACTGACATCAAGTGTTGAATACAAGGAAGATAAGTCATAATTGTAGTAGTCTAAATATGCAACTTCCGTATTTTTAAAAACAGAACTGAAGACATGGAGATAGTTGCTATTTTGATAGAACCAAGACTATAATATGCATACGAAATTTTAATTCCATCCTTGCCAATTTACAGCATGTAATAAAAAAATTCACAGAATCGCCTTACAAATGTTACATATTTTAATACATATGTTGGAAAATTTGGGCTTGGTTGTGTTCAAGCCTGAGAAGTTGTTTTTGGAGGATGGAAATGCTGTTTGTGTCATTTTGTAACTGATGTCACATCTTTTCTTTAAACTAAAAATATAGCCGGGCTCGGTGGCTCAGCCTGTAATCCCGCGCCTTTGGGAGGCTGAGGTGAGTGGATTGCCTGAGCCCGCGGGTTCGAGACCCGCCTGGGCAGCGAGACCTCATCTCTACAATAAATCAAAAAATCAGCCGGGCGTGGTAGCGCATGCCTGTAATTCCAGCTACTTGGAAGGCTGAGGCGGAAGGATCGCCGGAGCCCAGTAGGTCGAGGTTGCGGTGGCCGGAAGCGGCCACTGCACTCCAGTCTGGGCGACAGAGTGAGACTCCAACTCAAAAAAAAAAAAAAAAAAAAAAAAAAAAAAAATATATATATATATATATATATATATATATATATATATATAACTAATGTTCTGCATACCTTAAAGCAGATTTATTCACTGTCTTATGTGTCAGTAATTTTTAAATGTTCCTTATTAGTGTGTTTGTGCTCTTTTTCAGGAATCTGCAGTTTCAGTATTCCAGCTACTACCCCTTTCCCCAGTTGACACTGATTTCTCTTCTATAGGCATGTTTTGCCATATTTACAGGGAAAAAAACGTTATCTCTTTTCCCAATGGATTTCAACATATTCTTTGGAAAAAATACATACATTTCCATTGAGGAGATACATCTTGATAACACTACACAATCTAAAAATGATGACTTTGTGTGAATTAGATCTACTACTGTGTATCTTTCTTCTTCATGCTCTATCTAGATAGCCCTTTTAAAGATTATTTGATATTTATTCAAAAAATGGGATTTGATCAACATGCATTGTTTCTGATTGTAACTCCAGTTTTCAAGTGGATTATATTCCACAGTTTAAGAGGCAAAAACAGTGCTAATCAGAAATATTATTTTTGTTTCACTAGTGGTATGAATAAATCACTTACTTTGCTCTATTTTTCCAAATCTTGCACTACCTAACAATATACTAATATTTCTGTTTTCAAGGTCAAAATTAATTGCATTCTGTTTCAGTGGTGCTTGATCTTAAAGGCTTTGCTCACGTAACTGGCATTATTTTTCCCATGGTGCCATTGTTTTAAAAGTCCTTTTGTTATTTGGTAACTATATCATTAATTTTTGCTCTATGGGTGAAAAGGTATAACCTAATATTGATGAATAACATAAACCCACTTAAAACAGAGTTTCATAACCCTTTATATTCCCAGTATGGAATATATTTTATTTCATGTATCCATTGCTAACATTTTCTGGTTTATATTTACTATATTGAGTTTATTTCTAGAAAAACTATGGATAAAATGCAAAAATAGTTTAGATATTTTGTTGCAAGATCAGAAATTAATATATATACTAATTAAACTTGATTCATTTTTATCTGCTACTGTGAGATTCTATTAACATAAGACATTGATATTTTTGAAGACTATTAATTTCTCACACCTTTTTCGAAATGTCAGTAAAACCATTTCATTTTTCTGTATAAACCTGGATGTTATGAAGTTTATGTTTCTATAAACTTCAAATGTTTAATATATGACCTTATTATGATGCTATTTCATCAGTGTTTACGGAGAAGACCAAGGAACGAAAAAAGTAATATATAGTTAGTTAACATCATAATGTCATGCTGTCAATTATCAGTCAAAAGACCATACTTGATTTCACACTAGGTTTGTGAAAATTCAAATTACACAAAATTATATTGTATAATTTTTAAAGTCTGTGGTTTTGAACCTTTCACATGACCAGGCAGATTGATAGTACCATTTCATCAACAAGTACGTCACCTTAAGTGGCCATAAATTGAGTTCGTTTCTTTTATTCAAGTTCAATATATTCGAAAACAAAATCTTGAAATGTTGATTTTTCTTGATCTCCTAAAAATTTCAAAAGTTTCTGAGAAAACTAGATGGTATAAGGGACTTTCTTATTTGTCTCAAATAACACTCTTTACCTTTTATATCCTGCTTTTCAATGATTACAATTCATGTGCTTTAACTGTGTGCGTTTCTTAGGTAAAGGTATCAGGAAGATATCAGAAGGAGTAAATCTTACTCAAAAGACTCACCCAATAGAGGTATTTGAGCCGGGAGCAGAGCATATAGTTCGCCTAATGACTAAGAATTGGGGTGATAACGATAGCATTTTTCAAGATGTAATTGAGACAAGAGGGAGAGGTGAGAAATGAGATTGTTTGGGGCAGTCTTAGACAATAAATCTGTGTCCTGTAGATCAATTAGTGTTACATATGTCCTATATTAAGCATAAAAATATGAAGTACATTAGCTATAAAAATCATAATTTCAATTTGTTTTGACAAAACATTTTAAAATTATCAATGTGAAAAATGTTCCACGATCATCCAATTATTCCTTATTGTTTTTACTAGAGCTGTTGTCTAAAAATATCTCCTGCTAATTAACACATGTTAATAACACAGACTAAAAGAAAACATCACCAACAACAATAACACCAAGGCTCCATGGTAATCTGCTTATAATCAAGGCAGCTTGTGCTTTTGCTTGTTCCCTGCTGCTTCTATATTTGACTTCACCTTCCTTCACTGTTCTTCTTTGGTTTTCATCCTCAGAATCAAACACAACTTGAAAAAGGCCCTTTCTAAATAAAGAAGGGAATATTTATTAGTATTTCCCTGTTGACATGTCCTTCAAATCACATTCCCTCTGGGGTCATTCAAAAGAAATATTAAATTGATGCTATGTTGTATGTTTAATGTCTGATTATTGTTGTGTAAAACCAAACATTGTTTCTAGTGTTCAGTGTTGTAACTTCTCTTTATACAACAGAATATGCTGGTTTATATGATGACATCTCCACTCAAGGATGGTTTATTGGATTGATGTGTGCAATTGCTCTTCTCACACTAGTATTGTTAACTGTTTGCTTTGTGAAGAGGAACAGAGGTGGAAAGTACTCAGGTAAATCTGTTTCTTAATGTAATTTTCACTTATTAAATAGTATTTTTCTGGGAGGCATTCTTCAGAGACATTTTGTGATTTTTAAAAAATTACACACTTAAGTCAAATTTATGTTAGTAAATTAGATATACGACCCACTGAGAGAGAAAACATATGAATTAATTAAGTAACCAAGGGGAATACATATGGTCTAAAATATCATTTCCAGTTGGTTACTTGTTTATTCATTTCTAGTACTTAAACTGGGCTCCAATGAGATTTATAATACTTCCAAGTTTCTATTGTCTATCTGTAAGATATTAGAGATATTGAGAAGACTTATTACTAAGTCACACATGTTTTAATGTTTAAGAAGAAAGAACCTGTCTATAGTATGCCTCTTTCTATATGCACACATGATCCAGATTTTTTGCACTAGGGTTTTTTAATACTACTGGCTCCACTGGTAAACTTTGTTAGAGTGGACCATTTCTAGGAATGCATTCCTTATTGCCATGACATGTATTAGTAATGTCAGTGTATTGGATACACTGCCTCTTCAATTAATGTAATATAAATAAAAAAATATTGTAAAAATTAGTTTTTAATATAATGTTTGCTTTTAATTTTATTCAACTCCAAATTTGTCTTGACTTTTTCAGATATGCATATTGCTTTGTGTTATGACTTAGTATTCATAATGCTTTTATATAGGGAAAATGATTTAGAGTCTACTACTATTAGTTTAATGATGTCCAGATTAGTGAGGAGTTCCTTATTGGCTTGATTCACCCAGCAAATATATTCTGGGATCCCATCATGTACTTAGAACCAGCAAGAGCATAATTTCTAAGTTTTTGTAAAATGACATGAATAATTTATACAACTATACATCACATTTTTCTTTGAAGACTGATGGATGATGATTTAGGTTCATAGTGATTAATGAGTGTTCTCAATAATTAACCGGAAATTTTAAAGAGATATCGCATTCTCTTTATACCCAACAAATAATCATTTGTAAAGTGTGGCTTTAACCAAAATCTAAAGAATTCTAAATTTTCTCAAATCAAAAAATAAGCATTTCATATTGTAGGTCAGCTAAGGGACTCTATTAGGTCTCTGAATATAGTAAAAAGTTTCATGAAGAATAATTTTTATTTGAGTTTTTGTAGGAAATTAACAAGGGCTTTTTTGTTCTGTTTTCCATTGTTTAGAATAAATCTAAATTTAAAACGTCAGTATAGAACTAAATATTCTGGTTGTTACTACAATTTTGAGTAAGACAGTAATATAAAACAACCAAATGATTCACTTTTAAATTTCACTTTAGTTTAATAACATAGATTTGGTAGAAGCCTGTGACATCTTCAACAAGTACGGTCTTCACTGGGAGACCAAACTGAGTTGGACTGTTCCAGTAAGATTTGTTGCCCACTTTATATTGAGTAGTTGCATGAAAATGTGCACTATGTTATTACAGTTCTGATAAGATAAGTAAAACCCAGAAAAAGTATTTTTTGCTATTGTTGTTTAAACAAAGAGGTAACTGATGTGTTGTAGATACAGCCACAAAATATTGCCTCGCTTTTATCAAAAAATGTGAACAATGCTGCTTTTATTGATCATTCACCTTTCCAGAGCACTGCTAAAATGTCTTTAAAATTCATTGTATTGCTTACCCCTCTATTTTTTTTAAGTGAAAGAGAAAGAAGATTTGCATCCAGATCCAGAAGTCCAGTCAGTAAAAGACGAAACCTTTGGTGAATATAGGTAATCATAATATTTCATTTTAAAATGTATCTAAACATATTCATCAGGTTATAAGCTTACATGAATGCATTTATTCCTAAAATAAATGATACAGAACTATATTATAACCCCCCTATAAAGAATATTTTGTACAAGTAGGGATTGATTAAGTGATTGCAACTAAATTTCTATGTGCAGAGGTGATGGTGTATAAATAACTACAGTCTAGGTAGAAGTATGAATTAGGACACTTTCTTGAAGCTTTGTGTGTAACACAAAGATACTTTTTATTTAGAATGAATATCTATGTGGGATACCTAAAACATCCTGAAGCTACTCTTTATCATGGCCACTATGAACTCAGGTTATATTCAGTTTGCATTCATAGACACATATCTGTGTACTTAATATGTGCATTTGCAAAGGTAAATAAGTCATAGGTCTTCTAGATAAACCTAGTCTGCCAAGAAAAAAACTTTTATGTATAAATAACTGTAATTAATTAAATAGAATTAGGGAGCACAAAAAGGAGCAAATGTTTCTGCCTAGGAGGGTTCTGGAAAAAGGATCTGCCAGCAGAGATAAGCCAGGCATTAAAGGATAAAAATGATTGTGTTACTATTAATTACTGGGCAGAACATGACCAAAGGTATGAGGCTGTGAAGGGTTTTCAGCATAGGAGGAATAGTAAGAAGTCTAGTCTGTGGTAGGGAGTTTTTGAGGAAGTGTCCAGTCTTCTCACTGTCCTGTCATCTCTTTTTATCCTCCCTTTTCTACCACTTTCTCCATTTCTTAGCACGTCTTGCTTCCAATGTCATATTTATCAATCCTCTGTATATTGCAACCAAGAGAGCTACTGCAAATTCCAGGCTTATCTTGAGTTTACCACACATGTTACCAGGACTCATATAAAATAAGAAATCTGATTGGCCCTGATTGGCTCATTCCTGAATTCATCACTGTAGCTAGAGATATAGAGATATAGAGTATTTTGTTTAGCTGTCCTGGGCTAATTGATCTATATTTGAGTCTCATGTACCTCTACTTTACATTTTCATATTTCTTGATCTAATTATAATTCTTTCCAGAATAGGGAGGGGAGAGAGAGAGAGAGAGAGAGAGAGAGAGAGAGAGAGAGACACTAGAGGTCATTATCCTAAGTAAAATAACTCAGAAATAGAAAGTCAAATACTGCATGTTCTCACTTGTAAAAGGGTCTAAACAATGGGTGCACATGGACAAAATGACTGGAAAAATGGACATAGGATACTACAAAAGGTGGGAGGATGGGAGAGGAGTGAGGGTTAAAATATTATCTCTTAGGAACAATGTTCACTATTCGGGTGATGTGTGCACTAAAAGCCCAGATGTCACCACTACACAATATATGCATGTGAGAAACCTGCACTTGTACCCTCAAATATATAAAAATTCTAATATAATTAAACACTAAAAAAGAAAACTAATTTTGGAAGTTTACAAATTGTGCTCATTGCTGTAGTGTTAGTTATCAGTTTCTTCATAACAATTAGCTACAATACCTAACAACTTAAAATACATGTTTATTATTTAAAAGTCCTTGATTTAGGAATCTAATCATGACTTATGTGGGTGCCTGTGGTTCAGGGTCTCTCATAAGGTAGCAGCATGGTTTTGACCAGGGTTGTGGTCTTATCTAAAGGCTCATCTGGAGCACAGTCCACTTTCTATGTCACTCATGTGGCTGTTGACAGAATTTCCATATAAACTGAGGGTTTTAGTCCTTCACAGGCTAGAAGTCATCCTTTGTCTAAAATCTCATTTTCTCATACTCTGCTGCTTCTTCATAACGATAGGTAACATCATCCCATGCATTATTTCCTATGACACTCCTTTATAGTAGTTAGTATGTTTTCCAATATCCTTCCCCCAAATTACACATTTATCAAGAAAATTGTCTGTTTTCCATGTTATCCCTGGAGACAGTTTTGCCAGATGCTGTGTGGCCTTGAATAACAGAATTTCTCATCCTTCAAGCTTCTGATAATAGTTTCTTCATTATTTTGCTTTAATATTTGTTTCCTGGCTCCTATGCCAACGCCACATTTTTTTTCCCTTGATTTGTCTTGGTGACTGCAATATCCTACTTCTGGAGCCAATAAATTCTGGAGCCAATACTTGTTTCCTGATTCCTGGCTCCTATGCCAATGCCACATTTTTTCCCCTTGATATGTTTTGGTAACTGCAATATCCTACTTCTGGAGCCAGTGAGGGTAACTTGTGTTATGCTGCTGTTAAAACAACTCCAAATGCTTTTTCTTCTCAAGTGATGTGCTTCACCCAAATTGCTCTGATCATCTTAGTCACTTAGGAGCACTGGCCACTGGCTGAGGATCCAGTGTCACCATAGAAGTAGAAACAGAAATAGCAACTAGAGTCCTGGCTTTAAATGTTCCACTTGGAAGAGTCACATGTCACCTTTGCTCACATTTTTTTTTTTGTTGGCCAAAGCAAGTTGCATGATGATATATAACTCATAATGGGCAGGAAAGTACGTATTTGATGAACAACATTGGAGAATACCACAAATTATAAAATGCTCTATATATTTTAATTATATTTTTTCCAAATTCTTTTTTCAAAATTTTAAAAATCATTTGATTTAATGTTCAGCTTCATAATATAATACTAGTTGGTACTTTAAAAATATTGATCTGAAATTTAGATGATTATGTCATTTGACTGGTATTTTACTAATTCAGAGTTGCTTTTGCTGTAGAATAAAATCAAAACCATAAATATAGTATACTTATTTATGTTCTTAAAATACCATTTCTTTTATTTTTATTCTTTCCTTAGCAAGCTTGAGTTTTTTTAACTACTATATTAAAGAAAGTTCTTTGTTTTCAGAAAACAGAATATGATTGATTAACCTAAACAAAAGAGAATTTTTGAAAGAATATGAGAGGATCTACAGGATCAGAAGTAAAGAAAGAACATTAAAACTTGGGGTTGAGAACTCCAAAAGTTTATGAAAGCAAGAGAGATAACATTTGTTCTTTGTCTTAGTCCATTAGAGTTTCTCTAACAAAATACCATAAACTGGGTGGCTTATAAACAATAGAATTTTTTTCTCACAGTTCTGGAGTCTGGGAAGTCTAAGATCAAAGCGCCAGTATTTTCAATATCTGGTGTGGGCCCACCTGGTTAATAGACAACACCTCTTTGTGTCCTCACATGATGAAAAGGAAAAGGCAGCTCCCTGAGGTCTCTTCTATAAAAGCACAAATCCGATTCGTGAGAGTTCCACCCTCATAGCCTAATCACTTACTAAAGGGCACACTTCCTAATACCACTGGTCATCGAGTTTTAACATATGAACTTGAGAAAACACAGACTTTTTTACCATAGCAGCATGTATGTATGTCAACACTTTGAATTTCAACGTCTCATCCAGGCTAAGCTCCCAATTTAAAAAGGAAGCAGAATTATGGATAACAGAAAATTGTTTCTCAGTTATTCAGACTGATGCAAATTGATTATGACTTTTTAAATATTTATTTGTGGTAGTGTCATTTGGGCTTTATGTATCTGTCTTCAATGCTTAAATGAATGTCCTGGCAATTATTACGCCTGTTAGCACTTATGAATTGGTCTTGCTTTACAGGAATATGAATATTAGATGCTATTGAACTACTCTTTTTTGTTTTCTAGTGACAGTGATGAAAAACCTCTAAAAGGAAGCCTTCGGTCCCTTAATAGGAATATGCAGCCCACAGAAAGTGCTGACAGCTTAGTCGAGTATGGAGAGGGAGACCATGGTCTGTTCAATGAAGATGGATCATTTATTGGTGCTTATGTTGGATCTAAGGAGAAAGGGTCTGTGGAAAGCAATGGAAGTTCTACAGCAACATTTCCACTCCGGGCATAAGCATAACACATATAAGCAGCATTACTGATTCACCCCAACCATCCATATTTATCCATTCAAGGGAGCAAGAACTTTCATATAGGAATAGAAACATATTGGTTGAAGATTTCATCCAGAATTCAACATCCTGTAATTATGTTGAGAAAAATAGTACTGCCTTCAAAAAATAAAATACCAAGCATTTCAGGCCCATGTTTTGTTTTTATTTTCAGGTGCTCAAATGCAGAACACAAAACAAAACCTGTATTTAGATTCACCTCAACTGAATCCAAAGTACCCATTCATTGTACTCTCTATTTGCCTGAAATTACTGTGTTTGCATAGATGTTGCTACCTTGTGAGTTTATCTCCATATGCACATTTGTATTCAGTCTCTGAGAACTGTCTTAGTAACTTTGCTTCACTACAGCTTAAAAGATCATAACCAAACTGGTTATTTAAAATATAAAAAGGAATATGAATGTCTTATTAAAACAGTTCATTAAATATATACAGTCTAAATTTATTATTTAAATTTTAATAGCAAAACTCTTAAGTGAACAATCAACTAGTATTTATTGAGCTCCTAACTACTTGCCAAGAAATGGTGATGCTTAAACAGAATTACAACTTTCAACATGAATTTTTTTTATTTCTATCTGTTGTGGCATTCATCAGCATCTTTGTTTTTTTGTGGGAGATTTTTTTGTGTATGTGTTTTTTTTTTCTTGGACTAAATTCAGCTGCATAGAAAGTGGTGGTCAGAGGTTATTTCATAAAAGAACAGGAATAAGGTGTCCACTGTGGTTCTGGATTCTAATAACTGTATCTACTTAATATCTTAATTCCTAAATTGACTGCTTTTTTCTATGTTTATATAATGGTATGCTTGCATATATTTCATGAATGCACTGTACATATTATGTTGATATTGACACAATTTAAAATATAGATGTGTTTTATTTTGAAGTGAGAAAAAGAACATTAACAGGCATGTCTGTACAACTAGAGTATATAGTAAGTTTTCATTTTTCATCATTCCAGAGCTACAACCAATAACCTGAGGTTTCAAAACTGAAAACTTTGTATAAATCATTTGGATTTTGTTCTTATATTGCTTTTTTCAACAGTTTCAAAATAAAATATCATATAAATATTGAGGGAAATCTTTTCCTATTTTTAAAAATAAGTTTTTTGTTCTTATTAAGTGTAATCCTACCCTAGCCTCCTGAAAGAAAAACTGTTTACAGTAGAAATTCCTGTACATATGTTTGCCTACATCACATCTTAAACATCTTTATGGTGAGCTCTTTTTTTTTTTTTTTTCCTTCTTCTGTCAAAGTCAGTACAAATTCAGGGACTCTATTTCCTGGCATGTATGTTAATAGACCTTTTAAAATTGTACACAGAGATGTTTTTAAAATAGTATGAGTGATTATGCATACAATAAGTAAAATTCAGTATTCAACTTTGCATTTTAGGAAACGATTTTTAAACTTACCCTGAAATTCTTATCTATGTTTAAGTGAAATTGACTCACAGATTTTACTTTATTTTTTGAACTTCAATTATGGGTATATGCTGTTAACTCTTCAACTTTGATCTATGTGACCCTTTATATTTCTTGGAAACAAAAATTAGGGACATTTATAATGGTCAGTGTAGTAATACCCATGGAATATCTACTTGTCTTTTTTAACCCCCACATGTCCTCCAAAAATGCATAGGCAGGAAAAGAATATCTATTTAAAACCATACTTCATGGGCTCAGGATTTGACTATACTCCTGAAAGTAAGCATTTCAAAGGGGGAAGGCATCTTGGTTCCCACCCTGTGTGAGTGTGAGGATGCACACATCCATCAGGGCAACCAGAGCTCCATCCCCGCCTAATATCTAAGTTACATTTTTTTCTGGAGGAACAGTTATCTAGTTTTAATTTATCTGGGAGGAATTTGTGGTGCTCAGCTACCAATAAGGTAAAGATTGGAACTTTCAAGTTTAGTTTTGCTAGTATTCTATGTCTCCTTCTTTGTCATCGGTCAAAAGTGGTTTTAAGAGAGTCATGCAGGTTAGAAATAATGTCAAAACAACCTTTGGAATGTAATACTCTTTAAGTCATAAGTTAATAAAAATACTGAAATAACTGAAATACTTGCGGTTTCTAAATATTCTCTAGCTGTCTGAGACTCAAGGGTGTTCATATTTTCTGAGTGGTCAAAACTTACAGATATGAATACAGAGATTATGACTACCTTTTGATACCATTATTATCTTTTCTAACTACTATTTGGCTTTTACTGTAAGCTTTACACAGAAGGAATAAGTTCATGACTGCCCCAATTTAAATTGTGAAATTATATTATTCATATATTTTATGAATCAGAATAAGCTTCAAATACAAAAATATCCAAATAGATTAAAATGGATTTCACTGTTTTCCCTCAGACAATTAGTAACAGAGTCCATGATGTGCAATGGTGTTTATAAATGGGCAGTGATTGTTTGCAAAATGCTCACTGAGTGATAAGGCAATAGCTAATATTTAGAACTTTGTTCTTGATTGGATTTACATTAACTTTCTCTAGTCTACTGTCAATATTGTTTTAATGTAATTGATTGTATATAATCTCAAGGATGGTTGGTAGGGATGAGTTCCTAGAGAGCTGTCCGAGGGTTGGGAAAATCCAAGTTCTCTTCCTGGTTCCAGCACTGATTTTGTACCTAAACTTTAGGCAAGTTGCTTAACCTTTTTGCTTCAAGCTCTAACTATAAAGTGCTAATGATTAACTCAGTTACCTTATCTTTGTCACAGGGTGTTCTTTTTTATGAAGAAAAAATTGAAAATGATAAAAGCTAAGATGCCTTTTAACTTCATAAACAGACCTGTAATCTAATTATGTATCTAAAAGTCACCCCCACACACCAACTCAACTTTTCTCCTGTGAACGCATAAATATATTTTTATAGAAAAACAAATCTACAGACAATAAAATAAATCTACTGTTCAATGAGCAGTATGATTTGCACATGCCATTTAAAATTATTAATCAGAATAAAATTAAGCAGGGTCTTTGCTATACAAAAGTGTTTTCCACTGATTTTGCATGCATATTTATAAGAAAAAATGTGAATTTGGTGAATTTTATTCTATTGGTATAAAGGCATCAATATTTTAGATGTACCCATGTTTATAAAAATGTAGAGCACAATGAAATTATTTGCTGGAAATCTCAAATAATATTTTTTCCTATTTTATATTCATGGAAGAGATAAGTTAAAAAGAGGACAATGAGAAATGTTGGTGTGTTTTTCTAAGCATTTAAAACATAATTGCCAATTGAAGCCCTAAATATGTTTACCTGCCATTAAGATATCATTCTTGTGACAATTTTAAATTGGTTATAATGGCATTGGGTTTGTATTCTGTGGTAGTATATATTCTCGTGTTCCTATAGTGAAATAAGTAAGGTTGAGCCAAAGCGTACTTTGTTTTGTACCTGAAATTGTTTGATTACATCATCAAAAGAAAGAAAAGGTATGTAGAACAGGTTCACCTGATTATCTTTTTCTTTTGGCTTAGATTAATATTCATAGTAGGCCTTTATTAAAAAAGTGTTTGTATTGTAGGTGGTGTTTGTATTATGCTTATGAATATGTATGGTTTAAAAATATTTTCATTATACATGAAATTCAACTTTCCAAATAAAAGTTCAACTTCATGTACTCTAAAAATGTTTGTATTTATTCTATACAGCTGAGAAGAATCAGAATTTACATATAGACCTTAACTACTTTAGTTCATTTGCCTCTAATTTTGGAATATCTATTAGTGAAATATAAATTAATAAAGTACAAATAAGGGACAGATAAAATATTTTGGTTTCAATTACTGTATTTACAAATATACCATTTAATATCATCTATAAAACAGAGTATACCAGTAAAGCATATAGTTATGATGAATATGAACTTAAAAAGAATATGTATCTATCTGTTTTTTTTTTAATATGGAAAGGTCACTTTTCAAGAAAATGTCCAATATTTTCTACTTTTAATAAACTTAGTACATAATTTTGAAATAATCTTTTAGAATTGGTATATCCACTCTGGCTCAGCAGACAATCTATTGAAAATTGTGATCTCTAAATACTGTCTTTTCCATACTAAGCACTTTACACACATTATTACATTTAACCCTCAAACAACCATCTTTGGTTTGTAGAATTAGGGCACAATGAGGCTAAATAGCCCAGTGAGCGTCGCCAGCATGGGCCAAAACTAGAAATTAAATCCACAGTGATTTGATTCCAACAACCAGGCTTATAATGGATAAATAATTATTATACCAGTATATTTTTTCATGTCCTCACTTCTCCACATTTTCTTACAAATGGTAAAGAGAGGTGTGTTTGAACTTAAGACTGACTTATTGATCATGTTTACAAATGTCTTCGTTTTGAGATTTGGGATGAGCCACACAATAGATGAAAATCAATTAAAATTTATTGTATAGAACGGCTGAATGTGTGCAACCTAAAAAGTAGTAATTCAACTAAGTCAATTATTTTTAAATGAATCTCATGCATCTCAGCATATCCCACTCACTCCTTTGATAAATTGAAAAAAAATTTTTTAACAGAGGTGGCTTTAAAAAATAACTGTCCTAAGTGTTTTTAGTTGATATTTGTGTTTCCTTATCAAAATCTATTGTGGGACACAGCTCTTCTTTTACTATTCTCATTTGTTTCCCCACAAAATACAACACAGATAATTTTCAAGCCATATATCCTTAGATTCATGACATCTCAGTTATGGAGAGCTTATTTTGCCAAGAAAAATCAGGCATAAGGCAAATAAACATAAGTACAACCATTTTTCAAGGACCTTTAGTATGTTGCTAGGCATACGTAAATACACAGTGAGGTTTTTATCATTCTTGCAAAACATTCAGAGTGAAACAATATATATAGATGAATAAAGAAAGAATAAAATATGGAAATGCCATTTGTTACCTGAAAGAAGTGATATATTGCACTGCAGCTGAAATGCATGCATTCTATTAACAGTGGGGGAAATGTTTCATTGATTGGTTTATTTATAACAGAATGAAAAATTTTAAATTTGCCACAGTGACCATCTATATAAATTTTGAAGTTTTTTGACTCACTGATTTTGTGTAAATAGTATTTTTGACCAAAATATATTAGGAATGTTGGCAAACAAGATTAAATGGATATATTTGCCACATTGAAGATCTCTGGGAGAATATGGCATCCAAACTTGGTGGACCCTAGAGTTCTCTGCAGTCTCAACCTTAGGTCTCTTTCCCACTCTATTGTTTTCCTTAGGTATCTGGTACAACCAAGCTTTTAATTGCCATATGCAGACAGATGACTTCAAGTTATTTTTAGCCCAGTACTCTCCTCAGATCTGAGGTTTTTGTATATATTTTACTTGACATCTTTCTGATGTATAAAGGCTATTTCAAACTCAATGTTTCAAAAATGAATGCATAACTTTCCCCTTTCAAACCTGTTTCCCCCTACTGTACTGGAACAGTATCAATCCAATTAATCAAGACAAAAACCTAGGCATTGTCCTTTATACCAAGCTTTCTTCTTTAACCCCCATTCAAACCATCAATGAATTCTGTTGTTCTTTTCTCCTATGTATCTCCTGGATCTACTCCATTTGTCTAAACTGTGACCACATTGACTAGACCACTTTTATCCTGAATGGTCTGTGTGTACTGGATCCTCCTCCAATCTGTTCTCTATGTGGGCAGGGTGATTTTTGAAGTGTAATTCGGTTCATTGTGTTTTCCTACTTTGACAAACAGCAACAACAAAAATGACTGCATTGCTTCTAGGACAAAAACAAAAATCTTCAATTGGCCTCCAATGTCCTGCATGGTCAGACCCTTTCTTAGCTCACAAGTTCCTTTGTTTCCAGCTTTTTTCTTCTCTCTATTCTAGTCCTGATGATTGCATCAATTCATCTTCCGGACTGCTTCAAGTTTTTAGGGCTCATCTCTCTGGTATCAGCCACTGATGGAGTGAGCATCTCTGCGTGGACCACAACTAACAGCAGGTGAAAATTAACCACAGTGCTCATGGTATACCGTATGTTATGGCATGAGATGCTGTGAGACTCTGCCTGACACCCCTTCGAGCTCATCTTTGAAGCATGGACAGGATAATACTGTGGAGCCAAAGTTTATTCAGTGAGAGAAGGGAACTGGTGAATAAAGTTCCAAACTTCTCTCCTGTCCTTCCTTCCTTCTCTCGTATACAGGGTAGTCCCATGGGATAGAGCACTCATTTGAATTCAACAGTGGTCAACTCAGTAATGCACTTCCATTGGTTCTCTCTCTTTCCCTGTCTCACTCTCTCTCTTGCTTCATGCCTGCTACATACATGGGATTGTACTTCCTAATGAATTGGTATATCACAAACTGACTCCAGTAGACTGTGCTGTTAAAGAGGAGGCAAGGCTAAGACTTGTCTGTTATGTATCAGCTCCAAGTATTCACCTAATTCCTTCCTGTCCTGAGACCTTCGGTGAAAGGTCTTATTTCCCTTTGACTGATTTACCTTCAGATGTAATATAATTTCTTCAGGAAAACCTTCTGAGACTTCCATAACTAGGTAAAGTTACTACATTTTAGTGTATCATAATATCATGTACCTCTGATTTTTAGCACAAATCACTGTTGCAGTTTTACTTTCATTGTATGGTGATTTGATTATTGTCTCTATTTCTCTTATTAGCTTAGAAGTTTTATAAATGTGAGAGATGCATCTTCATTTTTATTGGAAATAACAACCATTTTGCACAATGTCTGATATCTGATGGACATTTATGAAATATTTACTGAGTAACTGAATGAGAGTTAAAAAGAAGAGGTATTCAAAATTATGAATGCCTTTGAGAAACTGGTAGCCCAGATGCACGAAAGATACCTCTACTTACAAGTTTCCAACTGTTTTTACCTTAATGTTCTCCATCTTAAAAAATGATCTCACTATCCATCCAGTAACTCAAGTCAAAAGTCTTAAAATCATTTTTCAGTCTATCCTTTCCCACACTGTCTTACCGTCAACCCATCACCTCCTACAGTACTAATTCCCAAACATATTTTAAATCCATTCATTTTTTTAAATATGTCACTTTTTTATTATTGAGAAACAAGGCAGCATTAAGTTTCATTCATCTTGCCTACAAAAAATCAATTAAAATTTAAAATAATAGAAATTAAAAATAAAATTTAAAACATTAAATTTAAAGTAGTACTTAACATGTTTTTATATATATTTTTTTAAATGTGGGGTACAATTCAGGATTAGGCATTCAAGTGGTCTTCGCACAAATAAAGTTTAGGCCTCCCTTTTGTCCCCACTTTGCCTGGTTTGAGATCAGCTACCCTTATTGAAGTTGTGTTCTCCCCACTCCCCCAACACAGGGAGTATCCCCCAATCCCTTTCACATATTATTATGGTAGATGTTCAGGGTATATGTATGAGAACATGTGGTACTCTATTCATTGTTTCTGTGATAGATGTCAGAGTATAATCGAGTCTAAATCCATCCAAGTTGCTGCAAAGTCCATATGTTTGTCTTTCTTTATGGCTGGATAATATTCCATTGTGTATATGTACTGCATTTTTTTTTAATCCAGTCCAGTTTTGATGTGCAGCACAGTTGATTCTCCATAGCCATTGCTCTCATGCTAAGCCAAACCAAAGTTTTCCTTTTCCTGTCACTAGTCTTCTTGTTTCTTTCTTTGTGCCCTCTTCTCCAATCTATAAAACAATCCTGGGGAACTTTATAAAATATAAGTAAGATTGTATTCGTGGTTTTTCAATAAACTTAGCCAAAATCCCAAATTCCTAACCACGTGATCGTATATGATCTAGTCTCTGTCTTCCTTATGGCCTTAACTCACATTCTTTTCTGCTCAAAGCAAATCTTGGGCCTGTGCCACTCTGCCCTTTCATGTGTTTCTAGAGTCTGACCAAACTCTTCTTGCCTCCGGACATTTGCGATTGTCGTTTTTTTTTTTTTTTCTGTCTGAAATGTTCTTCTCTGCAGTCTTGTATAAACTAGATGTTAGTCGTTTTATCTCTATTTAACAGTCTCCTTCAGAAAAGACATTTCTGATTATTAACTCTAAAACAGCCAGACTTTATTATATTATTTCTTTTCATCTCTTCATTTAAATAATGACTATATGAATTTTCACTCTTTTATGATTTTTTTCTTCTCTGTTCCCATTACCATCTAAGCTCTATGAGGAGCAACTTCGTCTTTCTTGTTCCTGCTTTCACACCAAGAATCAGCCCCAGAATATAATAGATGCCAAATTTGTTAGGTAAGTGAATGAACTAAATCACAAAATGGAAAAAAAAATGCAACAAATTATAGTAAGAAAAAAGCCTAATTAATCAGTTAACCAAAAAAACTTATTGAGTTGGGTTTTTATTTTTTAATATCCATATACTTAAAATGTACAGTGGCTCCAACCAAAACACCTGTATAGTGCACAAACACACAAAACTGCACACAGCAGTTCTGAACACAATACAAAAAAGTTATTTTTCTTTTAAAGCTGATGTACAGCCCTCTTTTATTCTGCTTTTTGGGAGAGGAAATTGTTATTAATGTTTAGTTAAATAATTATGTGACATGTAAATTAATGATTCTAGTTTTAAGAGTCAGTACAAATTTTCTGATAAACTTTAGTAGATAGTAAATAAAGGTAACTTCAGTAAAATATATATTAGAATGTTTGCAGTGAATTCAAATGTTTATAATGTATGATTATAATTTAAAAGGAAAATGTTTATATTCTACAAAATATAAGTTCCTACATAGAGTAGGGTAATAAACTATATTTTTAAATGAATTTTTACATTTTCAATACATACCTCTTTGATTAATTTAAAAGTAGAAACATCTTATTTAAAAAGTTTGATTTAAATAAAAGATGTAGTTAAAAGACTCAACCACTAGATGGAAGTGTTTCAAAGTAATAACTGTGCTGTACAGAAAGCATCCTGCAATCGAGGTGATTTTCCCCCGAAGGCAGTTTTCAAGCATTAGCATGAATTATGGATGTGTTACTTAGTATATACTTCTTTCTTTCACTTCTATGCTGTGACCTCATTATAATTATATTGATTTTCTTTGAAGTAAGTTTTGTGAATTACAGAGGTCTTTTCTAATTTTGAAGGGGTCAGTGTTTTTCAAATGTTAACAAAATATGATAAGTTACATGGTTATAATACTAAGGACATAAAAAGTAGTTTCCTAGTTTAGTTTTTAAAAATTTTGATAGAAACAGATGAAAGTGATCTGTGAATTATTTATACTCTCTATTTCAAAACAAATTGGGATTTCTTAGTTTTTTCTTTAATATAAGTAAATGTCACCAAAACTCCAGGGGTTAGGTCGAGGTCCTGTTGCTTGCAGCACATAAAGGTGATCAAAGAGACAACCAGTATTGCCAGGGAAGAAGGCTTTTAATTGAGTGACATCAGCCAAGGGGAATGGGAGATCAGTCTCAAATAGTCTCTCCAATCTATTGAAATTGGGGATTTATATAGGGGGAGAGGAATGTAAAACAGCAAATAGGAGGGAGTAAGGAAGCACTCATGATGAGTAAGGAGTCTGTCTCAGGGTGTGTATGCAATGTTCTAGTGAGTTTCAGTTCCTTGCCTAAGGGCCGGTCTCCTGGGGAAGGAACTCAGATAAGGTAAATAAATGGAAGTTTTAAATTTTAAGACCAGGAGGGTCAATTTCTATGTTTATCCCCCCCAAAAAAAGACCTCATAATATCAATTATATGGGGAAATTGGGCCAGTATCACAAATATTTCAGGTTCAATGATAAAATATTTTCTGATGTATATATGATATGCATACCTAAATGTAATAGTAATACTCATGTCATAGAACTACTGTGAAGATAAAAATTAGTTCAAATATGTAAATATTTAAGAACCATACCCACCACATACAAAGTGCTAATCACACACTATGGCATATTAATTAAAGATTTTTATAAAACTGTCAACTGAGAAGGTGGAGCTATGGTCATGTTGATTATTATACAGTAAAGAATAAGGCACTATCTGAAATAAGTCAAGTTGAACTTCAACTTCAATCCATTAAAATTAAATATTTTTACATAGTTGATCCTCATTCATATCAATAGTCTCAAACTTTAGCAGGCACCTGCATTACCTGATAGGCTTGTGAAAACATGGATTGGTGCGTCCCATACTCAGAGCTATTAGTTCTATAGATCTGAGGTGGGGCTCAAGATTTCACATTTTTAAAACGTTTCCAGATGCCCATTTGCCTGCTAGTTCAGGGATCACCCCTTGAGAAGCACTTACAACAGTGCATTAATTTTAAAATAATTAGTAAAACCTGGGGAATTTCAGAAAGAATGAAAGTAACTACTAAATATGATGTCCCATCAATTCTCTGAATATTCTTTTTTTAAAAAGTAGCAAATTGACTTTCAGAATGAAAAAGTTATGGCATATATTCTTCATGATTTATGAACTAAAATCCACAACACAGTAATATAACTTTTTAATGGATGTAATATCTGGCAGATACATTTTATTTTTGAATCCAAGAATTGCTGGCCTGGGAAAATTTGCCCAACTCTCAATTGCATTTGATTATTCATTAATTGAGTTAATGAAACAACTAATCTTGGGGGACTCTGAGAAGGCATAAAATGGTTGGAAAATAGCTTCCACATCTATTTTGCTTCGGTGGCAGCACAATCTCACATTTGCTCATTGTTCATTCCCAGTCGGCAGGCAGTCCCTCTTCAGTGGGCTAAGCACACAGAACTTTCTTAAATCTTTCAATGACTCAGTTCTTGCTCCACTCCTATCTGCTATTTCTTTATCTCCCTAGCAGCTTTTGAAGTGCAAGCCTAGAGCAGATTACTGCAAACTCTTTCTGAATTATTTTACTTCCTAGGATCCTTCGTGCTTCCATGGTTCACAAAACTTCAGGGTGTTTGTGGGTTAATGGGGCCATCTAGTGTACATGATGAGATGGACACCCAAAGCACCACATAGAATGTACCAATACAGAACTCTGTTAGAGTTACGTGGGAGTCCAGCTCTAAAGATAAAAAGCACCTACATTAGTACTTCTTCCTGAAAATATGACTTATTTCAAGGGTGATATTCTTAATTCTCATGTTTGAAAATGATGCTAGAAAAATTCACAGCATAGATTGCAGTTGTGGCAAGTTCAAATCTGAGACGTAAACTCAGTGACAATAATAAAATAGTAAAATTTAAATTAAAGAAATAGAACACCATTAGACCCTACATAATTGACAAAATGAAAAATGATGCTAATATCTGGGGTTGGAATGGAGATGCTAACCTGTTTGTTTATAATTCCTGCCGGTAATACAAATTAGTAAAATAATTAGGAAGAACAATCTGGCAATATGCATCAAAATATATAAGAAATCCAAAATATACTCTAGAAAAATAATTAAGAATACTGCATTTCCTATTTTTCCTATAATTTGCATTAAATCATAGGGAAGATAATCAATATTATGCAAATATTTCACATGGTTATCTCAAGTAAAGTCTATTATAAAGATAGCATTTTATAATGATAGGATATCAGAACAAAAAAACTCAGGAAGTTCATCTAGTCCGAGAGTCAATACTTTGACATAATGTATAAACCTTGCATTTATGTACATATGTATGTTTTCTGGGAAAAATCCATAATACTCTTCATCAGATTCTCAAACATACCCATGTCCACAATTCAACATTTAATACAGGAGTTTTTTTCTCGAAGCCAGGTTTTTTATTACCCTCAGAAACCTCTGATCTAGCCAATTGCATAGTTAATACAAGAGGAAACTAAGGTCTAAAAAAATGAGTTTCCCAAAGGTTCTGTGCTAGTTATAGCATATGTTGTATAAAGAAGCCCTAGTTTTATATATTCTAACTTCAAATCCAGTTCCATCTCTCTCTTTCTCTCTGTATATATATCAATATATATCTATATCTCTTTCTTTTCTCTTTTCTTCTTTCCTTCTTTCTTCTTTCTTTCCTTCTTTCTTTCTTTCTTTCTTTCGTTATCTATCTATCTATCTATCTATCTATCTATCTATCTATCTATCTATCTATCTATCTGTCAGAGGACGCCAAAAAACTGGAATTATCTTTTGGAGGGTGGGCCCCTTATAGTAAAGGCTTCACTCACTACATAAGTGTTTTAGGAACTCATCAGCATTAATGTACCAGCTAATGTTGTTGTGACAGGCTGTGTTTGGCTTCAGTGAATTTTGGTGGGGGAAGGTTTTTTCTACGTGTTTGTGCATTTCAAAATGGGTGATTTACAGGCACACTTGCCCAGACCTCCCTGAGCGTTCAGCAGTTTTTGAGCAAAAAACGGCATGACCCTCATGCCCCCCTACCTTCTGTATTCACTGAAGCTTACCCCAAGAGTTTTTTTGTTTATTTTTCCTTCCCTGGTGACAAAAGTCCTAAGAGTGAAACGTTTTGCCGATGTGGAAGAGGCAAAATACAAAACAAAACAAAACAAAAATAAAAAACAAAACAGCAGAGGCAATAAAAGGTATTAAAATTGACAAGCTCAAAAACTGTTTTGAGGAGTAGAAAAAGTGACTCATAGGTGTATTGCATCGAACAGAGAGTAATTTGAAGGTGATTGAAATTTAAACATGTAAAAATAAATACACATTTTAAAATAAATAAATTCTGAGGTTTTTTTGGAATATATGTATACATACATAGAGGGTGCCAAAAATATGTATACACATTTTAAGAAAGGAAAAAAAATTTGTATTAAAATTGTAATACTCAATATATACTAATAACAAAAGATGAATACAAGTCATGTTTGACTTCTGCAACTACAAGAGTGCTCAAAGTGGTTACCATCAGCATCCAGGCACTCCTAGTTACTGCAAACTAAAAGTGATACACAGATAACATCTCTTAAAATGTGTATACATTTTTTGGCATCCCCTGTATATATAAATATACAGATAACAGATATCCCCATGCTGTGTTTGATGTTTGCCCTCTCACATTTGTCATTGTTCAGAATTAGAATTCTCTTAGAGAAAAACAGAATATCAAGTTTATTAGTAATATTTTGTAGAATTAGCCCAGAGAAAGAGACTTGTCCAAAGTCACATTGCTTATCTATAGTAACAATGACCAAAAAATAGTCTCTTATTTTTTAGACAGATATGTTGCTATCGATATTTTCAGATATTAGTCTTTTTCCTCCATTTCAAGACTGAGTAACCTGGCAAACCCCTTGAAATTTAGTTTTATTATCTACTAATAATATTTAATTTCTAGGTTTCTGGCAAGGAGTGAATGAGAAAAGTATAACTAAAGTAACAAGAATAAAATAATAATACAAATTATTATTGTATTAGTTTGAATTCTCCAGAGAAACAGAAACAACAGTGTATACACACACATCTATTTATCTATTTATCTATCATTTATCAATATCTATCCACCCATATATCTATAGTTTTACTATAAATAATTGGCTCACACAATTATGGAGGCTGAGGATTCCAAAATCTGCAGTCAGCAAGCTGGAGACCCAGGAAAACCAATGGTATAGCTCCACTTCAATCCCCAATCCAAGAGAACTAGGAAAGCCTGTAGTGTAAGTTCCAGTCTATTTCCCAGTGTACAGGTGGGGAAAGACCAATGTCTCAGCTCCAAAGTAGTCAGAGAGACAGAATTCCTTCTTACTCAGCCTTTTATTCTATTCAAGTCTTTAATGGGTTGGATGAGGATGACCCACACATTAGAGAGCAACCTGCTTAACTTAGTCTATCAATTCAAATGTTAATCTCCTCCAGGAACACTCCCAAAGAGATACCCAGAAACAAGCATTTAATTAATTATTTTCACACATGAGACTATGTTTAATAAGCCAGAAATAAAAATTTGGGTATCCTGCAGCCCAATCAAGTTGACACATAAAATTAAGCATAACAATTACCATGTGTAAAAAAAAGTAAGATAATTATATGATTATCAAAATGAAAGCTTACATAATTGACAATAAAAATAAAATGTTTTTATTTATATTATGTATTTTTATAAAATATCCTAAAATCTCAACTATATTGTGTGCCAGAAGTTATAGGAAACAGTTTTTGAGTAAAAATGATTATATTTTAATCCCATCGAGGGTTTTACAAGTTTCTTCTCTGCCACTAGAAGTAAAGGTTTCCTAATAGCCATTGCCACTTCCTAAATACTTTCACTGAAATCATCCCATCATAAAAGATATTTTTCCGTAGGCTTTCTCAGAAAAAAATGTCTCAGAGTCATTAAGCTGGAAACAAGAGATGAAGAATTCTGCAGACTGACTTCTAACTGTAGCCTAATGCAGTGTTTCCCTCGAATAGATAATTCTCTATCTTTGGAGCTTGAGGGAGGAGTTTCAGGAAACGTATGCAATATAAGAGATCTTAACTTCATTCAAGAATTTACTGTAAGGATCTTATATTTTCTTCAGGACTCTGGGCAGATGGCCATAGCATTCACGATCCGACACATTGAACATATATGTTTGTCTTTATTCTTTCGCCATACAAAATTCTTGCTTTCTCTGCTAGCCTTGGCAAAATCAGAGGACACATACAAAGCAACTAATTGCTTGCACAACTCCCTCTTGTATACTTAAGTTCATTGGAATACACTTTATACTGGAATCCTGCAGATGGTTGGACACATGGTATCTAAAATGTTATTTATACTTTGCAACTAGTCACTATGACTACATGATTACGCTTGCTTAAATAATTAAAAATGCATATTCTATATCAAACAAAGTCCATGATCATCATTCTCACCCTGCATGCATTGCAGTAAGAAATTAACAATCATTCACTTTATTTCCTACTTGTCAACAACTAAAATATTATATAAATATCACTATTGGAGATTAATAGTGACAGGGTGATAATAACCGATGATAAAATGTATCAACTATTTTTTTCCCCTCAAAGTGTATCTTAGTGGTTTAGAGGATGAATTTTGAAGTCAGTAAAGCTGATAGAAAAAATGGTAAGTCATTTCACTTGCCAATTCCAATCACTCGGTAATGGCTGTCTAGGGAGTTATCATAAGAAGAAAGACACATTGAGGCAGGGCAACAGAGTGTCATAATTGATCAGTGATGTCTTCATTGGTCATAGAAATAGGGAGCTGCAGCATATGCACAGTGTATCTGCCTTTCCTTGGTTTGTGGCTGTGCACGTTAGCATTTAAGTCAGAGATTTATGGATTTGTAATTTCTTACTAGCTAAGTAGTTAAATAACTTTGAGTGAATTATTTAATCTCCGAGTCTCAGTTTCACTCAGTTTCAGTTAACTGAGGAAACTAATAGTCTCTTTCTCTCAATGATTATAATTATTAAATATATATAAAGTGGTATATACATTAGTGTATAGCTGAGTGTATAATAACATCTGACGGTACTACTAATACTGCTGCAAATAGAGAAAAGATATTTCTTACAGTTCATCACACAATAAAGTGACTGGTTGGCAAAGACATTAGGAACTCATACAATCCCTTATCCACTCTCCTAATCTTGCAAAAGTAGTCCTTTCGAGCAGACCTCAAACTAAATGCCTAAAGCATAAGCTTTGCAAAAGTCAACTGTAGCACAGTGGATGGTGTGCTGGTCATTGAAACACCATGGCTTTGGGGGGAGCCTAAGTTCTGCCATTTAACTAAGTGCTCTTGGGCCAATCACACAACTGGACATTAAATACTTCCCCACTTCCTCAATAGTGTATCATAGCATTTAGTTGTCAAATTGCAAGCAAAGGTAATTTCTAAATTCCAAAGTACTATACACATATGAAAATATAGACATTTTAATGTCATTTTTAAAACTCAGAAAGCTCGAAGAATAATACACATTCATTCACTCATTACCTGTGATTATCAATGCTAATATCTTATAAGATTTGTTTCAGATTATATTATCACATTTAAAAAAAACTTGTTAAGGAAGTAATTCCTTATGTTGAAATCCCTTAGCTTCAGACATAAAGGATTCATGCTTTTAAGACATTCCAGGGGTCTACTTTCATCTAGAATTAAGAACAGATTTGAAAGCTGATGACTGCCAAGTTTGCTGAAATTGTAGGGTCATCCAACAAGACTGAAAATGGACAAACGACTTCATAACTAGCTCATAGGGGCTCATATCAGAAGGTTGTTTAGTGTCTGAGCTGTCAACATAAGCCCTAGATGGATAACAATTTTCCTGCTTTCGGACATGTAGAAGAGGAGTCTAAGAGCAAAGTCAGTCTTGCAATCTAGTAAAGTCAGCTTCTGGAAGAGAGAGCTTCATTGTACTATTTTTCCAAAGCAGTAAGAGTAGATCTTTTTCTACTAGAATAGCTTATCTTCAATTCCTCTAATGCAAAATGAAATTAATATGATCCCTAATACTTTGGGATATAAAATAATAAATAAATTAGAAAGGACTGGAACATTCCTCTTCCCCACAGCTGTTCTTCTCTGGTTGTTACTAAAGGAAGCTGCATATTGTAGCCACCATGCTCTCCTGCTGTTTATGCTCCAATTGCAGATGGCAGAAGGAAGTTTATCTGTAGTATACAGTCTATGCATATCATTATGATGAGCTATTTCAGCTGGGAAATCACTATTGAGGAAAGACTGTGACTTTTGGTGCCCAAAATAAGCATTTATCATTTAAAATTTTCAAAGAGAAGTCAAAGTTTTGCCATCATTCTTAGGGCACGCACATCAGATTGTTAGGCTGAATGTGCAACCTCATTAAACAGTGTTTCCGACTGATGAAACATCTGACTTGAACACGTTGCTTCTCGCCAGAAAACTTTTCTGACTTTTTTACTTTAGAGGAATAGATACCTGTAATTCTGACTCTAGTTCTTTCTCAAAAATCACACTTAAAAATGATTTGTTAAAGCAGTGGCTCCTTCCCTGTTACTTCCTGGATCACCACTTTGCAAAGAAGCTTCCCTGCATCCTGGTACCCCGCTTTGTAAAGTTTATTCCTTTAGGGTGGGGTGGGGCAAAAGCCTTCTATGTTCAAAGGAATGTAAAGCTTCAATAAAATATGTCCCTTCTTAGAGAGTCAAAATGGATACTAAAGAGTGAAATAGAATGAAAGCTTGCTTTATCCAGTGTTTCACATACTTGTTTATTCTTAGAATTCTTTTTATTAATTTTTTCACAGAACCCCTATTAATGTCATGTGGAGCATTGTAAAAGCACAGTGTGGGAAATAACTAATATCAATCATTTCCTCTCCAAAGCTTGAGTATTGCCCACTCATCTATCTACTATCCATCTGTCTGTCTGTCTGTCTAACATCATCTACTTATATTTAGTTTGCATGTTTAAAACCCTCTAGTTGATGGTATGCTGTCTGGTTCTCCTCAAAGCAAAAGTAGGAAATTATGCTCTGTTGTTTATGTTCACAATATGCACCTTTTGAATCCATTACCAAACTATAAATTTGACTGATTGAGTCTCTAATGAACCATGTGAAAAACTTAAAAAGAAACTTGATTCTCTACTTGATATATGGCATGATATTTCTCCAGCTAAGCTAAAGCAAAATATAAGAGGGAACAAAAAAAAATCCAATAATTATTTCTTTAAAATTGTATATTTATTCTTACATGTTTAAATTTCAGTCACCTTCAAAGTACTCTCCATCTGATGCAATATATCTCTTGAGATTTTTTCCACTGCTCAAAATAGTTTTTGAACTTGTTGATTTTGATGCATTATAGTGTCTCTACCATTCTTTGTTTCACCTCTTCCACATCAGCAAAACATTTTCCTTTGAGAACTTTTTTCATCCTGGAAATAAAAAAAAAAGTTACTCAGGATGAGATTGGGTGAATAGGAAAGTGGGACACAAGGGTTATGTCATTTTTTTTTTTTTTTTTTTTGCCAAAAACTGCTGAACACTCAGCGTGGTGTGGGCACGTTGTTTGGGTAAATCATCCATAATGAAATGGGCAAATGTGTTGAGAGAACAACAACAAAAAATTCAGTCTTCAGGTTAGCGGGGGCATTTCGAATAAGTCGATCAGGAATTCAAACAGGAGTTGACGCATCCTGTGGAAACATGCAAGCATATTCTCTCCCACTAGTTAGTAATATATCAGGCCCTCTCCATTGGCCTGTGAGAAGATCCTTCCATTTTACCATAGGTTTAACATTTCCTTCTGGGTTCCAGTGTCTACCATAGCTGAATTGCCTGAAGAATTCAAATTTAAATGGTTTATAACAAATAAAGCATGATTTAAAACATGATGAGGAGAACTATACCTAAACTCCCCCTCTTGTAATTTATGTATTTGATATTTTAAAGTTTGATGGGCTCTTTCAACTATGGCTTGACCCTGTGGGTTATAAGGAATTCCTGTGAAATGAAAAATATTAAATTGAGAACAAAACTGTTGAAAAGATTTTGATGTATATGCAGGACTATTGTCAGTCTTAAGTTGTTTTGGCATACCTAGTTGTGAGAAACAAAAAAATAAATGTTGCACCACGTCCTTGTAAGCTTCTCCAGTTCTTGCTGAGGCTGAAATAACATGAGAAAACATATCCACAGTAACATGCACATAAGACAATTTTCCAAATGTAGGTACATGAGTTACATCCATTTGCCATAATACATTAGGTTTTAATCCTCATGGATTAACTCCTGCTGGAACATTAACAAAAGTAGGACATGCTGGACAATTCTTGACAATCTGCCTTGCTGCTTCCCTAGGTATCTGAAATTCATAACGTAAAGCAGTAGCATTTTGATGTTGAATATTATGAGATAGTTGAGCTTGAGTGACTGCCTCTGTCTCCAAAGTTGCACAGATGGCAGGTTTTGTTAAATTATCAGCCAATTGGTCACCCTCATGTAGAGGTCCCGAAAGGCCAGAATGAGATCTGACATGGCCAACGAAAAATTGTTCTTTTCTAACATGAATCAGTTGTTGCAGTTGTATAAGCAATTCCAAAATTGTAGTTTTACTAACCGGAATAGTTGCTGTCTCAATATGAGGAAACAGCCCTTGAACATAACGAGAATCAGTATACAAGTTAAATCTCTTGTCTTTTAGAGCAGTAAAGGCATCTAAGACAGCTCTTAATTCTGTTTTTTGTGCTGAAGCCTCTGAAGTACTTAAAACATGAAGTTTGTCATTAATTACTGCCACTGCTTTAACATTAGAAAAGCCATCAGTAAAAACCAATACTGCTCCCTGGAGGGGGACTAAGGAACATGCATGAGGAATAATTATAGGATTACATTTCACAAACTGCAACAATGGATTTCTAGGCAAATGAAACAAAATTTGTCCTCTAAAATCAATCAAAGTCACTTGCCAATCATCATTAGTTTGCAACAAGATTTGAAACTGAGTTTTGTCATATGGGATGATGATATTATCCACATCTTTTCCAAACAATTCCATGCTTCTCTGTCTTCTTTTGATTATTAGCAAAGCTACTAAGTACGGATAAGATGCTAAAACTTTTTTAGAGGAAACCAGTAAATGTAACCACTCCATAGGTCCTTCCTGCCACAAGCACCCTGTTGGAGTATGAGAAGTAGCCAACACAATTAATTCCCATGGTAAATCATAACTTACTCTTTTCATCCTTTGGGACTCAATGGCCTTTTCCACAAGAGTTAAGGCCTCTTTAAGTTCAGCAGGGGAGTGTCTTTATTTTTGGCCGGAATTTTAGAGAAATTGTGCTGTGGATTTAAAGTATCTCGGATAATATTCCATAAAGCTAAGGCATACAAAATGCAAAAGGCAAACAATTGGTTCCTCTATTGGACAATATGTTCAAAATACTAGTAGACATGTTCCTTTCTTTAGATTCACTCTGGCCCATGATTCTATCATGGCTCTTAAACTTCTCACCCTTCCTTGCTCTGCCTGTCTCTACAGAGGGGTCCGCGGCACCTGGGTGAGGTCCTATCCATCCTGAAAAAGAAAAAGAAAGCTTACCTTGAGGTCCCACATGCAGGCGCCACTTGCCGGAGACCAGCTCCAACCGGCTTCAGGGTACCCCAAAGGTGGAGACGGCTTTGGCAATTGAGGGGAAGAAGAAAGAGAGAAAGAGAGAGAGAGAGAGAAAGAAAGAGACTGGACCCCTGTCTAGTGCAGAAGCCGATGTGTGTTATTGGGAATTACAACTGGTCTTTTATACACAAAGTCAGATGTGGGAGGGGCGTCCCCCACCCACCAGAAACCTTAATCCATGAAAACTTAATCAATGATTGCCTTTAAACCCTTTTCATATGATAATCTTAAAATCCCATAACAAAGGATAACCTAATCCGTGACTGACATATTCTATAAACCTTTTTCATCCTAAACTGATTGATTTATGCCAAGTTAAACAATTCTATAGAAGCTTAAATATTTACTTTACAAACAAAAGTGGCCCATCCCAGAATGTTTGGAATGTGGCCCAGTCCAAAGTTTGCAGTGGGCTACCTGCAAGTAACCCAGTCACATTCTTTCAACAAAATGGCTATCTTCTAAAACTGTATTCTACAATTTACACCTTCAGTAAATCCTAAGATCATGACCCAGAAGCCTGTGACCAATACTAGGCTCTTAGATGTGACACGAGTTTGAATTATAAGTTGTGTGAAAGCCAAAACTGCAGTTTGTGGAAGAATGGGAACAATGAGCTTCTAAAGTTAGCTTGTGTTTGTCCTGATCAGAGTTTCTATGTTTTGGGCTCACAGGAGCTTAATCTGGTTAGTGCTGAGTAGAAAGGGGGAGGAAATGGGGTCAAATAGCTCCCGAATGCACCCTAGTGGTCTCGGGGTCAACGGCCCTTCCTGATCCCTAACTCTCAGTGGGCCTCCATGGCTGGCTCCCAACAGTTTCACCTCTTCCACATCAGCAAAACATGTTCCTTTGAGAACTTTTTTCATCCTGGAAATAAAAAAAAAAGTTACTCAGGATGAGATTGGGTGAATAGGAAAGTGGGCACAAGGGTTATGTCATTTTTTTTTTTTTTCCAAAAACTGCTGAACACTCAGCATGGTGTGGGCACGTTGTTTGTGTAAATCACCCATAATGAAATGGGCAAATGTGTTGAGAGAACAACAACAAAAAATTCACTGAAGCCAAACACAGCTTCTCACAACAACCCTAGCTGGTACGCCGATGCCTATGGGTTTCTAGAACACTTAACCTAGCTGGGGAAACCTGTATGATAAGGAGCCCACTCTCCAAGGAAAAATTTTGGCTTTTTTTGTAGGGGGGAGGTCCTCCCTTATATATTGTATAATTCTCAGAAAATGTTTTCTTCCTGAATGTGTTCATGGCATACAGACATTGGGCAAGTTTTTTGTATAACTTAGGAAAACGTTTGGATTAACATCAATCAGGACAGTGTTTAAGAAGTCAACATAAAGAGTCAGGCAGAGCTAGTATCAATTTTATACCTCCACTTTTATTAATAATGTGATCTTGGACAAATTATCCAATTCTTCTGTCATTCTGAAAGATGTAAAGATTAAGGAGGTTAATGAATATAAAAATCTGTAGCATAATGCCTGCTAATAAAGCACATTTAAATGATAGCTACTGTTTTTATTCTATCAGTGAAGGCATGAATTGAGAAGAAAGCTAAAAATGTCCACTAAATCTGATAACATTTCACTAATGTCCAGGATGCTGGTGTTGGTCTGAAATTTTTGCTGAGTATGAAAACTCATATTTTGTTTTCTTTTTATTTGCTTTCTTTCACAGGTCTTTTGGGAGTTACCTAGAAATGGTCCTTGCTGGTGATAGATTAATGTTAATTGTGCAAATGACCTATGTATTGCTATTAAGCAGACTTTATTTTGATTGAGCTAAATAGCCTGAATAACTCAATATTAATGGAACAGGATGTTAAAACATACCCAAAGCTATGCTATCAGATATCAGATATCTAAGAGTGTTGTAAAACTGTCTTATCTGATAGAACCTGCAAACATGGGGTGGATAAGAACCAGCCAGATGTCTCTGATACAGCTAATTTATATTGATAGTAAAATTTGAGGAAGGATTATCTCTTGTGTTCTGTAAGTCTTATCTTCCTAACTACTCCACAGGGAGAAACTAGTGTGAAGAAGCTGGAGGTGCTTCCTCTTTGCTTCTACTTAAAATAATGTGAACAGAATCATGGAGAGAACTTGAAATGAATCCCCTGATGTTGAGGGGTCACAGTAGACTAGAGTCTGATTTCTATCCAAAAACCCCAAAGGACAAGAGATGGATAATTAAGGGTTGACAAACAGAGGGAAAAAAACACACTTGGATCATAGTTTAGTCTCAGAGTCTGTTGGGGCAGAAGATGGGCAAATGTTTTCTGTGGTTTCAATATAGACAATTAGTAAGTGAGAGCTAATATGGGGTGCAGGGTGGAGTTTAGTGATTAAATCTTGTTCAGAAAGACTCTCCTGGAGGAGTGACAAACATGAACAGGGACAAACTGGCAGCAGATTTCTAGATTCTAAAAGAGTTGCTATAGGAGGGAATGATGAGCAGAAATAAAAATGTATTTGCCACAATCAGTGGAGCAGGAGGAGGGAAATAACCCAAAATAAGAGAGAGTTCATCTCCAAAGGACCAACAAAACTTTCAGGAAGAGGTAGAATCTGCAGTAAGAACTGCCAGGCTTAGAGGCTGAGAAAAAGACAAGTAAACCACATATACTCTCCACAACCTCCACCCAGCTCCTACATGCTGTTACTGTTAAGTAAGTATTATCTGGATGTAGACATTCTGGTTTCTGAAGGGAGGATGTGTTTTGTAACTTAAAATAACATTGAATTTTGAGTTGTTGTTCAATGTGTGTAAAATGACAGTTACACAAGACGAGTAAGCTCCAGAGATCTGCTGTACAACATTGTGCCTATGGTTAATATTAAGGCATTGTGCCATTAAAAATTTGTTAAGAGTGTAGCTATCATGTTAAGTGTTCTTAACACACACACACACACACACACACACACACACACACACGCACACACACAATCAAAAGAAACAAACAAACAAAACACAAAGGGACACAGAAAACTTCTAGAGGTGATGAATATGTTTATTATATTGATTGTGGAGATTAGAGCATGAGTGTGTATGTGTATGTGTATATATATATATATATATATATATATATATATATATATATAAATCTCCAAGCTCACCAAATTGTGTACATTAATTATGTGCAATTTTGTATGCCAATTATACTTCAATAAATCTGAAAAATCTAATATTGGAAATTTTTTAAATTAACCATAATTTCATGGAACTGTCTACATTTTCATTGCAGAGACAGGAAGAGTACTTCTGTCATTGGACAAAGGCAAAGGGACAAAGAAAGACTTAATAAAGCTATTTTATTAATAATATAGTGCTAGTATTTATTTATTTTAATAAATAACACTGTGCTATGCTCTTTTCCCACATTCAGTATTCCTAACAATCATGTGAGATAAGCACTGTTAGCCTTATTTTCAAGTGGCCAATTGAGGTTCTAAGACATTCAATTGTTATAAATGGCAAGTTGAAGTTGGGGTCCCAACTAGCATGACTCTAAACTACAGTTCTTTCCAAAATATCACAAATCTAAGCCTAATTTACTTCTAAGTAGAACTTAGAGCTCTAGAAAGAATCACAATTATTTTAATATGGAAACCTTTTGATCAGAATATTATAAGACCATGTAATCATGTTCATTGCTTTCTAGAGTGAAGCTGGTTTAAATTTTCTAATATATCTTATATAGTCACCCCAAAACTGATTTGATAAAAGTGTTCAGTTTTCAGCTGTACAAAAAATGACAAATAACAATAAGCATTATTAGAATACTTAAAATTGGTCTAAGCAGAAAATATCCTTGAGAAGGTCTTCCTCAAAGGCAGACAAAATTCCCTAGTTTGATTATGTATTAAATTAATTTATCCATCAATTTATCAATTAAAGCAGCAGAAACCAAAGCAGTGGGTCATCTAAGAAAGAGAAGGTGAACAATTTGAGGAACCAATTAATATAAGATTCTCAGAGGCTTTTGACAATTTTTTATTTAATTTGGGTTTTCTTTGTCAAAAAAATCTGGATATAGGTAAGAAGAGATGATTCAGAAGGATTATTACAGGAATGGTGAGTGGAACATGCAAAAGGAGGAGGAAATCTTGCTGACCAGAAGGTCAGCAATGTCTCAAAAGTAAGGCATAAAAGGATTTTTTTTTTTGTAAAGATAGAGGAAAAAAAGGCGTGTGATAAGCAAGAAGAGCGGTTACAGAGAGTCAATGAGAGAATTTTCATTTCTGATGTATGTAAGCCTATTCCCTGGAAGGGTCATTAAGGAGGACCTGAGGGTCTGCCAAAATTTAAGGGTTTGGGGGAAGGATAATTAAACAAAGTGTTGTCAACAATCATGTTGTCACATTGATCAGTAGGGACACAACAGTTCAGCTAAGCAATGATGAGGGGGAAATGAGAATTAGGAAGGTCTGTGTCTAGTCTTCAAGCAAGAGAGTGCAGTGAATCTTATCTACATTCTATGGGGAAAGGTGTTTCTTTGAAGTAAGCAAGTCATTTTCAGAACATAAAAGGATGAGTGTGTTGCTGGGTCTCTGTGTCTGTTACCAGTGTTCTGGGTGGGGTCCTTGACTACATTGCAAATAAGAATTTCAGAGCAAGTTGAAAGTAGCAAGGCAGCTAGCAAGTTTATTAAAAGTGAAGGCAAGCCGGGCTCAGTGGCTCAGCCTGTAATCCCGCGCCTTTGGGAGGCTGAGGTGAGTGGATTGCCTGAGCCCGCAGGTTTGAGACCCACCTGGGCAGTGAGACCTCATCTCAACAATAAATCAAAAAATCAGCCGGGCGTGGTAGCGCATGCCTGTAATTCCGGCTACTTGGAAGGCTAAGGTGGAAGGGTCGCCAGAGCCCAGCAGGTCGAGGTTGTGGTGGCTGGGAGTGGCCACTGCACTCCAGTCTGGGAGACAGAGTGAGACTCCAACTCAAAAACAAAACAAAACAAAAACCTCAAAAAAAAGTGAAGGCAACAGAATAGTACACACTTCAGTGTAAAGTGTGAGTGAACACATGTAAGTGTTACACCAAGGGTTTTGGCTTGTGGTTTCTGTAAGCTGCAATAATGGAGTGGAATATTCCATTAAAGGGATGGATTTTTCTAAGAAATAGATGGCAATTTCTGAAATTGGGGTGTTACCCAATTTATTACTATAAATGGCAGAATAGGAACTGCCATGGTGCTGGAGGGTGTGTCATTTAATATGCTAATTAGCATATCATGAAGGTAAAAGAGGGTCACGGTTACCTTAGGTTAACCTTGGCTATTGATGTGCATGTTTCAGGGGGGCTCTAAACTAGTTCCTGCCTTGATAGTCGACTTTTAACCACAAACACCCTGAGAAAGAAGATGTAGGGTATAGCAGGCATGTTGGGTGAGAGATAGATTCTTAAGAGTTTTTTAAAAATTTTATAGCAGCCTTGAAAATGGGCAGGTTTGAAAGTTTCCACAGGTTTCTGACTTTTCCTACAGCCCTAATATTTCCCTACTCGAATCTGTTTACTCTATCATGTAAATTATCTATCCTGGCTTTTTTCCCAGGGCACAGGGCTGAGGTAAAACTCAACATTGTCACTTTAAAGATCTGTATATTGGTAAGTGCCAATCTACATTATATAGCCAAAAGCAACTTCATTTTAGAAAATCTCTACAACTATTTTTTAGAAATCATCAAACCATCAGTTTTATTTAATGCTACAATTCAGTAATTTTAATGTGGGGTGCCATCCACATCAATTGATTTACTTATCTCATCTGAATACTAATAGGTAATGTACTAATAGTAGTTTCCATCTATTGATTTTTTTATGCCAATTATTGTTCAGAGCTTTATATCCTTTATTTTCTTTCATCTCCATAGCTACTAAGTTTCAGTTACAATGACCAGGACTATTTTCAGTTATGAAAAATTACATGTAGAAAGGCCCGGGTTCCTAAAGCTAGTGATGTAATCCACATCACTTTGAGTCCAAAATCCTGCCCTTAATTGTTACAGCTTACTACTCCCCATAATTCATAGAGAGGGTGGGAAGTCTTTGTCTCTTGTGTTCCTTATGCTATAAAATTGCGCTTATTTAAGGCTAGTGTCAATGGGTGTGTCTTTGTCTTTTAGATGCTAGGTTTTATATTTATCAGTTAACGAGGGCAATGCCATTTGAAAATACATAGTTTTACAATTTACACAGCTATCTATGAGATCTAATTCCACAGACTGGGTAGTTAAAACAATAGGAATATATTTTTCACGGTTCTGGGGTCTATGAGGTCCAAGATTAAAGTCCTGGGAAATTCAGTTTCTGGTGAGGCCTCCCTTCCAGCCTTGTAAATGACCTCCTTCTCCTTACTGTGTCCTCACATGACAGAGGAAGGGAGAGAGGAAGGAAGGGAGGGGTGGCGAGAAAAAGAGAGAAAAGAGCTCCCTAATGTCTCTTCTTATAAAGACATTTATCCTATAGGATCAGGGCCTCATGAGTAAGACCTCATTTAACTTTAATTATCTTCTTATAAGGCCTATCTCCAAATACAGTCACATGAAGGGTTGGAGTTTCTAAATACAAATTTTCAGTGAATTAATTTTATGCCCACAACTGGGTATAAGTTGTGGAAACAAAAGGATCAATAACTATGAGTTTATTTTTTTCTTAGAACAATTGAAAAGGCTAAATTACAGTAGCCTTAATATACAACATTTTGATTATTGCTTTCAGATAATTTTTTGAATAGTATTACCAGATAGAACATACTATGCAGCTATCTCACATTTCAGCTCGTAGCATTCACTCACTTAGCCTACCCAAGCCCATCAGTCCAGCCTGTACTTCTTCCAACATACTTCATATTTCTGTGAATTTTACCAATTACTCTCCTTTGTGTACTTTTCTTTAAAAAAAAGTTTCATTCATAGTTGATGAGTATTTCTGGACAATCAATATTGAGTGCTCTCTGAAACAACAATATTAGCTTTCTAATTTAAACTATTCCGTTTCTCCCTATGATTTTAATAAACACTGTTTAGACACAAGTCTCAATGCCAAAAACTAAATAGTAAAGGCAACTCATTTTTAAAAGTGTTTAGACAATACTTTTTTTTTTTTTTTTTTGAGTTGGATCTCACTCTGTCGATGAGTGCAGTGGGCTCCCAGCCACGCAGCCTCAACCTGCTGGTTGGCATCCTTCCGCTCAGTTCCAAGTAGCCGGAATTACAGGCATCCTAATGCCCAGCTGATTTTTTTTGATTATTTAGAGATGATCTCGCTGCCCATGGGTCTCAATCCAGCTCAGGCAATACTCACCTCAGTCAAAGGCGTGGATTACAGTTGAAACCAAGGTTAGACAATACTTTATTTTACATGATTTGGCTAATGGGAAATAACTGCCTCAAGAAATAAAGAAATGAAGAAAGAAATAATTGGTGAAGGGTATCCCAAATTATAAGGGTAGAAAAAAGAATTAGAAAGCAAAGCAATTTCCAGACAGAGGGTTGAGTATGAGGGGAGGGGACAAAACCTAGCTTTATTATATATAAAATGTGCATGGGGGTATAAATAGAAGCTAACCTTAAAATCCTCAATCAGACAAAACATTAGCTGATTTTCATCATTCTTATCTTTTTCCCACTCACAATCTCTATGTTCACATTCTGGACCGTTTGACAAGACTATAGTTATTTCCTTTGTTCTCATAATCAAGATAATAACTGGTAAAATTTTTTCTAAATCTCTCTGCAATGGAAAATACAGATTAATTTTTGCCATAATCATAAAGTCTTTAGAGTCAGTAATTGACCACAATTATCCTCTATCCTCTGTCAAATGTATTTTAGTAAGTGAGTGCAAAGTTCTAGAACTACAGACCCAAACTTTGGTTATTGGTTAAATTAGCAATAAAGCATAGTGTCTTTTCTTCTGTGATATTTTAGTTTTGTCAGGTAGTTAGAGAAGATACTGTGAGATTGCTTATTGCTATAGAGCTTGTGCTCATTATTAGACTACTTTGGGTTCAGAAGTTTTTATGTAGTCAATAGTTTTTCAGACTTCTTGAGATATTTCATCTTATACTATGTAAGAGTAGTGTTCCTAAAATTCACAATCTAGGTTTCATATTTATCAGCTAAAAAGGGCAAAGTCACTTGAAAATACATAATTTACAATTTACACAGGTAACTATGAGATCTAATTAATATCTGAATTTTGTTTTGGGGATGAGAAGAATGTTGCACAAAATAGGAATTTTTTTTATGGTTTACATCCCACTATTTCAAATGTAAGAAATTCACATTACAACAGAAAGTAAATATATTAGATATATAATTGTGTTATAAGAGGTTTGTAGTAAGCCACCAAAGTTAAGACATATGATTATGCCTATGAGAAATATGCACACAAAACTTATTGAACACTAGTGGGTAATTAGAGAACAAAGACACCTGACATATCAATGCAAAACTGAATATTTTTTTTATTTTCATCAATGAGTCCAAGAAGCTTTAGTAGGAATCATAGAAGTTATCCTTTTGTTTCTACCATTATCCAGACACTTCCATTTACAGCAATGAGTGATGGTTGAGTATACCTTTTCCCTACTTTTCACTTCACTTTAGTTATTTCTGTCTTCTTCCTCTGCCACAATGTGATGTGTCAGAAATAAATACTGCTCTTCACTGAGACCCAGAGAGCTACTGCCACTTGCAGTTAGATTCATGCATGCACTAATGATCTAACTCCCGATGTGAAATACTACTAGTTGACTACATCTCAGAATAAAGTTGATGCTCATCAAAAAAACTCATGCCACCATAGAAGACTGGAACCAATGTCTGCCTCAGACATTAGCCTACAGCTAAAATGGTCATCAAAGGATAAGACAGTAAATATATTTCAATTGTTATGAAAATCCAGAATAGCAGATAGAGTCTATGGAGATTAATCTCTTGAAGATTAACAGATAGCACTGATGTAGAGAAAGCCATTACTGATGAGTGATGTCTCATTGGTATGGTTGGGGACTTCAGGCATGTATACCATATAGTCAAACATTAATGATCGGCTCATGCCACATACTGAGCATCTCTTACTTAGGTGTTAAGTAGGCAGATGGTCTTAAGTTAGAGACAGAAATATTTGCCAGTGCCCTGGTAAACTGCCTAACAGATACTTGGAGATCAATCTCTTGTGGTTAACCACCAATGATATGGAACGCTACTGCTAAGAACTCAGGCCACCAACCCAAACCACTGCACCACTCAGTATTGTCCAAATATCTGGTCACCACTGACTGAATATTTGGAGCTTCACTTCCCTCAGTTATCAAAATATGGGTACTTTCCTGGTATTTCTGATAATAAGCTAAAAGATCACTTTCTAGAACCAGTGGGGATTTATTTCTACCAAGGGAGAGCAGAGCGGCATGGTAGGAACATCAATGAACAGAGTCAGGATTTGGGGTTCCAGTCTTGGGTTTGCTACATTCCACATGGTAAATGGTGATGATAATGGTGATCTAATCTATTTATAGCATTACATGAGTATCCAACATCAAGATAAGTGAGAAAGCCGATTACAGTGAAGAGAAATGACTAAGAAGGGGAATGAATACTAAAATATATAATTTTTACAGCAGAGCTATTAGGTTTTGGAATTCCATTATCATCGTTATAATTTAATTTAGAGTTACAAAAAGATATTCATACATGACATCACCTGACACTTTCATCACACATACTTAGCACCATGAATTAATCATTATTTGAACTGCTATGAGAATATAGGAGGCACAGATGCATATTTAAGTCTTCCAGTATTTTAAGAGCTGTAATTCCTTATCGAGGGTTTGTAAAACTACTGCTACTGAGCCATGCCTGACCCCTCTGTTTTTGTACAATTTTACTGGAACGCAGGGACACTCATTTACATATTGTCTTTGACTATTTTGACACTAAAACTGCAGAGTTGAGTAGTTGTGACAGAGGCTATGGCTTATAAAACCTAAAATATTTGCTATCCAGCCTTTTACATAAAAAGTATGCTGACCTCAGTTCTGTACTATCAACCTCAGTCAAAAAGCATCAGTTTTTTGTAGTTTTAATGTTAAAATGACTTCCCAGGGAAAATAAAAATTAGTCTACAGTGAAAGAAGAATGCTCACACTGTTAAGCCATAATCAACATACTGGTGGAAATTAAAGCCATTGATTGCAGGGAAAATTGCAAATAAGCAAGAGATTTATTCAAAACAACAACAAAATAACATTTGTCTATTAATATTGAGAATATATTATATTAATTGTGTATAAAGAGTTTGCTGCTTTTGGACTCAAATACTTGACTGAATGGATGAGAAAGGAGCAAATTTCTTTTGGTCTATTTCTGTAATGAAAACAATAAACATTAACCCATAAGCTAGAAAATATTATGTAAAATAAAATCAGTGTTTTAAAGTGATTCTTACGAGTGAAAACATATTTGCATAATAATAAAATTTCAAATCTAGTTTTCAGTCAACATTATTCAGCAAATGTATTAAATTTTCTTTACTTGATTTTGACTTGGGGAGGTCCGATTTGGCGTCTTTTTCTTTTTCTAATTCAGTGTGTGATGTGAGCTAGAAGGTTAAAGGTGGTCTTTAAAATGATGAGATATCTACTAAGACATCATTTATGGTCTAATGGTCCATTGTGTTAGTTAACTTCAGTCAGGGTCCTCAGAGGAGAAATTTGATTGGGATATTATGTTAGATTTCTCCTTGTAGCTCACCTGAGGACAGAATCACAATGTCTTCCTTGTCAGATACTAAAGCAGGAAGAATGTGAGTCATTTCCTCCTGGTTCCCTGATCTTTCACTCTGATGGGTCTCTATCTCAAGTTTGTTTTTGTGTCTCTGGTTCTACCAGCAGGAAAATAAAGCTACTCCAACCTGACTTTACTGAGTCCCCAAATTATACCTATTCTTAATTACCTGTAGCTTTCTTAGTTTGTTTTTTTAAGTTAGTTCCTCCCTGTTTCTTACCTATTTTGCCATTTTGAATTTATTTTTATTTTTTTGTGTGAATAAACATAAACTTGCTTAATTCTCCATATTTATATTTCTTTGCATTTTAGCTCTAATTTACGATCAAGTAATGCCTTTTTGGGGGGGATCTGAAAGATTTATGGAAGATGGCCTCCCAATTTTACATAGCAGATTGTTGAAGAGTATAAAAGAGTTTTTCAAGTAGATTATTTTGTCATCATCATTCTGCTTGTATCCTAAGAGACAGTTTAGCACAATGGTTAAGAACTACAATGCTCAACCAGTGTGCAAATCCTGGCTCAGAGTAGTTACTTCTGTACAAAGTTATTTACTTTCTCCATTCTAAATATCTACATCTAAAATGTGGACATAATAACAGTACTTTATACCTATTTTGAGGAATAAATTAGCTAATGATTATAAAAGACTTAGAACAATGTCTGGTTAAATATGTTTATTAGTGCTAAGATGGATGCAGACTCTGGTCATTTTTTTTTTTTCAAAGACTTTTGGTCTCTTTTCCCTAAAGGGTCCAAGGGAACTGGTGTGGGGTACTGATATGGAGTGGGGAAGACAAATCCCTTTTCTAACACTGAGAATGTTACCCAGAGCTATCCAATGATATGTAAGGGGATATAAATTGAATGGCTTCTGGAAAGAATTTCTGCCCTTATTAAAGTGGGAGAGCTTAAGGAGAAACGCTTGTACCATTTCCTGTCTCACGCCTTTGAAGGGAATGGAAACTGTGATGCTTGGAGCGGCTGTAGCTATCTTGTGACAAACAGGGAACACACAGATAATCACAGATGTACCAGTCACTGTCACTTTGGAACTGCTGAACCAATCCAGCAAATATTGATTTGTAGCGTTTTTGTCATGTGAGGAAATAATCTCCTATTTTTAGGTCCATTTTTGTCACAATTTTCTCTTCCTTATAGCCAAAACATGCTCCTATTATGAATAATCATCTCTTCTACATAACGATATTTGCTTTGTGAATGTATGGATCTCTTCAGAAGTGCATTCAAATACTGGATGAAAAATATTTGCACTGGTATTTCTGAAGTACATATTTAATGATAAATATTATTATTGGTGGTTTTTAAGTCTCATTTCAAAATAACATGTAATATGCTATTTCTTTTTAGAGAAATTCAAGTGTTTCAGTAACTGAATAAGAGATTATTACAAAACAAAGTGTGTCTTTCTCAAGGGTGAGCTTGGAACAAAGTCCATGCATCCAGAGATTGACTCTGTTGGTCAAGGAATACTCATACACCAGGATAGTGTGAATCCACCTTGGTTCTCTTGTTTACACTTCAATAAAATCCAGATGAAATCTATAAATATTTGCATGTGTTCTTGAAACATTTTTAGGAAAAGAAATTTAATATTTTTTAACCTGGCAACATGTATGGACTAAATTTAACATCATGAAACTTTTTCTTAAAAAGAATAAAGATAAAAGATATATCTATGAGGATGTAAATGAAGAAAAAAATAAAATCTTCTAGTTTTCTTGAAGGACCAGAAGCAAGATCAACTTTGTAAAAATTATGGCTGTTAAATATGAATAGTTTCTCTTCGTCTTTCATGGATGCCTTAGAAAGGGCATGGAGAAAAGTCAGGCCAGTTTGATGTTATTTTAGTAAGTGTTTTATATATATCTTAAGGATGTTCCATGATTAGGAATTGCTGGGTTACACTTTTTTTAGCTTTTAAAAAAATTATACAGACAATACATGAAAATTGACTTATTATAAAAATGACCAAATGATGTAAGAAAAAATTCTCATTTCTCTCCATTCTCACTTTCACTCTAGTCTCCAAAAATAACAAATATTTGTTATTAGGTTAATGAGTAGGCATCAGATTTATTTTTCCCATGATGTGTACTGCATAGGGATACATGTATACTGCACAGGAAAAGTGTATATGGGCATGTGTGTATATCTGTGTTGGGTGGCTGTTTACTTAAATTACTTTCATATTCTCTGTATTTTATTTTATTAGGGTTTTTCTGCAACTTTTTTCAAGTAACAATATCTTTTAAAATATCTTTCTTCATCAGTATATGTAGATAAATCCAATTATTTTAAAGGTCAGCACTATGATGTGCAGTCATTTATTTAAATATTCCTATCGAATATACCAGTCTCTCAAAACATTCTGTTGTCTGTCTTGTTACAATAGTTGCAATAGATCAAAAGTCTCTTTAAATTAAGGATATTCTCCCAGCTAGAATTTGGAGACCCATCCTCTCTCATCTTCATAAATTCTCCTGTATCATCCATTTCTTTCTCTCTTCCAAAATCACTAATACCATTTATGTTTTCAAATGTAATGGTCAGTTATTTGTTTCTGGCTTGACATCTTAGGAGGACTCTCCATGGTTAAAATTATTTTCTTTTCTTGCCTTCCAAGATACTCTAATGGCTTTCCTCTTACTTGCTGATCATACTATCTCAAACTCCTTACTTGTTAGAGTGAAATTTTTAAAACATTAATTGCACCATATCACTTTCCTTCTCAAAGTCTTTCAAAGGCTTTATAGCATATTCACATCCAGACTCTTTATCCTGAGCTAAAGTCCCTACAAAATTTGACCTCCACCACTACTATGCACTCATTTCATGCCACTTTTCTTCCCTACAAACCAACCTCAAATATCTTACTTCTTTTTTGACCATGCCAATGTTGCAATAAAATTAGAATCTTTATACTCCTAGGAGTGATTTTGACACATATATTTTCATAGTTGGTATGGCATGCTATATTTAAAGGCCTGTTATTTCCACTCTCTAATATAATTCTCTCCCTTTGAGTATGAACTGAAATTAGTGATTTGTTTTAAATAACTAGAATACAGCAAAAAGTGCAGAGATGTCACTTCTGAGACTGGATTACAAAAGTCTGTAACTTCCATTTTGAAAGCAGACTTGTTTCATTGCCTTCTTGTCTTATATTCTTTGACAAAACTAGCGGCCTTGTTGGAGGGACCCATGTGGTCAGAACTTGAAGGCAATCTCTGGCTGACTGCCAGTGAGGAATAAGACCCTCAGTCCAACGACATGTCAGCAACTGAATTCTGCTAACAGCCATAGGAGCTTAGAAAAAGATTCTTCCCTAGTTGAGTCTTAAGATGAGACTGCAACCTTGTCCAACATCTTGATTCTAGCCTTGTCATAGGTTATGAAGCAAAAGACCCCAAAAATTATACCTGGATTTCTAAATATTTGAGATGATAAATGTCTTGTTTTAAGTCACTATGTTTGGAGGTTTATTACTCAGACTTGATTACTGATATGACTGGCTGCTTCTTATCACACAAGTATCAATCTAAATAGCAAATAATTAGAAACATGGTTCTTGACAGCCCAATCAAAAATTGCTGCCAAATCCTCACTAACATATCACTCAGTATCCACTCTTTATAGCTTGTTGTTATCTTATAGCAAAAACTGCTAGCTGAAACCATATATCTCTTCTCTTTTTATTAATACAACTGCTGGACCTATGAATTCTCAGAAGAACAAAAAGCACTATAATTTCTAGCTTCCTCTGTAGTTTGTCATTTCTTTATGATAAGATTCTAGCTAATGGTACTAAGGGAACATGGTGTGTGAAACTTCCAAGATACACATCCCTTCTTTTCACCTTTTGTCATTCCTGATTGAAATGGCTCAAACTCCATGTAGAACCCTGAGGATAGGGTTACATGTGGGAATAGTAGAGATGGCTGCAAGTAACTGTTCTCCATATCACTGTTGTCAGTAAAATATCCTTGAACCTATCTAGACTTTGACATAAGAAAAAAACAAACTCCCTTGTTTAAGTCAATATTATTTTGGATTTCTATTACACCAAGTCAAAACTAAACCTATATCTAATATATTTATTAGATTTTGTTTCCTACTATTTTGCTTATGGACCCTTGTCTCCCTTGGTGACTGTTACATAAGATCTCCATCCATTTATACTCCATGATGGACAATGAATATTTTTGTAATCTCTACGATGGATAATATCTTACCTCCACTTTTTATTGGTTCAGCTACTGTGACTAGAACAGTGTTTGACATGCAGCAGACATTCAATTAACACTTGTGAAATAAATGTAGTACATAAATGGTCATTTAGACTGACTTAACTTTTTTTCTATTATGGGGAGTGTAACACTGAAAGCTCTTGTATATACATCTCTGTGCAATGATGAGTGTTTGTCCTAAGAAGCAGTCTTGCTCGATGAAAGAATGCATAAGCCGGGCTCGGTGGCTCAGCCTTGTAATCCCGCACCTTTGGGAGGCTGAGGTGAGTGGATTGCCTGAGCCCGCAGGTTCGAGACCCACCTGGGCAGCGAGACCTCATCTCTACAATAAATCAAAAAATCAGCTGGGCGTGGTAGCGCATGCCTGTAATTCCGGCTACTCGGAAGGCTGAGGCAGAAGGATCGCCGGAGCCCAGCAGGTTGAGGCTGCGGTGGCTGGGAGCGGCCACTGCACTCCAGTCTGGGCGACAGAGTGAGACTCCAACTCAAAAAATAAATAAAATAAAATAAAATAAAAAAGAATACATAAATTTGCAATTTATAATAACTGCTAAATTGCTTTCCAAAAAGTCTCTATGAATTTATACCTTCATCAACACTTTATTGATGGAATTATTTCCCCATTCTTTTGCCAAAATTATATATTACAAATCATGTTAGGCTTTGCCAGTCTGATGAGAAGATAGAACTCATGGAGATTTGTATTTCCCTATAAAAATATTCTATTTCTGCAAATCTACACAGATTCTTAATATACAATATATGCAAAGATTCTCTAGAAGGGATACACAATATGTGGTGTTTCCCACATTACCCATGGGACATTTTTTTGTTTTTGTTTTTTTCTTGATACATCTCAAGGTGTAAGCGTTAAGAATAGTAATACTCTCTGGGATATGTTAGCCTGGGTGACTAGAATGGAGTCTACAGTTTTTCCCTAAGTTTCCTGAAAACTAAGATGAATGTATTTGTGACTTTCCTCCAAAGGAATTCACTGAGAGAGGAGCAGCAGTAAGAAAAAATTATCTTCAGATTTTAATGTAGTAGGAATGAGCTTGACTTCATAACTAAGATATTACATTCAGGGATATGACTCTTGATTAAGGTAATGAGCCTCTCTAAGGAAGAAAAATACTCTTCCTCAGCATAAAGGCCAAGAAGAAAGTCCTATTTGTTTCATGCACTTTAATAGTAACAGGTTAACTAACTACTATGGGTTACCCTGGAGTGACGGGCTACCAGGACCCTGGAATTTCAGTGCGAAGCCAGGAGTTCTGAAGTTGGAATGCGTTAGTCACTCTAGCTTAGACTTCGTTTCCTTGGACTGATTATTTTTTGTAAAGTCATGCATGAGACTTATGTTAGAGAGAGGGGAAGAAACAAAGATTTGGAGGAAAGACTGTGAGACTGCAGTGTTGTTTGAAGAAAGGTTTGACCTGGCCAAAAGATACTTGTTAGAAGAATCTTCTGTCCAACAGGAATGGGCATCCACTAATAGCCTCATTGTGTTCAGGCATTAGATTGGAGGAGCCTGGGAGAAGTTTGGCCTTGGCATAAATGCAGTGATGGATCAGGAGTGGTGGTAATCATTCGTCTCTAACTCCTGCAGCCAGTCACCTTGGAAGAGATCTAAGCAGTGCGTTTCCATGCCTGTTGCACACATGATGATGTGGCATTCAGGAGGTAGACAGGTCAGTCTCTATCATCTGAGATAGCTTCACACTTCTCTGGTGTCTTGGTGGAAGTGCATAGCACCTACACACGTCCTTTCCAGAGTGATGGCTTTCCGAGTAGTCTGACTTCTCAGAGACTACTTGGGAGCATATTCCAGGAACAAGGCAGAAGCTGAATGGTCTTTCATGATATAGCACTGGAAGATACATAGAAGCACTTCTGTTATAATCTACTGGTTTAAAGCAGTCATTAGTTTGTCTAGGTAAAAGAAGAAGGAGCAAAGACCCCATTTCCCATGGGAAGAATATAAAGATATTTGTAATTATGTGTTAAAACAGCCACAATGGCCTATGCTTTTTGATTTTTCAGTGGACACACCTTCCACCCCATTCTTATCTCCAAAAGGAAATATGATTTAACTGTTACAGAGTTCATTCTTTGAGATCAAATGTGGAATTGAATCAAAGATCTACGACTTTAGGTTTGTTTCCCTTTTTTGGCCTTAAATTCATAAATGAAAGGAAATAACAATATTAAATTCACAAAATTATTGGGAAGACTCAATACGATGAGGCATGCAAGATTCCTGGTGCATAGAAAGTACTCAATAAATATTTAATGCAAATTCTGTATTTTTTCTCATTATTTATACTGTAGCATTACCAATTACATTTATTTGGGGACAAATAATTTTGAGTTTCTCCTGCTGTCTGAGGACAATTTTTGTGGACAGAATTCATCTATTGCACCATAGTGTCATAGAATTTCAGATCTAGAAGGCATGCATACCAATCAATTGAAGTTAATATTCAACAACCATTTGTTTAGCAGCTATTCTGGACTTGGCTAGGAGAGTCTGACAAAAACTCCAAATGGAAGAGGAAATAAGTTACAGGGATAAAACTGCTTTTGTAACGCTGTAAATGGATGTAAAGACTTGGCAAATGCAGCCCCACCTTTCCACTCCCCCCATTCCTTAGACCCAGTTGCTGACAGTGTGCTATGAGTGTTTCTCATGACCAAATGTGCCAGGCTGTTTGATAACAGTCACTCTGTGAATGTCCCCTGCTCTGGTTCCCTATGGATGTGGGCCAGGAGTGTCAAACACTGTGCTGATGGGCACTGAGCACCTCAGACAGGGAGTTATGCCAGCTTGCACAGAAAAAGGTCTGGCTAGGCCCTGCAACCAGATGGTTGGCCACTGGCCCAGCTACATTTTTTTCTTTATCCAATTTCTGGTCTGAATGTTACTGTTCCCAGGGGTGACCGGGAACTATAAATTTTGAGGCTTGTTGATGAGTTCTGAAAAGTATTGCATAAATAGATCTTATAAAGAGTAACGCATTCTTAAATCTCAGACAGTGTTAAGTGTTTTATAATATTATCTCATTTAATCCACCAAACTTCTGCAGTAGATGCTATTATAATTATATCTACTTTGCAGTTGAGGAAACTGAAGTTCAGGGATATGAAGTAAAAATTTTTGTAAAAACATTTTGAGTGAAACGCATTCACATGGCAACGTTGTGAATATTTTCTTTCTTAATAAATTATAATTCAATTAATGGGTTTTTGTTTTGTTCTTTAGAGTCTAGTTGGTAAAGAAATTATACATTAGAAATCCAATCTGACATAATTGGTGCTGATATTTAATCAGTTGTATAAAATATCATGTACTGTGTGATATCATACAATAGACACATGTGCAAACGTTGTAAATATAAGAATATAAATATTCTTTTATTCTTCAATCATTCAGCGCAAAGTCTTTTTTTAAAATTAAGTATGGATCCATTAAAAGAAGTTTCCCATTACCTTTTATTCATTAAAAAATACTCGTGTTGCATCATCTAAAATTTCTGGCTTTAGTTTTATAGAATCAGTATTTTATATTTTTAGGATTGTCTTCCCAAATTATTTAAAACTTTATTATACCCAGTTCTACAATAAATTTTTTTTTCAGAGTCCCACTCAGTCACCCAGGCTGGAGTGCAGAGGCGCAATCATGGCTTACTACAGCCTTGACCTCCCAAACTCAGGTGATCTTTCTGCCTCAGCCTCCAGAGTAGCTGGACTATAGGTGCTTGCCACCACATCTGTCTAATTTTTAAAATTTATTGTTATTATTATTATTATTATTGAGATGAAGTCTTACTATGTTGCCCAGGCTCGTCTCAAACTGCTTGGCTCAAGCAATTCTTCCACTTTGGCCTCCCAAATACTAGGATTACAGGAGTCAGCCTCAACATTTGACCTATTCTACAATAATTTTCAAGCCAAGTCACTTTGATGACATTTCCTGGAACATGCATAGCACCAATTTTCTACGTGTTTGAATAAAACTTAAGGTGTAAAGCTTAACATTCAACTGGAATAAATGGGTTTGGAAACAAATGCAACCTGCCTCTAGTTAAACACATAACTGGTGAAGCAGGAATGCACCAGTGTACTAGAGGGTAGCCTGAGAAGGGTAGACAGTGACTTTCTTTGCAACATGCTTTAAAAGAGGTTGATGCAGAGGACATACATAGGTCCACATTTGTACTTATCTTGACGATCACATTTCTTCCTATTGACAATACCACTTGAACCAATGTATTGGTGTTTTCTTCATTATTATATTCCTAGGATACTCCTTTGCCAACAATTCTCATGTGCCACTGGCTTGGAGAAATGAGTGGAGCTACTTTTATAATCGACAACAAAACACAATATATATATATGTGTGTGTGTGTGTGTAACAAAACACATATATATATATTTAAATAATTGAACACCAAAGAAGATGCCATATACATGGCTTAATTTATTTGGGAATTATTAAAAAATGAAAGGTATCATTTCTCTATGTCAGGGCTGTTCAATAGAACATTCTGAGATGACGGAATTGTTCTTTATAGGCTTTTTTCCTCTGTTATCTAGCTTTTCTTATTGATTTGGAAGATTGATTCATATATTCTATAGCTATACTGTCCAATATGTAGTTAGTTGCTACTTGTGGCTATTGAGCACTTTAAATGTGGCTAGCACAACCAAGGAACTGAATTTTTATTTCATTTTATTTTAACTAATTTAAATTTAAGTAGCCACATATGGCATATAGTTATGTTATCGGTCAACACAGATCTACATCTATGAATCCAGCATGCAGGGCTGATTAAATATAGAGTTTCTCAAATACAGAGCTAATTTACATACCTTGCATATAAGAGATTATAAAGGTAAATTACAAGGATGCTTTCACATGAAGATTTCCTCTCAGTTTAATTAAAAGGGTGTGTGAGGTAAATATATATCTGTATACAAATATATATGAGCTATATAAATTATTTTTCACTTTTCTAGATTTTTTTTCTTTTTCTCTTAGGTTAGCTTGAACCTCAGTTATGTTTGAGGAAAGTCAGAGGGCACATCAGGAAATAAACTAATTCTCATGTGGAATGACATTCAATTCTATGTAAATACCCACATTTTACCAATGTTTATGAAATATGCTTATGAGAAAACAAATATGCAAACTAATACAAATATGAAAGAAGATCAATCAGCAAATCTGGTTGTTCAAAATCTAATGATCACTGAAAAGGTACGTAGAGAAAAGTGATTCAAATAACCTCTAATAATAATTTGAGTCTACCTGGTCATCATTCCCAGTGTGTTCAAGAGCTGAAATCCTCATTAGCCCATGAATTGTCTCACACCAGCATGGAAATCATATGTTTGCAAGCCTAATTTATGTCACAACTTCCCAATAACACAAGTATAATGGACTAAAAGTTTTGACATATAATCTATTGATATTTGTAATGTTACAAAAATAGATATCAGATCAAACAGAATATTTCACGAAAAATATTTTAAATGTACATTAGTTGTGGAATATCTTTTACAAGATGATTTGGCCATGTTTACCCCCAAATTTAAATGAATACAACTTTTCTGTCTCAATTGATGTTAATCATCTTAAATAACAACCCCAAGATGTGATTTGAGTGGAAGAGAGATAGGTATAAGGTGACTAATGTGAGTTAGGAAAACCCTCTTCTATGTATACCATAATGTTATATCGTCAACACTAGTCTTTTGCCAGGGGAGTAGGGAGACTTGTCCTAATAAATACAAAGACTGGATATTGTGTTTAAAGCTATCATATACTGGGCATTTTGTAGTATTGTATAACCTTGCATTCTGTGAAAAATCCTAATGGAGAATTACAAATTGGAATTTTAAAAAAACCCTCTTGTTCCTCTGTTGACTGGCTACTATTAGTTTGATGGTTTTTATTCAGTTATATTCAACCAATTAATACCACACAAGAGAATAAACCACTAAAAGTCGGATCTTCCCTCTTATGGAACCTTCAAAATAAATGTTCTTCATTGAAAGAGCCAGTAATGGTAATTTCTTCATGAGAGCAGACTGTACTGTGCATTAAAACAAAATGAAATAGAATGCTTTAATGAAGAAACACGTAGCATTGTGGTCTGTGAGATTGATGAACATGCTGAAATGGGAACCATGGTTTAGATTTACGAATCAAGTGCTCCCCGAGGAAGTGGTTTGTGAGTCAATTTCCTCAAGAGGCATCAACATGTGTTTGGATTAATTTGTCATGATAGTCTCTTGCCACTAACAACTCTTCCTGGGAATAGAAAATAGTTTACCTTTGCCAAGCATGTGTGTCTTTCTCCCACAGACCTACCCTTTTTCATTTAAAATAAAATGAGATAGCTTCAATTCTATGGTGAATTCTAGCCACCCAGCGATTGAGGAACTAAAAGAAGTTCATATAATTGGCTTAATATTTTAAGTAGAGCATCTTAAGGTGTTTAAAGTCTTTATCAATACATTTTAGCAATCTCTTGGTGGAGTTAAACTTAAATTATACTGTTGAAATACTCATTTCACAGATTGCAAAATATGTCTTATGGGTGAGCTAAGAGCACAAAGAGCTATTATGAGTACTAGATTATCTTTAAGAAATTTTTCTTGGCCTTTATTATAGGTTCTATTCACAAATATTTGTCTAATTAGGAATACTGCAGATATCTATAAATGAACAAATGATTTCAACTGCCTTTTTAGTCAACAGTTTTACTAAGTTTCAAACATCAATGTATAGAATAATTCTATACGCCTATAAAATGTACTAAAATTGTACAGAAGCTTCTAAACTATCTGGATCAAATTTCGACTCTTCCCCAAATCAATGTCAGATAATATTACCAATGGACAGCAAAATGACCAAAGAACAAACATCAACAATAAGGAAGTTGAGGAAAGGCTAAAATCTGGATGTTTAATACAGTCTACAATGAGCCAGTGATAAATAAGCCACATACCATGTTTAAATAAACAAAACACAAAGTGAAGTAAAACAGATGACAAAAAATATTTTCATATTGTTTTCCATAATGTTTTAGCTTCGAGTAATAAAAAGTCATCCTTCATAAAGCCTAAACAACACACGAATGTATTGTTTTAAATGTATTCCTTTATCTAAGTGCATATGTAGGACATATTCCAGGCATAATGCCCCCTTTTTTCTCTTGGGTTGGGGGGTCATTCTTTGAATCTATTCTTCCCATTCTAGATTCATTTTCAGGCTGGTAGCAAGACTGTTGCAACACTTCCAGGCATTAATTCAGGAGAATACCATTAAAAGGCAGGAAGAGCTGTGTGAGTTTTTCGTGTGATCCTTTTTGTTATACAGGAGCCCTCCAGCAGATTTTTATTATTATCTCATTGGCCAGGATTAGTCCACATGTTCACTCTTTAATCAATTATTGATGGGAGAAATTGAGTTGCAAAAATTGGCTTAGACAATTCAGAAGTGTCCGTTGACTTTGAGGATTTTGCCATATGTACACGAGAGAGGATAATGTACAGGAAGAGGGTGAACAGACAAAAAAATTATGTGATTATAGCTAGCCTTTGTGGAATCCTCAGGTAAAGGAGACCCAACTGTATGATGCCATTTAATATAAGAAACTTGAGCTTCCATGTATTTTTTATATCTGTGAGGAGTCCTGAAACAAATCCCATACATACACAGAGATGACAGTAAGATTTTTGTATCCTTGCAATCATTTAATTACAAGCTTTCCAGGTTTTTTTTTCCAGTGTGAAGTCTTTTTGTGCAGCAGGAAAAATTTAAGTGGTTGGGTTAGAATATGTTCCAGTCTGTAGGAACTAGCATCCAAGACAAAAATTGGTTTCTCTAAGTTTATTGCTAAATGGTAGAAACTGGACAAACTCAATGAGTTTATCTTAGTTATGACCTTCAGAATTTTTTCTTAACGCTACTCTCTTAAAGCCTTATGTAAAATGTTGTGGAGTCAAACTTCTCATTCCCAAATGTATCAATTACTGACTTCTAAAGGCTGTTTTCAGCAATTTATCTATCAGCAGTAACAAAACAAAGATCTATAGATTTTAGTGATAGGTGTTTCTATGAAATGGAGAAGGCATTATGTCCATGAATTTCAAAAAGATTGGGAATACTATTTCTCGTAAAGAATCTTCACATATTAATATTACTTACTATATCATAGCTTGGGACCAGGTTTCTTGAAACAACCTGTGTGGGTGTTTTATTTTGTGACATATTTATGTTATAAGAAAATACGCATTTATCATGCCAAAGTTTCATAATGCATGTTCTAATTTAATGCCACCATCCTAGACCACATTATGGAATCGTGTAAAATGGTAGATGTTTGGAATTAGTTCAGCTTTGTAGTAGATATCTATTCTCATTCAATGACTACTGATTAAAATACATTAAATTTTTATACTAATAAATCAATCATCAGTTCATTGAGAATAATAATACATCATTGCATGTGTCAGTCAGAATTGACTCATGGTACCAGTTTGTTATATTTCTTTGTTTATTTTTACATAAAGCAATGAAACATTACATCTACAATTGGATTCTCTTTTGTCATAAGACTACTGAGAGTTTAGTGTGGGCCGGGCTCGGTGGCTCAACCTGTAATCTCAGCAATTTGGGAAGCCAAAGTGAGTGGATTTCCTGAGCCCATGGGTTCAGGACCAACTCGGGCAAGTGGGAGAGATCTCATCTCTACAATAAATCAAACCAGTAGTGTGCACCTGTAGTTGCAGCTACTTGGAAGGCTGAGGCGGAAGGATTGCGGGAGCCCAGCAGGTTGATGCTGGGGTGGCCGTGAGTGTGTCACTGCACTCCAGCCTGGGCGAAGGAGTAAGACTCCAATTTAAAAAATGATAATAATTTGTGGATCCTTCCTAGTCATTTAAAAATATTTCATTTAAAAATATTTCACATAAACAAATTTCCTCATGAACAATTTTGTATATTCTCTGTGTTTGTTTCATTGCTGTAACAATAGTGCAGCAGTCATGAGAATGTGCCTCACTGATCTCTTCTTACAAGGAAAGTAATTGTCCTAGAGACCCAACTGCTTCATTTTAAAATTCATTGTAGTGTTTGTGCCAAGGCCACGTTTTCCACAGACTGCTTTCTGTATGAATGGCATGCTAAGAGGATACTTAAGCAACCTTGATCCTGAGACATGTCTGTGGACTTTCTCTCAAGGACTTCCTGTTAACTTTGTTGAGCCTTTCTTAGGCAGCAAGGCAATGTAGGTTTCTCTTCCACACAAACTTCTCTCCTTCACCCTGTGTCAGACTAACATTAAAATCTGATGAGTTTTCTAGTTTTTCCACGATCCCTTTCTATTTCTTTTCATATGGACATTTTCCCTAATTAAATCCTTGACTATTTTATTCTTTTTAGGTGGCTGCTTCTTGCAAGATCAGGACTAACAGAGAATCTCATATTTATGAGAATTCTACTCCCACTTACATGATTCAGTAATATGTTTTTCTGTCTAGTCATTTCTATATAGATCTAGTTCAGTCTTTTTAACTGATCTATATGATTTGTTTTTATGAATATACCACAGCTGATTTATCTGTTCTCTTATTGATGGGTATTTATATGTTTTTTCTTGATATTTTAAAATATGCTTCAGTGAACACACTTGTGTATGTCATATCATGCACATATGCAAGAATAATTCCAGTTATAAACCTAGAATTGAAATTTTTGGATCAGAATGTATAAACATTATCAATTTTCTTACGTACAACCATATTTATTAACATATGACAACTGGGTACAACTAATTTATATTTCCACCAGTAGAGTATGAGAGTCTCTCTTTCTCCCATTCTTATCAACAATTAATGTTGTGAATTGTTTAATATTCTAATGTTCTCATTGAATGTTTTAGTATACATTTCTCTTATCTTAAGCTAGACATCTTGTCATATGTTTATTGAAATATTTTGAGTTCCTATGATGTCTCAAGAACTATATTATTTATGATGCTATTTTTGATTCAGAATTATGAACTTTACAGTAATGTGGTTCAGTGTTCAGTGTTTTATATAGAATGAGGACCATTTTGCATAATCATAGGAAAACCATCAGCCACACCTATTTAAGTACTTCCAATTAAATAATTTTTATGAATACTCCATAAATGTCTCTTAATATTAAAGAATCCTAACCTCTAACAAATGATCTGTAAAACGTTTCTGTCATTTAGTAGTCTGTAATGTTAAAATTTCGATATTCATTTCTATAATCACATACTGGAAAGCTTTTTCAAGCAATTTGTTTTCTTCTTATAGTTTAAATATGTTTTTTCAAAGTGCTTTAAATTTGTACATTTAGTATTCCAAGTCTAGATTTGAGGCCACCAAGGACTCATATCTATGATATTTCCATTTATTCAAAAGCAGGAGCACTACAAAGACAATCTCTTTCCATTTTTATTATACCTCAATTGTTCAAATAACATATTAAAGAAAGACACTTGATGTTTCATTACCACCAGACTGCAAACAGAGCACCAATTGGGGCACTTTTATATAACAAAGTCCACTTGAGCCAATTTAAAGAAAATAGAGGGAAATATGGTATATGTTTTATGTGTCACAGAAACAAAAGATAGGAATGTGTCAGAGATTTAGAAATAAACTGAAAGATTCAAATGCTAGAAGGACACACATTTTGTCTTTAATGTCTGCCCTTTTTCTTGAATCTGCCTCATTTTTCTTCCTGATAACATATTGCTGTTCCCCATTTTCCAGGCCACATGTTGGAAAGGTAGTTTTTACCATATCCTGAGTTTCCCTGCTATTGGCCTACCCACCTGGAGAGCAACTGAATTAGTTATTTCCACCAGAGAAGGTATCTTATGAGTTTATCTTGGGTTAACTGCCCACTCCAATAAACTATATTCAGTATGACAGAAATGTTTTACATAGACATGGCTGCTTCAGATATACCCACATGACATGAAGGGTAAGAGTACAGGTAACAAACTAAAGCAGGAACTATTCTCAGACATGAAACAGACATGAAACTAGTCTTGATAATCAATATAATAGTTGCTTCCTATAACTGGTGAATGTTGGATAACAACATGTTATCTAATGTCTACTTTGCATTCAGTCTTGGCTTAATCTTTGAGTGAGAAGACTGAAATTTGAGGCTATTGATACTTCCAGCAGATGCAATGTAAGTATTGTATAGTTTCTATTATGTGCCAGGCAATATGGCAGGCTCTTTGCATGCTACCTCATTTAATAAAAAAACCAATAGGTGGTACTGTTATACTCTTTGGCAACCCTGAAGGTGCACTGCTAAGATTGCTCTTCAAAAGAATCAGTTGTAGGAGGCATTTTAGCTGTAGGGGGACAGTTTCTAGCTGCCATCCCTTTGAATTTACCCCAATATTCACACCAGAAAATCTTTTCCCTGAGCTGCTGCTCCCAACCAAAAACTAAGCCCAGAGGTGACTCCAGAACTGGTCAGTTTCTGTCCCCTGAAAGATTCTTCTAATGGGCAAGTTTAGCACTTTATCAACTATAAGATGTTTTTAGCATAGTGCTGTAGTCTAAGTTCTTCATACCCAGGTTTTCCTTCCCTTTCTCCTTTCACAGATGCCAAACTTCTATTACAATCTGAAGTTCTAACTACTTTGTCTTCCCCAATAAATTCCTTGCATTTGTCTTCCCCAATAAATTCCTTGTATGTTAAGCCCCCCCCCCTTTTTGAGTTGGAGTCTCACTCTGTCACCCAGACTGGAGTGCAGTGGCCGCTCCCGGCCACCGCAGCCTCAACCTGCTGGGCTCTGGCGATCCTTCTGCCTCAGCCTTCCAAGTAGCCGGAATTACAGGCGCGCGCTACCATGCCCGGCTGATTTTTTGATTTATTGTAGAGATGAGGTCTCACTGCCCAGGCGGGTCTTGAACTCTCGGGCTCAGACAATCCACTCACCTCAGCCTCCCAAAGGCACGAGATTACAGGTTGAGCCACCGAGCCCGGGCTGTTTAACCCCATCTTGATGTTTGCTTCTTACAGAACCCAAATGAACATATCCCCATTTTATAGATTGAAAATATGTAGAGAAACTACATAGCTTTCCCAAGGTTATATACATATTGCTAATAAAAGCTAAGTGTCAGCATTAAACATAGTTCTTTCTAACATGAAAGTTTATATTCTTTCTAGTATATCATGATGCTTCCCACTACAGACTTTAAGTATTATGACACTGCATACAGTAATTGAATATGCAAGACATTTAGAATAATGTATGGTATATAAAAGGCAATATGTAACTGTTGCTATTCTTTCAAATTTTACCATTGTCTATGTATTGTAAGAAATTTGGAGAGAAGCTCAGCATAGCAATTTCTAGAAAACCTGTGTGGTAGATTATAAAACTGTCCACACATTCTTACTCTCCTGCATCTACCCTTTTGCCATGTGACAGCACACATCTTTTCTTTAAGAAGTGAAGTCTATGTATCACCATTTGAATCTGGGTTGGTTGTGTGACTTTCTTTGTCCAATAAGACACTGATAAACTTGATGCAAAAAGAGTCTTTAAAATGCACTTAGATATTGGGGTTTGCTTTCCAGTGACTCTGTACACTTTTCTACCAACATGTGAACAACTCCAGGCTACCTTGCTTTGGGATGAAAGAGTATAAGAAATAGAGTCAAGTTGTCAACTCTAAGGACTTCCTCTAGACCTAACAGCTCTCAAGTTACTTGATTGGTTACTACAGGTGCATATGTGAGAACAGGCAAGACAGACAGAAAACCTCCCACCTGAGCCTAGTATAAATGACTGACGCACAGAATTAGAAGATAAATAAATGGTGTTGTTTTAAGTTAATACATTTCAAAGTGGTTTGTTATGCAGCAAATTTAACTGCTACTCAGCCATAGATGCAGAAAGGAAAACATTTGTAGTGGTAACTCTTTGTTGCCTACTCAGTAGCCATTCTTTCCATTTTTCTTACTGCCATTACCATTGCCTTTGTCTTATGGTCTTAGGAATTTGGTATAATTTCACGAAACTCTTTCCTGTGTCAGCTGGGTAAATGTTGGTTAGTACAAAGTAATAATAGTAATGTCATTTATTTTGGTAACGACTAGGCAGCAGGTATAATACTGATAAATAAGTTCCCTGAGAATTCTCCTGGAGAACTTTTGGAGTGGCCCTCACTCCTAAAACTGGAAAAAAGTCAGAGACATGCCACACCCTGCTTTGGATGTGGTTGAATGACAGTGTGATGCTTGGAGTTCTAGCAGCCTCCTTGAGGGCATGAGGTGAAAGTTGAAAGAATCACAAAGAAGTTGATGTAGAAAACTGAGATAATTGAGCTACAGAATTTACCAACCCTCAAACTACCTACTCAAGACTTCCTGTTATGTGGGGTAATATATTTCCTTCTATTTAAGACATACACATTAGGTTTTTCTGTAACTTGTAGCTGATGGTATCATTTTTAAGACAGCAGTTAAATTTAAGCTTCTTCAAATTTCGATACAAATTTTTGAAATGAGCATATGAATATTCATGAAAAAATGAAGCCTAACCACTAATAAACTTCACCTTTCAAATCTGTTCCCTTCTCTCCTCCTCTACTCTAAACCTACACAGAACTTTATAAAAAATACTAGGCAAGAAAAGCAACACTTTGGTTTCACACCAAGATAATGTTCTCCAGTTTTTCCAAGTATTACCATATATTTCCATTCTAAAAACACAGATGATTTTTTTAAAAGTGAATTTATTTAAACTGGAGGCTTATTTGCCACAAAATCAAATTAGGAGAGGAAAATCTCACATAATATCTTTTATTCCTTGAGAGAAAACAAAAAACTATGGACAGAGAATATCATTTCAAAATTGCTCATGAGGTTATCCATCTATCATAGGCAGGGACATTAGATGTGTTTTGTATTTTTAGAACAAAGCTCTATCCACTAGGATGCTCTGTTACCTTATATCTCTCCAATAAAGTCTCCTGTTTCCAAAGTGTGTTCATAAATTGTCTCTGCCAAACCAGGAATACTTGTCATACTTTCCCCAAGCAAGCATGCATGTTGCTGTTTCTTTATTTCACTGCAACTCAGAAAGTGTCTTGCTGTAAGATAGAAAAGAATGATGCTCGAAAGCAGCTGACATTCAATAACTTTGATTCCTGGCAACATTCTAATGTCTGACGAGAGCACTATAGCCAAAACCTGCCAATTATAGACATCTCCAAAGGCTAAATAACTTTCAAAATGGTATCTCTCCACCAGGCACCCAGAGTGTTGCAGGCATGTTTCTAAATTGTGAATATGAAAGATGACTATCTGAAAGCAATATTAATGGAGTTTGTATTTTGGCAAGCATTGACACAAAGCATCTCGACACTGTAAGTGTGCTGCTTGGGAAGATAGGGTTAATTGTGGACACCTCAGGCAGTCTCATTTGGCAGTGGAGATGCAATCGGTAGGAGAGGATGCTGACTCAGAAGGGAAACAGCTTATCAATTCGTCAGCAAATAATCACTCAGTGCTCACAGTATGCCAGCGAGGTAGGGTCTCAGTATTTATGATCAGAACTCCTGTTAAAGTGGGGTGGGTCACAGAGGGCAAAGGCTTTGACTGAGAAAGATAGAGATCCCTTCCACATACCCATTGGTGCCTGTGGTGTCACTGAATACCTATAGGAATATGGACTTATTTGGAAGTACTTCTTTTTTAATTTAGTAAATTACATTAAGCCAAGGTGCTGTTGATACAATGTTGAAAACATTGGCATGATCTCAATCCTCAAGAAAACTGGAAAACCTGAGGAACAATTCTTATGGCCCAAATCACAGATTCCTGCTGGTCAGAATCTTCTCAACAGTTAATATATTTTACCATCTGCTTCCATACTGTTTTCCCAGTCACATCTTCCAGGACTAACTTCATGACACTTTTTTTTTTCTTTATGCCTCACCCCTTAAACACACACTCACAAAGACAGACATATATATTCCTCCCATTCAAATTTCTTCCTGAACTCTTTCAATCTGCCATTTTCCTGCTATTCTTTCTTTTTGGAATAAACTTCCCTTTCTCTTCCCTGTCTGCTAAAAACCTTTAATCTTTTTATTTCTATAATAAACATGACTTCATTTACATAGCCTATATTTATTTATCTGAATTTGTTTGTTTCCTAGGATTTACTAAGATACGTATTGATAATAGATCTTTTGTCAGGAACAAAATGGATAATAAATATTAGCTAGTTTTGGTTGTATTATCTATTCTTTTATGTTTTGTATCATGCTTCCTTAGGTTATGTAATTCACCTATGTACCATGGTAGAATGTCTGCAAAAATGGCTGCCAACACTTCTTATCCCCGAATGCCTGAATACTCTTTTTCATAAGGTGGTAAGGTCTATTTCTTAAACCCAGGACGTGCTTTGGCCAATAGAATGACCTTAGTAGTGTTGTGAAACTTCCAGGCTTTGGCCTTAAGTGATCTTGAAGCAATGGCTGCTACCCTCTTGGAATACAGCTGCCATGTACAAAAAAGGCTTAGGCAATTATTATAGACATGAAGAGGGAGGGAGGGAGGGAGAGAGAGACAGAGACAGCAGGTGACAGCAATTACCAGTCATTCCAGCCACTCCAGTTGAAATACCTGGGTGTAAGTGAACCATCTTGGATGTTTCAATCCCAGCCAAGGCTCCTGTTAAATATAGTTGCGTAAGTTATTCAAATCAACCTTATGTGCAGCAGAGATGATTCACCCCCATTAAGCCTGGCACAGATCGTGGTCTTGTGAGCTAACAAATAGCATTTACTTTAAAACGGGTAATTTCTGGGGTGGCTAGATATACATTAAGATAATTGAAACAGGTACAATGTACAACATGCAAACTTTAAAGGAGAGCAATATGTCATACCTCTGTGAATCTCTTAATACTTAGATCAGTGCCATGGCTATTTAATGTCAATAACATTATTAAATTGACATCTCAAAATGAACCAAACGTGCTCATTGGTTACTTTTAACTCCTGTTCACCTTATGTAATTTAGGTGATCTCTTTAAACCTGAATGATTGTGTTGCAAATATTGTTGTCAATTCTGTTTAGCTGGCAGCTCACATTGCACACTGCTGAAATTTGCTCAGAAATGAAGATTTTCCAACTTGATTTCAATTCCATTGTTCATCATTCTGTTTCCAGGACATTCTACTGGTCACCTCTCTTGCACTGATCCAAAAATGTAGCTTGATTTTCTATACTATAGAAGATAAGTTTCTAAGTTTCAAAGGAAATCTGAAATTATCAGTAACTATGCACAAACACTCTCAACAATCAGAAAAAAAAAAAGAGACATGGAAATCACTTTCCCTACATGTCTACTGCGCATATAACATCCTAAATTCCAGCCTAGATGGCACTAACTGCTTTCACCTAATGTTGAGTTTTCTTCTAGATTTCGGATTGCTTCCTAGACATTCCCATTTTTTCTTGGCCTCTACAGTGTTGTGAAATGTCGAAACTGTTGTTTTGATAACTTGGTATTCCTTTTTCTACACCTTCTGTGAAAATATTCTTCACCATTTAACTGCTGATGAATCTTGAGCCTCGCTTTGGACTTTGTATTGAAATATTAGTGGTAGTAGCTGACATTTGCTTTGATAAAAGTTGTCCATCTTCTTCAAGTAGAAGTATGACATCATGGTTAACTTTCAATATGGAAGACATCACTTTTTATCGAGGCAATATTGTTTATAAAATCTAGCTTTCCAGTGTACTAAACTTTTTTTTTTTTTTGAGTTGGAGTCTCACTCTGTTGCCCAGACTGGAGTGCAGTGGCCGCTCCCGGCCACCGCAGCCTAGACCTGCTGGGCTCCAGCGATCCTTCCGCCTCAGCCTTCCGAGTAGCCGGAATTACAGGCATGCGCTACCATGCCCGGCTGATTTTTTGATTTATTGTAAAGATGAGGTCTCGCTCATTGTAAAGGCGGGTCTTGAACCCGCGGGCTCAGGCAATCCACTCACCTCAGCCTCCCAAAGGCGCGGGATTACAGGCTGTGCCACCGAGCCCGGCTTGTACTAAACTTTTACTTTTAATGTCCATTTTGTTGAGGCTACAAAACTTACCATAGGCTTTTTTGCAATAATTTTCTTATTTCTACTCTGTTACTAAAGATATAGTATCTCAATTTCCTTTCAAATGCATTTTTAGAGTGGGTGCTAACATTAGACAAATCAACTAAGTCAAGCGTCAACAAAAACAAAACAAAAAACTTCACATTCCTCTACAATAAGTTGTCAATAACCCTAAAGCAACTTCCATGTGTACACACTGTAAACTTGACTTCTTCCTGGAAAATTAAGATTCCAAATCGGTAATTGTATATGAGCAAAATATGTAGCCTAAAATATCTGTACCCCTCACTATATCCAATGCCTACTTATTAATGGTAAGGACTTTCCCAAAACCTGTCTTTGAAATGTTTATTCAAATCTAATTTGTGTACCGAGGCTTATACAAATGAAGCAAGTAAAAAACAATAATGATGTTATATAATCAAGTATTAGAAATGTCAAATTTGATTTTTGTCAGCACTCAGTAATTAACAGTTTTTGATATCTGTGTTAAAGCCTGTTTCTCTTTTTCATTATTTTTCCAGATGTTTGTGCTCCTTTACTCACTGCCACTTGACTAGAATAATGAAGTCTGTACTGAATGTATATTTTCTTTTTTTAAATTTTATTTTAAAGATGCAGGGTACAATTCAGAGTTAGGTACATATGTATTCATCATATAGGTAAAGTTTGGGCCTCCCTTTGGTCCACATTTCATTTGGTTTTAGATTGGGTACACTTATTGATGTTATGTGACCCCCCTTTTCCTCCCCTGACAGTGTCACCCTACTGCCAGTTCCTTTCTTAAAATAGTATGATAAATATTCAGGATCTGCTTATAAATGAGTACATGTGATACTCAGATCTTTGTTGCTCTGATAGATTAATGAGCATGAGAGACTCTAAATCCATCAAAGTTGCTATGAAATTCATAATTTTGTTTTTCATTTTGGCTATGTAATATTCCATTGTGCTTATGTACCACATTTTCTTTATCTAATTCACTTTTGATTGGCAGCATTGTTGGTTCTACGTTTTTGTTATTGTGAATAATGTTGCAATAAACGTGTTTGTGCAGATATCATTTTGTAGAGTGATTTGAGTTCCTATGGGTACCTTCCCAGAAGGGGGATTGCTGGGTCATATGGAAGGTCAATTTTTAGATTTTTTTAGGAATTACCACACTGTTTTCTACAGAGGTTGTACTCATTTACACTCCCACCAACAATGTGGAATCATATCATCAGCAAAGAGAGATAACCTGACTTCCTCTTTTCCTATTTGGATACCCCGATTTTCTTCTTTTTTCTGATTGCTCTACCTAGAACTTCCAACACTATGTTGAACTGCCACAGACCAGCTCCAGCCAGGTTCAGGGTACCCCAAAGGAGGAGATGGCATCAGCGATTGAGGGGAAGAAGAAAGAGAGAAAGAAAGTGAAAGGGAGAGAGAAAGAGACTGGACTCCAGTCTAGTGAAGAAGCGATGTGAGTTATTGGGAATTACAATGGGTCTTTTATACACAAAGTCAGATGTGGGAGGGGCATCCCCCACCCACCAGAAACCTTAATCCATGAAAACTTAATCAATGATTGCCTTTAAACCCTTTTCATATGATAATCTTAAAATCCCACAACAAAGGATAACCTAATCTGTGACTGACATATTCTATAAACCTTTTTCATCCTAAACTGATTGATTTATGCCAAGTTAAACAATTCTATAGAAGCTTAAGTATTTACTTTACAAACAAAAGTGGCCCATCCCAGAATGTTTGGAATGTGGCCCAGTCCAAAGTTCATAGTGGGCTACCTGCAAGTAACCCAGCCGCATTCTTTCAACAAAATGACTGTCTTCTAAAACTGTATTCTACAATTTACACCTTCAATAAATCCTAAGATCATGACCCAGAAGCCTGTGACCAATACTAAGGCTCTTAGATGTGACACGAGTTTGAATTATATGTTGTGTGAAAGCCAAAACTGCAGTTTCTGGAAGAATGGGAGCAATGAGCTTCTAAAGTTAGCTTGTGTTCATCCTGATCTCAGAGTTTCTATGTTTTGAGCTCACAGGAGCTTAATCTGGTTAGTGCTGAGTAGAAAGGGGGAGGAAATGGGGTCAATAGCTCCCGAACGCATCCTAGTGGTCTCAGGGTCAATGGCCCTTCCTGATCCCTAATGCTCAGTGGGCCTCCGTGGCCGGCTCCCAACATTGAACCAGAGGGATGAAAGTGAGCAGCCCTGTCTTGTTCTGATTTTCAAGGGAAATGCTCACAATTTCTGTCCATTTAGCAATATGTTGGCTGTGGGTTTTTCATAGATGGCTCCTACTATTTTGAGGTACATTCCATCTATGCCCAGTTGTTCAAGGGTTTTTCATCAAGAAGGAATGCTGGATTTTATCAAAAGATTTCTCTGTGTCTAATGATGTAGTCACATGGTTCTTATTTTTTACATCTGTTGATGTATTTAATTACATTGATGGTCTTATGGATCTTGAATCAGCCCTGCATCCCAAGGATGGGGCCTACTTGGTCATGGTGAAAGATTTTTAAGATAAATTGTTGGATTGGATTTGCTAGAATCTTGAGGACTTTCTCATCTATGTTCATCAGGGAAATTGACCTGTAGGTCTCTTTCTTTGTTAGATCTTTACCTGATTTGCATATCAATGTAGCTTCATAAAATGATTCGGAGAGGGTCCGTCTTTCTGGATTGCCTGGAATACTTTCAATAGGATTTCTATCAGTTCCTCCTTACATGTTTTGTGAAATTCCACTGGAAAGCCATCTGGTCCAGGGCTTTTTGTTGTAGGTATTTTTCTTATGACAGAATCAACTTCCTGAGTGGTTATTTGTCTATTTAGGGTCTCAATTTCCTCTTGTTTCAACCTTGAGTGGTTGTGTGATGTCAGAAAATCCTCCATTTCATTTAGGTTTTCGAATTTGTTTCCATACAGCTATGCATAGTAGTCTCTGATAATTTTTTGTATTTCTTTGGGGCAAGTTGATACTTGATCATTTACATTTCTGATTGTGATTATTTGGGATTTTTCTCTCTTTTTCTTGGTCAGTCTGGCTAGGGGGTCATCAATCTTCTTTACTCTTTCCAGGAGACAGCAGCTTTTTGTTTTGTTTTATTTTTTTCTGTGATTTTTTTTTTTTTTTTGAGTTGGAGTCTCACTCTGTCACCCAGACTGGAGTGCAGTGGCCGCTCCCGGCTACTGCAGCCATGACCTGCTGGGCTCCGGTGATCCTTCCGCCTCAGCCTTCTGAGTAGCTGGAATTACAGGCATGCGCTACCACTCCCAGCTGATTTTTTGATTTATTGTAAAGATGAGGTCTCGCTGCCCAGGCAGGTCTGAACCCGCGGGCTCAGGCAATCCACTCATCTCAGCCTCCCAAAGGCGCGGGATTACAGGCTGAGCCACTGAGCCCGGCTTCTGTGATATTTTTGTCTTCTATGTTCCATATTTGGGATTTTACTTTGGTGATCTGAATTCCTCTGCTGAAGCTAGGGTTTTGGTGGTCTTTTCTTTCCAGCTCCCTTAGGTAATTTGTTAGGCTGTTAACTTGTGATATTTCAATTTTCTTGATGTATGTTTGTAGGGATCATTCTCTTCTCAGTACTGTTTTTGTGGAGTCCCAGAGGTTTTGGTAAGATATGTCTTTATCTTCATTTATTTCTAGGAATCTTTTAATTTCTGTTTTGATTTTTGTGTTGACCCAGGAGTTGTTTAGCATCATGCTGTTTAGTGTCCATGTCTTTGTTGGTTTGGGGACAATTTTGTTGGTGTTGATATTTATTTTTAATCCCCTGTGGTCTGAAGAGGCACACATTTTCTTATGAAATTTGTTTATGCTCGATTTGTGACTGAGGATGTGTTTGATCTTGGGCTACATTCTGTGTGGCGACGAGTAGAATGCATATTCCATGGCTGTTGGGTGGAGTGCTCTGTAGCTATCTATTAAGTCCATTTGGTCAAGTGTCCAGTAAGTGGTGCTGGGAAAACTGGCTGACTATGTGCAAAAGAATAAAATGGGACCCTTACCTATCAACATAAATAAAAATAAGCTATTAATCAATCAAAGACCTAGACATAAAACCTGAAATGTTAAGAATCTTAGAAAACACAGATGACACCCTTATGGAAATCAGAATAGGCAGCCAATTTTTTATCAAAACCTCAAAAGCCCATGCCATAAAAGACAAGATTAACAAGTGGGACCTCATCAAACTGAAAAGCTTCTGCAAAGCAAAAGAAGCCATCAAGAGAGTGAGGAGACAGCCCACAGAATGGGAAAAAAGATTTGTCAACTGTATATCTGACAAAGACCTAACATCCAGGATCTACAAGGAACTCAAATGTTCTGAAAGGAAAAAACAAACAGCCCCATTAAAAAGTGGGAAAAAGATATGAATAGACCCTTCTCAAAAGAAGATATACAAGCAACCAATAGACACATGAAAAAAATGCTCAGCCTCACTAATCATCATAGAAATGCAAATCAAAACCACATTGAGATACCACCTAATTGCAGTAAGAATGATCATCATTAATAAATCTAAAAACAACAGATGCTGGTGAGGATGTAGAGAAAAGGGAATGCTTCTACACTGTTGGTGGGAATGCAGAGTAGTTCAACCTTTATGGAAAACAGTGTGGTGATTCCTAAAAGAACTAGAAAGTGACCTTCCATATGACCCAGCAATCCCCCTACTGGGAATATGCCTGGAGGAACTTAAGTCACTTTACAGAAAAGACACCTGCACATGCATGTTTACTGCAGCACTAGTCACAATAGCAAAAACATGGAACCAATCATGCTGTCCATTGAAACTACAATGGATTAAAAAAACACTGTGGTACATGTACATGATGGAATATTATGCAGCCATAAAAAAGAACAAAATTATGAACTCCATAGCAACTTGACTGGATTTAGAGTCTCTCAAACTCAGTGATCTTGGCAGTAGTGGGACACTCCCATGGAAGGAAGGTGGGCACATAATATCAATAAGGGTGCCTGATCACAAACCAGGCAAAATGGGGACTAGAGGGAGGTCCAAATTTTACCTGTATGATAACCACTTATCTAATTCTGAATTGTATACCACATCTGTAAAATAAATTAGTAAAAGAAAAAAACTATGACTTATTTGCCTGAAAAATTGTTTTCCATCCTCTAACTTTAAGTCTGTCAGCATTCTTTGTTGTGATATGTGTTTCTTGGAAACAGTAAATTCTACAGTTGTGTTTTTTTTTATCCAGTTTGCCATTCTCTGTCTTTTCTCTGTTGCCATTAGTTCATTAATGTTCAGGGTGGTATTGGGATATAGGGGTTTATCCCTGTCATGTTGTTTGTTGCTGCTAGTTATTTGTTGTTGCTGCTAGTTTGTTTATTTGTTTGTTGGTTTTCTTATGATTTTGGGGGTTGGAATATGTGTGCATTTTCAATATTTTTGTCATGATGCTGTGTTGATTCTCGGTTTTTCTGGATTTTGGGGAAGAACATGGTCAATCTTTTTTTCCTACTTCTGTGGTTAATACCTTCTTAAGTATTCCTTGTAGAGTTGGTCTGGAGGAAGCATAAACTCTTAGGGATTGAACATCTGGGAAGGATTTTAATTCTCCATCACTGATGAAGTTTAGATTAGCTGGGTAGGAAATTCTTGGTTGGAAGTGTTTATCTTGAAGATAAAAATTTTTGAAGATTGGACTCCAGTCTCCTCTAGCCTGTAATGTTTCCATGGATAAGTCTGTTGCTATTCTAATTGATCTTCTCCAGTAGTTTGTCTGACCTTTCTCTCTCACTGCCTTTAGGATTTTTTCTTTCATAATTTGCTTTTGTGGAAGCAAATTACTATGTGTCTATGAACTGATCTTCTCATTTTATGCCTTGCAGTGTTTCTCTGAATCTCTCATGTTTGGATGGTTATATCTCTAATGAGATGAAGGAAGTTTTCTTAGATAACTTCATGGAATGTTTGTTCCAGGTTGATCTCTGTCTCCCTGTCTGCCTCAGGAATGCTGATCAGGCAGACGTTCAGCCGCTTGATATAATCACACATCTCTTAGAGGCTTTGTTCCATTGTTTTAAGCTTCCTTTCTATGTTTTTAACAGTTTGAGTTAGTTCCATAGTTTGATTCTCAAGTTCTGAGATTCTTGCTTCTGTTTGATTAATTCTGCTTTTCCATGCTTGGCAGTTTGTTATTTATTTAGTTTACTGTATTCTTTATTGCTGTCATCTCAGTTATCAACACCATCATTCTTTCCTCTCGTCTCTCCTCATTTCTATTCATTTTTTTCTATTAATATCTTAATATCTGGGTTTGTGTTTTGAGACCAGTCATCTGGGGGCTCTTCATTGTTTGAGTTCCGTAGTTTGTATTCTCAGGTGCTGTCTTCCCAGGGGTCTGGAAGGTATTCATGTTCTTCTGATGGTTCTTCTTTATGTGCGATTTTTTTTCTTCCCCTCTTTAATTCCATTGATCAGTGATGGGGGGATAGCTTTCACTTCTGCTTTCTCAGTTCCCTATTCTTCCTTATGTAGAGTCTCTATATTTTTTCAGTTTTGAAGTAAGACTGGGGATAGAGGGCTGTGTTGTCCTTTTTGCAATTTTGAGATTTGATTAAGGTGCAATGGGAGGAGCTATGGTTCAGAAGCTATCTGCAGACCACAGTATCCACTGACTAGTGTGTGTGCTCCATGGAACTCACTTCCCACCACCTTAGAATCTGTCCATATGGTGGGGCATATATATGCCCCTGAAAACAAAATGAGATAAGAAAATGGAAAAGAAGGGAGAAAGGAAGAAGGGAGATGAAAGGAAGAAGAAGAGAAAGGAGAATAAGGAAAACAGACAGTCACACAAACATACAGATAAACAGAAACAAATAAAAAAATGCACTCTCCCTCAAATATATCCATACATTAAAAAGGGGGGGAGGGGAGATATAGGAGAAGGTCAAATCAGAAGACACTCACTGTGTGGAGAGAGCAGGGAAAAAACTCTCTCTTCTGGCCATTTATTGAACTTCAGTTTCCTTTCCCTTTTTATTTTATTTTACTGATGAGGTAGGGCATGGGCTCCAGTCTCTAGCTCTTCCTCTCTGCTTTCAGTTGATGGGGCTGCTCTCCACAAGGGTCCAATGACCACAAGGACTGCTGAGGGATAGAAAGTGACTCCAGGACTCACCCCAACTCAGCTGCTGCTAGGTCTCCCACTTGGACAACACGTGCCCACTCTTGATCCAGTGTGGTGGGTGGGGCCTGTCTTGTACCTGGAGTATCGTCCCTGGGCAAATGATGGAGATCCTAGAGGGGTATCAGAGGGATGTGGAAATTGCCCCTTTGGTGTCTGGATGCAGTATGTCCCAAATTGGGCAAGCTAGGGAAGGTCACCACTATGCCAGGGACCGAGAAAATGGCATCAAAATGGCGCTCACTGGTGTCTTACTCACCAGGGATTCATCGACAGATCTCCTCCGGTGTCTTCTCCAGGTCCCTCTGTCAGTGACTAGCAGTTGCCACAGGTGGTGGTGTGGGCTGTTTGCCAGGTGTTGAGAGGCTGCTGATCTCTGCTGCCTTCTCCTGAAAGATGCCGAGAATGACTGATGTTTCTGTGACCAGTGCTGAATTTGGAGCAGTGGCAAGTTGGAGCTGCTTCTGCAGGGGAGTCCTAGGTGTTTGATCCCACACCTCCTCTCAGTTGGACGTTTGCTCACCCACTTGCCCCACCAACATAGGAAGATTCAGCCTTATGAACACTCACCAATACAGAGACTCTCACACTCCCTCCCACCTGTCCCATTGCTATCTTTCCTTTTCTCCTGAACGTATATTTTCAATGACATAATCAGAATGGCTTTAATAAATGCTCAATCCAGAGGTGATTTAAAGCAAGTTCTTTAAATAATGAGCATTAAGACATACTCAGCTGTCATTCTCAAGGAGACTTACTTGATAATGTTTTTCATCATCTTAACTCTCAGGTCAATACCTCAAAAATGTATGCTGAATAAATAAAATTGTTGGGACTATAGATGTGTTTTTAAAGCATTAGCTGAAATCATTATAACTTGTCTTGTATTCTCAGCTTGCAGTCAAGTTATCATGCCCAGGAGTATGTGTTTTACCGAGGAGATCAGCCATCTTGCTCTTCAAAGAGTTGCATGGTCTTATGGGTGTTTCTCACAAATACTTCAGTGTAAGAACTCAGTTCTGTCTGCTCTCTGCCTCCTTCCATAATAATTATTCATAGCATTCAATTTCAGATTTTTGAAAACTTAGTTTTCTTTCTTAGAAACCAAAAGACAAAAATCAAGATTATGAAATATGCAGTGATTCTACCAAGATACCACTCTGACTCAAGCATCTTCTGATTGGCAAGAGGTGTAGGCTGGGAAAAGTGCACTGCATCTAAGGACTTTTTGAACTTATAATAGCCTCTGTGTGAAACTGGGGTTATGGCAAGATCACCTCATTTCCTACCAAGGCACAGGTTTCCCAGGGCTGGGAGAGGTGTCACTTCAGGAGAAGGATCTCATGGGGTTCCTCAATGTCTTGTTGTGCACTTCCTTTAGTGCTAGAGTAAGTCACATTCTTTGTCTTGGGTTTCATTGCACACCCTTAAAATAGAAGTAAGATGGAACTCTATTGTATTTGTAGTCACTTCCTTTTTTTCCTCAAATGTAGCTACCATTCTTAATAGCTGTCTCTTCCCTAGTGCCCCCCAAAAAGAAGGAAAGTGGGAGAAAACAGCACCTTATTCTGGGAAAAAGAGGAACAGCATCCCGCACATCTTGTCAATATCTTCCAACTTACATGAACACAAAGAGAATCTATTCTTTTTCCTATAATACTGATTCTTCCCCTAACTTGTCTTTTTTGTTTGTTTAATGTTTTATTTGTTTAAAACCAATGGCATTTTTTTTCCTCCTTTGCTCCTAAAATAGAAGGAAATATACCTCTCCCAATTTCTAGTTGTAACCTTCTGACTGTAGCATGAACTTTGTGTGAACCTATATCTCCCCATGCTCTAAACTTTGAGAGAATGGCAGAGGGCCGAAATGATGGTTTGTGGGAAGAAACCAAGGAAGGAGTTATAGCTTTATTACATAATAAGAGAGTTTTGAAGAGATTAGGAGGGATTTGTAAGCTTGCCTGGGTATAGGCAAATGGATAAGTATATTCTTATCCATGCTTGTCCATAACCTTTCAGAGTAAACATCAGTCTGCACAACCTACTTCCATGGAGCAGTTACTTGAACCAGTTGGTTGCCATCTGACCTCTTTTTCTAGAGTATTTGACTCTGATTCTTAGAGTAAAGTTGACTATGATCTTGGCTGATATAACTGGAAGGTCATATAACTGCAGGTTTTGAGGTTGCTATTTTAGAGAAGAACAAGTGGTGAAAGCAGTTATAAAAATTTAAAGTGAGAGGAAGAAAAAATAAGAAAAAGAAAAAAAATTGGGTGAACATCTGAAGAAGGGCAGACACACAGTGTCTCTCTGGAAGAGACAGAGACATGATTGGTCTTCATAACTGTTTGCCCTTCTGCCCTTCATAAGAGTGGCTGCCTAGATACTCTGAAGTTCCTGTATATGAACATTCTTTCAAAACTGCCATTTTCCCCATATATTCCTTGAAAATGTCTTTGTTTATTGAAATCAAAATTACCCTATAGGTACAGTATTTTTTGGGAAAAAAAAAGCATAAGGAAAAATGATACAAAGAAAATTTAGGAAACTGATAAGAGAAACCCAGCAGGCAGGAGATAAAAACACGGATGTATAAGTTACACACACACACACACACACACACACACACACACACACACACACACACACAACACACACATACAAGATGAAGTTGGGAAAAACTTTAATTGGAGGTTGAAATCAGCAAAATGAAGTCAAAACAAGGTGTGGACACACTTTAAGGGAAATGAGAAAGGCTAATATGACGGGTCGAGACAATTTAGAATGGAGTGAAAGTATTGTAAAGGCAGTGCCAAAAAAGGTTAAGTTTTCATATATCTTCTCTTTGATGGATTCTTCAATTTCAACAATTTTGTACCGCCTTTCTTGTTTGAAAATAATTGAAAAAAATTGTTTTTCTTTTTTTTGCAACATACTTTGTATTAACCTATCCTAATTAAAATGTGAACTTTTGTCTTATTTATAAGATACTTAAAATGTTTTTGCTACAGTGTACACTATTTCTCCTCTTTAATAATTTGCAAGTAACATAATTCCTTAATAATATTTTTATGGAAAGGTCAGGGAGGCCACAAAACGCATTTAGCTGACAGCACTTAGAGTTTCCGCCTTTGAAAACCTGTTCAGCAGTTTCTGAGTCCATCTATTTCTTGTTTATTTGGGACTTTCTCTTGTGAATTGTAAATGCCACATATATGTATGTATGTGTGTATATATACATATTTGGCTTTCCCTGAGGCCATAATGAGGATTCACTCTGACTTACTTACCCTGCTATTTAATTTGGATTGTGATCCTGGAAGGTTTGCATATGAAAAAAATAATGTCTTAGGCCAGGCTCGGTGGCTCAGCCTGTAATCCCAGCACTTTGGGAGCCCGAGGCAAGTGAATTGCCTGAGCCCCCGGGTTCGAGACCCACCCGGGCAACTTGGCAAGACCTCATCTCTACAATAAATCAAAAAAATTAGCCCAATGTGGTTGCGCGCGCCTGTAGTTCCAGCTACTTGAAAGGCTGAGGTGGAAGGATCGTCGGAGCCCAGCAGGTCGAGGCTGTGGTGACCGGGAACATGCCACTGCACTCTAGTCTGGGCAACAGAGTGAGACTCCAACTAAAAAAAACCCAAACAGAGATTTTGGTTTAGTATAGATCTAGCAGTCTAGATACATGAAGACTTTCTGCTTTCAAAGAGAGAGGCTTTAAGGTGCTTTGAAACTAATACAACCATGCATTACTTAATGATGGAAATGCACTCTACGAAAGGCAGTTTTGTCATTGTGCAAATATTATAAGCTGTATTTACACAAACCTAGATGGTATAGCTTCCTACATACCTGGGCTATATGGTATGGCTATTGCTCCCAGGCTACAAACCTGTACAACTTGTGACTGACTGTATTGAATACTGTAGGCAATTGTGACATAATAGTAATTAATTGTATATCTATCCATATGTAAATATATTAAAAGTATAGTAAAAACATAGTTTTATAATCTTGTGGGACCACCATTGTATATTCAGTCCTCATTTACTGAAATGTAGTTATGCAGAGCCTGACCATAGTCAATCAACAGAAACCAGCACCAAGCAGTCCTTTGACAATAACACCCCTTGTGCAACATGGGCCAACAGGCTGGGCTAACTCATGCAGGAACACACATTCTTTATCCCTCAGCAGTTCTCAGCGTGTCCAAACCAGAGTTGCCTGCAGAGCTGTTTGAAATTCCATATGATGTATATCTGTCTATGAGTGGGTGCACATTTATCTTTACACACCCATATGCACAAATGCACTTTCATGGTAAGAATACTTCAATATATTGTGCAGGTCCAGTGTTCCACTGCTCTCTCACATGAGAAAGCAGGCATGCTTGCTTACCCTCTTCTTCTTCTTGTGGCAAATCTAGTCACTCTGACCTAAACTCCTTCCCCCTCTGGGTAGGTGTTTTAACATGGTCTCAGCCCCAAAAGTTCAGTCCTGCCATGACTCCAGTGACTGCATGGCAGCCGTTAATTCTCTGGCCTGATTCAGAAAGTGATTTCTGTTTTCTTGTGGCCTTGAATGATCCACGCTTATATCGGAAGCTTGGACACACCCACATGCTCTCATATGTGCTTACATATTAAACAATATTAATTATTATTGTTGTTATGTTGTTATCACAATCGCAGTAAACACTTATATAATGCTTTCTATGTGCAGGGTGCTATTACAAGCTATTAAGTCAATTAATCCTCACCACAACCCTATGAAGTGAGTCCTAGTATAGTCATTTCCTTTTTACAGAGGAGACAAGCTGAGATTTAGAGAAGTGAAGTGACTTGTCTACGATCACACAGCTGGGATATGCAACTTGCACTGGTAGTCTGGCTCCAGAGCCCTTACTCTCATTCACTGCTCACACCTTCTTTCTGTACCTGCATGCACATGTACACACTTACGCACCTCTGTACTCTCCCATATAACAATAGAGAGGTAGCTCTGGAGCCCCAGGTCTTCTTCTCACCTGCTGAACTAAATAAGCACATTGTCAGAAAGTCTTCCACATGATTTAGATTTATAATCCTATTTAGAAACCATTACTTTAATTGATGCCTGCTGTGGTTTTTGTCTAATTGTATGGTAGAATTGGGAAAGCCTTTACAGGGGGTGAGGGTGGGGGAGTAGTTTCTAAATTCATCTTTTTTCTTTTTATGTGGTTTAGACAGTGACCAGCAGGATGTAGAATTATTTTTTAATGTCAAAGAGTCTTTCAGATTCTCACAGTTTTCTTCACTATGCTTTTTATTTGGGAAAACACCCTCTCCCATCTGACATTTCTGCCTCATTCATCTACCCCATGAGAATTTGGGGGCTAGTGATTGAAAATTTTTCCTCGTTAAGTACTATAAATTTTTAAAAATCTATGTTAATTTAGGGTTGATTGCTGGATTAATTCCAGACTTTTCGAGATTAACACTTAATCACACGGGTATCTTGAAAGCCTGGGGTTTTGAGGCATCCGCTAGTTCTGTAACCTAAAGAGTGAACAATTGACTCAAGAGAAGAAAATGAATCTCACTGTTTTCATGGAATAGGGATTGTTTGGGGGATGCAGGGAGAACAATGAGAGAAAAATGTAGGTAAAGTATGTACTCTGTATTTAGGCAAACTGCTGATGAATGGCATTAGAGACATAAAACCTGGTACATTTTTTAAAAGACAGATTTTATTCTGTCTTCTTCACATTATGAAAGAACCCAAGAAGGCTCAGCTACAAAGTGGGAAACTTGCGACTTGGAGTCTGTTATAATCTTTTATTATGATAAGAAAATAACATCAAAGTAAAATCATATTCCAATGAAGTAGCAAACTAGATTCTCCTTCCACTTTTCTCTTTAATCAGGTATAGTTTTCTCATCTCTAAAACTGAGGTAATAGTAGTGCACACTTTCCTTAGTTTTTGAAGGGAATAAATGAATTCATAGATGTGCAATACACAGAGTAGTGACAGTCCCCAAAATGCTTAATAAGCATTATATATATATTAGTATTAGTATCAGTATTATATATTAGTTATATATATTATATATTATATCAGTTATATATTATATATATTATATATTAGTATCAGTTATATATATTATTATCAGTATTATAATTGGTATTTATTAATATAATTTCTGATCCAAGGGTTCATTTAAAAAAGTTGAGGTTTAACTTGGCTGTTATTTAGAGATATTTTAAGAGCTTAATATAGCACTTGACATCCATTTTTTTCTTTCTGAAACTTGAAATTATATCTAGTTTCCAATATAGCATGATGAAATACCCAAACGCCCTTATAAGATTTTGTATTTGAGAAATCAAAGCTAGAGACTTGCTCAAGGACACACAGCTACCAAAAACATAGGACTCGTACTCAGATCTTCTGACAAATAGCTATAAAATAAGACGAACTATGATACATCCTAAAGTTAGGAGTATAAAGTCTATAGTGTTTCAGATAAAGGAAGGGGGGGCAGCTTAATGGAAATGAATAGGGAAAGAGTGCCAGTTTGAAATTCTGTTCATTTACTTAAATTTTGCTTGGATGTTTTCACAGATTCCACTCTGAATTATTCATCCATATAGTATTGAGGTTTAAAGGTCTGGAGAATTTGTCTCTAGAGTCACTTCTTCCTAATCCATTAGAATTAGCCTCACCCATTTCACTTACATGATAAATCAGTCTCAAGCCTTGCACTCTGCTTGAAATGAGGTTGGAAATGAGTTCCAATTTAAAATAAGACCATCTGCGGCACATGTGGCCATCCAACTGTGACTGGCTCTGCCCTGGCTACCAAAGCAGTTATGGATATATTTCAAGGTGTAACTTCCTGAGCTTAGAATTCTTGATCAGCCAAGTTTTATTTTGCTAAAATCCTTTTGCCTCTCTTTGGAACTAGGAGCCCTCATATCAAAGGCAGAGGGAATAGAAGTGCTTGAACAATTCTTGGGTACTTAGAGATTATTGTTTCCCTGGGAGTCTTCTGCCAAACACTGGCCTTGCTTGCTCCATGATACCAAGAGTTCTGTGATCAATCAGGTAGTGAAATGATGTAGACATGCTGATTAATAATGAACCTTGCAGGATTAGGACTGGCACAAGGTAAGTTCCTCACCATGGGGCCCAAACTTTATCAGGTGCCCAAAACTTCAGTAATCTAAATGAAATATTTTAGAAAATATTAATTAACATCTAATTTAATGTGAAAAATTCAGGACAAATATAATATAAAAATGCTAAATGGAGAAAGGCTTCAATACATCAGAACTCTTCCTCTCTCGCTTTACCCTAATCCTAATTCCAAACCCTGTTTCCCAAAAAAGTTTATTTCTAAAAATAAGCTCCAGCCTTCAGGCCATAGTTTTCCCATTCAATTTTTTTACCTATTACAAGAAAATATTTATCATGTTTACTAAGTTTGGGGGTGCTTGTTTAAATATTGCTCCTAAGGCAACCCCCTTAATTTTCTCATCTTGGTCCTGTGCTAGGTTCTGAGTAGTCTTGTGGTTGAGAAACTTAGTTAACTAGGCTTAACCCACTGTTTTCCACACCTAATTTGCTCATATAACAACACATTTTACATAATCTCTCATAGCATTTGTTGTCCCCAAAGGTACTGGTATGAAAAAATTCAGAGAATAAAGATTAATAGTGTCGATTCATTTCAAGCTACAGCAACCATATGAAGTAGGTACCTTTATGATGACCCCTATTAACAAATGAGAAAGATGAAACAATAATGATTAAACAATTTACTCAGGACAAAATAGTAAGTAAGGATGAAACTGAACTTCATATTTGGGTGAGCTGACTCAAGAGACCATGCCCTGGGCTACTACACCAAGCTGCCTATGCTTAGCAGGAAGTAGAAAAGAAAGCCCATATAGTGCAAAGCAAGAGACATGGGATGGGAAAATATTATTTCCTATGGGCATGATGCTTTCTAGTTCTGCCCTATGTCAGGCCAACTACATTCCCACAACTTGGGGTCATGAGATTTCCTCTGTATACTCTTATAAATTTTTATAATTAATCTGTGCAAGCAGAAGTAGATTTCTGCTGGTCCCCAAAAGATCTGCAGTTTTTAAAAAATTCCTGAATTAGGGTTGGCTCTTCCAAAACTCCACCACTATAAAGCCATCTCACTTTCTTACTTTGACAACCTTACTAGTTTTTATCATCTCAACAATTATTCCATTTTGATTAAGTGCTTATAATTTTGTATATAGACTATTTTGCAATTATTGTTATTCTTTTAAAAATGTTTATATATCCACTGCTATATACAGTTAACCCTTCATATTCATGGGTTCCACATCTGTGAAAGTCAAACCATGTACATATTTTCTTTCCATTTCTTTTCTAAACAATTTGTATAATAACTATTTATGTAGATTTCACATTGTATTAGGTATTATAAGTAATCCAAAGATGACTTCAAATATATAAGAGAATATTCATAGGCTACATTAAAATGCTACAATATTTCATATCAGGACTTTAGCATTTGTGGATTTTGGTATGGCAGGGTCCTGGAACCAATACACCATGAGTACCGAGGGACAACTACACATTTTTTTAGAGACAACTATACATTTTTTCCCAGCTGGAGTGTAGTTGTGTTGCCCAAGCTTTCTGCTGTTATAGTATTCAATTGTGCTCTATGCATAGTTGTCACACAAATAACTACTTTAGAAAGAGTAAAATCCATCTAATAACCATTCCTGTTTTTACCTAGATCACAAGAATGAATATCATCTCCAACATTTTTAATATGCAACCTCATATTTGAAGCATAAAAAGATGTTTGCTTTCTGTGCTGTTAACCTTGGAGTAAACAAGTCTGAATTATGAGATGCTATAATTCCTCAGAGAGCCACCGATGACAATAGAAAACCTGAGTGCAAAACTCAAATGGTTTGTGTGTTCACCAAAAACTCAATTTAAAATTATGACTCAATAATTCAATGTTTTCTCTATGAGATTGTTTTATTTTTAATTTTATGTCCTAGCTGGATCAGAATATCTAATACATAATATACACAGACAAAATTAGACAGGAAAAAAATCAGATATTTTAAAGAAATTTTTAATCAGTTATTTTTAGAACAAAAAGTCTGGTATTTAAAAGTGTATTATAACTAAGTAGTGTAGGTAATTATTTTATCTTTAAAACCTAGTAAGTATGTGTGAGCCTGCATTATTTTTGAATGGCAATACCTGAAGTTATGTTTTGAGGGAAATGTGGGAATATACTGGAACCACCCATGTGTGTTTCCAAGCCTACTTTGTCAATTGCCGTGTTCTCGACATTATCCAAGTCCAAAGTAAGCATAATGAAGTCCAGACAGCAAAAATCATGATCTTAGAAAGAAGTATCGGTAATTCTAATGCAGATCCCAACAGCTAGAAATCACCGAACAGCCATTGCTTGAAATAATAGAGTTAAATTACTGCAATGAGTCAGACTTAGAGCCTATGAAAAATCCTATTCTCCCTCTATTTATTGCAAAAGTCCTGCAGTAATGTTTAGCTGTCCCTCTCTGATATCACTTTCGAAGAGTCAGAAATGCATCCATCTAGGTCTAGCACACCTCAATTAAATTTCTGTGCTCACTTTTTCTCACTTGTAAATTGGCAATGATAACACCTATATCAAAATATTATTGTGAGGATTAAATCAATTAATGTATAAAGTGTGTATTGGGTATGTTACAACATTGCTGTTTTTGTTATTTGTTGTTAATGTTTATCTTTCTGCTACAAATTTAACTACATTCTCTTTAAAACTATATTATAAAACTAGAATTTATACTTATAATACCTTTGATGTTAACAACAACATACTAGGGCTTATTACTTGCTGTATAAGAAGAATTCGGTTCAAAACTTTTAGAAGGTACACTTGACTTCCTGTGCAGTATTGTCTGGCTAAAGATGGACCTTGATCCCCTACCAGGGTTTGGCAGGACTGAAATGTCCTGAATCATGACGCCGCTATGTGTCTGATTTCTTCTGTAATTACTTATTCTTTAGCCTGACTCCTGCAGCCTTTGCTTTTGATTTGTCTCTGACTTTTCATCCAAGGCTGAATGCAAGCATCACATCTCACCATTTAACTAAAGATGCCTGTCTGTTTTGTCTAAGTTTTACTTTGCACTTATCTGACCTTCCAACTAGCTTAAACTCCCTCACCACTGCACTATTTCATTCAATTCTCCTTTCCTCAATTTTAACCAATGTCTAAATTATCTTATGCATTGAATACACTTTGAGTGAATGAATGAATGAAAAAAAATGTGTAAGGTATATAAAAATTTTTAATTTTTACAATCTCTTGGTTACTATTTTCTTTAAAATAAATCATTTTAGAAGATTTCATAACACAGGGATCTATCTCTGTTGACTAAATGGGACCCAGATTGATTAAAAGAATGAACATAAGACCCAGAGTTGCCAATAGAAGGCTTCTAGGCACTAGGAGAACCCAACATAACTTTATTATTAATAATAACAGCAACTATGGGAATAAGGCATAAAGAAAATTATTTATATTGTGAATTATTTAATACTGTCAAAAATAAGCAGATGACAAAATCCTCCTAGGTATTTATTGATTCTGTTTTGTTGTAAAGAGTTCGAATATGTTTCAAGTGAATATGTTCAGCAATTTTGTATATTGGCTAAATGTTATAATGACAGATAGTGTGTGGATGGGTTTGATACACATTCTTATTTCATCCAGTAGCAGTTCAATTTATGTAAAATTATAGAAATTTTTCATCTGTGTTAGGGAACTCTATCAAAGTGAAAAGATAGCATTAAATCTCAGAGTCTGTGATGCACAAATATTTTTCTGGACTCTCTTTTACCAGCTTATCTTATGTATAGATAATTTTGTCTAAAACAAATTAAAAACATAAGGTCTATATTCATTGAAAATTCTGGTTTTATGAGCAATGAAAAATATGTTAGACATTAACAAGCTGGATGGAGCAGCCTTATATTTATTTCTAATCTAATTTGCTAGTATTTGCATAGATACAACCTATGCAAAATCATATCATTAAAATACTAAAATTATTCTGGTTATATTTAATTCAAATGATATTTAAATGAATACCTCATGATCAAATATGAAAGTTTGTCAAATATTTTAAAAAGCTAATGACAGTATCTTTCTTGATGCACTTTGGGCATATATTTATAATATTAATCACCTTAGACATCACGGACAAGATGTCTAATAGGTGACTATGTCAAATTCATTGAAATTCAAAAAATGAAATTTCCAGAGGATAAGGTGAAAAAGCTTTATTGTAAGTGTCTGCATCTAATTGTTGTTTTTACTTATTTCCATTATTATCTAATATTTCACCTAAAGTCATCTGACCTCAATTTAAAAAAATTGAAGTTTTTAGCCTACTTTAGAGTATGTAGAGTATCTCTGGTTAGTCTTATATGCCCACTGAGTTAATTTAAGACTTTTTTTTCTGCCTATATAAACAATTGTCTTAGTGATTTTAGGTAAATGTTGTGCATTACATTTTAAAAGTTTGTGTATTTGAAATTAGGAAATAGTTAAGCTCTTATTATTTAATTTTATTGTTAATAATATTCTACAATTATCATGTACCACAGATACTCAGCTGACCACTCAAAAACAGAGTATCAAATCTGGAATCAGGGAGCTTATAATTCTTTATCTGTCATAATCATAATCACCTTACTAGCCTGGGAAATCAGAAATTTAGTTTAATTCTCAAGTTTAGGAGCATGGATGTGATCTTTGAATGTTTTCCCAATACCCCCATGAACACAGATTTGTGGAATGGAAATCTACTTCTTCATAAAAAGAATGCCACAGCTATTACTTAGTCCCAGTGATGTTTCTTTATATAGAGAGAGAAAAAATTGTCCCAATTATTTAGAACCCAAAAGAACTTTCATAGAGAAATTTAGTAACATCAACATAAGCTTAATGGACAACTTATTAGTCACAAATAGGTGATTCTGGTTTCATATGTAGAAACTGAAACCACTGCCCAGAACATTTTTCTTCCCATTGTCCATTTGCAGTCTTGATCCTGCCAAAGTTACAGTATTTGGGTGTAAGCACTTTTAGAGTCCAGGGAGGTATTTACATATTCTTTAGCTCATTGTAGCAGAACATTTTTGTGTTTCTCTAAAGATTATATACACAATCTTTAAGAGCATTTTGGAAAGAGGAGAGACCTCAAACTCACATGTATTTTTCATTACTTTCCAGCTGCTATTTCTTAGATTGTCAGAATTGGGATAATAACCTGCAGACTATCACTTTGTGCTTTGCTAAAAGGGAAGACTGGTTTGCCACCAAATCCCTAATTGAGACTGAATTAGAATAAACAGCAGTTAAGCTCTCCAGTCTAATTGTGAATGGTGTGTATTTGACATTCCTTAAGATATAAATTAAAATAAAAAGAACATTTTCAGAGGCATGGAGTAGCTTTGCATTAATGATGGCCTCCCCTACACTGCTGACAGTTTGCATTATTCATAATGTCATTATCAGGACTATTCAGTGCTGAATGATTTGTTCGCCCAGAAATTGTATGACCTGACCAGATAAGTAATATCTGTAGTTTGTATTTATTCTTATGACTGCTTACTCGGGTATGGCTTCTTTTATCTCTGTTGTGAGCTTACTTACTGCTGCTCAGCGGCATGTACCATCAGTGACATAAGCTTTATTCATTTACAGATTCAGAGCGCTGCATCAAAGTATTAAATCCTGCAAATGTGGGGGAAACTCAAAGGCTTTAATCCTCGGACTGGCAATCGTCATTGTACTGCTGCCATATGTCAGAGCTGAAGTTAAGTTTCATGTCTGTGCGCTGTAAGAAAGGCATGTGGCTGTGTGCCGCCTGCTTGTTTGTTTAAGATAGAGTCTTCCCTACCACTGCAATCACTTTGCCATTCAATCCCCTTTCATCCACACAGAATGAAGTAACTAGAGTAATACAATGAAATGCCAATGTGTCCTTTCAGAACTGATTGTTCTATTTCATAACTGCTTTCTTATTATAATTAAACCAGCTTAAGAGAGGACTATGTTTTAGCATCTTGGGCTTCCGAGCGATGAGGAATGGCAGGAGAGAATCAGAGGATTTAGAAAGCTCTCTGCCATAAAAGCAAGGTTTAAAGGTCCAGAGGATTTCCCCCCGCCAGCAAAGAGATCATCTTTTGAAATACTCTCCATCCGTTCCCATCTACACATACCAATTTTGGCTTTATAACACCCCTTGCTGTGCATCTCTTGGCAGGAAAGTTGCCCATCTTGCAGAGTCTTGCATGAATAATTCATTTCTATGTCATGCTGACTCTTGAAAGCCTGGATTATAGTGTTGGAGGAAATGTTTAATAGGATTCTTCCAAACAATCCAAAATATAGCTCAGAGTTCTGTGAGTTCTATCTCTTAGAAGGCCTCAGTGCAATAAAAGAATGTATGTGCTGAAAGCCAAAACACACTTCAGGGCATTCAACCTGTGTTGAATGGGACTGTAACCTAATAATGAAGGTTAGTATCTTAAATTAGGGTCACTGTCTTTCAGGGACATGATTCATAAGTACAGGGTTTGAGTTCAATATCCTGGCACAATTACTTTTTGTTAGATCTTGAGGGTTTTGGCCTTTCTTAGATAATATCAAAGGACCTTGGAGAACCAGGCAGACAAACAGCTGAGAGAAGTACTGAGTTGGATGTGGGCAAAGGAACCCTACACATATCAGGAAACTGATCACCTGCTGTGACTCAATGTCATTTTTCTTTAAACAGTAGTCCTGCTATCAGCCTAACTGGAATATTCAAAGATCTTCTGTAGACTCAGAAACTTACCTCTGTTAGTACCTGTCTCGGTGATTGTATTGTATCTTTTCACCTTTACCTCCTCTTCCATTTTTCACAAAGCTTTCTTTTGCACTCCCTTCAAAGTCTGTCTTTAACAAAGTCTTTAAAATGTATTCATATTACCTAGTAGAGGACTGATGGCCTAAATTTTAACCCACTCTCATTCTCTCAGCATAGTTTGCGATTTAAGCCGAGAAGAGTCATACACTTAAAAGGATCTATTGATTCTACCAAACCTTATTCTTTGTTTGTTTAGTAACCTTGAAAATGACAAAAAATAATGTGCTTATATAATAAAACAAAATAATTAAAGCAAAAGAAAGAAAAAATTTTACATGGTAATAATTGCCAGTAGCATCTTGATATTATGGCATGCAATCCATATTCATATCTATATCCATATATGGATCTTTCTTCAGGTCTATAGATTCATATATCCATGTATATAACTTTACAACAATGAAACAATCTATAGTATACTTTTATTTTATTTTATTTTATAATTTTTTTTAGTTTGAGTCTCACTCCTTTGCCCAGGTTGGAGAGCAGTGGCACACTCACTGCAACCCCAGTGTCAACCTGCTGGACTCAGGTGATCCTTCCGCCTCAGCCTTTCAAGTAGCCAGAACTACAGGTATGCGCTACTATGCCCAGCTAATTTTTTGATCTTTAGTGTAGAGATGAGGTCTTGCCAAATTGCCCAGGCTGTTTTCCAACCTGTAGACTTGGGCAATCTGCTCACCTCCACCTCCCAAAGTGCTGGAATTACAGACTTGAGCCACTGTGCCTGGCCTGGCAGAATTTTAAAAAACATTTGAATCCAGAAGAATGCCTATTATATGGGTGCATCCTATCTAGGTTGGTGAGTTTTTAACCGTGTTTAACAGAGCCCTATGGATTAGTGGAAGGAATTTGAATTGGGTATCTTCTTTTTTGCCCTCCAGATCTATGATCACCTTTTTAAATACCACTCTGTGCCTCATGAGGTAACTTGAATGGATTATATCAGTAGGCTTCCTCACCCTCTGGACTCCTATTGGGTTCAGCCAATGAGAGAATCAGCAGGAAGTCATCAGAAAGGAAGATAGTAAGATTGGGCATTTAATTCTCTCAGTTTCCTTTCTTAGGAGAGAGAATTAATAGCACACAACTCTTTCTCCTGCTAGATTTTAAGAAGTAGTATGTCTCATCTCTCCTTTAGACCTAAGGGTAGGAACTCCTCATTTTAGTTATTATTGCTGCAAAGTAGACAATACAAAACTTACAAAGTAGACAATACAAAACTTAGTCTCTTAAAAACAACAATCATTTATTTGCCACCAGAACTGGCCATTTTTGCAGGACTTGGTGCAGAAAGCTTATTTCTTCCTTTTATCACATCAGCTAGGATGGCTCAACTTCGAGCTAGAGGATCTGCTTTCAAGAAATCTCCCTCAGATGACAGGCAGGTTGATGCTGATTATTGGCTGGGAGTTTAGCTTGAACTGAGGAGCAAGAACCTAGGTCCTTCTTCACATGAGCTTCTTTATAGCTGCTTGTGCTGCCTCACAGTATGGTGGCTGAATTCTGTGAACAGGTTTCCCAAACAAAACCAGACCTATAAACTGCATCACCTTTTATAAAGCAGCCATGAAAATCACATAGCATCTTTTTCTACTGTAGTCACAAATGCTCATAAATTCAAAGGAAAGGGACAGAGACACCACCATTCTATGGGAAGAATACCAACTGACACTAAAAAGAATACGTGGGATGAGGAATATTAAAAATAAGACAATCTATCTTACTGTTTTCAATTGTTATCAGCAATAGAGAATTGCGCTATCTTTGGGTTTCCTTGTATCCTGTCCACCCTATTGTAAATAATCTCTGTATTAAATTATATTCAAACTATCTAATTTAAGTATGCCATGTTTTCCTGCTGAGATCCTGCTTAATACGGAATTGAAAATGGAGGAAGGCAGGCAAGTTACGGGAAGGAGGTTCCAAATAGCAAGGTGTCAGGAATCAACTCAATTTTAATTACTGTAGCTCTGTGTGTATATATATATATATATATATCCATATATATATATATGGATATATATACACATGCATATCTCTCATATATATATATATTTGAATTGGAGTCTTACTCTGTCACCCAGGTTGGAGTGCAGTGGCATGGTGATGGCCACTGCAGGCTCAACCTGCTGGGCTCAGGCGATCTTTTCGCCTCAGCCTTCCAAGTAGCTGGAACTACAGGCACACACCACCAGACTTGGCTAATTTTTTGATTTATTGTAGAGATGAAGTCTCACCAAGTTGCCTAGGCTGGTCTCGAAACCATGGGCTCAGGCAACCCTCTCATCTCAGCCTCCCAAAGTGCTGGGATTATAGGTGTGAGCCACACACCCGGCTTGTTTATATTTTTAATATGTATATTGTGATACCACATAAGATTTCATTTGAAGAAAATGTTCATCTGCTAAAATAATATTTTTAAACATTATTGGATAGGTCCTTGGGCATAATGTTACCAATTTTAAAAGTTGTTTCCTGCCTGCTGTAATAACTCTTAATCAAAACTCTTACAAGTCTGTGCTTCTTCCCAGGGAAAATCATTTTTCCTTCTTGGCTAATCATCAGATATGTGCAAAGAATGTGCAATGTTCAATGCACTCTCAGATGCTTTAACAGGGCATCATCATTATTAGATTACCTAACCCATCCATATTGACAAGGTATCGATAACCTCAAACTTGAATGTTTTATTCAAATAGTGGCCTCACATAAGAATAGCTTTCTTTAAAAAAGATCTCAATAAGATTTAATCTTCCCTCTCTCTATTGGACATCTCTTCTCAGATGAAGCCCTTTAGATACTTATTAAACCCACAGAAGGAAATAAGATGGCAGAAGTTAGGATATATTCTGCTTGTCAAAAAAAGTGGAATATAATGGAGTTACTACACTGTTCAGCTGGTGTATCTGAGTTCCCTTGGAAAATAAAAGTAGAAAATTTAGTATTTTGGCTAGAGGAGTATAAGTGGAAAGTAATACCTCTTTTTCTATTTCCTTCTGGCCTACATAATGTTTTCCCTGTGTAAAATTGACAGTAGTAGAACTGACAGTAGTAGAATTGGTAAACCTAATATGGTAGAAATAAATGAAGAGATGCATAACTCAGCTATAGAAAGCTCTAAACTTCAAGAAATTTTGTACATATTTGTCTATTTTAAAGTTGACAGTTGAGAAATAGTTATAATAAATTATAATACAGAAAAACAATCTAAATAATCCTCCCAATTTTATATTTCAATATTCTGGTTTGAAATATACAGTACTCTCCTCTCACTGTCCCTTGTGACATTAGGGTTGCCCTTTAGAGCACTGTATCAGTCAGGGATCAGGCAAAAGACAGAGGCCACTCACAGTTATTTTAACAAAGCAAAGGCCATATAAAAAATCATTGACTGTATTTAAAGTTGTTAATTTGATAACCAAAAAGATAAAAAGGTATCATAGAGATGATAACTATCAGAAACAGCTTACACTTCTAGAGCTGGTGAAATAAAGGGAATAGGTTGGAAACATTAGAACTGCAAAACGTGGGAAAGGAGCTCTGTAGAGTGGACTCTGCTCAGCTGGTGCTGGTTTTTCTGAGCTCAGAGAAGAAGCCCACTAAGGCTGGGACCCAGATTTCTGAGGAGGATGTGTTAAAAAGTTCATGCTATTGGCTGGGCATGGTAGCACGTGCCTGTAGTTCCAGCTGCTTGGAAGGCTGAGGTGGAAGGATCGCCTGAGCCCAGCAGGTTGAGGCTGCAGTGGTTGTGAGCGTGCCCTTGCCCTCCAGCCTCAGCAACAGAGTGAGAGCCAACTCAAAAAAAAAAAAAAAAAAATAGCTCATGCTAGTATTTCCAAGGGTAACACAATGAAATTGCTTCTACACCTGGCCAACAGAAATACAGATTGAAGGTGAATATAGTAATGTAGCCTAGCTTACTTCACACAAATATATTTAATATATATTTTATATTACATATACATTTTATATAATATATCTAATCAATCATCTATCTGTCCCATTTTTGTGATGCAGACAGGAAAATAGTTCAGGAGTTTCTGCTGAGCTTTTCCTTTAGGTTTCGCCCCTGGTGATTGCTATAATAGGAAATATTATGAGTTTTCATTCATTTGGAAAGCTTGCAATTTCTTCAATAAACAGCCGTTTTAGTCTTCCTAAACTCAAATAAATACAAAGGAGGTAGAAAAGCTGCATGTATCGATCATCTTCTATGTACTAGCCCACTGAGCTTGGTGCTTTTCAAAAATTATCTCATATGGTTCTTGCCATAATCCAATTATATAGATATTTTTGTTCTCATTTCCATTTTACTAGTGAGAAAACTGAAGTTATAAAATGGATCTGAAGATACACATAAAATAAATGAGGTAGGCAGAATTTGCAGCTAGAACTATCTCCTTCCAAAAGGTTTAAATTCCCCTACCCCCACCAACTTTGGAACCCATATGATATCTTTATGCTTATTCGAAATTGCCTCCTCAAGGCAAACAAAATCCCGTGGGTACACATTTTGGCAAGAGGATTAAATGTTTGTGTGAGTTTAATAAAGGCGCTTTTCCTTCTGGGTAGACATAACTCTGAGTCAGGTCACAGTGAGAACAGGTGTGTGATTACAACCTCCTTTCTTTCATCCCCTTGATTGGGCACCCTCGTGTGTAGTGTGATCTATCACAACTGAATGTGATGATCTTTTTTCTTTTTTCTTTTTTTTTTTCGAGTTGGAGTCTCACTCTGTTGCCCAGACTGGAGTGCAGTGGCCACTCCCAGCCACCGCAGCCTGAACCTGCTGGGCTCCGGCGATCCTTCCGCCTCAGCCTTCCAAGTAGCTGGAACTACAGGCGTGCGCTACCACGCCCGGCTCATTTTGATTTATTGTAGAGATGAGGTCTCGCCAAGTCGCCCAGGCGGGTCTCGAACCCATGGGCTCAGGCATTGATCTTTTTTTCAACATCACTTTTGCCCAAAAGAAGTTCCTACTTAAGATATCTCCACTATTCAGATTTCAGCATTAAGAAGGACGATACACCCTTCTGCCCTAAAATGTTTTATTTTTCTACTCATTTCACTTTTATATAACAATTCCAATTACATAGCAAATTAGTGACATATTGCTGCATAACAAATTACCCCAAAACCTAGCCACCTAAAAATAACAAATATTTATTACGTCACACAGATTCTGAGGGTCAGGAATCCAGGAACTGCTTTGATGGGTGGTTCAGGATTATGATCACTCAAGAGATTGCAATCAAGCTGTCAGTCATTTCATGTTTTCCTCAGACTGGAGGATCTGCCTGTAAGCTCACTCACAGAGCCACTGGCAGGGGGCTTCAGTTTCTCATCATGTTGACCTCTCCACAGAGTTGCGTATGATATGGCTTCCCCCAGATTGAGTGACTGAAGAGAAGAAGAATGATATCAACCACAGTGGTAAAGCGCCAAGACTTTTATAGCATAACCTAAGAAATGAAGTGGCATCACTTCTGCAGTACTTTACTGACATTGGTACAACGTACAAATGATTAGGAGCCATCTTAAATACGGTGATACACACACACACACACACACACACACACACACACACACACACACACGACTATGACCTCGTTACGTATGTCAACAATCTAAGGAGATAAAAGTGGCTGATAATTAGTGATGCCTCAGTAGCACATGTGTTGACTGCCATTTATTTTGATCAAATGAGTGTTTGTTCTGATTTTTCTATGCTCACCTCCAACCAGTTGTTAAATATTTTGATTATCATTACTGGAGGTTGGTATTGTTATCCTCATTCTACAGATGTTAAATGTGAGTTTTTTAGACTCAATTCCCTCTTCAAATAAATGCCAGAACAAAGCTTGGAACCCCAAAACTTTCAATTGCCACACATTTACCTCCTTTAACATATTCAATCTTAACTTCATCACTGACACCAACTAATACCAAACATGTTTCTACATGGCTACGTTTCAGTAACATGCTAAAAATAAAAGTCTCTTTTAAAGCGAGACTGATGTTAAAAATCAAAGGAAGAGATTTTATCATTAGACAGGACAGAAGCTCATTTTACCCTGTGTTCAAAGAACACAGCCCCTGCCTCAGATAAAGAACTTATCTCATTTTGAAAAAGACATTCTATATTACTGTTTTCCTTCTAGTTTGTATAGGATTTGGATTTAAGTTTTAAGGGGATAACTCTATCCCGAAATATTTACCTTATGCACGTAGTTTTGTAGGGGTACATTTAGAGAGACAGACATGGGAGGTGCTGTTGTTTGTACACACCTCCAACAAGGAGAAGACTTATTTCCATATTTATAAAAACTAGCAGTTAAAACTGGTTGACAAAAAAAAAAAGGTAACTTGGCCTGACTTTGTTATTTTCAAATAGATACTAAGTATGTTAAATCAGTGCTGCCTGAAGGCTGGGTTTAGGTTTGTTATCAAAAATTGGCAAATAATAGCAAATATACTTTGTAAGAAAATAATTATTGACTCTAATTCCTTTAATTTCAAAATATTAGTTTATGTATAAGAATAATAAATGTAAGTTATTTCTATTTTTGTTTTGTGACAGGTCTCACTCTGTCACCCTGACTAAAATGCAAGGGCTGATTATAGTTCACTGTAGGCTCAAACTCCCGGGCTCAAGCCATCTTCCTGCTTCAGCCTCCTGAGAAGCTAGGACTATAGGCATGTGCTACCATGCCCAGCTAATTAAAAAAAAATTCTGCAGAGAAAGAGTCTTACTATATTGCCCAGACTGGTCTCAAACTCCTGGGCTGAAGCAATTCTTCCACCTTGACTTTCCAAAGTGCTGGGATTATAGACAAAGCCACCATCCACAATTAATGCATGTTATTAGTAGCAACCAATTTACCGCTTATCTAGCCCCTATTTTAGGCAACACCAGAAAGACAAACTAAAATTGAAGCTGAGGCAAATTGTCTGGATATAGGCTTAGGCCAAAATCCCAATATTTTGTAGTTATCAGTTAGAGCTAACCACTCCCAGACCTGCAATGTATCAGCGGCTCCCTGGCTGTGGGGTAAACTAAGACAAAATCCAAACCCATTTGGTTTGTACAGGCTTCAAATATTTTATTTGCCATATGGTATATTCCAACTTACAGAAATCAAGCTATGGACAGGGCCAAGCCTGACCGAAAAAAAAAAAAATACACACACACACACACACACACACACACACACACACACACACACATATATAGTGTATATGTTATACATATTTATATATAAAATTATATATAGCCTTTCACAAGTTTTTAATAAGCTGTCATGTTTTAATATCACCTCAAATCTGCTTACATTTTTTTCCATTTCTGCCCAATAACCATACTGAAATGTGGGAGCTGAAACATCCATCTTATTTTTTTGGAAAAATCTTATTCAATTAGGTCATAAGTAAACACTAAGACCAAGAGCACACCACAAAAATCCTAAACAAATATTCAATGTATTTTTCACATCCCCAACAACTTCTTTTTTATAGCAGCTTTCTCTGGATCCACAGTTCAGAGGCTTACAATGTGACAAAAAAGTATTTCAATTCAATTATCTGTGAAGGAAAATATCAAAGACAAGCCATCATGAAGATGTCTGACCTCTCAAAATTATGTCGCCTTTAGGAGCTCATGTTAGAAGTGTAGGAGCTGAAGTTTTCTGTCTGAAATCCATTTCAATTAGATTTTACTATCAGACCTCCCTCTGATTATTAATATTACACCACATAATTTTCAAAAATTTAATTTGCCAGGTGCTATCCTTGCTGGCTCTGTATTTCTGTCATTACATTTGCCTTCACCCCACATTCCATATTGTCTGTATGAACAAGCTCTTAATCAAAATCTTTTTCCACTCTTGAAAATGTAGCATACCCAAACTAAGTTTACGAAGTAGAACCATCTTTACTCAGCTTTATAAATTACAATCTTTTTAATATGAGTTGAATTTAATGTGTGCTTAGAATTAGGAAAAAATGAGGAGGGAGGTTTGTATGTTTTAATAATTCTCCCTTTGCTTCTTCTAATGAAGATTTGCGATTTTATGGCACTTAATAAGACAGTTGTGTATTAAGGTGACTTCTATGCAATATCTTCTGGATGACACATAAAATTGACATTTTTAGGGGAAAAGGTAGTTCCTTATATTTAGATTATCATATGCTATTAAGGAAAAAAACTTACAAACCACAAGTGGAGTAACCATTGTGTGATATGTTGCTGTTTCCTATTTTGACTACCCTTAAGCAATTGAATTAACTCAGTCTCTGTCCTTTCTCTAAAACAAATAGGTTTTATTATTATTCATTCAAGTTCAACTCTGTTTCTAGTAGCCACCAAAAATGCTTTGATGAGAACTGAGAGACTATGTAAAGTCATCGGGAAGGATTATCATGACAGTTAATAATGCCTGTCGTGAGTTTTTGAGGGGATATGGCAGCATAAATATGCAAGCTATTTTGCATCCCTGGTCTACATGTGGTCAGAAATCAAGGCTGACTAGTGTTTCCTGTAACCTATTGTACTTTAGGAAAATGTTTCCCATATTTTTGGAATTAGAACTCTCAGGGTCGAGATTTGGGAACACAAACTTTCAGAAAATTTCCCAAATGATTCTCAAAAAGAGATAAATTTGGGAGCCATTGTCCAAGAAATCATATCAAGCACATTTTGCAGTTCAGAAGTAAGTTATAAGCAGTGGATGAGCACATGTATATGTGTGGCAAGTGAGAGAAAATGGGATAGGACATGACACAACCAAATTCTTGTTTTATAATGGAGGCAAAAAGTTGTTTTAGCTTGCACTTTTTTGTTTGTGTGTTGATTTTTACTAATCTTGAGATAAACTTCAGGGAAAAGTAAAATATAGATATAGACTTGCCCAGGACAATGAGAAGGAGAGAGAAAAGAGAGTAGTAATCTCCATCTCAGGACATAAATCTTTCTTATTTCTCCCAAACTCACATTAAAGAGTTAGAATGGTTCACTTGCCTTAGGTATACATCAGCTAAATCTCAGCAGAGGTAGAGAATTGTGGCAAGTATTTAGAAATTCAGTTGGATTATTTGATAATTGTTTCAAGTTTCTATTTCAATCAAACTTTGGAGACTTAACTATAATTTACTTACTGGTTAAGTGATCCCAACAACTTATGCACCGCTCTCTCCTAATATTGTACAGTTTTGTCACAGACTATATGTCTTATACAAAAAGGGACCTCTTCCAAAAAATAACAATTTATTTATTTTAAAAATGTGTATTTATTCTTACATGTTTAAGTTTCTCTCACCTTCAAAGTACTCTCCATTCGATGCAATACACCTATTGAGATGCTTTTTTCACTGCTCAAAACAGTTTTTGAACTTGTCGATTGTGATGCCTGTCAATGCTTCTGCCTTTTTTTGTTTCACCTCTTCCACTTTGGCAAAATGTTTCCCTTAGAGGACTTTTTTTTTATTGGGGAAACAAAAAAAGTTACTTGGATTGAGATCAGGAGAATAGGGAGAGTGGGGCATGGGAGTCATGTCGTTTTTGATCAAAAACTACTGAACACTCTGTACTGTGTGGGTGTGTTGTCATGGTGGAACAATCAGTCACCTATTTGCCACAACTTGGGATGTTTCTTCTGTAGATTGTGATGCAACCATCTCAGAACTTCCAGATAAAACTTTGGTTGACCATTTGATCCTGATAAACAAATTCTGAGTATACTACAAGGGGCCCACCCTTCAAAAGATAATCCAGGTTTTTGTCTCCTTCCCCCATTCCGTATATAAGAAAATACATAAATGAATATCTAAACTTTTCCACAAACATGTTTGTACATTCATCTATATATGTATGTATATGCTTATCTATTAAACTATCCCTCTTCCTCTCCCCTTCCTCTTTTCCTCCTTTTCTCTCTCTCTTTCTCTCATACACATTATGCAGCTATTTAAGTTAAAACATTCTAATAAAGGAAAACATTGTAAAAGTCAACAGAAATTAAAGCTTCTCAAGATGCATCGTGATCTAAGGAATAAAAATAACAATGTTTTGCAACATGCAAAATCACAACATATTGCAAAAGATAATTGAAATTCCTGCATATGCCTAGGATATTAATATTTTTCCCTGCTTTTTTGTAATTAGATTGGTGTGGGTATTTAAAAATCTGCTCACCACATGTGCTTAAGGATGCCAGGTTTTTCCTGAGTCATTTTGCCAACTCTGATACTGGGTTTGAACATGTCTTCTATTCCAGTGGTACATGCGCATGTGATATTTTGGCATCACTGCAAGGTACTGGTGTGCTGGGGATATTAGCACAGATGTAAGAGCATACTATTATTCTACAAAAATCATTCCTGTACTGTGCATATTCGATTTTCTATTGATAATAGAAGCCAATCCAATTCAATCTGATTTATATCCTCAACATTTACTTCTCAAACTGATAGGCTTCTGAAACAAGAAACATTTTTGAAGTTTAGACACTATTTAAAGTCCATTCCTTTCTACATGCAGAACCTGAGATGGGGATTTGGATGCAATGGATGTATTATGGGAGTATATTCAGGAGACAAGGAGTGGGAGAAAGAAGATGAGAACCAGGAAGAATTGGTCCATGTTAAGGCAGGAGGATCCGCATTTGTGCTCCCAATGTATCAGTTTGCTGGTCCTGCCGCAGCGAAATACTACAGAAAGAGTGCTTAAAATAGCATAAATTAAGCCTCATAGTTCTGGAGCCTGGAGGTCCAAGATCAAGGTAGTGGCAGGATTGGTTTCCTCTAAGGACTATAAGGGAAGGATCTGTATCAGACCTCTCTCCTTGGCTGTCATGGTAGAAGGCCACCCACTTGCTGCCTCTCCATAGGGTCTTTTATCTGTGCCGCACGCCTTTGATGTCTCTTTTTGTGTGCAAGTGTCCTCTTCTCATGGGGCACCAGACAGATTAGATTTAGGCCACCATTTTAATTTACTCACTTCTTTAAAGGCCCTATTTCCAGACATTGTCACATTCTGAGCTACTTGGGATTAAGGATTCAACATGTAAATTTGAGTGAACACAATTCAGTCTGTAACCTCTATTAATCTCTTGGTCATGAGCTGTAGCCACCTCTGGGTAAGAGGGTGTGGAGTAATTTTCAGTGTCCCTGAGAAAGTGCTTGAGCAGTGAGGGGATGGACTGAGGTGCTAACTAGGAAAAGTGATCTGGCAGGACACTCCCCGGTGTCAACTGCAGAAATCATCATATGTCATCTGAAGAACCATGAGGTTCATACATTTGGGAAGAAGAGCTCTTTTCTCATAAAAGTTGTAGGCTGCAGGCTGGCTATTCCACAGGGATGAGAGGCATATCCTCTGGCAGAAGCTGAGAGTAAGTGCTTTTGGGGAGGAGGAAGGAAATGGGATTTTTTGCTAGGCAAAGTGGCTAAGTGTGCATATTCAATAAGGTAAAGGAGGAGTCATGAGTATTTTTGAAAGGAAGAACAGAGACATGAAAAATTGAACTTCATGCCTCTTCATGGCACGGAGGATGGAAGTTACAACCCTCTGATGACAAAAGGTGAAGCAGAGCACACAAAAGTCCTCATTGAGCATACTCCACAAGTTAGCCGAAACCAGTCCAGAGAACGTGATCACTTTTTAGGAAGGGATGCATTGTGAAACTGTTGAGCTGTCATGTCCAAACTGCAAAGATGGAGGGGGAGTCTGGTTGTGGCTTCAGATGATTGGCTAAAGACAATAAAGAAACGTTTTTATCTGGTTCCGCTTGGTCTACACAGGGTCTGGTCAGTTCAGTTGGTTGGGAGACTTAGAATTTTATTTTATCAATTAATAGAAATAACTAATATTTCCTGAGCCCTTAATAAGATATTTAATCAAATTTAAGAACCCACCAATTATAATATACACTATTATTTTAAGAAATACAAAGAAAGAAAGCAGTGCCCAAGATAGGGGCCAGTTTCAGGATAAATGAGTAACAAAACCACATGCAGAAAGACAATAAAAAGCTTCCTTGTTTCTACCCTGGCACAAGATGGAAGAAAGAAAAAAATAACTCTTAAGAATTTGGACCACAATCTCTTACTAACATGGCTTTTTGGCTTTAATTCATAGTACTCAAGTGGTCCAAAAACCTTAAGCAGACTATATATAAAGTTCTCTCAGATACATGGTGACTTGAGATAAATGGCAGAAGCAAGTGCCAATCTGACCAAATAGTGAAGATACCACTGATTATAAAACACTTCCTCCACAAATGAAAAATAATGATAACAATAAGGATAGATAAAATTTGGTATGTTCTAGGGCTTTTACTTTAGGAGTTGGCAAACTATAGCCTATGACCCAAATCTGGCTGCCACCTTTTCTTGTAAATAAAGTTTTATTAGATCACAATCACACCCCTTTATTTTCGTATTGTCAGTCTGTGGCTGCTTTTGTGCTATAATAACACAGTTGAATGCCTGCAACAGAGATCATATGACGTACAAAACTGGAGAGAGTCATTATCTGATCCTTTATGGAAAATGTTTGTTGACCTCTGATGAATTTCCACCTAGTAATTCATTTGTTTGCCACAATCTCATGGAGTAAATAGTATTATATGCTCATTTTTACAGACAGGAAAACTGAGGTACAAAGAAGTTAAATGACTTGCCCAATGTTATATAGCTAGCAAGTAGTATAAGAAAGATGTTATCATAAGTATGTAATTTTTGTTTCTTCCAGCAATTAGCCATGCAAAAAAGAAAGATGTGCAAAGAAAAAAGACTGTCTGATAGGAGGAGCTTAATAGACAATTTTTTTTTTGCTTGGATTAATGTATGAATGAATGGATATAGCTAAGATGTGGCAAAATGGAAATTTTAACCCAAGTCACTCTGAATCTAAATCCCAATAGCTCTTAGAAACTAGATATAAAAGGGTAATCAACAGGAGAGTCTTCCCTAGCTTCCATACTTAACTAACTTGTAAGAGTAACCCATACCACTAGCTTCCATACTTAACTAACTTGTCAGAGTAACCCATACTGTTTCTTCTAGTAAAAATATACTGACTCATGTGGTACATATACACAATGGAATATCGTGCAGCCATAAAGAAGGACAAACATATGGACTTTGCAGCAACTTGGATGGATTTAAAGTCAATCATACTCAGTGATCTATCACAGAAACAAAGAACAGAGTATCATATGTTCCACTCATAAGCGGACCTTAAACAATTATCATAATACAATAAGAAAGGAATTGGCAGTAGTGGGGAACTGCCAGGGGAAGGGTAGTGGGATTGGCAGTTGAGGGAAACTGCTAGGGGAGGGAGGGACACACCTCATCAACAAGGGTACCTGCATAGCCAATGTTTGTATACCTATCCCTGAATTGTACACCACGTCTTTAAAAAAAAAATATATATATATATTGTGTGTGTGTGTGTGTGTGTGTGTGTGTGTGTGTGTGTCTATGTATCCATTAGATAACTCACATATATTTTTGCTCCCAGCAGTTGAGGTGAATGAATCTCACTTCAATCAGTATTTTAACTAACTGACCTACTGTGGTCCTGATTACATTGAGGAAAGGTCATCCATTGTACCAGATACAGGACTTTCTGTGAGTTAATAGAAATTGCAAAGACAGAAAATATTTTTCCTTTGCAAATCATCCATTTTTTCCTAATGTCTACAAGAAAAGCCATTATTTTTGTTACGTAAAATTCATTAAAAGTCCTACCTGTTTGAATTTAATGCCTAGTATAAATTCAAAAATGATTTAAAATTGAGGTATTTATTTCTGTGCTTATAGATAATTCTATAAAACATGCTACTTAAAATATTTTTAGATTTTTTAATAGGAAAATAATAATTCAGAAATTAATAGAAAAAATGGAACAATGTTTTAAATGATTACAACTGAAAAGAAAGAAGATGGTGGGTTCTTTCCTGACAAGGAGCTCACTGTAAAGTGGGGAGCCCACATTGAACCCAGGAAGGTCTGGACTGAAACTCCTACTTTTAACTACTATATTCTACTGCCTTTTCCTGGGAAATGCCTTTTACACAAAGATTTATGCCATGTGTTTAAAAAGCTTTCTAATTGGAGCAGAAAAGAGGAGACATCTGAATTGAGTTTTGGGTGGCTAATGGGAGCCTAGCAACAGAACAAGAAAAAAGGTGAGATGAGGTTAAAAAAAAAATTATAAGTCAGAAGCATGAAACAATATGCCAGGGTCAGAGAGTTTAAAATTGTGCAGTAATAGTAAGAGGGCAGGGTGACTGGTAGAATATGGTAAAGGATCAAGCCAGATAAAAATAACATGCAAGACCTGAAGTGGGAAAAGCTTTATATGCCAAGCTTGGCATTCAGTCACTGAGCAGTGGGGAGTCATCGAAGAATTTTTAAAATAGCAGGAAGGACTCATGTTTTCACTATTGAACAGTATCATAGTGGCAGCAGCATATAAAATGACCTGAAATGGAGAAGGATGGGGTCTCTCTGAACCTTCCTCATCAGGGTCCTTTGCTGGTTCTCTCTTACCTACTCTATATACATCACCATGAGCCAAGTGCCAATTCTTGACCTTATCTTTTCACTCTCTGTACTCCCCTGGCCAACCTTATCTATTCCTGGGACTCATTAACCTCTACAACCAAGCTGGATACCTCTTCTGATAGTCTAATGCTGCACACTAACAGCAACTTGGAGCAGAGAAATCTCAAACTCCATGTATCCAGACGAACAGAGGATTCTCAACTCCATGTGTCCAAATCTGACTGACAGTCCTCCAACCCATATCATGAACTGAAATTAGTAACCAACCTTACCATTCCCTCAAATAGACAAGCCAGAAAATCAGAGGCCTTCCTAAGTTATTCTTTCATCACCCATTCTATTTTATCTCACACTTTCAAATTAATACTTGTGTTCTGTTAACCTATAATAGTCCCATCAGTGCTTCTTTGTGTGACTTCCTATATGTCTCTCTGTGTCTAGACTTGCCTCCTCCCATCTATCTTCTACTCTGATAAACATCTTTAAAACAATTATGCTACCCTTTGCTTACAACTCTTCTATAGTTCTCCATAGCCTACAAGATGAAGTTAGCACAGTTCTCAACTCCAGCTGTAAGTTGGAATCACCTGAAGAGCTTTTAAAACATGTAAATGTCAGAATCCTAATGCTCAGAGAATCTGAGTTAAATGGTCTGGTATGAGGCTCAGGATGGATATCTTTTATTAATAAAATATTTTAGACGATTTGAGTGTGCAGGTATGAGTGAGAATCCCTGCAATGAACAATATAAGTTGTCAATGATTTGCCCATTGCTGACATCTCCAAATTCTTTCTTATTCTCAGGCCATGGAGGGTCCTTCAGCCAGATTGAAGGAATGGTAAATTCTTTAATATATCAATCTATTTCAAGCCCTTCTGCTTTGACTTGTGCCATTCTCTGTGCCTACATTGCCTACCCTTCTCCTTTATTGTACACCTGGACTTCCTCTCCTCATGTAGAGCTGAAGATTCCTTTCTTTGGCCCCCAACTCATTGGGTTCTTCCCCATATTTTAAAATATCGATCACTTCATTGTATTTTCTCTTTCTCCTTATGCTTCCCTGAATTGAGGAATTAAGTATAATTTTATCCATAGAACTATTTCAGAGCCTTACATCTGGAACAGTTTCTCGACCTCCACACTACTGATGTTTTGGGCTAGATAATCCTCTGTTATGGATATCTGTCCCACACATAGAAAGTTTAGCAATATCCCTGGTCTCTACTCACTAGATGTTTGTAACACACCTCTCATTTGTGACAATAAAAAATGTGGCACACACTTGTAGTCTCAGCTACTCAGGAGGCTTAGGTAAGAGGATCTCTTGAGCCCAGTGTTTGAGGCCAGTCTAGGCAGTGTTAGTGATACCCTGTCTTAAGAAAAAAGTCTAACTGAGAGTGGTGATGACTTAGTGAGACTTCTACTCAAAAAGAAAGAAAGAAAGAAAGAAAGAAAGAAAGAAAGAAAGAAAGAAAGAAAGAAAGAAAGAAAGAAAGAAAAGGAAGGAAGGAAGGAAGGAAGAAAGAAAGTAAGTCTCCAAACACTTCCCCAAACCTGAGACCCTGAATGGGGGTAAAATCAGTTTTGGTTGAGGACAACTGAAATGCTAAAACTGACTGCAGGAAGGAGGTCATGTGACAGACGGTTACACTAATAATCCCTGGGAATCAAGCCTCATAATATTCACACCTCTTGTGGTCCACCCTTCTACTGACTCTGGGTTTGGCTGTGTGACTGGTTTTGGCTAACAGGTAATTAACAAGGACAATGCCCACAAAGATTTGAAGAGAGTTTCTTGCACTGCTGCTTGCCCCCTTGGAACTCTGCCACCATGTATAAAGTCCAGGCTGGCTTCCTTGAGGATAAAACACCACAAGGAAAGAGAGGTACCCACCCCATGAGGAGAGAAAAATAAAATCCAGGTCTCCCAACATTCCAGCTGAGCCCAGCTCTCAGGCTATCTGCTGCATGAATATGCACAGGTGAGACCAGCAGTAGAGTCTCCAAGACAAACCACAGAATCATGAGAAATAATAAATCCTTGTTTTAAGTCACTAAGTTGTGAAGTGGCATGTTATGCAATAAAATAGAATGTGGAGGTTACTTTAAAAGTGCAGTGGAAGGAACTGAGAGTCTGAACTAGAGCTGTGGTGGAAGGCATAGAAAGTTGTGTGGGAGTTATTTTAATATCTTTTATACTCTTTGCCAAGCAATCTACTTAGTACCCTGCAGCATTCACATTTATCAATAATTGATGGCTTATACTTGCATGCATCTTTAAAGATTCAGAAACCTTTATACACCTTGGTACTTACTTTAAGTGTTTGCCATGCATCAAGCACTTTACAGGCATTAGTTCATTTAATCCTCATAACAACACTATGAAATGAATCACACTATTATTACCCTTTTTCATAAACAAGGGAACCAAGACCTCACAAAGCTAGGATTCAGACTGAGCACTGACTCCTGATGAATTGCTTTTAAAGGTTCTTCTAAATTTTTCAAAAAAGTGTTTGGTGTGAGATCTGATTCTTTATTCGATCTTCATGGCAGCAGAGAAGAGCTATTTACCATCCTTTTCATCCTCAACCATTCCTTTTTCATGTTGATGTTTCAGTTTAACATGGGACATTTTTTATTATGACAACTGCAAGGTCAGTTTCTGAATGATACACACTGCAGGAGAATGGTTTTAACATGGATTTCCAGCCTATGTTAGTAGCCACCAAAGATTATTTGCTGTCAACTGATCAGCCTCTCAGCTTTCTTTCCTTCTTCAAAATTTAAGACAAGTTCTGTCTTTGACAGCAGTTTTCAGGCATTTTGTAACAGAATTGGGAGGATGAGGTAGAGAGAAAGTCAGCTTGAGCGTTCAGAAGCCAGAGGAGTGTATCTGCTGAAGGTAGAGATTTGAGGGGTCAGAAGGAAGGGGAGGGCGCCGAGATAAAATAAGTTCACTTGTGACCTTGTGATACAGCAAGGTTATAAATTCCTTTGCTTTTTCTATTTTCAGCCTCCCCAAATGGTGCTCAAACCCTCTGAAGCCATGTAACCAAGTACTGAAAACTTGCTTGAGAAAGCATTATTAAACTTTTTCCCAACTTGGCAAAATACAGGCTTAGTCATTCTTATCATACCTACAGCTCTGGGAGCTTTTCTTTGAGAGTCTCTCCTCTTGATCACCAAAAACAGTATCAGAAAATTCCACCTGGGAAGCTATTGTTTTTTTGGCATCAATTAAACATGGCTTTTGAGATTTCAAATTAACAGCCTACAGTCTTGACTGCTTCTGGAGTAAATGGTGTATTAAAAGGCCCAGTCTTTTGATGTAAGCATTCCTTACCACGTTTAAATGTTCTGTACTCTCACATCAACATTGGGAATGCTCATCTGGATTTGCTAAATGAGAAATGATTGTGTATCCGTTTCTTTTTCACCAATTTTTAGTTACTTCACTGACTCAAGATAAAATAATATTTCACTACAGTGAAAGGAGACTAGCAGTTTTTGATAATGTCACTTGCTTTTTAACTTAGATGTATGCAGTCAGTTAAAAATGTGCTTTTTAAAAGATTGCATACATCTAAGCTGCTATTTATCTGAAAAGAAAATAAATTTGGTTTGGTGCTCAAGTCTAGGCTACTGTCTACTGTAATAGAACTTTTTCTTTATTCTTTAATCCAGCAGAGGGCACTGATTAAACATCAGTGACTTTAAACTCAGAATCCTTGCTCACTGAATAGTTTATCAGTGCTATTAGATGATTTTTCTCTTTAAACCACTTTCTAATGGGAAGGAAACTTTTGAAAATTATGTGTACATTGGCCTTGGTAAATGGTTTATGGATTTAAAATAATCATTTTCCACACAACTGCAAACTGTATTCTCTATATCTGTGCTGCCCAATACAATAGCCACTTGCCATTAGTGGCTATAGGCACTTGACATGAGGCTAGTCTGAGCTTGAGATGTGCTAAGTGTAAAATATACACTGGATTTTAAAGACTTAGTACAGAAAAAATTGCAAAATGCCTCATTATTTTGGTATATTGATTACATGTTGAAATAATGTTCTGGATGTATGGGGTTACATAAAATACACTGTTTAAATAAATTTGAGTTATTTCTTTTCACTTTTTAAAAATTTGGCTACAAAAAAATGTAAAATGACAGATGTGGGTTACATTGAATTTCTGTTGGACAGCACTGATCTTTGCTAGTCTAAAACTCCCTGTCTTCTACAGAAGGAAGTGTTTTCTAATTATGCTGCCTAAGTCTCTATTTTTACTTTTTCTCACTGTTTATCATCTTCCCAGATAAATCCAGAAAGCACAAGTCCCAAATGATACCATGCCATTATGGGAATTATCTGAAAACAATTTTTAAAAAGCCTAAGTCTATCTTTGAGCTCCTGTCGTTACTCTAGGAGTCTTGAATTCAGAAAAGAAATCATTCGATCTCAGTACTGTAGAACAAACAACAAGCAGGAAAGTTTTGTTTGACTAAACAAAATTGCTCCTGGATAATTGCTGGGGCTTTTGGAGCCATAGCTTTATGATAAACAAATATTCAATGAGCCCCCACTTTATGCCAGAGGCTTTTACATAATTATCTCCTTTGAGTCTCACAAAAGCTCAGCAAGTATCAGAGTGACTGCAGTGCTACAGATGAAAAATTGAGACAGAGAGGTGGAACAAGTTTGCTGAGACCACAAAGCTGGTGTACGGCAGCAGTGACCAAAGGAGCCAGCTTTGTTCAGCCCGTTTGATGCTTTCTCCATCTGCAGCTGGCAGATCAAGAACACCTTGGACTTGGAATGGCGATCTGCCGACTGTCATATTGGGCTCCGTGCACTATCAGGTGACCATTAGCCATATCAATGAGTTAAAGCTGGGAGCCAGTGACTTGGGAGCATGGACATCACTCATCAGCAGCAATGGGATGCTGAAAAATCAGATACCACACTAAAAAGGGGGGGGGGAGAGAGAGAGAGAGAGAGAGAGAGAGACAGAGAATGCACACATAATAGAAAAGTATCTTTTGTGATCGTAATAAATAAATGTTTCATGGTTTTCACATCTCATTGTGGTCTATTTTCAACAACAAAAGAACTGGCGATCTGCCGACTGTCATATTGGGCTCCGTGCACTATCAGGTGACCATTAGCCATATCAATGAGCCAAAGCTGGGAGCCGGTGGCTTGGGAGCATGGACATCACTCATCAGCAGCAATGGGATGCTGAAAAATCAGATACCGCACTAAAAAGGAGGGGGGCAGAGAGAGAGAGAACAGAGATAGAGACAGAGACAGAGAGAGACAGAGCGCACACATAATAGAAAAGTATCTTTTGTGATAGTAATAAAATAAATGTTTCATGGTTTTCACGTCTCATTGTGGTCTATTTTCAACAACAAAAGAACTGCTCCAGAGCTCTAAATATTCTGCTGATTAGACAAACTGGGCTCATTAGAAAAATCAAACGGAAAAGTTAGAAAGAAAATAGTATAATTCAGTGTCTGGGGTTTACCATGGTGTCATTTTCTCTACAATTGAATTCCTGAAACAGTAAAACCTGTTTTTCTGTCATCATCCCTAGTGTTCTCTAGTGTAAAAACTGGGACATGTTGTCATAATTGTGTTCATGACATCTTTGTAATTTTCAAGGCCTTAAATGAGCCAGGTCCAAAGCAATGCAGATCATGTTGGTTTAGGCAAACGAAACTCAGCCTGCCAAGAATACACATTTGGTAAAGGCTGAGCTGATCATAATTGCTAATATTTATTGAATGCTATTTGACAGATGCTTACATGTACTATTTTATTTAATCCTAATTCATTTTAAGAGAGCATCACTGTGATTATCAATCTTGATTTTACCAAAAAGGAAACTGAGGCTCAGAAAGTTTACGTAATGTGTTCCAAGTCATAGAACTCACTAGAGTTACTATTGGACTCTTTTACTCAAAAGCTTGACTTATAACCATTACACCATACTGTCTTCCTCAGAGAGCATCTTAACTATAATAAAAAAAGTTATTTTCTTTCTCTGGCCCATTTATTTTAAAAAAAAATTTTAATCTCTACATTGAAGGCACTTGCAATGAACTGGATGCTTTTACCATTTTTGTTCCTTCACTAACAAAAAATTGATACCAAATGTAAGCCCATGTATTTATGAAGGTACTTGCTTCCTGCTCACCTCATTCTGCTGTTTGCTTTCACTTAAAGAAAGGAATCGCTGAGAGCAACCTTTACTGCTATAATTGGATTTTTGCCATCAGGTATGGCTTGGTACAATTGTATCCTAGAAGAAATAATACATATTTTGGGGTTTAGTTTTATAGACTCTATTTTCTGTAACCTTAGAGGTCTTAAATTTTATCTAGGAATGCATTATGTTCCACACTTTCAACTTGCATGCAACCTGCTGGAGGAAAAAACGCTAATTTAAGAAGATCTTTCTAATCTTATCTTCCAACCTTCGCAGTGAACATACCCATCTGAAATTTACATTTTAAGTCATCTTGAACTTTGCATAAAACTTCTAAATATGTTCTTATCTACAAACTGCAGGAACCTAAAGGATAATTTGGTCTCTGAAATCATTACTGAAGCATTTTGGTGTCCTTTGTGCTGTTTAGAAATTTTGTCTTTTTTTTAAATTTTGCAGCTTTTCAAAAATCTTTGTTTAAGTTCCTAGATATCGTATGTGTAGGATTAGATTAAAAATAAAGTTTTGGGGAAACTATTTATTGTTCTTATTACATTATTATTAACTGCACGGAACTTGCATTTTAAGGGAAATTGTGAAGTTGGCCGCAGTTGTATAATTGAGAGTTTTCAGACTGTGTTGGGAAACCAAAATGGTTGTTAAATGTAGTTTGGGAGTTAAAACAAGGAAGGGTAATAGAACATTTTGCTGATGGCCTATCTTAGTTTCTCGTGAAAATGCAATCAATCTCCTACCTATGAAAATTCAACAGTTATCTGTAGTCTCATAAAATCATACTGTGTTCTATTAGAAGGAACTCAAAAGAAAAAAAAAATGCAATTCAAGATAGAGACTCTGAATAAACTTTTAAAGAGAAAACTAAATTCTTTAAAAACTGGGTGATAATCTGCAGAAGGAATTATAGTAGTTTCTTCTAGTAATAGAGAATAGAAAATAGTATTTCTATTACTAGGCATTAAAGAATAATTCTGTGGATCTGTATTATCTATCTCAAGAATTTGAATAAAAACCTGTTTTTCTTCCATCCTTTCTTTCTTTATCTTCAATCCTGACTGACTCTTTGGATTTTCCTTAAGTGTCTAAAACAATGCTTCTTAAACATTAATTTACATATATTAAAATGCATATTGTTAAAATGCAGATTCTGATTAAGGTTGGTATTGGGCCTGGGATTCAGCATTTCTAACAAGCTCCCCTGTAACACACATGCTGCTGGCTAGCAGATCACACTCTGTGTAGCAGGTCAGGGGAGCCCTGACAGTTCCAGCCTCACTTTTCCTCTTTGCTTTCATTCAATCCATCTGCAAACTATTGGCTTTAACCCTCAAAATCTATTTCCAGTATGATCACATTTACCCAACTACATAGATGGCCAAGTCACCATCATACCCTTCGTCATCTCTGCCTTTGCTTCTTAAATGATATCTTTCTTTGACTCTTGCCCTTGAATTATATTCTTCACACATATGGCAGAGAGATCTTTCTCAAAAAGTGAAATCACATAAAACCTATTCCTAATTATTCTCTAATTGTTTCCCTGCCCATTAATACCAAAATCTAAACTCTGCCAATTGTAAGATTCTGTCTTCTCTGTTTCCTGTTCTACCTTATCTGCTACTTTTCTGTCTTATACTCAACTTGAGTCAAACTGGCTTGACATGTTATTCCTTTAAAAGACCAAGTACATTTTTACTCCAGGGCCTTTGCATTTTCGATTCCTTCTTCCTGGAATGTATATCCTCCAAATTTTTGAATGACTCCTTATTTGAATATCATTTGGGTCTCATTTAATGTTTGCTCTTCAAATAAATTTCTCTATACCGTGTTTAAAATACTGTTTCAGTTACTGTGGCTTGCTTCCACATTCACCCTGTAACTAACCACTGAAAATTTAGTGGTTCAAAACAAAAACATTTATTTTACTCTTTGATTTTTAGTCTGTGCAGGGCTTGGTGGGTACAGCTCTTTTCTTTTCCCTTCAACTTTGGCTGAGAAAGGTGGTTAAAAGGCTGGGGCTGGAATTATAGGAAGGCTCACTCATCCACATGCCTGACACTTGGACTGACAAGACTCAACAGCTGGGGCTCCTCAGGCATCTGTCTCTGTCACTATGTGGTATCACCACATGGTCTTTTATCACAGCTGCTTCAGGTTAGTCAGATTCCAAAAGCACCAGGTGGTGAGGGAGGGAGAGAATGAAAGTAACAGAGAGAGAAAGAGAGAGACAGAGAGTGAGAGTGAGAGAGCGAGCACCAAACAGAAGCCAAATGGCCATTTGTGACCTAGCTTTGGAAGTTATTCATGCAGTATTACCTCTGTTTTCCTCATGCTTGCCAAATTCTATTTGTTGGAGGCAAGTCACTAAGGATGGCCCATATTCACGGGGAAAGGAATTAAGTTCCACCTTTTGAAGGAGAAATGTCAAAGAACTTGCAAACACTTTGTAAAAACCATCACAGGGTCCAACTGCTCATCCATTATCCTGCCTTATTTTTCTTCCTAGTACTGATTACTATGTGAAATCACATGGATCTCTGATCTGTTCTTTCTACTAAGATGTAAATCCCATGGGAGTAGGGACTTAATCTTTACAGTGTATTACCAGTGACTCAAAACTTGCTGGCAAAGAGGAGGCATTCACAAAACTTTTTGGGTAGATTTGTTTATTTAATAAACCTGTTTTATCTGCTGAATTCAGTTCGATTCCCACTTAATGATGTTACTAATGAATTAATATATAAAATCTTAGAATAGTGCAGGCCGCATGGTCTATGTTAATCAATTCTAGGCATCATTCTCAATAATAGCTAACATTGATGCAGTGCTTAGTTCCCACCAAAAACTTCATATAGATTACTTTATTTAATCTTCCAGGAAATCTATAAAGTAGTACTGCTATTACATCCTTATTTCACCCAATTACTTGATGGTATGACTGCATGACTGAAATTCAAAACCAACCCTGTTTGATTCCAAAGCACAAGATTTTCAATCTTTCTTTATGGTGTATTTTGGTCATTTATATATGGCAAGAAAGTGATTATTAAAGCACAAAGCCTTATGCTGGCTCCTCTATTTCACTTCTCTGAACCTCAGTTTACCCATCTGTAGACTGAGGATGATAACACTATCTGAGACAAGTATCATTCAGACCGAATGAGCTTTATGCATGAGTGGTTTGCCAAGAATATAGTGCTAAGGAGCACAGTGTTAAAACAATCCATTGAGAAGCCATTAGACTCTTTGGGTTCTATGTAAACTAACTGAAACCCAATTCAGTGGAAACAGTAAAGGGAAACTTAAGCTTAAACCAACCAGAAACTGACAGCTAATCTCTAACTAGAAACTTTCCAGTAGAATGATCTACATAAGACCATTGCTCTACTTTAATAAATCAAATATTTTCTTTGCCTTGCTTCCACATTCACCCTGTAAAAGTTGGCACTTCATATCTCATTTATTAGGACCCCCAAACACGTTTGGTTTGGAACTGCCTGATTCACGAATTGCCGTTGTTTAAATAAATTCTTTATATGGTAATGTGCCTCAGCTTATTTATTTATTTTTTTGAAGGTCATTATACTTTTTAATCCTATTTTTGTTTATGTTTGAAATTTTTTTATGGCAAAGAGTTAGTGAGAGACCAGGCATGATGACTCATGCCTGTAATCCCAGCACTTTGAGAGGCTGAGATGGGAAGATTACCCGAAGCTAGGTGTTCGAGAACCTCAGTTTATCTTTTTAACAACAATATAATCCTTAATATTTTAACATGTGTCCTGACACTACTAAAGAAATGTGTATGAATATATTATTATAATTTTTACTTTGTTTTTATAATCAATATTTTTTATTATGATATTGTGGGGTACAGTTAAGGGTTAGGTATACAAATATGCTTCGTTCAGGCACCCCTGTTGATAAGAGATGTCTCCCCGTCCCCAGACAGGTATTTACTACCACTGATCCCATCTCCCCCCCACCCCATAGTTTCCCACCACTGTCAGTCATTTTCCTATGGTAATATGTTGGATGATCAAGGTCCTCTATATAAGTGAGAACATGTGATACTTAGATCTTTGTTTCTGTGAGAGGTCACTCAGTATTATGGACTGTGATTCCATCCAGGTTGCTGCAAAATTCATGATTTTGTTCTTTTTTATGGCTGCAGAGTATTCCATCATGTATATGTACCACATTTTTTAAATCCAGTCCTCTTTTGAAGGGGAGCATGGTTGCTTCCAGGTTCTTGCTATTGTGAACAATGCTGTGATAAACATACGTGTGCAGGTATCTTTTCTATAGAGTGATTTGAGTTTTCAGGGTATATTCCCAGTAGGGGAATTGTGGGATCATATCGGAGGCTGATATTTAGAGCTTTCAGCAATCATCACACTGCTTTCCACAGAGGTTGCACTAGTTTACACTCCCACCAACAGTGTAGAAGAGTTCCCTTTTCACCACATCCTCTCTGGCAACTGTTATTTTTTGAGTTATTGATAATTACCATTCTGACTGGAGTTAGGTGGTATCTCAGTATGGTTTTGATTTCCATTCCCTGATGATTAGTGAGGTTGAACATTTCTTCATGTGTCTGTTGGCTGCTCGAATGTCTTCCTTTGAGAAGTGTCTGTTCATATCTTTTGCCCATTTTATAATGGGGTTGTTTGTTTTTTTCTTTTCAGCACATTTGAGTTTCTTGTAGATCCAAGATGTTAAGTTTTTGTCAGACCTGGAGTTGGCAAATACTTTTTCCTAGTCTGTAGGCTGTCTCCCTACTCTCTTGATGGTTTCTTTGGCTTTGCAGAAGCTTGTCAGTTTAATGAGGTCCCACTTGTCTATCTTATCTCTTATGGCCTGTGGGTTTCAGGTTTTTTTCAGGAATTGGATGCCAGTTCCAAGTTCCATGAGGGGTATGTCCTTCATTTTCTAGGGTTCTTATGGTTTGAGGTTTTACATTTAGGTCTGTGATCCATTTGGAGTTGATTTTTGTGAATGGGGATAGATAGGGATCCTGTTTCAATCTTCTGCATATGGTCAGCCAGTTTTCCCAGCACCATGTATTGAATAGGTTCTCCTCTCCCCAGTGGTAGGTGGTGGAGGCTTTGTCGAAGATGAGTTGGTTGAGAAATTGAGGTTTTGCTTCTGGAATCTCAATTCTATTCCATTGGTCTATATGTCTGTTCCTCTACCAATACCAAGCTGTTTTGATGATTGTAGCTTTATAGTAAAGTTTGAAGTCTGGTAATGTAATACCACCTGCTTTGTTTTTTTTGCTGAGGATTGTATATATATATTATATATTCCTGTGTTGTTTTTTCTAGGTCTGAGAAGAATATTGCTGGTAATTTGATGGGTATTGCATTAAATCTGTAGATTGCCTTAGGTAAGATGGACATCTTCACAATGTTGATTCTTCCAACCCATGAGCATGGGATATTTTTCCACTTGTTTGTGTCATCTTTGATTTCTTTGAGCAGTGTTTTATAGTTTTCATTGTAAAGGTCTTTCACATCTCTGGTTAGGAAGATGTCAAGGTATTTCATTTTTTTGTGGCTATTGTGAATGGAATTGTGGTTTTTATTTGGGTTTCTGTTTGTTTATTATTGGTGTAAAGAAATGCGATTGTCTTTTGCACATTTATTTTATATCCTGAGACTTTGCCAAAGGCCTTTATCAGTGCAAGGAGGTTTTTGACAGATTCTCTTGGGTTTTCAAGGTACACAATCATGTCATCTGCAAAGCGAGATAACTTGACTTCCTCTTTTCCTGTTTGGATACCCCTGATTGCCTTCTCTTCTCTGATTGCTCTATCCAGGACTTCCAATACTATACTGAACAGGAGGAGTGAGAGTGGGCATCCTTGTTTTGTTCCAGTTTTCAGGGGAAATGGTTCCAACTTTTGTCCGTTTAAGAGTATGCTGGCTGTGGGTTTCTCATAGATGGCTTTTACTATTTTTAGGTATGTTCCCCATATACCTAGATGTTCAAGGGTTTTTATCAAGAAGGGATGCTGAATTTTATCAAAAGCTTTTTCTGCATCTAATGATATAATCATGTGGTTTTTGTTTTGACATCTGTTGATGTATTTAATTACATTTATGGTTTTGCAAATATTGAACCAGGCTTGCGTCCCAGGGATGATGCCTACTTGGTCATGATGGTTGATTTTTGAGATGTGTTGTTGAATCCGGTTTGCTAGAATCTTGTTGAGAATTCTAGCATCTATGTTCATCAAAGATATTGGCCTTTCTTTGTTCTCTTTCTTTTTTGAGTCTTAACCTGGCTTGGGTATCAATGTGATGTTAGCTTCGTTGAATGATTTGGGGAGAGTTCCATCTTTCTCATTCACCTGGAATACCTTCAGTAGGATTGGTATCAGCTCCTACTTAAATGTCTTGTAGAATTCTGCTGGAAAGCCATCTGGTCCAGGTGTTTTTTTTTTTTGTAGTTAGTTTCTTATTACGTAGTCAGTTTCCTTGATTGTTATTGATCTATTTAGGGTCTCAATTTCTTCTTGTTTCAACCTAGGCAGGTTGTGTGATGACAGAAAGTCCTCCATTTCCTTAAGGTTTTCAAGTTTGTTTCCTTACAAGTGTACATAGTAGTCTCTAATGATCTTTTGCATTTTTCAGGGTCAGATGTGACTTCATCTTTTGTGTTTCTGATTGTGCTTATTTGGGTTTTTTCTCTCTTTTTCTTGGTCAGTCTAGCTAGAGGACCATCGATCTTGTTTATCCTTTCGAAAAACCAGCTTTTGGTTTCTTTGATTTTTTGTATTATCTTTTTGTCTTCTATGTCCTGGATTTGGGCTTTTATTTTGGTGATCTGGATTCTTCTGCTGAAATTAGGATTTTTGTGGTCTTGCTTTTCCAGCTTCCTTAGGTGACTTGTTAGGCTGTTAATTTGTGATCCTTCCTTTGTTTTCATGTGCATTTGTAGGAATATAAATTCCTCTCTTACTACAGCTTCCAAGGCATCCCAGAGACTTTGGTAAGATGCTTCATTTTCATTTGTTTCCAGGTATCTTTTGATCTCTGTTTTGATTTCATCATTTACCTAGGAGTTGTTTAGCATCATGCTGTTTAGTGTCCATGTCTTTGTTGGTTTTGGGGGGACCTTGTTGGTGTTAATGTTTATTTTTATTCCACTGTGGTCCAAGAAGATGCATGGTAAAATTTCGGTCCTTTTAAATTTGCTGATGTTTGATTTATGGCCAAGTATGTGGTCGATCTTAGAATACATTCCATGTGGTGATGATAGAATGTGTATTCTGTGGTCGTTGGATGGAGTGTTCTGTAGGTATCGATTAAGTCCATTTGGTCAAGAGTCACATTGAGGTTCTGGATCTCATTGCTGATTTTTTTTGTCCTGATGATCTGTCTAGGGTTGTGAGTGGGGTATTAAAGTCCCCAGTTATGGTGGTGCTAAAGTCAATATCTTTCTTTAGTTTTCCTAGAAGCTCCTTTATGAAAGTTGGCGCTCCTATGTTAGGTGCATATATGTTTAGGATAGATATTTCTTGTTGATGGAGTGAACCTTTTATTATTATGTAGTGGCCCTCTGTATCTTTTTTAATTTTTGATAACTTAAATGGTATTTTGTCTGAAATTAGTATCGTGACTCCTCCTTTCTTTTGTGTTCCATTTGCCTGAAAATTTGTTTCCCATCCTCCTACTTTGTGCCTGTCTTTTCTAGTGAGATGAGTCTCTTGAAGGCAGTATATTGTTGCCTGGTGGTATTTCTTTCATTTTGCCATTCTATGTCTTTTCAGTGGTGCATTTAGTCCATTCACATTCAGGCTAATTATTGAAATGTGAGAGTTCATCCTTGTCATAGAGTTCTTATAGAGTTGCTGTTCTTCCACTTAGTTTTTTGTCTTTCTTTTGGTTTCGTTGTTGGTTCATGTGTATTTTATTCTTTTTCCTGTATTCTTGTGAAGAACGTTCTTTTTTCCTTTTCTTCTGTTTAGTACTCTCTTAAGTGTTTCATGTAGAGGTGGTCTGGTGGCAGCATAAGTTCTTAGGGATTGAATATCTGGGAAAGATTTTAATTCTCCCTTGCTGATGAAGCTTAACTAGGCTGGGTAGGTTATTCTTGGTTGAAATTGTTTATCTTTTAGGACTTTGAAGATAGAACTCCATGCTCTCCTAGACTGCAGGGTTTCTGTAGATAAATCTGCTGCTATTCTAATTGGTCTTCCATGGTAGGTGATCTGGCCTTTTTCTCTTGCTGCCTTTAGGATTTTTTTCTTTTTTACCTACTTTGTTTAGGCAAATTATTATGTGTCTAGGAGTTGGTCTTCTCATTTGTTGTCTTGCAGGGGTTCTCTGAATCTCTTGTGTTTGAATTTTTGCATCACTGATTAGATAAGGGAAGTTTTCTTGAATAATCTTATGAAAAGTTTGTTCCACTGTGGTCTCTGTCTCTCTTTCTGCCTCAGGAAGGCCAATTACTCTTAGGTTTGGTTTCCTGAAGTAATCGCTCATCTCTTGAAGGTTTTGTTTTCTTTTTGAGCTTGTTTTCTGTGTTTTTAACAGTTTGGGTTAGTTCTATATTTTGGTCCTCAAGCTCTGAGATTCTTTCTTCTGCTTGGGTAATTCTCCTTTCCATGCTTATCAGTTTGTTATTTATTTCATTCACAGTATTCTTTGTTACTGTTATCTCAGATGTCAGCTCCTTCTTAGTTTCTTCTTGTCTCTCCTCAATTCTTCTTAACCTCTCCATTAATGTCTTGATATCTAGGTTTGTAATTTGAGATCAGTCATTCTGGGGGCTCTTCATTGTTTGCATTCCGAAGTCAGTTTTCTCAGTGTCCGCCCTCCTAGGGGTCTGGGAGAGACCCATATTCTTCTTTTGGTTTTTCTTCATTTGTGTAGATTTATTTCTCTCACCTCTTTCCCTCCCCTTCTTTAATTCTGTTTTACAGGGAAGGTGGGGTTGCTTTTGCTTTGCTTGTGCAATCTCCTCTTCTTCCTTATGAGGGTCCTCTGGCTTTGTTCACTTTTGAGGTTGGAGTGTGGGCTGTGGGCTGTACTTTTTGCAGTTTTGAGGTTTAATTGAGGGGGAAGCTGTGATTCAAAATCTGTATGTTGATTCCAGCATCCACCAACCGGTGTATGAGTCCACTGGAATCTATTTCCCACTGCCTTACAATCTGTACAGCAGTATGTAGGTTTGGTCCCTGGAGCAAAAGGAGGTACAAAAGAGGACAATAATGGAGGAAGGGGGGTCAATAGGAAGTTAGAAAGAGAGAAGAGTGAGAGGGAAAACAGACATACATACCAAATAACAGGTGAAAAAGACACAAGGCCAGAGAGAAGTGAAAAAAACATGCAAGTAAAATTCCCTAAACAATACTGGTAACTGCACAAAGACAGATGAATGAAATCATGCCTTTTGATGCATTTTGCCTAACACAGATAGTGTAAATCAAAAAGCAAACAAAGTGAGCAAAACAAACAGTCAAAATGATAAAATCAAGTCAAAATAAGAAAACAGACTAGCTCTGGAATCTTTCCTGAGTGTCTAAAGTCTCCTCAGCTCTGATCTCCAGCCTCTTCCCTTTGCTTTTGTTGCAGACAGCTAGATTTACTCACAGCTTGGGTTTGTTCTTTTAGCCTGCTGTCTTGGAGGTCTGCGATGCTTAGTTGCCTTTGTCTGATTCAGTGTAGGGGAGGGGCTTTGTCTCCTGTTTATCAACATTACCTTAGGAACCAAGGTAGAGGCTGCTTATAGGTGGGCAGGGCAATGCAAATCTCTGCCTGGAGAATGGGCAAGGTGGCAGTTTCTCTTTCATGGATCCTTTCTCTCCACTTGTCTGGATCCCTGGGCAAGCCACTATGATGGACTGTGGTACATGGGAGGCACTGGGGATCAGCTGCACACCTGGGCGCAGGATCTGGGATGTTACCAGCGGGCTGGGGTGGAGGAAGGGGTTGGGAGTTCCCTCCTCTGGAGCTGAGAGCCTCTGATCAGCACCTCCTTAAGATATGCTGTTTCCTTACAGAAGCATGGGGTTGCACGCTGAGTGCCTCAGCCAGGGTGGGCCCAGAGCTCCAGAGCTCCAAAGCTCCAAAGGGCAGGTGGTAAGCGGCAAGAGTGGCCCTGGGCCCCTCACAGGGTACTTCAACCAGAAATGGAACGGGTATCTCTGAGGGGCGGGCGCCTAGAGCCTCCCTGGGTGATCGGCAGCTTGGTGCTGGGTGCTGGGCGAGACAATGTAGTTAGGGAGGGAGCCGAGACCCGAGACTCCCACGTGGGCGGGAGTCACATATAGTGGAGCAGCAGCAGCCAGGGGCCACAATATCTGGCCCTACGTGGGACCAAGGGTCCCTGGGCCTCAGACTAGGGCAACTGGTGGTGGGCAGGGGGGTGGGAGAAGAGAAGTAAGAGTCTTTTTGGGAACTCACATTCGGAGAATCTCACAATTCCACCTATGCCACCGCCATCTTACTGGAACTCCAATTTTTACATTTTTGATTCCTGGTACAAGATTGTACTTATCTATTTCACAGTGCCTCAGGCCAGCATTCCCCAACCTTTTTGGCATCGGGGACTGGTTTCATGGAAGATAATCTCTCTATGAATGGGAGGTTGAGAGGGTGATGATTTTTGGATGATTCAAGTGCCATTCACTAGTAGGGTTTTGATATGAATCTGCAAGAAATTGATTTATTGTGGTCTTTGTGCGGTCAAACTTCACTGCTAATGTTAATCTGTATTTGAAGCCAATCCCCAGTGCTAGCATCACTGCCTCCTCTCCACCTTGGATCATCAGGCATTAGATTCCCATAAGGAGCTCACAATCTAGTTCCCTCACATATGCAATTCACAATAGGGTTCATGTTCCTATAAGAATCTAATGCCTCCATGATCTGACAGAAGGTGAAGCTTGGGTAGTAATGCAAGCAATGGAGAGTGGTTGCAAATACAACTGAAGCTTCGCTAGCTCGCTGGCTGCTCACCTCCTGCTGTGTGGTCTGGTTCCTAATAGGTCACTGACTGGTACCAGTTTGTGGCCCCGGGAGTTGGGAACTCCTGCCTTTGACAAGTATTTGCTAAACATTTGAGAAACTGGTCAGTGGTTCCCAATAATCATGGTGTGAAGAATTCCCTTAAAATGATAACTTATATTTATTTTGAACTGAAATGCCTCTAATTATTTCATGAATAGATAAGGTAATTGTTATATATATATAGTTAAAACCACCTGGCTTACAATGCATGTAAGCATAAAAGAGGAAAGATGGAAAGAATAGAGGCTTGGTTCAAAATTCTGATGAACCTTTTAGTAGACAGGACAAATTCCTAAATTTTTTATACTGAGCATTCAATTTCTCACCTGTAAAATGGAAGTGAAAAGAACAAGCTTGTGGATTAGCTTAAATAATGTAATGTAAATAGAAGCACTTTGCGATACACAAGGTATTATGTAAACATAAGGTGCCATCATCTATCCTCCTAAGTCTGGGCTAATTTTTTCTTATTTTAGAAAATGAATATCTTGGTAATTCTTAAAATAACTTACTAAGCATCTTTTTAGTAATTCTTGGAAACTTGTATTTTGATATTATAAAAATGAAGTCATAAAGTTTATTATGGAATACAAGTTTTTAATTTTTAGTTTAAGTAAAATTGTTCTGATGTGAGGATATTACCCATACATACATGCTTAAGGAATTTCAAATCTTTAATAATATATACTTTCTTTAATGTTACTAGGCAGAAATAGGGCATGTCCTGATTATTTAAGTTTATTTAAGTTTATTTGAGTTATTTCCCAAGTATCATCCTCCAACTGACTCTTACTCACTAGTATTTGATTTTGTTTAGGAAGTTGTCTTAGTTTGGGCTGTTAAACAAATTACTGTAGAGTGGGTGACTTAAACAACACACATTTCTTTCTCACAGTCCCCAGACTCATGTCCCCAAATTCAAGTTCCAACATCACAGTGTCAATAGATTCAATGTCTGGTGAGGGCTGCATTCTGGTTTGCAGATGACCATATTTTTGTTGTACTCTTATATGGTGGAGAGCAGAGAGAGTAAAGAGTAGGTTTGATGTCTGTTTTTTAAGGGCCCTAATTCCATTCATGAGAGATTTTCCTTCATGACTTATCACTTTCCAAAAATCCTGCCTCTTAATATCATCATATTAGGGGTTAGGATTTCATCCCCCATTTGAACTCAGGACGTGAGGTCACAAATATTCAGTCTATAATGTGACCAGTACCAATAGGCAGCTTATGTTGGGTTTTAGCCAATAGTATCTATCTGATTTAATTTTGCCAAATACATGCTTTCCCAGTCATGTATCACTAGAATTGACCTTACAATACAATTTGGTGAATGGAATATAAATAGAGGTCTGCTAACCTCTATTCTGATAAAAGACACTCTTAAGAGGAAATCTCAATGACTAAACACTTTTTCCTTCCTTTCTTCTTGAGAAATTAATGACTTCCCAGCACTTGTTAACCATAAGGAGTACAACAATTAAAAAATATGTTCCCATACCTAATAGAATCCTGATATAACTGAGACTCTCAATAACCTTTGTACAGTCTACTTACAGATTTCTTAAGTAAGCAATACTAACTATATGATTAAATTCACTTTTGTAATCTGGTTGCTATTGTGTTCACTTGGAGATTACCACATGCTAACTGATAAATGCCATACTATATCAAAAATCTGGGAAAAAGTAATCATAAAGCAAGGGATTTCTCTACTATGTTGTTATAGTCAGTTTGATTAGAAACAAACAGGCAAACAAACAAAAACTAGCCAAGCATGATGGCTCACATTTGTAATCTCAGCGCTTTTGGGAGGCCAAGGCAGAAAGATTGTTTGAGTTCAGGAGCTCAAGACCAGTCTGGACAACAAGCAAGACCCTGGCTCTTCAAAAAATAAATTAACTAGGTGTGGTGATGTGCACTTTTAGTCCTAGTTACTTGGGCAGAGGCAGTGGGAAAATTTCTTCACCCTAGAAGTTCAAGATTACAGTGAACTATGATCATGCCACTGTACTCCAGCCTGGGTGGCAGAGTGAGACCTTGTCTAGAAAGAAAGAAAGAAAGAAAGAAAGAAAGAAAGAAAGAAAGAAAGAAAGAAAGAAAGAAAGAAAGAAAGAAAGAAAGAAAGAAAGAAGAAGGAAGGAAGGAAGGAAGGAAGGAAGGAAGGAAGGAAGGAAGGAAGGAAGGAAGGAAAGAGAAGGAAAGAAAGAAGGAAAGAAAGAAAGAAGGAAAGAAAGAAAGAAGGAAAGAAAGAAAGAAGGAAAGAAAGAAAGAAGGGAAAAGAAGAGGAGAGGAGAAGGGAAGGGAAGGGAAGGGAAGGGGGAAAGAAAGACGGAGGGAGAGTGGGAGGAAGGAAGGAAGGAAAGAAGGAAGGAAGGAAGGAAGGAAGGAAGGAAGAAAGGTCAAGAAAATAAAAAAAGCCCAACAAAAAATTATTGCTTTATATATTCTTTTATATGAAGACTCTGTTAGTTCCTAAATACCCTTAGAAAGTAGAAATTCTAATTTTTTTGATTTTTTTTTCTTTTTAGTCTTCAGTCAGTCAAACAGCATTCAGGAGAGCTTATTCTTCTCATAAAGGATGTGAGTGAAATTTCACTGATTACACATGGCATGACCAATTGAAAATAAGAACAATATAAATAATAATTTTCAGGTTATTTTTCACCAAGCTTACTACCAATTGTGACCCATCTCCAATGCTATTTAGAAATTTCTTCTGATTTTAAAATTTTCCTCTTTCAATTTCTGTGAAGAGACTGAAAGTTCAAGGCATCTGGATCTAAGAAGGTAAAAAATTGGATGGCAAAGTGACCTAATAGAAGTGGAGAGTAAGATTAAGGTCAGGAGAGGCCAATTTATGGAGTTGGCCTCTGTCATAGGAGCAATAATGAGATACTTCAGTATCTTATTCAGGGGGGAGACTTGATGCAATGAAAAATTTAAAGAAACCACTCTGAGTGCAGCATAAAGAATAATATAAGGGGAAATGACCACTCAATTTGTTATCATAAATTAGGCAAAGATAATGATAACATAAATATGGTACTAGAAATTGAGCTAAAAACGAGTACAATAATTAATTGCATTTCAAAGAAATATATACAGTCATCCATCTCTTGGTTTCCTTGGAGGTTGGTTACAGGACCCCTGCAGACATTCAAGAATGCTCAAGTCCCTAATATAAAATGGCATAGTATTTGCATATAACCTACTCACATCCTCCTGTATGTTTTAAATACTCTAGAATATTTATCATCCCCCAAATAATGTAAATGCTATGGAAATAGTTGTATTCTTAATTGTTGTATTACTATTTTTTTTTTTTTATTTTTTGAAGTGTTATCAATCTGTAGTTGGGTGGATCCGCAAACACAAAACCAGCACAGAAACCACTGAGAGGGAGAGCTGACTATATAAACAACAGAAGTGTGTGCTAGTTTAGATATGGACATAGAAGAAGTAGAAGTCATTACCGTTGCAGAAACACTTGGATTTCTGGTTTAAGAAATCGATACACAAGTCAGAAGAACTTTTCACAGGGATTGGTCAACTAGGCCAAATGCTGCAGAGAAATACAATTAAAAGAGAGGGGAAAGGTATAGAAGGCCTTGATGTTCATGTTAGGAACACCGTCTATGTGGGGGAATAGAAGGGAAGCCAAATAGTTGTGGGCTCAAGAGGGAGTGGTCAGTAAGTTTAGAGAGATGTGAAGGCAGGTAAATCCTGAAAATATGGTGGAAGAGGTGGGTTAACATGAAAGAAAATAGAAATGTAAGGCTGAAAGAAAATTTTGATTTGACTTGAGCTAAGTTTCATGGATCCAGCCTGAACAGTTGGTTACTTACATCCATTTTATTATTTACATTACATTTTATTATGTCAACAAACACATCATTTGTTATGCTCCTTTCTTTGAGACTCACTCTGTGGCATTGCAGACAATACAAGGAAACTTGGTTAAAATTAGAAGAATTTGAATCCTAGGGGCAATGTTACTCAGAAACAAATAGGAACCATTTCTAACTTGAAAGCCACAGCAGTGTAACTCCACTGCGATTATAATGACTGTAACCACCTCTTCCTTAGCAGACACTCCCCAGGGCTGCTGCTCTTATTTAGGTACTTCCCCTTTGACCACAAAACCTCCTGGAATTTTCAGTGTGAGCTTTCCTTCTCCAGGGCCCTCCTGTTTCTTCTCTACTCTGATAAAAACAAACAAACAAACAAACAAAACCACACAATTAAGTTTGTATTTAATTTCTCTTATTGAAGACAAGTGCACTTTTACAGATGTGTCCAATGACAAATACTTTGTTACAGAAATGTATATCAGTTTCGGAAAGTTAACTATATTAGTGGCAGAGATGAATATGGATACATTAAGAAGGTATTTTCTTTTCTTTCTGAGTGCTTAGCTAAACTAGCTCTCCCAGATTTTCTTGCAGTTAAGTGAGGTCATGAATACTATCAGTTAAATGCTGTGTGGTACTTCCAATCTGCAAGGGTTTTCACATATTATTTTCCCTTTCAGCTGGTTGGAATGGCTATAATCCCAAGGACATATTGGGAAGCCATTTGTTGAAGATTATGGCGCTACACGACAGAAAAAGCTTGTGTCTCTGATTCACCACCTGGGGGAGAGCCATCTGACAATGAAAAATTTTTACCAGCAAGAAATAAATTTCTGTTGTGCTAAGCCTTTAAGATTCTTGGGTCTATTTATAAATATAGTTAGCCAAAATAGTAACAAGTAGATTATTCATTTATGGTAGCAACATTTACTATTATATTTACTTACTAATTAACAAGCACAGTATAACTAGTATATCATGTAATTGTTTTATTGACTGTTTGAAGTAGATACCATTATTTCCATTTTATAGATAATGAAGGAGTCTGTGTTTTGGAGTAATGAATCAACTGGTTCCAACAGTCCCTATAGTTTCTTCAAGGTCATTTAGGGACTCATACAATTTGCCTCTTCTAGCTTCAACTTCAAAGATAAATTAAGTTTCTTATTCAATTTCAGTCTGTATGTATAAGATATTTGGAGATGACGCAGTCAGTATATAACAATTTATGGTATTATAATTCATAATAGCACTTTAATTACCTGAAAAATTATGTTCTAACATGTATATATAAGGACAAATTCTAGAATATCTTCTAAAAAAATTAAAAAATTAAAAAAGAATCATCCCTTCTTCTTAAAATAAGTCCAAAACTTAGGAGTATGTCATCAAATAAAAAACTTTCCAGACATAGCTTTTGCTCAGCATAACCTATTTAAAATGAACAGCTCAAAACCAGGCTGGCTTGACCTAAGTGAATATGCTCGAGCACTGCATGCACGATCTTGAATATTCACATTACGGTTCATTGAAAAGGCAATGGGCTTTGCAACAAGATTGACAACAAAAGGAAAAATGATGAGGAAAATTGCCTTACTTATCTGGTACAGTACTCTTGATTGCCAAGTGTAATTTTATGGTTCATTATAAGAAGGGAAAAAGTTTGACCATTAACTTGAGTACTTGTATATCGTATTGATACAAAGAATAAGTTTCTTGAAACGAGCTTGGTTTTTAATGAAGTCACTGTAATTGTGTGTTTTTAAAGCATCATCAATTTTCATCAGTTTTACCCTTGTTAGAATTGTATGAGGGTAAAATATTTAAAGGTCATCAGACACTGTGGGATGTGAATCAACAGCAGAAAAGTGAAGATGTTAAAATGACACCAGGGTGACACAAGCTATTTTCTGAGTTATCACTTGACATAGTATGAGATTTGACTAGATAATTGAGGTAAATAACATTGCTGTCATGGTGTCATGATAGATCAGATGGGGTCAGAAGGCACAACTTTAATCATTCTTTAACACAGGGGACATTGTTCTCAAGTACTATGGGGAATGCCCCATTTAAAATCGTATTTCCCCATTCTACTAATAGTCACAGTTACCCAGTTTCCCAAATACCACAGTTTCCCAAAGAACACACCTCTGCTCAAAACACCTTAGTAGCTTCCTCTATCTAGAGCTATGCTATTCAAACACATGTGGCTATTTGCATTTAAATAAATTAAACTTAGGGGGAGGTGAGATTGGCAGTAGTGGGTATCTGCCTGGGAGGAGGGGCACACCTCATCAACAAGGGTACCTGCATAATGAACATTTGTATACCTAATCCTGAATTGTCCCCCACATCTTTAAAATAAAAAAATTAAAAGAGAAAAAAAATAAATAAGTGCAATAAATAAATAAATACTAAATACATAAATTAAAATTAAACAAAATTAAAAATTCAATTTCTCAGCCACAGTAACCACATTTCAAGTATTCAATGTCTTCAGGGGACTAGTGTCTATTATATTAGACAATGTAACCCTGCAATATTTCTAACAACTCAGAAAGTTCTATTTGATAACTTAGATCTAGACCTTGCCTATCCAATATGTTAGCCCCTAGACACACATGGAGATCAAGGACTTTAAACGTGGTTATCCAAGCTGAAATGCACTGTTAGTGTAAAATACACACCAGATTTGGAAGACATAACTCAAGAAGAATATTGCAAAATATCTCATTAATTATCGTGTATACTGATTACATATTGAAACAATTCTTTATATAGGCATTATAGTTCCATTGGACAATGCTGATCTATAGTGATAAAGTCTATATGATAAAGACCACAATGGACATACCTGAAATCCAACAAAGCTAGGCCTGTTAATTTGCTGGACCAGGTAGTCTGTCTACTGGAGGAACCATGGGAGGTGGGGGGTTACCAAACAAAGGAAGGGACACAGTTATAATAGGGATTTGAGGAAAGGGGAATTTAAGAGAACTTTAAATGATGTAGTGTTTTGATAGGCTCAAAGCAAAGGAGGGCTGTTTGTAGAGGGTTTAACCTAAGACCTGGGCTGAGAAGCAGACATTTATTGTCGCTTTGAAAACTACAAAGTCAAGATAAATGTAGAATGTATTTGAAAACCCTTTATTTGAAATTCTGTAACTAGACTGCAAATTAAAGCTGCTTCTGTGGGTCAAGGTGACTCAGATAGTCCAGTCAACAGTGCAATACTTCATTTTTACTAATATAATTCCTCAGCAGTATGTCCTTTTGTTAATTATCAAAAGCAATGCTTTTAAGTTCATGGTAGAATAAAGTTCATATTTCTTGGTACAGCATTAAAATTCATCCATAGTCTGATACTGTAATTCCCAGTAACATCTCCTATTAGTCTTCTTCATAGACACTGTAATTATGCAAAAATATTTTCTAAACATAACCTGTTTTGCTGCCATTTTGATTTGTTCATATTATTTTTCTCACACAAGAATGCTTTTCCCACTCCTTCTGTTGAAATCCTTTAAGTTTCAGTCCAAATATCATTCTTCTAGAAAATTCCCAGATTTTATGCCCTACATTCAAGCAAGTATTAAAGAAATATTCCAGAATATTTGACCGTGACTTCCCATTGGCAAATAATGGACATACTTCCTACTTTGTGTTGTGTTTATTTGATCAAGTGCCCTTTATTTTACCCACTGTTTGGACAGCTGCTGGAAAGCAAAGGACATGCTCTGTCTTTATATTCACCCTCACTCTTCTTAAAACAGTTCCTTTAACATGGTATTCCTTGAAAAAAAATCTGATGAGTGAATAATTATTCTTCTAAAAAAGAGAAAACGCAGTTATATCAATAATGAAAAAAAGCTGGGCATAGGTTAGACCTAGACAGATGCTGCTATGACTTACACTCCTTTTTCTCTTTGCAAATGCAGTTCTAGATTATACAGTTGTTGTACATAGACTGAAGAAATGACTTCAGATCTGCTCTGCCTTCGCTTGTGTGCATTTAGTTGTTCAGGCAATTCACACCTGCATTTCTGTTTGCATAGAACATACACACACATATACACACACACATAACACATGGTCTTATGGACAGAAAAAGTCTTCCTTTCATTTATTAATTCATCAATCATTTATAATGCATATAATTCACACAAAACATTGCTAGTCAAGTCATTTATATGATGATAAATTATTCTAAACACACTTTTTGCAAGCCATATATTAGCATAGGTGAAACGGCTAGGTAACTTGGCAGTGTTCTTTGACTAGCAATTGCAAATCTACCTATTTTACCACTACCCTGTTATAGTGTCAGAAATCCTCACTTTTATCTGAAATTATAAAATATATCTTAATATAAGAAATACTAGTAAAATACTGAAAAGAACTATGAGTTAGGAGACAGAAGGCTGTTGTCTCACCTGATTTACAAGATATTTGATTTGAGAAATATCACTGTCTCATTTTTTTTTAATACCTAGGTACTTGGGGGCATAATCTATCGTGTACCTATTTCTACTTCAGGGAGATGGGGGGGTGGCAGGGAGTTGGAGGGGAGGAAGAACAGAGCATTGTTCTCTAAACTTTCTCAATGATAAGAACCACAAAAGAAAGATTAGAAAGATTGGCAGACCTGGTCCCTGGGGATTACCATTCAGTGGGTTTAGAGATAAATCTAGAACTCTATTGTGTTTTGTCTTTTTTTAGTAAGTGTACTGATTATTACAACAAAAGTTTGAAAAACTTTCTGATTTAGACCCAGCTTCACACTTCAAAGTGTGTAAGAATTACCAAAAGGTTTGTTAAAAAATGCAAATTGTGGGATCTCACCTCTAATGATTCTGATTCAGCAAATCTGTGGTGGGGGCCCAGGAGTCCAAAATTTTAATGAGCATTTGCAGGAAATTCTAATGCATATCCACATATTACAGTTTGAGAAACAGAGATTTCAACGGTGTCTACTTCATGGCTATAATTTCAACAACCAGAGCAAAGTGAATTCTCAATAACTATTGCTGAATTGAATGGAATTACCCCATGACATGATATTTTTATTGTATTTAAATTTTTTAAATAATTATTTCGAAGTGGTAAGATAATTGACTTACTAATAAAATAACAATTAATATATCTATTCTATGTCTATCTCAGTTTCTTTGGTACTTTCATGTTTCCAATTCATTAACTTAATTCATTCAACAAATACTCATGGAACTCCTATTGTAGGTTGGGCACCATAAGAGGCATTGTGATATAGCAGTGAACTAACAGACATTGTTCCTCTCTGCCCAGAACTACAATGTAGGTAGGTATTCTGGTTTTTATACTTAATGCTGTGCATTGGGCCACTCTATAACTTTCTGGTTTAAAACCACAACAATCATTTCTATTGCTCACAAATAGAGTGAGGGTGATAGGACAACATGTTTCTCTTCTGACTGAGACTGGAAGCCAGTTTCAATATGCTGCCTTGAAAGTTGGTGTTGACTATTACCTGGGAACTAAGCTCGGGCTGTTATCTAAGCCCTTGGTTCCTTTCCAAGTGGCCTTCCCAGTAACTGCTTGGACTTCCACAAAGCATGAAAGTCTCATGGCAGTTGCACTTCTTACACGGGGACTGGCTTTCTTCAGAGATAGTGTTCCAGTCAAACACAATAGAGATAGCAATGGTTCTTCTGAGTTAACCTCTGGAGTCACAGAATGCCACTTCTATTAAATTCTATTATCCAATCAAGTCAGTAAGGCTGTTCAGATTCATAGGGTGGGGAATTATCCCCCAACTCTAAAGGAGAGAAGTATCAAATAAGTTGTGGCTATCTTTAATTTACCACAAGGTGAGACAGATATTTAACAATTAACTAGATACACTTGAAATAAGTACTACTAAGGAAAAGTGTCTAGTACTATGAAAACATAAAACAGAGGGAGGTAATTAGGAAAGGATCCCCTAAGGAAGTAATATTAAAGATGAGACCAGCTCCAAGTCAGAGTGCTACAATAAAATGCAAGGAGATAGTAATTAGAAAACAGGAAGAATAATTAGGCAAAAGAAACGAGGTTAAAAATGATTAGAGCTAGCCTTAATTACTTGCTTCCTCTGTGCCAGGTACCGTTTCCAAACTTTACATGCCTTATCTCATTTACCTTCCCAAATGTCACAGGCTCCAAGTAATTGTATCCATTTTACAAAAACTGATAAAGAATTCCCCCAAGATCACACAGCTAGCGAGGAGCAGAACCAGGGTTTTAGAGTTTTGTTTTACTTGAGAAATTTAAGAGTATGGACATTCTTGTACCAAAGTTTGTCACACTGAGGGATCACGAGTAGCCTGGAAATTCCAACAGGGAATAGATACCTGAGGAGAAAGTTATGCCCAGACTAAGAGTGAACAAACACCAAGGAAAAACTTCATCTCCTGCACCCTTGGCTCTGGTGGAGCACTGTAATTTTCTCTCGCAGCAGAGCTTTAGAAGGAGATTGAAAAATAACAGTTGGACTCCTATTTTTAAGTAGGGAAGGGAAGGCACTCCCTTTGATTTGGCTGTTTCCCAATCAGATAGTTTTTAAAGCACTGAAAGACACTTAAAGCTTCTCACTCTCCAGGTACAGAGGACATGGATATTCTTCTTCAGAATCAGACCGGATTTGCTAAATAAATAATATTCCTTTAAATAAACCTTGAAAGGTCTATGTCAGCGTGTAGGTGTCCATGGGCCTGATGACAGTGCAGTGAATATATCACCTGAGTGGCATGGGTCTTATGATCTAAGGGTGTAATGCTTCATCTGGACCCATGTAATGTACTAAGAAGTCTGTGTTGCTTTGATGATGTATTACTTGGTAAAATAAGGTTAGCTGTCAAAAACTCATTCTGGAGAACTAAAAGTTTGGCTGGGGGAAAAATTCATTTCAAGCCTTAAAAAAATACATTTTTCATTTGAGTGGAGGGAAAGATGACACGGCTAGAGTCAAAAAGCTTGAGGGTCTTGTGAGCCCTGGTGAAAATTACCTTTCAATACAGATGACTCAAGGAAAAAGCAAGGGACAATGAAGGCAGAACCTTCCCTTGTTTGGGGTGTCTGTAGGATACAATCATATAAAATTGTCGTATACTGAAACATGGGTGATTTTTTGTAAGTTTCTACTGGTGTGTCCTTGAGACAGCATAGGTTGCAAAAGCTATTTGGGTAGGTGTTTCACGAGACTAAGTTTTCATACTCAACATCTGGAATTAGGCTTGTGTACAGGGCTAGAAAATGTCTTATAATCATTTTGCATATCCCTATTTATGGATGCTTTAACAAATGTTATTTTACTTAGAGTGATAATGTATTCTGAAGTGATATTTAATACTGATATTTCAAAATCTGTTCTTAAAAATGTGTGTATCTGAAATTTAAAAAACTGTCTTCTAATGTATTTGCTTTCAGATGTGCTGACTAATCTTGGAACTTGATTTACATTTATCACTAAATTAGATTTTATATCCATCTATTTTTAATTTCCACTTGATCTTAATATTTTTATAATAATGAGAAACTTCAATAATAAATTTTCAGGGAAAATAATACCAAAAAATAAAATAAAATCAACAAATAAAAACCAAATCAAACATTTGAGGGAACAAAATGGAAAAGCTACTTCCTTTAGGTAAAGAAAGTAAGTCCTTAGGAAATTCTGAAATTTTACCGTTGGGTTCTGTAAATGGTGACAGTTGGATCTTGTTACTTGTTTACAAGATAGAAGAAAGAGAAAAATCATCTAGTCATCACTGAGGGGAACTTCACTTTGTTATATTAAGACCAAGAGTCACAAAAAAGACTATCAGACTTAAAATAGAAAAAGTTTTTGTGAAATCAAACCTTTTTTTGTGAAATCAAACCTTTATATTTATTGTTTGTACTTTAAATAGCACAATACAGGTAAATATATAGCACAATTATATTTCATTTTCTAAATATAAAGAATGATTCAAATTGTTTTCTAAATTTGTCTGCAACAATTTGTTCTAATTGCTGTAATTATGTCTGTATGACTCTGATATATCTTGGTATTGAGATAGATTAGAGTGGTTAAGGTGGGGTGAGGAGATTGTTCCAACTAATTCTCTGATAATGGAGATGAATAACTGTCATATAAACGCAATGTTCACTTTTAAATAAGTTTATATATTGACATTAATTTAGTCCTTAAAATAGCTTTTCAATAAATAAACACATAAATAGTAATTTTATTGTTAAATGAAAATTTTGATAGCGCATTAGAAAGAGCCTTTCACCACATTTTTACCAGAAAAAACTATAGTCTCAAAAAAGGAAGACTTACAAATAAATCAACTGATATAAATATTATTTATTCTTTAACATTTAAATACATTTATACTTAATTTAAAATCTTTAGGATTTTTCTATTTTTGAAGGAATGACTCAGAAAAATTTATGAGAGGGCGGCCCAGAAAACCTGGAATTATCTTTTGGAGGGCAGGCCCCCTGTAGTATACTCAGAATTTTTTCCTCTGGATGAAGCTGTCTACAAAAATTTTTATCTGGAATGTTTTCGAAGGTTACATCACAGTTTGAGGAAGACATGTCTTGAGTTTTGGCAAACAGGTAACTGGTTCTTCCACCCACACCAAACTCAGTATACAGCCGTTTTTGACCCCAAACGGCATGAACCCCATTCTCCACCCTCCCTATTCATCCAATGACTCCCCAAACAATTCTTTTTTTGTTTCCCTGGATGGAAAAAAGTTCTCAAAGGGAAATGTTTTGCCTATGTGAAAGAAGTAAAACAAAAAACAGCAGAAGCACTAGAAGGCATCAAAATTGATGAGTTAAAAACTGTTTTGATCAGTGGAAAAAGCATCTCAATAGGTGTATTGCATCAAACTAGGAGTACTTTGAAGGTGTCTGAAGTTTAAACATGTAAGAATAAATATACTTTTTTAAAAAATAAATTTTGTTTTCTGGGGAGTCCTCCCTCTGTACCATGAATATAATTTAAAAAAATCAATGTGATGAATATTTTAATTATTTAATATTTATTTTTTAATGGATCAAACTGATCGTTTGTTACTTGAAAATTTTCAATGGTGGATTAAATTTGACTTATATAATATTGATGATGATAATGATGAAGATAATAAAATAATACTGGGTATTGTTTTAAAAGAAAAGTGAAGCAAAATCTGTGTTTAAATGTCCAAAGCAAATGTACAAGGAATAGCTGAGATAAAGAACATGAAAAATATACACACACATATGCATATGCACACATGTATATACATACATTTTACAAATAAACATATGTGTATATATACATACATGAATATAGACATATTTTTCTTCCTTTAAAGCAAAATATAACGGTGCAGAAAAATCATTTAAATTGTGATGAACAAGGAAAATCTAAAAAAGTATCTTGAACAAATTGGAATCTGTCTATGTGGAGACAGAGTATCTGGGTAGAGACTGTGTAGAGGACAGGTAAGATACTTGGACACTCTCGGACACTCTCCTATCTATAAGAGGAATTTGACTAACACAAGGAGGAAAGGTATGTATAAGTCAGAGAGTGGCTCACATTAAGCTGATTAGGTAATATTTGAGTAGAATTTTCAATGAAGTGATACAGCGAAAAATATGTAAAAATCTCAGTCCTAAAGCTGGGCCTGTCTGCAGCCTAATAGAGCAGAATTATTTGCCCATTGAGCTCTTCATCTAAGACTAACGTGACCAAATGTGCAGAAGTCCAGGTCTGACCTGGGTGGATGGCCACTATCACCTTATTCAACACCTAGAAGAATGAGCAGAGAATTAAAATGCATCGTTAAGTAAGGACAATACAGAGAGGTATAAGGGCTTGATCATAAAGCACTACAGAGTATGCTTCAAGGAAACAATATCTTGCCCCATTCTATGTTCACTTTTAGGAATGTGATAATTATTTTAAAGGGGAATGTTTCAAACACACATTCCTTTCATAAAATGTCTCAGGGTTTCCCAGAGTGTGGCACTATGCCCAATAATGTTCAGAAAAATTTAGAAAGCATTTTTAAAGTTACTCATTTGTTTCAAATGTATATTAGAAAAAATATATAGCTGGAACATGAAACTCATGATTTCACAAATATTTTTTAAGATAAAAGCCGAGTCAGTATTTAAGCAAACTGAAAAAAATGAATTGATATTAATTAAAAATGTCTGGGGAGCACACAGATACAGCAAAAATAGTCAAGAGATTAAGTGAAAAACAGATAAAAACTCTAGTCCACATCTTTCTTCCCCTAGCCTTGTATGTCCTCAATAAGATCTAGATTTATCATCTTCTTAATTCTTTCCCCCTTCTCTCTCCCCATGACTGATGACAAAACTTGTAGTGCCCACTGTAAAATAATATACAGTGTCCCTTTTTCAAAAATTACTAAGAATTTCATGATAGTGACAGTAGAGTAAACCAAGTGTGAGATACTTCTGAGTGGGGTTGTTGCAACTGCAGAAGTCTCACACCCCGATAAACTATCTCTATTCTCTCCATGAAGAGATATAGGTAAGTTGGAATCTGTCAAATTTAGAAGTTAGTCTTCACTCTAGGAAATCTCAGACAAAAAGAAAATTTGTGGAGTTTTTTCAAGGGATGTGGGAGATGGATTTTTGTTGTTGCTTTCCTTGGAAAATCAAAGTGAATATAAGACAACACTGGAAAAAGACCAACACTGACATTTCTCTTTTGTTACTCGTGTGGAAGAATATGTAATTCTGTGAATTACAAACCTAATTCTAAATGGCCTCCTTTGGAAAATCTTAAGACTGTATATTTTGTTCTCCTATGGAATCTCTTATTTCACACAGATGGCAAAATACCCCAAGTTACCATTCTAGGTTAACTTGGGTGGGACGCCGAACAGGACATCACTGCTACAACACAAATTGGGATATGATGCAGAAGCCGTCTTGCTTGCCAGGTGCATTTCATCTCCAGCCTCATCACAGCTGCAAAAATCAGAATGTCCTTCTTTTCCTCCTTCCCTCAGTTCTTTCCTTCCTGTTTCTCTCTCCTTTGCCTTCAGGTTTCAGCTTTGAGGGTATCTTTCCAGGATGCATTTCCGAAACCAATGTTTGCTGATGCTCCTCTGTCTCCCCATGGTGTTTTGTTCTCCTTTTTGCTTTCTTCTTGTAGAGAACTTCAGAAGCCAAATTGAAGTTGCTCCCTTGCTTGATTTTCTTCCTTCTAGATCCTGAGATGTATGGAGTCAGGACTGTGTCTTGTCTCTGCTTGTCCTGTATATTTTGTCTATAATCTTGGCATAGAACACACTGATTACATATATGTTGAATGAATAAGTGATTTAATGCACTAATTAAAATATATGTGAAGAGTAAGGACATTAAGATGCCTGCAAAAAAGACATAAATGAAATCATCTAAAATGTATTTTTTGTTGTTTATTATTTATACAGCATAGCTTCCAAATGGACTTTTTGAGATTTGTAGCTGCATCCCGTTACTTCAGGGTCATGCTATGTTTTTCGTATAAACAACTGCTTCTAAAAACGTTTTCTATGTTTACTTAAAGTCCAATTTCAAAACTGATTCCATACTGAAAACCTGTGTACACCAAACCAATAATTTTATTGAAATATTCCTAATCAATGTTCATTTATCATAGGACTTAACTAATATTTTTAAAATACCAAAATTTACCTTTTAAATTTATAAATCACATTTGTATTTTGTTGTTGTTTTCATGGATTAAACTACACTTCTACCCTATGTGTAAAAAAGTTTTAATTTGTGTAACATTTTCTTGTAATAGTGAAGACATGGTAATTCAGGTGATAAATCATATCGATTACCTACATGTAAGTCACAGTGAAATTAAAAAATGCAATTTGGGTGGGACTCAGTGACTCAGCTTGTAATCCTACACTTTGGGAGGCCAAGGCGAATGGATGGTCTGAGCCTGTGGGAGCCAAACCAACCTGGACAACTTGGCAAGACCATGTCTCTACAATAAATCAGAAATTAGCCAAACGCAGTGGCGTGCACCTGTAGTTTCCGCTACTTGGGAGGCTGAGGCGGAAGGCACGCTGGAGCCCAGCTGGTCGACGCTCAAGTGTCCGTGAGTGTATCACTGCACTCCAGCCTGGTCGACTGAGTGAGACTCCAACTCAAAAAACAAAAAACAAAACCCCACACAATTTGTTTTTACTTTCTTTAATTTAGTTCTAGATATTATTAGTTTTGATGTTGGATATCTATGGCTGATTTTAAAATATCTGTTCCTGACACTGTTAATTCTACAAATTTAGATTCAAGACTTAGATTCAAGTATTAGTTATAAATCAGCAAATTAGTAATCCAATGGTTCTATCTACTTATGGATATAAAAGTCATATATTGCATATGATTACATTATTGAGTTCATGTGAAAAATAATAAATGTTCAACTGTCTTAGAGAAGTGTTCTATTATTATAAAGTTTTGCTATAATATGATATAATGGCTTAAGAAATCTTTGCACCATATGAAAATAAAGACGGTAAATTGAGCTTTCTAGAAAGATGTTTCTGCCTGTGTGATAACTTGTAGAAAGGCTTTGGAAGATAAGGGTATGGTCAATTTGGAACCTTTGGTAGAAAACAAAAAGCATAAAAATAGCTAAAATTTTTCACAAATGTTTTCTGCATTTTTCTTTGGAAAGCAATGGACTTGAATTGCTGTTATACACATAAGCATAAGATCTATTTTTAAGTGTGGTTGAGTAGGAACCAGTGATAAGTGATGTCTGAGTATCCTTTCATCTGTAGAATTTATTTGTCACATTTTTCTATATTAATAGTTAAATATTATTGGAGAAAAAAGTCATAGCATAACTCAGTAAATAAATTTTCTTTGCCGTTTTCTTTCCAGGGATGCTGTTGGACACTTACTCATTTTCATTTTACTTTATCTATTAGTTTTTAATAGAGATGTATAAGAATTTCCTACTGGTTTTGGATTCATCAATATCTCTCTTAAATTGTCAGTTTTGCTTTATAAAATTTTATCATGTTGCTAAGCTCATAATACTGTATGATTGTTATACACTTGGTGGGTTTTCCCTTTATTATTGTATAATGTCTTCTTCTGCTTTAATTTTTTTCAGTTTAATATAACTATTGCTACACAAACTTTAACTTGGTTGATATTTGTATGGTACATTTTTCTATCCTTCTGTTTCTAACCATTTAGCTGGGTTTTCAATTTTCATCAGAAGAGATAACATGACCTTTAATGTGTGATTCCAAATGACTTTACAAATGAATACATACAAATTTGAACTCTTCTATTTTTTTAATATTTTTTTTTTAGTTTTAAAGATGTGGGATACAACTCAGGATTAAGTACAGGTGAAGTTTGGGTCTTCCATTGTTCCTCATGTTGCCTGGTTTGGGATCAGGTATTCTATTGATGTTATGTTCCCCCTTGCCCCAGCAGTGTCACGCTACTGCCAATCCCTTTCTTGTAGTTTTATGATAAATGCTCAGAATCCACTTATGAATGAGAACATGTGGTACTCAGTTCTTTGTTTCTGTGATAGTTCACTGAGTATGATAGACTCTAAATCCATCCAAGTTGCTGTGAAGTTCATGACTTTGTTCTTCTTTATGGCAGTATAATACTCCATTGTGTATATGTACCACATATTTTTATTCAGTCCACTTTTGAGGGGCTGCACAGTTGGGTCCATGTTTTGGCTATTGTGAATAGTTCTGCAGTAAACATGTGTGCACAGGTAACTTTTTATAGAATGATTTGAGTTCCTCTGGGTGTTTTGGAAATACTGATTTAAAATATGCTAAACTCTTGTCATATTTAGGAGAAGGATGAAAATGCTGAATAACTTTAAAAAAAATTTATTTTAAAGATGTAGGGAACAATTCAGGGTTAAGTATACAGATGTTCATTATGCAGGCATTCTGTTGATGAGGTGTACCCCTTCCAGCAGCTTCTCACTACTGCCAATCCCTTTCTTATAGTATTATGAAAATTATTCAAGATCCACTTATGAATGAGAACATGTGGTACTCAGTTCTTTGTTTCTGTGATAGCTCACTCAGTATTATAGACTCTAAGTCCATCCAAGTTGCTACAAAGTTCATAATTTTGTCCTTCTTTATAGCTGTGTAATAGTCCGTTATGTGTATGTACAACATTTTTTAATCCAGTCCTTTTTCAGTGGACAGCATGGTTGGTTCCATGTTTTTGTTTTGTGCATGTGCAGGTATCTTTTTCAAAGAATGATTTGAGTTCCTCCAGGTATATTGCCAGTAAGAATTACAGGGTCATATGGAAAGTTGATTTGTAGATTGTTTAGGAATCACCACACTGTTTTTCACAAAGGTTTTGCTAGTTTACACTCCCACCAACAGTGTAGAAGTATTTCCTTTTCCCTGCATCCTTTTCAGCATCTGTTGTTTTTTGAGTTATTTATGATGACCATCCCGACTGGATTTAGGTGGTATCTCAGTGTGGTTTTAATTTGCATTTCTTTGATGATTAGTAAGGCTGAGCATTTTTTTCCCCATGTATCTGTTGGCTGCTCATATGTCTTCTTTTGAGAAGTGTCTATTCATATCCTTTGCCCACTTTGTAATGGTGTCTGTTTGTTTTTATCTTTTTGTCACATTTGAGTTCCTTGTAGATCCTAGATATTAGGCCTTTGTCAGATATACAGTTGGCAAATATTTTTTCCCAATCTGTGGGCTGTCTCCCCATTCTCTTGATTGTTACTTTGGTTTTGCAGAAGCTTGTCAGTTCGATTAGGTCCCATTTATCTGTCTTATCTCTTATGGCATGGGTACCAAAATGCTGAATAACTTTAATAGTATCTTATTAGAGAAATTTATAATTAATCATGCATGTTATATATTTAAGGATTACCAAAAAAAAAAGAAATTATTTTCTACAAACCATCAAAAAGAAGAAAAATGAAGAATATTAAACAATTATGAAATTAATGAATGATAGGAATGAAAGATAGAAAGACCAAGAAGAGTTCATTGAAAATACTAAAGAAGAAGTTACCTTTTTTCTTCTTGTTTAACATGTTTTAAACCAGTGTTTTCAAAATATTTTTATTGTCTCATCTCCAACCCAAAGAGCCTTTGAAGACATTTCTTTCTTAATCACTCCCATGACATTTCACTACTCCAGATATATGTTTATTTGTTTATTTTCCACATGTATACCTGTGCTTTTGTATAAAAATAAAAAATGTATTTTTGTCCTACTGGGAATCAATTTTCTTCTCAGTGCTTCTCAATGCTTTACATTGCATATTGTGTCCTTTTACATTTTTATTATTACCCATAATTTTAATTTTATCTCATTTCCAAACATAATGTCAAATTTTTCATTCTTTTTGTTTCTTACAGCTGAATAAATGCTATTACTGAAAAAATACATAATGTTTTGCCCTTTATTACAAAGCAATCTGGCAACATGTATTGAAAAAGAAAACACAGACATCTTTGATACGGTGAGTCAACTTCTAAGAATGTTCTTTTGTGCGAAAAGAGCTGGGTTTAAGTGTTTATTGCTATTTTTGTATAGTGCAAAAACAAAACAAAGTGGAACAAAGCTGGAACAACATGGGTGTATATGTGTTGGAGTTTGCCTAAATGCATCCAAACATTCCCACCATCGAATATATGCTGCTAGTTAGTTGACTTAGAGTCATGATTTTTCAATCTGTGTGAATAACCCAGGGAACATTTGACAATTTCTGGAACTATTTTGACTTATGGACCTGTTCTGGCATCTGTTTAGAAGCTAGAAATGATATAAAACATCCAAAGTGTGCAGGATAACCCTTGGCCTCCATTCCTCAACAAATAATTATCCAGCTTAAAGTATCAACATTGCTAGGTTAAAAAATGCTGACATCGATAATTTTCATAAAATATGGTAGAATGAGAAAATAACATGCAGGTGACTGTATATAATATTATCCCATTTTTTGCAAAACAGCCAAACTTACCCCTTTTGTTATACGTGTGTGAATAACTATTACAATAACATAGGCATGATCTATATTACAGTAATATATGAACATGAAAAATATGAAAACGTATATTTCAAATTCTTAAGGTAGGTTACATGACCTAGGTGGGAGAGGAATCAAGAAACTGGAGAGAAAGAGATAACTAAGAAAAAAAATAAAAGCAAAAGTATTTGTATGATTGTATTTGTGCTAAATCATGTATGCATTTAGGAATGTGTGTAAAATTTTGGAAAACGTATAAAATATTTTTTTCATTTACAGAAATTTTTAAAGCTATTTCATCACTTTATGAGCTCAAAATTACTTCTTGTAGCTTATGTCTTCCTTGTGGATTCAATTATCGTATTGCTGGAGTACATCCTGTAATAGTTTGTAATATGGATTACTGGTTGGTGACACGTCCTACTTTTTATATTTCTGAAAATTTCATTTTTGCCTTCTCTTTTGAAAAATTAATTATTTGGAAATACAATTTTAGGTTGTCAGATATTTTACTTCAGCACTTTGAAAGGAATTATTCTTCTGTGTTCTGACTACTACTGGTAGCAGTAAGAAGTTTTCTTTCAGTCTTTTTGCTATTTTTTGAAGGCAATTTATCTTCTTCTCCAGTAACTCTTGATGTCTGCAATTTCATGGTCATGTAACTAGGCTTGAATCTCTCCCTATTTATTCTGTTCCATGGTAGGAACACTCTTGATCTGAAGAGCAATGACTCTCTATATTCTGAACATTGCTCAGCTCTCATCTCACAATTTCATTTCTCCGTCATCTGAAACACTGAGTCTGGCCTGACTGTTTAATATGGGTTAGTTTTGAATAGCTTCACTCACCATGAACACTAGCATTAGGATCTCAGACCCTATAGATTGGGAACTTTAAACCTGTTACTTCTGCCTTTATTCAGATTTGGATCTGTAGGAAATTTTATCTTGTTTCTGGATGCAGCTATAGTTGATTCTCATTATTCACAGTAGTTAGTTATGTTGGACACAGTCACACAAACACTGATTAGAGAATATTGAACTATTGGTTTTAAAATAAATATGGAGCTAGGCTCCTTGGCATCTCTGGTGAAAATATTCTCACTAAACAATTAATAATTTTTTAAAAAAATCTGTGTTTCTGTTTAAAGACTATTTAATATATAGTGTTAATTCATTAGCATTGAACTTACAATCAATAGTACTCATGCCCGAACAAATCTTATCTAACACACATATTTTCTCCTAGGCAAATCTCATCCTTCTTGCACGTAGAAACACTAGACAGCACTTCAGCACTATGCTTGGAGGCCATTTTAAACAATGAAATCACTAACAAAAATGACACAAATGTGAAAACATGACACTAAATATAAAACAAACAGGATATTTGTGGAAGAGAAGGAGCAAATAGGACACTACGGTAATTGTTCCACTGCAGAAACACCAAATTTAATAACACACACACACACACACACACACACACACACACACACACACACACACACACACACCAAAAACAAAACAAAAAACCTTCACAGGAGTTAAAGACACACACACACACACACACACACACACACACACACACACACACACACACCAAAAACAAAACAAAAAACCTTCACAGGAGTTAAAGAGACCAGATAAGCGATCATAGTAACTGGGTTTAACATAATAACAAGATTCATTGAAAAGTTTATGAAGAGCAGTCTCTCATTGCTTACATTACTCTCCCCCAACCCTAAACAGCACAACCTCAGAATCTGTCCATCTGGGAGAGAAAGTAAAAAGTATGCATAATACTTTGCTTTGGAACTCAGTTCTGACACACCGCAGTAAAACAGTACCAGGCAGAAGCCCATGACCCCAGATTCAAGCCTGGTACACAAGAATGGAGCTCCTAGACCCACCTCAAACCAGAAGGAAATTTGTCATTCTTAAGGAACAAAGTCAAGTCCCACTCGCTTGACTGCTGGCTAACTAAAGTAGCCTTAGGTTCTGACTGTATTTCAGCAGGCAGGGCTTAACAACTGTAGCCTTCAGGTGAGACTTGGTACTGCCCTGGTCTGGGAGGTCTTGGGCTTCAAGTGTGACCCAGCAGAACATCAGTTGTGGCAGCCATGGGAGTTTCCACATCAACTCCTTCCACCCCCAACTCCATGCAGTGCAGCATGAATAAAGACTCATTTTGCTTGAGGGGAAGGAAAGGAAGTACATGGAGACTTAGCCTTGGAACTCAGTACCAGCCCTGACACAGTAAAACACAGCACCTTACAGAAGCCCGTAGCCCCTGATTTCAAGTCTTTGCTCCAGATAGAGCTTCTAGACTCACCCTGATCCGGAAGTAAATCCACTGCTCCAGCAACCAAAATCAAATCCCAGCTGGCTTTAACACCAGCTGATTAAAGTGGCCATGGGCTATGAAAAAATATCAGCGGCAGGAAGTAGCAGCTGTCATCCCTGGATAAGAATTGGTACTGTGGTACTGTGCTGGTCTGGTATTCAGGGTCAGCTGTGAGTCAGCATAGTGCCAACTGCAGTAGGCAGGGGTGCCCATGTCACTTTGTCCCCAACTCCAGGCAGTGCAGCATGGAATGAATACCTTTTGAAGGAGGGAGAGGGAGCTGAGAAGCAACTTTGCCTGGAAATCCAAGCTATCTTTAATCTTCCCCAAGTTCATCAGGGTTAGGGACCTTGAATTCTTTAGGAAAACTGCAGAAAATGTGGACTTAGGGCATCTTTTAGTGCTGAAACCGCTGCAGTAACCTCAAGTATATGGAACTCAATAAGCCAATCTTCAAGTTACAGATGATCCTCTGAAAGATATATACAAACAAGTCCCAGTGAAGAATAAAATAAATACCTAATTATTCAATGCCCAGGCATCAATATTTGTTCACATATGTTAAGAATATTCAAGTAAATATCATTTCACCAAACAGATTAAATAAGATATCGATTACTGACCCTGGAGAGATAGACATGTGTGACATCTCACACAGGAAATTCAAAATAACTGTTTTGAAGAAGCTCAGCAAATTTCAAGGAAGCACAAAGAAGTAATTCAAAAATGTATTAGATAAACTTAACAAAGAGATTAAAATAATAATAAAAAATCAAACAGAAATCCTGGAGCTGAAAAATACAATAAACGTAATGAAAAATGTATTAGATAGCATCAACAGCAGAATTGATCAGACAGAAGAATAAGTGAGTTTGATGATGGACTATCCGAAAATATAGTCAGAGAATGAAAAAATAAAAAAAGAATGCTCTCAAGATCTATGGGAAAGCATCAAGAGAATAAATTTAAGAGTTATATGCCTTCAAGAAGGAGTTGAGAAGGAAAAAAAAATAATGAAAAACCATTCAAAAAATAATAACAGAAAATGTTTGAAAAGTAGAGAAAGACATAAATATCTTGGTACAGAGAGGTCAAAGCTATCTAGAAGATACAACCTAGATAAGACTACCAAAACACATGTAATAAACAAATTCTTATAGGTCAAGGACAAAAAGAAGATTCTAAAAGCAGCAAGAGAGAAGAAGAAAACAGCATGTAAAGGCACTCCAATACATCTGGTGGCAGACTTCTCAGCAGAAACCTTACAAGCCAGTAGGAAATGGCATGACATATTCAAAACAATGAAGGGGAAAAAGCCAACTGAGAATACTGTAACCAGGAAAGCTATCTTTCAAACATTATGGAGAGATAAAGACTTCCCCAGAACTCCCCACCCCGCAAAAAAGTTGAGAGAATTCATCACCAATAGATCAGTATGACAAAAAATGCTAAAACCAGTTCTTCAGACTGAAAGAAAAGAATGCCAACATTTCACAAAAAAATTTAAGAACTAAAACTCACTAATACAATAAGTATACAGACAAATTTAAAATAATCTAATATTGTAATTATAGTGTTAAACCACTTTTAGTCTGAAGACTGAAAGACAAAACTACTAAAAATAATAACTACACCAATTTTTAAAGAGATAGTCAATTTTAAAAGATATGAATTGAGATAGCAAAAGTGGATATAGTCAAAATACAATTTTTAAACATTTATTTTCTGTCATTTCTTTGTGATGATAGATAGTCAAGTTGTAATCATTTAAAAATAACCTTTTTATAGCTATGAGATATTTTTTGCAAGCATCATGCAACTGCAATGCAAAAACTAGGAAAAACACCCTAAAAATCAAAAGTAAGAAATAGAAATATACTTTCACAGAAAACCACGTAATCCCAAAGAAGAAAGGAAAATAGAAGTTACAAAACAACCAGAAAATATGTAACCTAATGACAGTAGTACCTTTTATTTATCAATAATAACCTTGAATGTAAATGAATACATTCTCCAATGGAAAGATATGAAATGTCTGATTACATAAAAAAGAAAACTCAAACTATATACTGCCTAAAATAAACACTTCACTTATAAAGACATGTATAGATTGTAAGTAAAGGTTGTAAAAAAGATATTCCATGCAAATGGAAAACAAAAATAGCTATATTTATATCAAACAAAATAGATATTAAGTACAAAAATGAAAAATCTAGACCAAGAAGGACATTATATAACAATAAAGAGGTCAATACAGTAAGAGAAGTATAATTGTACATACATATGCACCCTACATTGGAAAACATATTATAAAACAAATATAAACAAATAAATGCAAAGGGAGAGATTGATGGCAATACAATAACAGTAAACATCAATACCCCACTTACAGCACTGGACAGATCATCCATATAAAAAATAAGCAAATAAATATTGAAGTTAAACTTTATTCTAAAACTAAGAGCAGACAGACAGCTACTGAACATTTCAGCCAAAAGCTGCAGAACAGCATATGAAACATTCTTCAGGAGTTTTCCCTGCTGATTTCTACAAAAAATTTAAAGAACTAATACCGGCCCTATTCAAAGTATTTCAGGATAGACCATATGTTAAGCCACAAAACAAGTCTTAACAATTTTTTTTAAAAAGTAGAATATATACAAAGTATTACTTCTGACCACAATGGAATAAACTATAATTCAACAAGGAGCAAACCTTTGGCAACTGTACAAATACACGAAAATAGACCAATGTGCTTATGAGTAAACAATAGGTCAATGAAAAAATTAAAAAGGAAATTAGAAGAAATATTATAGAGACAAATAGTGACAGAAGCACATGACCAAACCTGTGGGTATACAGCAAACGTAGTTCTGAGAAGTTTATAGCAAGAACATCTATATCAAAAAAGTAGGAAAACCTCAAATAAACAATGTTAAACCTCAAGGAAACAGAAAAACAATCACAACCTAAACTCAAAGTAAGTAGAAAGAAAAAAACAAAATATAGACTCAAAATATTAAAAAGAGCAATGAATGAAGAGCTGTTTTTTGGAAAAGGTATACAAAATCAACAAACCTTTAGCCTAAGAACAAAGGACAACTCAAATAAATATAATCAGAGATGAGAAAGGAGATGTAGCAACTAATACCACAGAAATACAAAGGATTATAAGAGAATATTATGAACAAATCTATGCCAACAAGTGGGAAAACCTAGAAGAAATACATAAATTCCTGGAAACATACAACTTACCAGGACTGAATTATGAAGAAATAAGAACTCCGAACAGACCAATAATAAGTAACAAGATCAAAGCAGTAATAACATGAAAGGAAAGCCCAGACTTGGAGGCTCCACAGATGATTTTGACCTACGTTTAAAGAAGAGAACTAATAACAATTCTACTCAATCTTTTTCAAAATAACTGAAGAGGAGGGGATACCTCCAAACTTATTATATAAGGACAGCATCTTCCTGATACCAAAAGCAGACAAAGACAAAGCCACAGCAACCAAAAACTATGAGGAGTGTCACTGAGAACCATAGGTGCAAAACTGTCAACAAAATACTAGGAAGCCAAATTCAATAACACATTTAAAAAATAATTCCCCATGGTCAAGTGGCATTTGTCCACTGATGCAAGGATGGTTTAACATATGCAAATCAATAAACATGATACATCACATTAACAGAAGCAAGAACAACAAAAAATAATAATTTTAATAACTGCTAAAAACCATTTGATAAGATTCAGCATCTCGTAATGAAAAAAATACTCTCAATAAATGATGTTTAGAAAGAACATGCCTCTACACAATAAATGCTTTATATGATAAACCCATAGTTACCATCATATTCAAGCAAAAAAAGCTGAAAGCTTTTCCTCTATAATCTGGAACAATTAAGGATGTTCACTTTCATCCCTTTTATTCAATATGATACTGGAAATTCTACCCAGAGCAATTGGTGAAGAGAAAGAAATAAAGGACATCCAAATTAGAGGTCAAATTTTCCCTGTTTGTAGATGACATGATTGTATATATAGAGAAAATTAAACTCCACCAAAATAATTTTAGAACCAATAAATGAATTTAGTAAAGTTGCAGGATGCAAAATCAACACAGAAAAACTATTAGCATTGATGCACACCCACAGTGAACTTTCTGGAAAAAAAAACCAAGAAAGCAATTCCATTATAATAACTACAAAATAAAAGTATAGTACTTAGTAATAAAATTAACCAAGAGGGTAAGCGTTCTCTACACTGAAAACTATAACACCTTGGTGAAAGAACTTGAAGAGGAAACAAATCAGTAAGAAGATATCCCATGTTCATGAATTGAAAAATATTGTTAAATGGCCATATTATCCAAAGTGACTTACAGATTCCGTGCAATCTTCATCAAAATTCCAATAACATTCTTCAGAGAAATAGCACAAACAATCTTAAAATCCACATGAAAATGCAAAACTCCCCCCAGATAAGCAAAGCAATGTTGAGTCCAAAGAATGAAGGTGAAGACATCATACTACAATGTTTTAAAATGTACTACAAAGTTATAGTAACCAAAACAGCATGGTACTGGCATAAAAATAGACACAGGCTAATGGACCAGAATAGGAACCTCAAAATAAACCTATGCATTTACGGCCAACTGGTTTTCAACAAATGTGCCAAGAACATACACTGGAAAAAGTACAGTTTCTTTAATAAATGTTGCTGCAAAAACTGGATATCCAAATGCAGAAAAATGAAAGTAGACACCTATCGTTCACCATATTGAAAAAAAAATCAACTCTAAATTGATTAAAGACAAATGTAAGACACAAAACCATAAAACTGCTATAAAAAATATAAAGGAAATGCTTCACAAGACTGGATTGGGTAAAGATGTTTTAATAAGACCTCAAAAGCACAAGCAACTAAAGGAAAAGTAGACAAATGGAATTATACAAAACTAAAAAGCTTCCACACCACAAAGAAAGCAATTAATACAGTGAAGAGACAATTTACAAAATGAGAGAAAGTATTTGCACATTCTACAAATGGCAAGGGGTTAATATCCAGAATATATTAAGAACTCAAACACCCCAAAACAAACAACAGCTCACAAATAATCCAATTAAAAATTAGGTAAAAGACCTAAATGTGCCTTTTGTATGTCTCAAGGAAGACATACAAAAGCATGCAAATAATCAATAGATACTTGAAAAATCCTCAACATTATTAATCATGAGGGAAATGCAAATCAAAACCACGGTAGGGCATCATCTTTAGTTAGAACGGCTTTTATCTAAAAGACAAAAAATAGCAAATGCTTGTAGAATGTGGAGAAAGGGAACCCCTTATGCACTGTTGGTAGAAATGTAAATTAATGCTTCTGTTATGGAAAACAGTATGGAGAGTTCTCAAAAAATTAAAAATAGAACTACCATATGATCCAGCAATTTCATTGCTGAGTATATATCCAAATAAAATGAAATCAGTATACTGAAGAGATAATTTCATTCCCATGCTTATTATAGCACCTTTCACAATAGCCCAGTTATGGAATCAGCTTAAATGCCCATCTACAGATGAAAGATTAAAAAATGCTATATATATAATATATATGTAATAAAATACTATTTAGTCATAAAAGAGAATGAAATTTTATCATTTCCTGCAACATAGATGAAACTGAAAGACACTGTGCTAGGTTAAATAAGCCAGGTATAGAAAGTTAAATACTGCATGATCTCATTCATATGTGAAATTTTTTAAAAAGTTGATTTCATAGAAGTGGAGACTAGAATAGTGGTTACCAGAGGCTAGAGAATGTTAAGGATGGGGAAAAACTGGGAGAGGCTGGCCGATGAGCACAAGAAGAATGAGTTCTGAAATAGTAGGGTGGCTATAATAAATAATAATATACTATATATTTCAATATAGTTAGAAGAAAAGATTTTGAATGTTGCTACCACAAAAAATGAGAAATATTTAAAATAATGGAAACGAAAATTGTCCTGATTAATTATTATACAATGTATACTTGCATTGGTACCTCACACTGTATCCCATAAATATTTGTGTCAACTATAAATACAAACTAATAAACAAAAGTCATTTGTTTTAGTATGAAAGCTGAAACAAGAAAGCAGACCATCCTCTTGTTTGAACTCAGCTAAGAACCTTTGCACTGGGTGGTTTAATTTTTTTAATTTTTTCATGTGTCCACAGATGACTATAAAAGTACTGCAAATCAGGAATCCACAAATAATGAAAATCAACACCCTATATTTATGGGTTTCTATCTTTTTCTTTATTTGACATTGTTACACATTTAAAACAACAGAATTCTGTTAAAACTTAAGTTCAGCAAGTCACCTAGAACATAGATTACATGTGACTATTTATATCTTGAGTTTTATACGTTGACTCTTAAATCAGATAAATTCGTGTTTAAATTTCAATTCCAAAACTCATCGGCGGCCTAACCTGAGGAAATTCTGTGACATTGCCAAATTTTCTTCTTTATCAATAAAATAGGGATTATAAAAGTACTCAGTCCTGCTTATTAAATGAAATAATACAGAAGGCACTCAGTACTTTGCCTGATACATGGCCTATAAAAATGCTAGCTGTTATACTGTCAGGTATGCATGTTTCTTCTTAATAGATTGCAGGCTCTTGACAGCAGAAACAATATGGAAAATCTTTCAGCCCCCATGATTAGTATAATGTAGAGTTTCACGCAACCTGCATCATGGACATTTTGGATACGTTAATTACTTGTTATGGGACGTCAAATGTGCATTTTAAGAATCTTGCAGCATTTTGGCCTCTAAAACTTAGAAACTTGTAGTACTTCCTTTCCCTCAAGTTGCAACACCCTAAAATGTGCCCCAAGATTGGCAAATGTCTCCAGGGGCTGGGGATATAATTGCCCTTGGCTGAGAACCTTTGATATATAGCCACTTATGCAATTAGTTTTAAACAAGTGTCTACTATGTCAATCAAAGGAAACTGGATTTGAGATCTACCATTATTACAATCCTTAGTAGCCCAAAACAACAATCCTAATGAGGGATGTTCATTAGAGGATATCTCTTTTTTTCTAGGGGGAAAAAAGAAAAAATTATGAACCTTAAAAAAATTGTGTTTTCTGATTTAAGAATATTTAGTAATGAGTACACAGTATATTCAAAAATATTAAACACACTACATAAATATTAAGCTCACTATATGTTGTCTCAAATAACTATTTCAATATTATGAGGAAGTATTATTTTCAGAAAACTAGAGCTTAAGGTCTTAAATAACTTGCCTAAGATCATAAAGATTATATGTATATATATATATGTATATATATGTATATACTCATGAATGGATTAAAAACTGTAGTGTGCATACATAAGGGGATATTATTCAGTCATAAAACAGAATAAAATTCTGTCATTTATAATGCCATGTGTGGACCTGGAGGACATAATGTTAAGTAAAACAAGTCAGACACAGAAGAACAAATACAGGCATGCGCTACCACACCCGGCTAATTTTTGACTTATTGTAGAGATGAGGTCTCACCAAGTTGCCCAGGCGGGTCTTGAACTCGCGGGCTCAGGCAATCCACTCACCTCAGCCTCCCAAGGCGCAGGATTATAGGCTGAGTCATGGAGCCCGGCTAAGATAATATATATTCATTTTATTTTATTTTTATTTATTTATTTTTTTGATTTGGAGTCTCACTCTGTCGCCCAGACTGGAGTGCAGTGGCCACTCCCGGCCACCGCAGCCTCGACCTGCTGGGCTCTGGCGATCCTTGCGCCTCAGCCTTCCGAGTAGCCGGAATTACAGACATGCGCTACCACGCCTGGCTGACTTTTTGATTTATTGTAGCGATGAGGTCTCCCTGCCCAGGCGGGTCTCGAACCCGCGGGCTCAGGCAATCCACTCACCTCAGCCTCCCAAAGGCGCGGGATTACAGGCTGAGCCACCGAGCCCGGCAAGATAATATATTTTTAAGTGAAGTTTACTTGTGGATGTCAAATATTCCCAGAACAATTTATTGAAGAGAATGGATTTTCCTCAATATCTGCTATTGACATCTTCGAAAATCAGTAGGTTGTGGGTGCATAAATTTATTTCTGAGCTTTCTATACCATTTAATTGGTCTGTGTGTCTGTTTTTAATATGCTGTTTTACTTACCATTGTAATATAGTTTCAAGTCAAGTAGTGTGATGTCTCCAGTTTTATTCTTTTTGCTTGGGATTCCTTTGTCTATTCAGGGTCCTTCACGGTCCCATATACATTTTAGCATTGCTTGTGCTATTTCTATGAAGAATGTCGTTGATATTTTGATAGAGATTGCATTACATTTTAGATTGCTTGGGTAATATCACCATTTTAACAATATTAATTCTGCCAACCCATAAACATGGGATATCTCTCCATTTAATTGTGTCTACTTCAACGTTTTGTAGTTTGCAGTGTAATGATCTTTCACTTCCTTGATTAAGTTTGTTCCTAGGTATATTGTTGTTGGTTTTTATTTGTAGATATTACAAATGAAATTTTAAAAGATTTTTCTTTTGAACAGTTAACTATTAGTTTTTGGAAATGCTACTGATTTTTGTATGCTTATTTTGTACTCTGTATAAAAAATCAACTCTAAATAGATTACTTAAATGTAAAACCTGAAATGATGAAACTACTAGAAAAAATATGGGGGGAATGCCTTTTGACATTTAACTGGACAAGGATTTTTAAAATAAGATTTTATAGACAACAAAACAAAACAGAAATAGGAATACAACAAACTAAAAACTTTTTGCACAGCAGAAAAATCAGTGAACAGAATGATGACAACCTACAGAATGGGAGACAATATCTGCAAACTCTGCATCTGACAAGGGGTTAATATCAAGACCATACAGAGAATTTAACTTAAACAAACAAAAAAATCCAATTTTTAAAATGTGCAAAAAGCCTTAATAGACATTTCTCAAAAGAAGACATTCAAATAACTAACAGATACACACACTCCAAAAGTGCTCAACATTGTTAAGAATCAGGGAAATGCAAATTCAAACCACAATGAGGTACACCTCACTCCAGTTAGAATGACTATAATCAAAAGGAGAAAAGACGTGTTGACAAGGATATGGGAAAAAAGGAACATGTACACACTGTTTGTGGGGTTCTGAACTAGTACAATCACTATGAAAAACAGTATGGAGTTTTCTCAAAATTTTTAAAATAGAAGTACCCCTATGATCCAGCCATTCTACTACTGGAAACATATCTAAAAAGGAAAGGAGGTTAATATGTTGAGCAAATATCTGTACTCCCATGTTTACTGCAGCATTATTTACAATAGCCAAGATACGGAATCAACCGGTGCCCAAAAATGGATGAATGGATTAAAAACTGTAGTGTGCATACATAAGGGGATATTATTCAGTCATAAAACAGAATAAAATCCTGTCATTTGTAATGCCATGTGTGGAACTGGAGGACATAATGTTAAGTAAAATAAGTCAGACACAGAAGAACAAATACAGTATTATTTCACTCAATGTGGAATCTTCAAAAAAAATGATATTATAAAAGCAAAGAGTAGACCAGCAATTACCAGAGGTTTAAAAGGGGAAGGGGCATGGAGGATGGGGGAAAATTGGTCAACGGGTAAACAATTATGATTAGATAGGAGCAACAACTTCTGGTGTTCTGTTGCACGGTAGAGTGACAATGGTTAACAGAAAAATATGGCATATTGTAAAATAGCTACAAGAGAGACTTGAATGTCATCATCATAAAGATATGATAAATGTGTAAGGTAATAGATGTGCTAAATAATGATTTGATAATTATGTAACATACATTTCAAAACATCAAATTGTATCTCATAAATATGTATAATTACATTGTGTCAATTAAGAAAATAAATGTCTTAATTTAAAAAGAAAATTCATTTGTGGGTGTTCTGACTTTGAAACTTATTTCCACGTTTAATGCTTACTTAAAGATCAGTACTAGTATTTAAAAACTTGGTGGGCAGGTGACTCATGCCTATAATCCCAGAACTTTGGGAGGCCGAAGTGAGAGGATTGCCTGAGCCCACAGGTTCAAAACTAGCCTGGGCAACTTGGCGAGACCTCATCTCTACAATAAATCAAAAACTTAGCTGGGGGTGGTGGCACATACCTGTGGTTCCTGCTACTGGGAAGGCTGAGGTGGAAGAATCACCTGTTTCCAGTCCATGAGCGTGCCACTGCACCCTAACCTGGGTGACCGAGTGAGACTCCAACTCAAAACAAAACAAACAACTGAGGGACTGAAAGGAAATACTTTTGTTTATGTTTATGTATTTGTCATACTGAAAATGAAGATTAAAGGAAAGCTATTAGAAAAAAATCTAATAACAGAGATCAGGTCAAAGTATCAACAGTGGAAGATTGTTAAATCAATAATTTCTCTTCATTTCTGTCATTTTTGAATTCTGCTAGCATTAAGAAAGTAGTTCAAGGATGAATTGATCAGAAGAGAGTATATATAACCTTTCTCATCTTTCCCAGCCTCGCATTCTAATTCAACACACACACACACACACACACACACACACCCACACACCCCATATATTATATATAAGTAAAATAATTCAAGTATATAAACTTAGTATTCCAGGAGGGGGTGTATAATGAAAAGAATTGGGGATGCCTAAGATTATGTGACTGCCATGGTCAATATAATACTTGTTAGTATAACTGATAAACTTGTAGAATATAAAAATTTTAAAAGTTCATGTCCAACTATGCTAAATATGAGCATTGTGAAAGTTGCATGGTTACTTTTAGGCAATTTATCAACATTGGATTGAAATCTCTTTGCTTTTGTGTTTCCTCACAGACTCTCTTGGTTTGATGAATTAAAATAGGATGATGCAGATAAAGTGAATCACACAGACTGCAGCATGTAGTAAACACATAAAATATATTGGATATTTCTACCATCAATTGCCATGATAAAAAGTGTTTCATGTGAAATCTTTATATGTCAAGCAGCTGATTTGGGGGACTCGGTTACTGCAATAAGAAACTAAAAATCTTAGAGCATGTTGTACATATGATTTGTAAATTAGAATTTTTAAAAACACAATATGTTATTAAATACTGTATAGATTTTCAATAGCTAAATTAAAGTACAAAAATTATACACTAAGTTGAACTGAGATAGAATAGATCTGTTTAGAATATTTGTCATTCTCTGACATTTATTCCATATAATGTATTAGTATAACCAACACTTGTTGGACTAAGGACTAAGGATATGCAAACCTCTTTTATACTGATCAACAATTGGGTCATGATTTACTCTCTCAAGGTCAAAATCATCTATTAATTTTCAGGAAGGTACAGAGGAACATTTGATAAAACCACTGATTTTTTTTCTAAGTTAACACATATGTGGGCTAAAATTTCATTCTAAATTTTTCTTCTTAACCTAAACTCAGGTGAGTTTTCATTGTTTGCCACCAAAAGAATTCAAAACAAAACAGATATTCTTTGCTTAGATAATGAACTTACTTTTTCTTTCTGCAGCTTTTTTCCTATATATGTGTATCGAATACACACACACAGACACACACACAGACACATACACACACACACACACACACACACACACACACACGCACGCACATTATATATGGAAAGTAATTTATCATAGGGGCTGAAAAGCATTAATTTAGAGTTCAAGCTACTAAACTGAGAGATGCATTTCTTTTAGGATGATGGATAGAATATAAGATCCAATGAAGCAAAAATCGTTTTTTAATATTCAAAATGTGATGTGATTTGGTATGTTGATGAGAAGAGAGAGTTTTGGAGGAAATTGGCTATTATATTAAAGCAATGACTTATACAAATATACAAAATTTTATAAAAATTTGGTTCAAAATTAACCTTGTGCTTTTTTGTTCCTGTCTCAATCTTGACCTAAAATTTAGCTTTTGAATCTGCCATTTAGAAGAAATTTTGGCTTCTTGACATCATTATATTTTCCTAAAGTATCACAACAATCATGAGAAGAGGTAAAGCATCCTGGCCCATAATACATAGCCAGCAGTATTTTGATAAATGAGTGAATGAACGATTAAATAAGCAAATTAAGTTGGTAAGTATTGTAAATTTCAATTCTGACTTTGATGTTATAGGAAATTTTTTCTTGTACTTCAGAACCAATTCTATACTTTTATTTACAGAACATCACATTTCAGCATTTTAAACATACAGTCATTTGTCCTGGAATCTTTTAGAACCTTGCTACTTGAGATGTGGTCCAGAGAGCTGTTGCTACTTGTGAGGTGGTCCAGTACAGCTGTCCCGCCCAATCCTACCAACTAAATAAGAGTCTGCATTTAAAATAAATTACTGGCGAGGCACAGTGGCTCATGCCTATAATCTCAGCACTTTGGGAGACTGAGGCAGGAGTATCGCTTGATACCATGAGTTTGAGACCAACCTGGGCAACACAGCGAAACCACATCTTAAAAAAACAGTCAATCAGCCGGGCTCGGTGGCTCAGCCTGTAATCCCGCGCTTTGGGAGGCTGAGATGAGTGGATTGCGTGAGCCCGAGGGTTCAAGACCCACCTGGGCAACTTGGCGAGACCTCATCTCTACAATAAATCAAAAAAATTAGCCAGGCGTGGTAGCGCGCACCTGTAGTTCCAGCTACTTGGAAGGCTGAGGCAGAAGGATCACCGGAGTCCAGCAGGTCGAGGCTGCGGTGGCCGGGAGCAGCCACTGCATTCCAGTCTGGGCGACAGACTGAGACTCCAACTCAAAAAAAAAAAAAAATCAGTCAATCGTTAGAGAAGTGTTGGAGTACATGACAAATTTTTTATGTTGTTTTGAAATTATGTAATAGAGAAAACCTAACTCTGATAAAATGTCATGTTATATTTTCTCCTTAAGATGCACCATTTATTTCTTGCCACAGATATTTATGACTAATTTGTTATGCTAAATTACAGGAATTGGCAATTAAATGAGATTGGCTTTAAACCTAAACTTTGATGAAAGTGACATTTAAAAATATAATAAAGGTTTTTTTTTTTTAAAAGAGATAGCACTGAACTATGGAGTGTCATTTAGATAGTTTGATGTTATAGCTTTATTTGCAAGTAAAGCATGATTCCTAAACAAAATTAATTTTAGAGATCTATAAAGCTACTAGATGTATTGATTCTTATGTTTGTTGTTTGCTTATGATATTGATGTTATTCAGGGCACATTAGCTGTTTTAGAAAATGTGAAGATATATTTTATTAGAAATATCTTATTGTCTCTTGATACTAACTGGCATCAAACCCAGATAAATCATCAACTGCATCAGCAGTTATGCATGAATATCTCTGAGTGTGCTATAATTTCAAATTTGGAAATCATCAAAAGAAGATATTCTTTCAGAATTAAAGTTGTATATTTTTTACAAGAATTTATAGCTTTGAGGGAACCAATCTTTATCATTTAATTACAATGAATTAAAATTTATATGCAATTACCTACATTCTATTAAAATTGGACATATTTATAAGAAATTCTAGAAGAAATATTAGTCTTAGCCCCAGAATTTCTCAATTCATCTTCCTACCACACCAATTAACTCATTCTACCAAGCTTTCTAAAACTTGATGAAGCAAAAGTTCTTCTGATAATTAATTCCAAGGCGAATTTTACTGCATTCTTTTAACTTAAATAAGTTCTATCAAGATATATTTATTGAACCTTATGTGAAGAACTTAATTTTGATTACTTCCTGGGAAATGAATTAAAAACAACAGTCACTTTCCCTTATGGACCACAAGGAAATTTTGTAAATGTTAATCTTTGTGTGTGTGACCACCATTGAAAATAAAGGCTAATCATTCAATTTTTTTCATTTTTTGTATATACTCAAAATAATAGGCATGATTTTAAACAGGTAATGCTAGCAATAGCAGGTTTTGTTAAGCACTGACATCATGCCAACAAATTTGCTAAGCATTTCAATTTCATTATCTCATTGAATTTACTAAAAATCCTATGGATTGGATAATATATATAGTTCTTCCCATTTTGCACATAAGAAAACAGAGGCTCAGTAAAGTTTTGAATAACTTGTTCAAAATCGCAGAGGTCATAAGCAATAATCCAGAAATCACACTCATCCTTCAAGTGTGTGTGTGGTGGTGTGTTGTGTGTGTGTGTGTGTGTGTGTGTGTCAGAGTTCATTGTAAGGTTCTGAGTCTGTTGAATAAAAGTCCAACAAGTGCCAAATAGAGCAGCCTTCAAAAACAACACAGAAAAGCTTGTTTTGAGAGCAATTACCCTTAGCCACAGTAGCATACAACCACCTTCAAAAGGGTAAAACAATTTAGATTGAGCTTTAGTGCTTCTCAGCAAGCACATAGTCCTATTTTTCCTCCTTTGAAAAAGAGAATAAGTGAGGCAATGCCAGTCTGCTAGTACAAGCTACTATCCTGTGACAGTAAAAAATATAATTTTTCCAAAATGATAGAAAATGAAAGGAAAGTTTGAATACGTTTATAATGTGTGCCAGAGTGCGGGCACGGCCATTTTGTATCATTTCCTCTTACTGTATCCTTTTCCTATGGCATGATTCTGAGTGTTATTTTCTGACTTGACAATTTTTCTTGAAGAAATATTAACATCTGAGCAGGCCAAAGAGAGAGAGGTCTAGCTGATAGTAGCCAATTGATGCCAGACACTCACTTTTTTTTATTTTTTTAATTTCACAGCCAAACTTTCGAAGGAGAAATGGAAGGCAGACAAATTTGTGGGCCCCCTGAGGACCTTTAAAGTGACTAATGTATGTTTTATTTTGCAATCACTTGAGTCCTGTTAAAGCAGAGGAGTGACTGTTCTTATCTAATTGGGTTAGAGTTGGACTCCCCAAGGAGATATAAAGAATAAGAATCTAGACCATCATTTAGGAGGTAGTTTCAACTGAAATGTTGAAGGCTAGACCAGGAGTCTTCTTGATAATAAAGGAATTAGACAATCCTGTATGGATTCTGCTTGGAAGGAAGACTCCTTCCTATCCTTTTATTTGTTGTTGTTAATTAACACAAGGACTACTACTATTTTGTAAAAATTTAAGTTGTGTTATAATGGAGTTACACCTCAAAGTTTATTTGTGAGTTGTTTCTACAGTTTTGCACAGTTTAGTATGTTATGTGGTTAAACTCAATCATCACTCTCCATCTTTTCTTGTAATGCATTTGTAACTGGGAGGAACTAGTTCATTTAAGCCACATTAATCATACTCTGCTGAAATTACTATGTGATAGCATGAGTTATACTGATGGCTACTTCACATTTTCACTTCACCTACCCTCCCTTCTTCTCTGCTCTCATAAACCCAGCAATATTTCATGGTAAGAAGAAAAATGAAAGAGAAAGAAAGGTTAAAAAAAAAAAAAAAGTCTGAGCCCAGAGCTAAGGCTTGAAAATAAGGACAGCCAACAAAGTACCAACATTTTTCTTATTGGAATGATAGATGCTTTTTTTAAGCAGATTCTTTATAAATTAACAAGTTTATTTGGTTTCTGAGTGCTAATGAAATGATCAAAACACTATTGCAATTCATAAAGTATAATCTTGGAGATAGTAAGGCCTTTATTATCTCACATCCCATCATGGAAATGAGAAATGTAAAGGTTATGTAAGGGTTTAGAGTTAAATCAGTATCAATTACCATCCAGTGGTGGATTAGAGGTAGCTTGCACATTATTTGTCTCTCTTCCCAACTCCTTGTTAGTGATGTCACCTTGCTGACTAGCAATAAGCCATATTAAAAATATTTGCTCCATAGGAATCAGTAAATGTCAGAAATCAGGTCTCCCCTTCTTTCTTCTCCTCTGGGAGATAAACAACAATGCTCCTCACTGGCGAGCATCTACTGGTACTCCACTGATGTGCCCACATCATTCATTCTGCTCTGCATTATCCGCACCAGTTGTTTCTTTACACATGCATGCCATTGTTCATGAGGCTAACCACATTTCCACCTGGAACAACTACAAATTAATTTACAAAGCTCACACTTTGTATTTTCTCACTGCCTTTGGCACAACTTAGGATCTCAGTCAGTATTTGCTGAACAAATAAATCACCATATATAATAAAATAAAAACTTCTATTTGTATGCTTATATATGAAGTCATCTTCTGAAATAGATGCATTTAATGTAGACTAGTTCTTGTCAGAAATCATAACAGGCTGTTTTAGAATAACCGAGGGAAAGTTTCACATGATAAAAGATAAAGGTTTTGAAGAGGTAGTACTAGACTCATTCCTGCTGAGCTACTTGCTAAATCTACTTAGACAAGTAATTCATATTCATAATTTTTTATTTCTCATTTGAAAATGCACACAATAGTATCTACCTTGGATTTATTATAAAGATTCAAGTAATACCTGGCAAACAATTTCTACTCAAACATTGTGGTAGATATTGTTAATATAACAACAATAATACTTGCTATTGTTATAATTATTATTATTTTAAATATAGTCATCTGGGGATAACTGATAGTTCTAAATATCATGTGATTAGAATAAAAAATACCATATAAAATTTTTCAGATATGCAGCCATTGGTAATTCATTGAACCACACTGAAAATAAATCTCATTGAGTGTGATCGCTCATTAAAACTTGCAACTCAAGTAGTTCTAGCCTAAGCAATTACTTTAAAAAATAATAAGATGCATTTTTAATAGTCTCGTTGAAATTTGCAATCAAATTAGGATCTAAGTCAATATTTGTTGAATGAATAAATCACTATATATAATAAAGACTTTCTTCATTTGGATACTTGTATGTAAAGTTATCTTCAGAACATTTTATGTAGACTAACTCTTGTCAGAAATCATAGAAGCCTGTTTTATAATAACTGAGGAAATCTCTAATTTCCCTAAATAAGAAATTTAATTTAGCAGTAAATTTCTAAGACCAGAGAAAAACAATTTCCTAAATATCAAAGAACTGAAACATAGGCATCTTTTGGTCTTTACTGTTCCCTTAGGAAAATAAGTGATTAGACAATAATTTTATTTTAAAAGAATGGTTCTCAGACATTATGGTGCAGATAAAGCACCAGAAAAGCTTGTGGAAAAAAATGCAGATTATTGACACTTCTATCAACTTCCTACCCAGAGATGAAGAGTAGAGAGTGGATAAAAGAAGAAGAGATGAGGCAAAAAAAGGAGGGAGGAATGAATGAAAGGAAGGAGTGAAGGAGTCAGGGTGATAAGTAGGAGAAAAAAGAAAAGGGGAAAGAGCAGAATAGTCTCAGAAAAGATTCATATTTGCATTCTTCTGCTACTTAGTCTTTTTTTCCCCCAAGTCTTGACATGTGAAAAATAGATTGGGATTTATATTGATGTCATTCAGGTAGATTATCTCTTAGGGTATATTACCCTACGTGGATTGGTGTTATAAGTTAAAATGATACAAAGTAAAATCTGATTTACTCAATGAAGCTATTGTTTATTCAAGAGCCACATCATGAAATGGGATCAAGCAGCATTTTTAATCAAATGCAGGTGATATATAAATATCAAGCTTTTTGAAATAGTGTCAATCAGTTAAGCTGTGTCACAGAGTCACCAATGACTTATGTGATACTGCATCCTAGTGTACTGTGTAAAGTTATTATATCTCCATAATTCATCTCCCTTTATTAATGCAACAAGGCATAAATAAAAGAAAATCATTGGCATTCTGGAAGTCAGAAAGGCTTCACTTTTTGAAGATATTTGTCACAAGCATTTTAATATCTAACAGTGGAATTGTAGAATTTCCCAATTGCTATTTTGACTTAGGATTGTCTTTTTTGATCTCTTTTTTCTTACCATTAATTTTTATGGACCAAGTTATCAGAATTAATGGTCAATTTGTTGGTTATTCTGCTAAATTGTAAGCAAGTGTTTTAGTTTTCTTAAAAGTTAATACTTCACCAAGACTAGCAAATATACTCCATGCATCATAGATGGATACTTAGTTGATTCGCAAGAGCACAAGTTAACACATATTTGCCCCAAAGTTTTAAATCTTTGATTTATTTAGGAAATTAAATTTTAGGCTTGAATGGTGGTCATATTTAATGGCACTGAACTGAATTTTGTCAATTCTGTAGAGTCAAAATTATTTCTTTAAAAGTGTGTACGGTTATGTATTGCATAACACATTTTGGTCAATGAGAGACCATATATACAATGATGGTCCTATAAGATTACAGTGGATCCAAAAAATTCCTTCGCTTAGTGACATTGTAGCTATCAAGTTGCAATACATTGCTCAAGAGTTTGTGGTAATGCTGTTATAAAAATAACCTACAGCACTGTCAGTTGTGTGAGAATCTAGCTCATAGAATTATATACAGTACCAAAAACATGACAATGATAATAAATGACTATGTTACTGTTTTATATATTTGCCATACTAAACTTTTAATTGTTATTTTAGAGCATACTATTTCTACTTATAAGAAAAAAGAACTGTAAAACAGATTCAGCCAGGTCCTTCAGGATGAATTCCAAAACAAAGCATTGCTATCATAACTTCATGCACATTATTGTCCCTGAAGACTTTCAGTGGGACAAGCTGTGTAGGTGAAAGACAATGATATTGATGATCTTGACCCTGTATAGGCCTAGGCTAATGTGTTTTAGTTTTTAACAAAAATGTTTAAAAAATTAAATATAAGTTAATAGGAAAAAAGCATACAAAATAAAGACATAATGAAAGAAAATATTATTTACAGATGTCCAATGCATTTGTTTTAAGCTGAATGTCACTACAAAAAAGTCAAAAAGTTTACAATGTTAAAAAGTTTATATGAGGGAGACTGGAAGCAACCTGAATTTATTTATTTAAAAAAATGTATATTTATTCTTACATGTTTAAACTTCAGTCACCTTCAAAGTACTCTTCATTTGATGCAATACACCTGTCAAGACACATTTTCAACTACTCAAAACAGTTTTTGAATCATCGATGTTGATGCCTTTTAGTGTTTCTACCATTTTTCGTTTCATCACTTCCACACTGGCAAAATCGTTTCCTTTGAGGACTTTTTTCATCAAGGGAAGCAAACAAACAAACAAAATGTCACTCAGGGCAAAATACAGTGAATAGGGAGGGTGGAACACAGGGATCATCCTGTTTTTGGTCAAAAACTACTGAACATTCACCGTGGCGTGGGTAGGTGCATTGTCTTGGTAGAAGAACTAGTCACCTGTTTGCCACAGCTCAGGATGTTTCTTCTGCAAATTGTGACACAACCCTCTCAAAATTTCCAGATAAAAACTTTAGTTGACTGTTTTAACAGGAGAAACAAATTGTGAGTGTTCTACAAGGGACTTGCCCTATAAAAAATCAGTCTGGGTTTTTTTGGTCCCCTCTCATAAGGAGAGAACTTAATTTTGATGTAAGCTTAGGTTCATTTATTATTGGAGAAGGAAAGATATTTTTATAAATTTATTGTAGGGTAAGTGTACAGTGTTTATAAATTCACAATAATGTACAGTAATGTCCTAGGCCTTCACATTCATTTACTGCTCACTCACTGACTTACCCAGAGCAACTTTCAGTCTTGTAAGCTCCATTCATGGTAAATTTTCTGCCAAGGTGTACCCTTTAAAAAAATATTTTATACCATATACTGTACCTTTTTTATGTTTAGATACACAAATGCACAAATACAAATGCATTACAATTAGCTTTAGTATTCAGTACAATAATGTGCTGTACAGGTTTATAGCATAGGAACAATTAGCTATACCATCAAGCCTGGATGTGTAGTGGGATATACCATCTAGGTTTGTGTAATTACACTTTATAATATTTGCACAATGACTCAATAAACTCAGGATCCATTTCTCAGAATGTATTTCCATCACTTAGCAATGCCAAACTGTATTTTAAAAATAGTATGAGGATCTCAAATCTCATTAGTGAATCATCTTCCGATATATTACTATGTAAAGATACAGTATGATTACAGATTAATGTAATTGATATTATGGAAACAAACACATTAGAGTCACATGTAGGCCAGAATTCAACCAGGATACAGAAACCAATTCAAGCATTTTATGCAAATAACTCAATACAGGGATTTGATGACAGGGGCAACAGAAAAGCTACAGAGTAGAATGAAGAAGCAAACAGAAATTAACAATAGCAGACTCAGCTACTGTCCCCAGGACTAGAGAGACTGAAGGAAAAAATTGTATCAGACCTCAGGGAGCAGTTCAGCTGCTGCCTGGAGGGACCTGCAACCATCCAGAAGTGCAGCCATCACCCATATACATGCCCATGACAGAACGGAGGTGGGGGGGGATACCTTAACTTCTGCTTTTTGGCTGTGCAGAAAAGTGGGGAATGTATCTGAAAAATAGTAAAAGAATGGCACAGATAACATCTGTATATATGTGTTGTTCTTTAAAACTCTCTTTTTGAAAGATTTCTCTTTCACTCAAATGATGATGCCATTGCACAGTGTATTTTTATATCTTCACTTTTAGGGGTTTTACTGCCCACAAAAGAAAATCTGTCTTTCTGAGAGCCCATGAATAGCATAAGTTCATTTTGTCCTGGTTTAGTGTTATAATTACTGTACATGTTAACATGACTGTTATTTGACTGTGCTGGAAAATGTGGATCACCAGATGTTGATTGCCAGAAGATGAGATCTGTCTGTGCTAGAAAATTTCCAGAGCTTTCCCATTAGGAAAGTGAAGGATGATGTGGTTTTAACTGTATGTATTATAGAGAGCTCAAATTTCGTGATAAACAAATAAAAATTTAAACATTGCTATTTTAAACTACTAACCTTTATATCAGGACTTTAAGTTCAGTTAATGCTGGCATGGAGAGAGCTAAGATTTATTGAGTATCTACTATGTATAGGGCACCATCATATAGATACTTTGCATACATTGCCTTACAGTATTTTGAGGTAGGTATTGTTTTTGTTTTTCTTTTTGAGTTGGAGTCTCACTCTGTCGCCCAGACTGGAGTGCAGTGGCTGCTCCCGGCCACCGCAGCCTCAACCTGCTGGGCTCCGGCGATCCTTCCGCCCCAGCCTTCCAAGTAGCTGGAACTACAGGCGCACGCTACCACGCCCGGCTAATTTTTTGATTTATTGTAGAGATGAGGTCTCGCCTGCCCAGGCGGGTCTCGAACCCGCGGGCTCAGGCAATCCACTCACCTCAGCCTGCCAAAGGCACGGCATTACAGGCTGAGCCACCAAGCCTGGCGGTATGTATTGTTTTTAATGTGATTGCATGATTATTCTCCTTTTTCCCCCAAATGTATGCAATGAATATATTGAAGCGATCTCATTTGTGGCTTTATTTTATGTGACCTCACATAATCTGTCTTACTTTTCCTATTTATTTTCAGTTTCATTTACTTCTACATTTGGTGGTCAAACTTTGAGAGAATGAGACAGGCTCTAAATAAATGTTACTTCATTCAAAATGTAAGTATGCATTACATATTAGTTTGTGATCTTTTTAGGACAAAGCTTATTTTATTAACCATTGTTCTTTCTACATCATGTACCAGATAGAGAGCAATTATAGCATGTTTGTGTGTGTATGTTTGTGTATGTGTGCTCACACATGAATGTGTGTTTGTCACTTCAATTAAGCTTATTTGAATTTCTATGTCTAGTCATATCTCATGAAGACATTTCTGTGATGGCAACCAATTTTTAGTCTGCTTCTCAGTTGTTCTTGTGAGTAGGCAACCTATTAAAAAAATAGTGTCTTTCCCACTGACTTTTTTCTAAGTCCTATCTTAAGAATGAGATTTCGTTGATTTGAGTATTATATTCTCACTGTAACATGTTTACTTTAAAAAGACTCTCTTCCTAAACACTAGAGAAGGATTTGCATTTTAAAAAATTATCTTTGTACTTTTTTGTTTTACTATAACTTTTCTGTATTTCTATTGTATCCTTCAGCCTATAAGACAATAAATACACGTTGTAGGATAAAGCAATCTTCTGAATACCACTGGGATAGTTCAGTCTACAGAAGTCTGACAATTCTGACAATTCCTGTCACTTTTTTTTAGTAAAATGGGATCTCTAATTTTAGATTAATCTTTCTTTGTCTTAAACCAATAAATTTGTAAGGAACATCAGTATGGTCTCTCAACAATTCTTGTCAGTGGCAAATGTGTTTACATGTTGCTAGCAACACTGTAAATTGCTCATGAGGGACCTTAGCAGATGACAATAAAGTTTATTGCCTAAGAGTCTTAATGGTTATTTTACATAACGTGGCTTAGTAACATGCTAACAACTTTTGAGAGCTATTTTGCTTTGGTAATTTTGTGTTGTTGAGTCATATAGAGAGCAGGCAGCTCTGCAGGCTTTGGAAGAATGAACTAGCACATATAAAGCTGAACTGATACCTTGAGGTAATTCTCCTCTGCAAACTAAAAAGATATTCAGTAATCAGATACGGCTAATGTGTCTCCATGATAATATATTCTTGTCTTGAACACAGCAATTCTTTTTTCTGCTAGTATATTCCTTCTAGCATTTATGTCTCTATCTACCACTCAATTATATATGCATGAGTTCATGTTTTCACATTGTGTGTTTTATTCACACCCTCCTCTGCACTTAAAACACTTAATTCAACAGTGTATTATTTATCTCTGCTGAGCCATGTGTTCATACAGGTACACTCTCAGCCAAGAACTTTCTAAGCACCACATAATTACAGATCAACAAACTAACTGATTTGTATGCATTTGACAAACTAATCATTTAGTTCAAACTGAGGAACTGTCAATAAACATACTTTAAAAAATTAATTGAGTGTATGATTGACTTGTTCATTGAGATTGGTAAAAATACCATTCAAAGTAGACGAGATTTGAGGAGTAAAATATGCTAAAATAGTCTGGCAATTTAAAAGAGTACTTTTTATACTATTGTCAGGCAAAGCTCTTCTTTCCAAATTTTAAGAGATAGGAAAGAGTCTAGTATACCTAATTGACCAAGGTCTTATTCTTGAACTTAGCAAGTCTCTGTCTACTTTTAAACATATACATGTTTATCCATCAGCGTGACATCTGAATGAGAGGAAGAAAGTTCCAGTACTCTCTTCTGCATGATTTCTACATTGGTCTTGTCACTGGAAAGCAATCTGGGATGTTGCACCTAGAAAATGGGACATTTTAGTGACTGTTATGACACACATAACTCACTTGCTTTTCTGTGAACTGGGAAGAACTCAAAGCTGTTTACAAATTCTTTCTTTATTTTGATAGGCACAGCAATGGAAATTCATATTGATTCTTACTAGCTCTAAGATCTTACACCTTTTAAGCCTCATAAAAACAACATTTCTGGAAGAAAACCCCCAATATATTTTCCACCAAAATTGAATGGAAGAGGAAGATAACTTACTATGTAATTCAGTGATATTCTTTTTTCTTTACCAGGGGATTAAACCTTTTGCAAACTTCTCAAACTTTTGTTACCTTTGTAATTTAAAGTGACAAGTTAAATGCTAATGCAATTGATAGAGGTGAGCAACTGGTCAATGACCGGCCTGATCAGACTACATAATGTAGCTGAAATTGTTAAAATATGCAGGCCTGTTGTAATTTTGACAGAAAACAGTTTTCTGCAGGGCTTTATATCTCCCTGGGTGATATTAAAAGCCAAAAATGTTGTAAGTACCAAATTTCTTTGGAAGAAAGTTGAGAGACCTCAGCAACCTAGATGTCATGTTAAAAAATGAATATATCTGAGTATTTTGAAATTCCACCTGTGTCTGTTTTGAATGGGAAATTTGATGGTAGAGTATCCTACCGCAGTTAAAAACACCGTCACTTTTCTCCCACAATCAAGTTACAAGTTATAATAAGAATGGACTTAATTTTTGCTTAGGTCCCCTAAGACAAAATAAATCAGACATTTTGAGCAGTAATTTGGTTATGTAGCAGTAGGCAATGGGAGTGGGGAAAAAAAGTCTATGTATTTAGTATAGACCATTTAAGAACTCAGGTTAACATATGTTTCAACAACTTTGGTGGAGTCCAGAATGTCCATTAAAGGCTAGTATGAGCAATACACATCTGCTAGTATCTGCTTTCTAAAATGATGTCCTTTCTTTTGACAACATTCTTTTTAATTTTTTTTAGGTGTCACTCATTTTTGCCTTAGACATGCAGAACCAAATTACTGTTAGCCCACGCTGCACCTTTGTACAATCAAGAAAAAGTACATTCTGCACCACTCACCAGGGCTCATGGCATATCTGGCTATGGCATTTGCACAGACCAGTTATTAAGAATTTCAAGGTGGTGACCATAAAGCACTAAATCAAGCACGAGGCTCATCTCAGTTTGAGACCTCTAAATTGGGCCCTATGTGACTGCATAGGCCACATGTCCATGAAACTTGTCCTGGTTCCAGGTTGGTGAATGATGCAAAAGCTGAATGCTGAACCACATTTGACCTTTCAGGACCAGATATCCAGACTGGGAAAGATTCCAGCAAAAGTGCATCTTAGAAAGGCATTAACCCTAATTTGTATTTTTGATTGCAATGTTTTTCTGGACTCTTAGATGGACTCTTAGATGGATTTCTGATCCTGCCCAATATATGAAAGCACTCCTAGAAATAGGTTGATGGATAATGAATGGAGCCCTGAATAACTTTTCTTCTTCATTTGCTAAGCACCCAGTCAAAACTAAGAATGATTCATCCATTTGTGATCAAATCCGTTTCATTCTTTAATCACTGGAGTGGAAGATGGTGTAATTTAGTAGCTTATCCTTGAAGAAGTCAGAGCTGAGTGTGAATCCAGTCTGTATCATTTCTTGGATAGTGAAATCCCTCACCTGCAAAAAAAAGAAAATGTCAGTGACATAGAATTCTGATTGAAATAAGTCAGATATATCTGTGTCATAGACATTCATATCTGTGATTTATTAAAATAAAATACTTCTCTTAATGATTGATAATTATATTAATTACTATTGGCTTTGGTCTAAGGTGTCTCAAGTTATCACAAACGACACCTTGTAAATCTAAAATAGAATTTCTAAAGAGTAGTATCCTTTATAAGGAAAGAAAGGGTTATGAAATCAAACAGAAAGATGACATCAAACCTAAATATGACATGAAGATTTTCTTTAATAATTCTGTGATGGAAGTTTAGATGAGGTTTTTAATTATTATGTGTACGTTTTATGAAGGAAAAAGTTGTCTTGTTATAATTATACTTTCATTTATGGAGATCAATTATTTAAATAAATATCACCAAGGAAATTAAGAGATTTACCATAGATGAGCAATACAAAGGTAAATAACTACTACTCTATAAAGAGAAAGGAAAGAATTTAATCTGGAAAACCTTGAGTGTTAGCCAGTTAAAATATTTGCATTGTACAGAATGATTTTTATGGCAATGGGAATTTAGAGGTCTCAAAACAATTTAATTCTAACATTCTATCTCATTTCCTAATATATTTCATCTTGATGAGAGGCCAAAAATTCTTGTGCTGTCAAAAGATATAAATATCAATGGATAATTTTTTACCCAAAAACACATTTTAAGTATAGAAAAATGGTACATTAGATACAGCATTGGATTTGGATCCAAATAGACTGTTCAAATTCCAGCTCCCAACATTGAATAATATTTTTTGAAATTTGGCAAGTCATTTAACCTCTGTGATCCTAGATTCTTCATTCTTAAAATTAGTGTAATAATGTCTACTATACAAGAGCTAAATTAAGAATGTAGTATTATGTATATATGTGGCCTTCCAATAGAGATGTTGCCCAGTAAATGGTAACTGTTGGTATTTATTAACAATAATACATTTTTATTATAAACAGTAATAAGAAAATTTGAGAATATCTTCATTTTATATTTTAATTTTATCTTCCCATATAGATTATTAGCTCTTTGTGGATTGGTAAAACTCCTTTTCCTTCTTCAAAAACCCTCAGCACAACTTTAACCAGCTAACAGTCACCCAGAAAAGGGAATACTGTAAAAAGACATTTTTCTCTACAACAATGAGACATTATTTAGGGCAGTGTTGAAAATCCAAATACCTACAGAGCAAGAGAGAAGATGGCCTGAATAGTTCCGTATGGAAATTTAACTTGTGCTTCTTTGATTTAATCACTTATTGGTTTATTTAATCTTACACAAATAGTCTTCATTTTACCAAGATATGTTCTCTCCTGCCTTTCAAAATTCAGAGGTTTCTCAGTCTATCTTTCACTTTCCCACAGTTTGGTAGAGTCATAGGTTCAATAATATTTTATTTTCTTCTTAATGCTAAGAATAAATAAATGTGTAAGCATAATGATAAATAGTAATCGACAACCTATCCCAATATCAGGGAACAATGTGAAGTTATAGAGACCTTGACAAAAGGGAGAACTTATGCCCCATCCGAAGCAAGCAGCTATGTGTCTGATAATTTTGATAATAAATTCTTAACATAGTTTTGAGCTATTTTCCTAATTAGCCCAGGTGCTTGGTTTTCTATGACTACTACTGACTAGTTGAAGTTAGTCAGCTTAGTAGTGACTTAATGCATTCTTTAGACCTTTCCAGATCTCAAAAATAAAGACGTATTCTTGCTCACTGCTCCTAAATGGAGGTATCGTGAAAGAATATATGATGATATAAAGAGAGGATTGCACCCCAGAAGCCACAGAGTAAGAAGAATACAATGCTGTCCTGGTTCAGAAAGAAAGGTGTTTGCCAACCCCTTTGGTGACTCATTACCTCCTTGAAGATTTTTCCTCTGAAGTAGACATTTAGTTCGTCCCATTATAAGTTTGCTAACCCAGTTACTCTTTCTGCTTCTTTCTCCACATGCTTGGTACCACTATTAAATTTTCTGTGCTCTGATTTCTATCTCATAATTGCTGCTACACCAGTAACTCGTGACATCTACTTTTCTCATTTTTTTTTTTTTTCTGCTTGATTCTCAGCTCAAGCTCCTCCAGAGAGAAAATCTTACTGGGTCTGTTAGTTTCCATCCAATCTATATGGTGTTCTTCTTGGTGAAACTTTCAGGTCAGTCCACTGCCTAACCTGCAGCCTACCAATCTTTGGATAGACCTCTCGAAATCACACGCCCATGATGGTACAATCAACTGTGGTCAAGGTTGGTGAAGATACATAATCTGAAGCTCAGTGACTCATTCACAAAGAACTCCTTAGAGAAGCCTTGAGATCATGAAAGAAATTCTGAGATGCCTCAGAAGGAAATATTCTAGCTTGTATCATAAAAATCAGTAATATTTTCCCTACCTCCTCAGTTTAGCTATAGGCTGTCAAAAATTTTCAATGATTCAAACACACTTTCAGTTCAATAAAGTAACATATTATTTGATGTTTAGTTCAGTAGCTCTATGTGTTCTGAATTTAATGATGTTCATAATGTCTGCTCTGCCCAGGAATGATTTATGCCTTTTGATACTCAAACTCTTATTAACAGTTGGTAAATTTTTAAAATAAAATTGCAAATTTCTATATTACTCTGCACAAAGTTCACATACATGAAAGTTCACTGATGATGTAAAGCGGAACTGCTTGTGAAGCATAATTCCAGATAGTGGGTTAGTAATATATCAAATTAATTATTGGGACAGATTTGGATAAAGTGTCACTTCTAATAGGTAACCAAAGCATCTGTCCTGAATATTTGATTTCTGATTAACTATGAAGATCTATTACTAGTGAGTTATGCACAGATTCAGCTAGGAGGGAATCTTTTGACACAGAGGATGGTACTTTAAGATGAATAATGTCCTTCAAATATTCATTTTTCCATTTTAATCTATATCTATATGTAAAATTTTGTATTCTCATCAAATTGAAGTAGAGTTCAGGTTTCTGAACAAATACTGCCATCTAATTTTGAACTTTTATAATTGTAAAGTCACCTTATTTCCTAAGTCCAAAGTTGGAATTCTCCATTGGTAATGAGTCATTTTTTCTTTTAGAAGACTGTTCAGTTGCTTCTCACACATTTAGACCAGTTTGCACATGCATCATGAGAGGTAGAAATTTTAAATATTCTAATGACAAAAATATATATATTTGAAACTATTTATTTTCTATTCAAGTTTTACTTCAGTAAGACTCCATATAATAGACTCTTATTTATGATGCTTTGACAACTCAGTGAAAATCTACAGTTAAAAAAAATAATCAAAAGAACCACCAATAAAAAATCCTTATGTGATATGTTAACCTAAACCAATATTGACAAAAGACTATTAGTTTTTCATATCCCCTCCTCTGGCTTTACTTTGTTTTTAGTTAATTCCTTTATGAAGCATTGTGAAAATGACCTTTTCTTTTTTAAAATCCAGACCACTAATAGAACATTTACTTTTGATTATTTATTTTTTTATCATGAAAAAATACATAATATGAGATCTACCCTCCTAAAAAGTTTTTAAATGTATACTAGTATTGTTAACAATAAACTATAGATCTCTATAACTTTTTTGACTTGCATGACTGTAACTTTATACCCATTGAACAGCGACTCCCAATTTTCCACTCCCTCCATACCTGACAACCACCATTTTACTTTCTGCTTTGATGATTGTGCATATTTTGGGTATGTCTATGAATAGAATCATGCAGTATTTGTCCTTCTGTAACTGACTTATTTCACTTAGCATAATGCCATTCAGGTTCATCCACATTGTAGCATACAACAATATTTCCTTCTCTTTTATGGCTGAACAATATTCCTCTGCCTGTGCATGCCACACTTGTCTTTATTCGTTCATCCATCAGTGGACATTTAGATTGTTTCAAGATTATGTTGTTTAATTTTCACATATCTGTGAACTTTCTAGTTTTCCTTTTGCTACTGATTTCTAGTTTCAATCTACTGTGTTCAGAAAAGATACTTGTTATGATTTCAATCTTTTCACGTTTATTAAGACTTGTTTTCTGTGATCTATCCTGAAGAATGTTTTGTGTGCTTTTGAAAAGGTACATTCTGCTGCTTTTGGATGGGTTCTGTATACCTGTTATGTACATTTGTTTTACGGTGTTGTTCAAATTCTCTGTTTCTTTATTGATTTTCTGCCAGATGTCCTATTCATTACATGATAGGGTATTAAAATATCCTAGTATATTGTGTTACTAGCTACTTCTCCCTTCAGTTCTGTAAATGTTTGCTTCGTATATTTAGGTATTATAACATTGGATGCATGTATTTTTATATCTTCCTGGTAAATTCACCCTATTGCCATTATATAATGTTCTTCTTTGATTCTTGCAGCAGTTTATAAATTAATGTCTATTTGCCTAATATAACTATGGCTACCCTGCTCTCTTTTGGTTACTGGTTGCATGGAATATCTTTTTCTATCCTTTCACTTGCAGTTATGTATGTTCTTAAGTATAAAGTGAGTCATTTGTTGATACAATATAGTTAAATCCTTGTTTTGTTTGCTTGTTTTGTTTTTTCTTTCATTCAGCCACTCTGTCTTTTGTTTGGAGATGCAATCTATTTATATTTAGAGTAATTATGGGTAGCGAAGAACTTAATATTGCCATTTTTAAAATTGTTTTTTCTCTTCTATATTTTGTACCTCTTTTTCTCTCTTGCTGCCTTCCTTTGTGTTTTGTTTTATTTTATTGCAGTGATATATTTTGATTAATTTCTCATTCTCTTTTGTTTTTCCTCTGTAGGTATTTTTGGTGATTATCATATAGGTTACATAATACATTGTATAGATATAGCAATCTATTTGAAGCTGATGACAACATAAGTTCAACTGCATACAAAAACTACACTTGTACTTCCTTCCCAACATTTTATGTCATAAATTATCTTTTATATTGTACAGTTATTTATATATTACAAAATATTCCATTAGTCGTTTTCAATAGTTCTCTAGATTACTTCAATTTTTTGCAATCCTTGTAAATACATCTTTGAATACTTATGTCCTGATTTATCTGCATGGCAAGTTGAGTTAATGAGGAGTATGCAAAAAAATTGTTAAATACTATCAAATTGTTTCCTAGAAATTTATTCTAGTTGGCACTATCACAATTTTTTTTAAACCCAAATTGGCATTCCTACATAGCATTTGAGAGATTGAAAAATATATGTTTTGGTTATATATTTACTTTTAGCACAGATGAAACTATCTACTCTAATTTTCCTGCCTGCGGCAGGCTTCTGTGTTTCAGGAGTAGTTTGCATGCAGCTTGCAGGAGCCAAAGTGGACAAAAAGGACCTGTTCTTCTAAATGTTGGGGATATGTGTTCTGATTGCTGATTACTGTTTCTAATCACAGAACTTCAGACAAAGAGGCAGGCAACCATTGTTGTTGTACCTTCCCTCATTGTTGCAAGCTCATTCAACTTTGACTGAAGTGACTTTTAAAGGATTTAAAGAGTTGGTACCTTTTTCCAACCTTTATTTTTCTCCTTTTCCTCTTTTGGAAGTCAGATGGTAAAGACTAGGGCATTCAAAGGCAACCCCATTATATAAGGAAATTAACAATTCACTGTGCATGCTCAAGGAAAGATACAAGTTAAGGGAAGACCTGAGAAGGCCTTGAGTTTACACCTCAGGCTGCTCCTCGGCACGATGACAGCCAACAATAAAAAACAAAACATTGTTGTTTACATCAGAAAAACATAAAAATAACCTAGCAAACTCTGATGAAAAGGGAGAATCTAATTTTCTTTTTTTATCAATATTTTTTATTATGATATTGTGGGGTACAGTTAAAGGTTAGGTATACAAATATGCTTTGTTCAGGCACCCTTGTTGATAAGAGGTGTTTCCCCATCCCCAGACAGATATTTACAAAGTTACTACATTATTAGATTCAAATATCAGTTTTCAACAATTAAAGAAGTCACAAGTCATACAAAGAAACAGAAAATATGGCTCATTGAAAGAAAAAAAATCTGATAGTGAATCTATTAGACAAAGACTTTGGATTTTTAACAACCAATTACTCTTGAATATTTAGCAGTCAGCAATGACTACTTTAAAGGGTTTCCTTGCACTTCAAAGGAAGCTCTATGGGAGTCCAAATCATTCCTGGTATGGAAGTTGAAAAATAAATTATGTGTATAAAAGTCAATACTGAATATATAATTATATAAGATTATGAAATGAAGAATCAGGAGGTCTAAAGGTTTTTCTCAGTTCTGCCTCTGACTCAGTGGGAGAGCGTGCTAACAGTCTTAGACTTTCTGGCTTCCTTTCCACATCCTCACAAAAGATAGTTTGAAATCACTGATTAAGTTTACCGTCAAGCTTATGAAGTTTAAGCTTCAGGAATCCTCACTTGCACAGGTCACTTCCCAAACCCTGGAGGCTCAAATATTTTGGGATTCATACTTTTAAATTATTTTTCTTAAGAAAGACATTCTTCACCCCTAATGGTATTTGCTCCTGAATTCATAAAATCTATATTCACCACTGGTTAGAGTACCTTATTTAAAGTTTCCTCCACTTCTACAGTCCAATGCCTCTATATGAATACTCCACAATTTTTACATGTAAATACTACAACTCTTTGTCATCCATGATGTTTTCTCTTATAAGATGTTTCTACTTTTCTTATAATTGTTTACAGCTATTATGAAGATTGGTTTTCACTAGGACGTGGTAAAATCCCTGCAGATCTGTTGCACTATTCAGAATTCTCCAGAAAAACAGAACCAATAGGTTCTGTCTGAGGGCAGGAGAAGAGATGAAATATCCCAGCTCAAAAGTGAGACTGAGAAAAGGGGACACATTTCTCTTTTTCCCACTTCAGTTTCTATTCAGGCCCTCAGTGGATTGAGTGAGGCTCACTCACATTGGAGAGAGCAATCTATTTTACTGAATCTACCTATTCAAAAGCTAATATCATCTGGAAACGTCCTCACAGGTACAGTGAGAAACAATGTTTAATCTGAGCACCAAGTGGCCCACTCAGGCTGGCACATAAAATTAGCCATCACATCTGTTTTGTCACCTTTAATTCTTCCTTTATCTGACTTTTCTTGCTTCTTAGTTTAACAATTCTCAAACTGTGATCTCAGCATCATGTGTATCAGAATTGCCAGGAGATTTTTGTTGTTGTTGTTTTTTGTTTTCCCCATAAACATTCTCGGGACTACAACCCAGATTTGTTGAATAATAAAAGAAGGAGCGAGTTGCAGATACAAGAAATATGCATTTTGATCAAGTTCTCCAGATGTGTTTTGTGTCTGCTAATCTTTAAAAATCATCTGCTTATTTGCATGTTCTGGAAGGAGTGTGTGAGTGTCTTTTAGAAATTAGGACCAGATGGCAAAGAAAATAAGAATGTAATAAAAGCTAAATGCAGGTGAAAATTTGTGACCTATTCCCGAAATACATAAAAAGGTAAGATTATTATGTTTTGTTGTATTATATCATATTATATCCTATGGCTCAATTTTACCCCTTTTTTATGCAACTCACTCACTTCACTTTTCTTGGTCCTCATAGCTTGACTAGAGAGGAGAGAAAAACACTGAAAAGGAAAGTTGCTTTACTTTGCCTTATTGAACTTCTTGTTTGGCGTTTTAGAACCTAGCACTCAAGAGGAGGTATTGTGGGGAGATTAAAACAAGGCACAGGCAGAGAGACTTTGTCTCATCACTCTATTAACACACTGAGGAGAATCTTTGTGCAGTCTTTCCTTTCATTGCAAGAAGCTGCCCCAACAAAACTATGAGGGCAGAACAGCATAAACATAAACAGAGAAAAGGTCTAATTTGCACCCACATTCTTGCTACATCCCATATGTGGTAGACACTGAGTTGACAGTTTGCTGCCTGCTATGGAGCCCTAATGATGGAATTCATGACCCATACCAAGGTAGAAAAATACAAAACATGAGCCACAAACCATATGGTTAGCCAGCAGAAGCTCTGATAAATATCTACTTTACTGAATATATATATGAATATCTATGAATATATCCATGGTGTTTTGTCTTGTAAAATGTTTCTACTTTTCTTATAATAGTTTACAGCCTTTATGAAGATCGATTTTCACTAGGATGTGGTAAAATCCCTACAGATCTGTTGTACTACTCAGTATGTATTATATGAAATTTTTGTGATCATATTAATATATGTGTGTGTATGTGTATGTGTGTGTGTGTGTTGAAAGAAGTGATTTTTAAAATGCAGTAGTAGTTAAATGAACCCCACTTCATCACACCCTTCCTATCTCCTGGAAGTTCCTGAGAAGCAGCCACAGAATACAGAACACAAAATTTCCATTGTGAGAAACCATTGGCACTAAATGTTGGGGGAAAAAAATAAAGGAGTACTTACTGAGATCTTTTCATCACCCTGCATCATCATTAGCTAGTAGTTCAGTACTAGTTTGCTCAAATAAGTGTTTTGGCAGATAGAGAATAAAAAAGGAAATAAAAAAGACACAGACAATAATTTGAAGATGACTTCAGTCAGCTGGAATTTCATGCTGGACTTTGGAGGACATAGTCCTGATTATATGTAATTAATAATGGCATAAGCAAGTGTCAGTGTGTGTATGTGTTTAAGGGGAAACAGAGGAAAAAGTATTTCATGTGGTCTGATATGTCTGTTGCTCAACTGAAATGTTTTGCTGTCCCAATGGTTCAAATTGCTTATTCTTATTTATTAGTCATGCCTTTTTACTGTGGATTTAAATTTAGAGACTCACCTTGAGAATTAATAATTCAAACAAAAAACCACAGCGCAGATGCTGGCATGGGTATGGAGAAAAGGGAATGCTTCTACATTGTTGGTGGGAGTGCAAGCTAGTTCAACCTCTATGGAAAACAGTGTGGTGGTTATAAAAGAACTAAAAAATTACCTTCCATATGATCCAGCAATCCCTTTTCTGGGAATATACCAGGAGGAACAAAATAGCACTACCAAAAAGACACCTGCACACACACGTTTTTTGAAGCACTATTCACAATAGCAGAAGCATGGAACCAACCCTACTGTCCATTGAAAATGGACTTGATAAACAAAATGTGGTACACATACATGATGGAGTATTACGCAGTCATAAAGAAGTACAAAATCGTGAACTTTGCAGCAAATCAGATGCAGTTGGAGACAATCACACTAAGTGATCTATCATAGAAACAAAGAACTGAATTTCGCATGTTCTTACTTATAAATGGGCCCTGAAAATTAGTCACACTAGCACAAGAAGGGAATCAGCAGTAGCTGGGCACTGCTGGGTGGGGGGCAGAGGGAGGAGGAGGATGAGGGCACAGGACAACACAAATGGTAACTGGTCCACTACCAGGGGAAATGAGGGCCACATAGAAGCCAAAACTTCACCTGCATGTAGCAAACCTATGTAGTTAATCCTCACTTGTACCTCATACCCTTCTAATAAAATTCAATAAAAAAATTCCCACCGAGTTGCTTTTTTGCTCTTTATTTTTAAATAGTAGAAAGTATAACATGGTTGAAGACAGAGTATAAATGAATTTTTTAAATAGAATAAATGAATAATTTTGGTTTTGTGGGGGGAAATTTGAGGGATTTTTTTTTTTTTTTTTTGAGATGGAGAGTGATAGAGACTTGCTGTCTTGCCTAGCCTGGTCTTGAACTCCCGGTCTCAAGTGATCCTTCCACTTCAGCCTCTCAAGTAGCAGGAATTATAAGTGCAAGCTACCATACTCAGTCAATGGGATAATTTTAAAAGTAACTTTTGTGGAAAAATTTTTTTAAGAAAACAAGAAGGCAAATACAGCCAAGTGTTTTGTGAATTAAGTTCTGAATATCCTAAATGGAAGTTCTGCATATCCTAAATGAAAATTCTGAAAGGGGACCAGGCACAGTGGCTTGTATCTATAATAAATAAAATTACAATAAACAAATCAAGCTCAAAAATTAAAAAATAAAGATAGCTGGGCATGGTGGCATGTGCCCACAGTCCCAGCTACTCTGGAGGCTGAGGTGGGAGGATTGTAAAGACTGGTGGAAAAGTATGAAATTTATGTGATCAAATTAATATTCATTAATTGTCATGAGAGTTCATGCTTCTTGGACTCTTTCTTTTAATAGCTCAGCCAATAACTTTAATCTTTACAGTCACATTTATAAAGACAAGAGAGATATATTAATTTGAAGCTTTGTATTGATCAACATATCTAGAGAACAACTCTTTTTAATTGTAACTTTCTTTTTAACCAACTTTACATTTTCATCTCAGAGTTGATGGTGTTCTTGTTGAATACACTGAGAGATCAAGACAAAGAAATAGGAGGAGTACTTGGAAGTCAGGCCATGCATTTATCCGAACTATATATAATATGCTGCTGAGACACATAACCCTTTCTTTCAGCATGGTTTTCTATATGTCAGTTAACATTTAACCATATTTTGTTAACAAGTATTTTGTTTTACGAGGTTACAGAGAAATGCACATAAAATGCCAAGTACTGTTATCATTGATTTTCTTAAATTGTACCTTTGAGATTTGAAGACATTCCACCAGGGTGTCAATCAAAAGGAAAAGCAGAGGCTTAAGAAAGAAGCTTAACTGGTCTATAGAGTTATTTGAAGGAATCATCTTGGGAAGTTAGTTCTAAGAGAAAAACTTTCTATTGTTGGAGGGCTATTTATTATCTCTAAGGTTGACATATTAGTTAGTTGTTATTGTCTTAGATAACATGTCAAAAATAAACTCAAAGTTATGAGATCAATTCTGGTATTAAAGAATTACTCTTACATTGTGGCAATGTTATGCTCTGTCAGGACCCCGGGGACTACTTGAGAATACTGGGTGTTCACCACAGATTCATTCTGATTATCCAGAATATACTTTTGCCTATGTGTCAGTGGTTTTAATGATGAATGCTGAGTACACAGGAATATATAATGTAGCATTTACAATAAATTATTACTCGTTTTATTCCATTTTGAGCAACAATATAATTCTTAAAATTCTTGGGGGAAGCAATGATCAATCAAATAAAAAAGATGATTTATAAGTTATATCGTGGTCTTATCAACTCCTACAGAATTCAATGCCTGTTAAACTTTTTATATTACATTTTCTAATCAGCCAACTTTTTTTTTTTTTGAGTTGGAGTCTCCCTCTGTCGCCCAGACTGGAGTGCAGTGGCCGCTCCCGGCCACCGCAGCCTCGACCTGCTGGGCTCCAGCAATCCTTCCACCTCAGCCTTCCGAGTAGCCGGAATTACAGGCATGCGCTACCACGACCGGTTGCCAACTTTTTTTAATCAGAATTTTTTTCAAACGTAGTATCAATATTATCATCAAATATTTATTTGGCAGACACATTTTTACCCTGCCTTTTTAAAGACAAGTATCTCAGCCGGGCTCGGTGGCTCAGCCTGAAATCCCGCGCCTTGGGAGGCTGAGGTGAGTGGATTACCTGAACCCGCGGGTTCAAGACCACCTGGGCAACTTGGTGAGACCTCATCTCTACAATAAATCAAAAAATTAGCCGGGTGTCGTAGTGCACGCCTGTAATTCCAGCTACCTGGAAGGCTGAGGTGGAAGGATCGCCGGAGCCCAGTAGGTCGAGGCTGCCGTGGCCGGGAGCAGCTGCTGCACTCCAGTCTGGGCAACAGAGTGAGACTCCAACTCAAAATAAAATAAAATAAAATAATAAATAAAGACAGGTTTCTCTACTGGCCAATGATATTGTTCTTAATGACACAAATGATTACTTTCCTTTTGATCAATATGGCTGCATAACTCATAGTGAGAGAAAACACTAGTAGTGATTGAAGCTTCTAGTTTACAACTGTTATGCTACTGTCTGCTCATTTCTTATATTCTAAAGCAATAGCATATTTTACTTAGTACTGACTTTTTCTTAGGACTGAGGAAGTAGTAAACTCCCCAAGAAAGGAGAAATAGCAATATATTTCTATAGAAACAGGAAAGCAAACTATAATAAAAACTATAAATTTGGGTACTTGCTAAATGGCTAAGGAGTATATTTGGTGCTGAGATGGCTATTAAATGCATTTTAACATCCATAATAATTGAGAATAGTAGCAAAGCAATCATTATGAAGAGTGAAACAAACATAAAATAAGAAGAAATTGCTATTCATTTTTTTTTGTGACTTTTTCTAGTACAAGAGAATTCTTCCCTACTGTGATAATGGCATGAAACATCAATGTAAGCTATGAAATATGAAGCAATTTTCAAAATATTTTCATAATTATTTTATTACCCACACTTCAATTTTCAAAAAGAAAATCTCAAAATACAGTAATACTATAGTCGAATGAATAAACTGGACTTACTAAGAAAGAGATTGCACTTATTTTATACAGTAACTCTTTAATGTTTATTGTGGACTTATTATATGTAAGGGTTTTTTTTTAATTATAAAGATAATAATGTGTTTACTTTCAAAGACTATGAACTAATGATGGATAAAAACATTAACAGAAATATATTAAGAACTATGAGAACACTATGATGGGAATTTGACCCAAGAAAAACATTATGCCTCTCCTGCCTCCTGATCACAAGTAACATAAACACAACTCAGTCATCTTTAGCACAAAAAGGCAGAAGTATATCTGGAAGGACAAAACCCTGAAAGGATACTACCAGGACTTGGATATTTTTATCCATCCTATCATTCTACTATGTATTCTTTTGGGTGGACTTCATATTCAGTCAGACTTGCTCTAAATTGTAACTGAAGGCAGCCTCACACTTGAAGTCTTAGTTGCATATACTGAGAGTAGAGACACCTTTTCTTTTTCAAGTCTTTTAGCAAATATCCTGTATTTTAGTGTCATTAGACTGCTTTATATCACAAGCCTATGTATGAAACAATCACCTGCACAAAGAGAATGCACGGAATGATCACATGCTGGTGTGAAAGCCCCTTCAGACTGTGAAAGAGTGGTATGCTTCTACCCAAAACACATGGACTGAGAGTGAGTGACAGGAGTGGTGTTTCTCAAAGAAGGGAGAACGGGTAATGAGCAGGTAATACAATGAACTTTCATTGTAGAAGACTAAAGAAAGGAGCTAAGCTACCTTGTTTCCTTTTTTCCTCCCTTTCTCTGTTCCTCCTTCTTTTCCTCCCTCCTTCCCTTTCCTTTTCTTTTTTTCTTCCTATAACCATGTTTTAAGCAGCTGTTTTCTAGGCCCAATGCTTGGCGCTGGACATGAAGCATAGTTTTTATTCTCATTAAATCAATTCAAGGAAAGCTTTCAAACAAAACATTCTTCAGATAGAATTGTCTTCAAATGTCTTCCTCAGTCAAAAATATAACTATTTCCCTCCAAATGCATACACTTTCTTTTTCCTTCCTTCTTCTCTAAACTTTTTACTTTGAAATCAGTTTAAAAGAGAAGGGTGGGCATTACATATGTATATAAAATTTCCTCTGTTGAATCTTGACCAAGTGATCAATTTTTCAATGATGTATCTGGAAAATAGTAACTTCATGATTTAATTTATGATATGCTAGCCTAAGTTTTGTGACAGAAGAAATATCTTAAATTTAGCATGCAGAACTCACTGTTGGTGGCACAATGGAATAAACTCATACTGAGACTTGCCTGCATTCAGGATAGGGTAATTGAGTCCATAGATCTGCACTTCATCATCTACTAGGCTGGCAGTTAGTACTCTTTCTAGTGCATTATTTACTTCAAAATTAACATTCATGAGAACTCAAGGAATATGAGTTAGCAGAAAAGATTTAGGTTTTGTCTATATTTTTCTCCTACGTGACGGAAACAATTTTATAGCACACCCATGGCCCTAAAATATTGACAACCTAGAAATATCTTACACTTAAAATTCTTCAGCTGGTTCTTGGATATTTTGAACAAGGATATTAGATTATTCTTGGTACTTATGACTACACAGCAGAAGTAACATCTGGGAAGGAAATAAGTTGTTCAAAATGGGTTTGGACATCTGTTTTCTGATAGAAAAACTGCTTTTATCCTGCGAAATATTTTATCATAATAATGGATAATGGTGTTTTTGTTTAGTTATTTATTTATTTTGGTTTGTTTGCCTTTAACTTGAGGCCACAGAATTTTCTTGAATAATATTTATTTGCTGTATTCTACCCTTGTAGAGCATTTTATCTGGTGGCAAGTTCTAATCTCTGTAGTGACAATGACATCTATTAAGTGTGGTACAGTGTGCAGCTGGTTTCAAAAAGACATAGCTGCAAATCTCAGCATTTACAACAAGAACTCCTTTACATTTCTTGGAGATTTTGAATATCCCCATAGCTATCTTTTTTGAGGAGAGAAAGTCAGTCATATTGTTTTTAAACTTTACTCAATAATCTAGCATGAGACTAATAAAAATAAAGTGTTCCTCTCTGGCAATCAAAGACTCTAGAATGGAAAGTGGAAAATGAGAAAGACTTTCATAGAAAAAGTTGACCACAGCTAAAGGTAACAGGTGAGAACCAAAGAAAGAGTCAGAGATTTTCTGTGGCAGGGGTTGTTCAATCATCAGAAACACCGGGTTTTTGTGGGTCTCCAACAAACTGCCAGTCATTTTCCATTATCAGTAGAGATGCAGAATAACTCCATTTAAACTAGCCTATGTATTTGTATATCTTTTCTGTTGCTTCTTTTCAGCCATCCCCAACCTCAATAACTAAGATGTTCTCATTCTTTATTCTAAATATCTATTGCTGCATTTGACTTCTGTTCACACCTGATTCCCACCACCATTTCCCACTGTCTAAAACTTTTCAAAAAGTGTCATTGACTCAGGCCTTAGACAATTTTCACATTCAGGAGTTCTGCATGAGGTTGTCTTTGTCTACCTTTCCAGCTTAATCTATCTCATTCTCTTTCTTATTATTTTGCAAAGAAACCATTTGAAACTTGGGACTTCTGTTTGCTGTTCACAAAGTCATGCCCATTCCAAGCTAGGACTATGCTTGGAGAACTTCTTTCACCTGTTTATTCCCCCTTTGGGTTTAAACTGAAATGTCATTTGCTCATAAAGATCTTTTATACTTTGTAGATTTGTGTGATTCTCTCTGCTATAAACTTTCCTAATATCCTGTATTTTATCTAATATTAAACTTTTTATATCAACTTTAAAAAAATCACAGGTACCTAATGTGTTTTCTACTAACATATAGGCTCCAGGAAATTGGGAACCATTCTATTTCTGTTTATCTTGTATAGTTAGCACTAGGCAGAGTGCATACACATAGTAGGATCTAACTAAAAACTTGTTGCTGGATTAAATGGATCATAATACTGATGACCTATTTGGGAATTAGCCGTAAACACTAATTTAACCTATATAGCATCACTGAATCATGAGAGACATTAATCAGGATAGTATTCATATAATGCAAATTCTTATATTTAGAAAGAGAGCCATTATTTATTTTTAAAATTACTTAGTCCAAATAAAATTGTTACAAACATTTATAAACCTCAAGAATCAGTGTTATGCCAGAAATTATTTTGAAATGGTGTCCAAATTATAATTATTCCAGGGAAGGAGGCTTATAGCATTAATTATTGTGAGTAGCTTTGGTTAAAAAAATAAAAAACATAATTTTTAAATCAAAATGTGTTATATTAGATTATTATTCAAAAGTCTTTATCTCCTCCCTATCTATCTTCTTGAGTATACTTCATTGCCTCTTGACTTTAGGTTTGGCTGTCACTTGCTTTAGTCAGTGGGATGTTAGCAGATGTAGCACATAATATAATCAAAAACTGACTTTGTACTTGTGTAATAGTCTTGAACAATTGTGTTTCTAACACTATCTGTGAAGCGCTTCCTCGTGAAATCTCTTGTACCCTTAAAATAGGTAATATGAATGAATTTAATTGAATAGGTAAGGAGCAGAGACAACCCAACTAATCTGCAAACCCAATACAAAAATATGTGCTTATTTTTAAGTGTCATTGAGATTAAATGGCTGCTATGCAACAAGAATTGACTTGTGCACCTATAATCCTAGCTACTCAGGAGGCTAAGACCAAATGATTGTTTGAGGCCAGGAGTTTGAGACCAGTCTGAGCAATATGGCTAGATTCCATATCTAAAAGTAATGATGATGATGATGATGATGATGATGATGATGGTGATGGTGATGGTGATAAACACCAAAAGGAGTTGACTTGTACACATAGTTCCCACATAAACTTATAGGGAAGATGGTGTAAGGCCAAAGGCTGATTGTTGCCTGAGCTCATCACCATAAGTGAAATAATTTGAATATAATATAAATAGGGAAAGATTATTAAGGCTATGATCTAAAGTGATTAAATAGAGTAGTTCAAAATAACTGATTGAAACATCACATGAGTGAATAGAGAAGACAGTCAAAGGTGATTACACAGCTTACAATTCCTAGGCCAACCACTCCAGGTTACCTCCCACTAATCACAGAATCTGGCTCAGCTCTGTGTCTTACATGTATCTTTCTATATACTTTCAAGTCACTTGAAATGATTAGAAAACCAGTGAATCCTTAACTAATAGATGCTAACTAGATTTGTCCCCAAATTGTTACACGAAAACATGCAGAGATTTTTGTGAAAGCTGTAACTAATCATTAAAACATAGAAGTGCAATCTTCTTTTTGCCATCATAAAGCATCAAAAGGCATTTTTAACATGATGCCATAATTCATAATCAGTAAAAATTTTCCAGTATGTTGGAAGCTGAAGTATGCTTTCAAAAAATGAAATTGGTACTCTACTTCCATTAATGAGTGCTTTGAAGTATGTATGGAGATAGCTCTCCTCATTTTCAATAATTCTTCTTGTTCATTACAGAATTTAAAGGGGTAGAGGGTGGAGAGTAAAAATACCATTTTGCAGGCACAAAAATTTTAACTAGCAGCAGATGGTGAAACTGTAAAGAAACTACTCCTCGCATGAAGTTTATGGAAATTGGTTTCTTTCTGTTAAAGTCACACATCATTTAGTTCTAGAATCAGGGGTCAGGGCATTACTTGCCATATGCTAACCCCAGTATATCTACCTCTTGCTGGTATAGATGCTACATTTCAAGGAATTAGATTTGAGCCAAAGCATGCAGTAATTTTTATAATAACAAGCCATGGCCTTTGCTGACATTTTATTGCTGCTCAATAATGAATTATCTGGATAGCCAAAAACTGGTTTATTTTTTTATTTTTTATAAAGCTTGATCTTACTTACATTTTTTGTGCAACAACAAAAACAACCAACCCTCCCCAACTTTATTAACTTTTGCATACAGCTTAGTCTATCTCTCTGAGAACAAAGGAAAACTGATGTGCGTGTGTGTTCGTGTACGTTCGTGCATGAGTGTCTGATGATGTGATGGCAGGAGAATGTCATGGAAGAAAAGGTAGGCTGAAAGTTTGTAGTCCCACTATAGTAATTTGAAAAATATGTCTATAAATTCTTGGATACACTTTCCTTCAAAAGTTAGAGACTAATTCCTCTCTCAAGAAATGTGGTTGGATTTCTTATCTTTACTAACAGTGGAATGTGGTAGAAGTGATACTGTGTGACATCAAAGACTCAGTCATAAAAAGGATCCAGCTCTATCTTCTGTCTGGCCCTCTCTCAAATTGTTTTTTTTCTGGGAAAGACAACTACCATGCTGTGAGGTAACTCAAGTAGCCCTGTGGAAAAGTTTGCATAAGACAAACTGAGGCCTCCTGCCAACAGTTCGTACTGACTTGTCAGCCACACAACAACATCACATTGAGAGCAGGCCCTCCAGTCCTATTTAAATGCAGTTCTGTTGAATATATGATCACATCTCATGAGATACTCTCAGCTAGAACTCTGAGCTATGCCACTCCTAAAATTCTGATTCACATTCATTGCATGAGCTTATAAAAGTTTATTATTGTTTTAAGCCAATAAGTTTTTGGGTAACTGCTACTCTGCAATAAATAACTAATATACACAAGCTTATTACATTCGTTATCTTGTTTTATCATCATAACAATAACCTGGATACTAATATTATCATCTTTTTTAATATATGAGAGAAACTGAAGCTTAGAGAGTTGAAGTAATTAAGTTACTATATTGCTCATCAGGTCTATGTATCAGAAAGGATTAAATTCAGCTGCAAGCAACAGGAAATTTGACATAAAAATAATAAAACAAATACATATTTCCACACATAACATTATATATAAGAAAACCGGGGGTTGGTTTATTTGCTCATGTAATGCACCATGGATCCCAGCTATTTCTCTTTGGTTGAATATTATCAGCATGTGGCTTTATATGTATGTTCACATGACAGTTGCTGCACTATCAGCTGTTGAAACCACATATAAGACAAGAAGAAAGGGGGGAAATCAATAGTCTTCCTTTTGAATAGCTTGACTTTTTTGTGTGGGAAAAGAAACTTGCTTCTTTACACTCATTCCTTTGTACCACAGTGGCTATGCTTACACTGGATAGGATTTCCTCTTTTAGCTACAAGAGGGGCTGACTTCATTGACCCCTGATGAAAAAAATCAGGTTTCCATTGAAAAGTAAGGGATGAATAATGAATATTTTCAGGTGACAAACTGTAGTTGTCATGATCTATCTCTTTGTTTATTATATATTCAGATAAGTCCTTTCTCCCTCTTTTAACTTTTCAGATACATTCATCATAAAAGAAAGAACCTCTTGAGCCTCCAACTACTCATTCAGTCATTGACATTAGCTCCAAGTCTAGCAACTGGGTGGAATTCAGGTTACCTCATCATCCCCAGAGCTGAGAATAAAACTAAAAATCTATGCCATACAAACCTATCACTTCGCTGTTAAAATAGAAATGAGTATTTACACTTATTAGCATCCAGGTAATCAAGCAAAGTCCTCTCATTGAAACAATTCACATTTTCCTGAGTTAAAATGAACAAGTTATTTTAAAACTGTAAAATTATTCTCATTTCAATAGTCAAGATATACTTTGATATAAGTCAAATTTTTAGACCCAAATTCTTAAAATCTTTTAAAATGTTCATGTTTCTCTAGTTGTTAAAGGATAAGCCCAAAATTAAACAGCCCACACTTCATGTGAGTAATAAATTCAGAATTTATTAAAATGCATACTTTACTATCAAGAAACAATTATGAGGCGGGCTCGGTGGCTCAGCCTGTAATCCCGCACCTTGGGAGGCTGAGGTGAGTGGATTGCCTGAGCCCACGGGTTCGAGACCCGCCTAGGCAACTTGGTGAGACATCATCTCTACAATAAATCAAAAAGTTAGCCGGGCATGGTAGCACGTGCCTGCAGTTCCAGCTACTTGGAAGGCTGAGGCGGAAGGATCGCCGGAGCCCAGCAGGTCGAGGCCGGGAGTGGCCACTGCACTCCAGTCTGGGCGACAGAGTGAGACCCCAACTCAAAAAAAAAAAAAAAAAACAATTATGTACAATTGTATAATCACTGTCATAATTTATCAACTTGTATAACGTTTACCTTAGTTTAATTAAATTTAAATGGTTAATGAAATAATATAAATATATATACTATTTTCTAATAAAGAGTTAATCTGCTACTACAAGTAGCTTTTTCATGAAAACAGCCAATTATAAGCCAAACATACCCGCCTTGGTAGGCGAGACCTCATCTCTACAATAAAAAATCAAAAAATTAGCCGGGCGTGGTAGTGCGCGCCTGTAATTCCGGCTACTCGGAAGGTCGAGGCTGCGATGACCGGGAGCGGCCACTGCACTCCAATCTGGGCGACGGAGTGAAACTCCAACTCAAAAAAAAAAAAAAATGTCTTTCTAAAAGCTATTTAAACATTATATTTAATATAGGCAAGTAAACACATAATTTAAGGTCCTCCCCAAATTATATTAAATGCAAAAATTAAGGATTAATTAGAGTAAGCTCTTATCAGGCCTGAGACTATAAGAGTAGAATTTTACAAAACACAAAATGTTTTATAAAATTTGTTAAAGAAACATCATGTTGTTAAAAAGTATCAGAAATTTTTAAAATTAAAAATATGTAATACAAATTTTTCAAAATAAAAAGATAAATAGAAATATTAGAAATATGAATGAATACAATTGATCAAGGCATAATAACTCAATGACAACAAAAATGAGAGCGATTAATAAGCTAAAAGACAGTATTTAATTAAAAAACATTTTAAAAACAAAGGGAAGAAAGTAAATAAGTAAAGTATTAGAAAATAATAAGAATTGGAATGAAAAAAATTAAAACTGTCTTTAAATTGAAAAGTTCAACCAAAGAGCCAAACTAGATGAGTTGTTACAATGTCTCGTAATTTAATATATTCTTCCCAAATCTCTGATAATAAAAGATTAAAGGAATTTCAAGAAGAAAATACTGAGGTTGTATTCAGCAAAATGAAAGAAACAAAAGAAATAAGAAGTTGTGGGATCCACCTCAACAATGCAGTTAGTACAGGTGTTCATTAAAATAAGATCTTAAGATGAAGAGTTATACCTGCTTAAAAAGCAATCAGTTCAAGTTAGAAGTGTATGGTCTGCAGATAGACTGTTTTCAAGAAAGAACGGGTTTTTATTTATTAATTCGGAATCTCTAATGACAAGAAAGTCATGATTAAAATATGGGACATATTAAAATGATTGATCATTTAGTACAATTGCTAGAAAATTAGAAAAAAAAAAAAAAACTTCAGTTGGATTTTACACTTGAAAAGCTCTCCTCTGAGTTGCCCACACTTAGCAACTAAATTTTATACTGTCCGTCTAGACATAATTTTTGATTTTGTAATAAATAATATTCACACAATCATCCTATTGGAACAATTGCAATTGTAGATAATTAATTTTCTCATTTTGGAAAATGCCTATAAAGCATAATTTGAGAGATCTAATTGTGATGACAAAATAGATTCTCATTGTCATCTAAAACATAATTCTAAATGTAGAGTTGATAGAGAGCAGAAGGGATGACAGGCAGGAGGGGAATAATTTTAGGGTAACTATTTGCCTGATTTTTCCCAATGGGAATCATAATTGTACTACTGCCTAATACTGACAGAAGACATTAAGTATTATGCATTTATTTAAACTTAAGAAAACCTAAAAAAGAAATTCTGTCTAGGTCATAAAAGCTCTATGGCAATCGCAAATTCACTTATCTTTCTGACCTTTTCTCATTACTGGAGGTCAAAACAATGACTTTCTTTTGGTTCATCCTACACTCCAAGCTCTTTCCTGTCTCTGTTGCTTTCCATTTGTCTTTTCTTTGCCAAGAAAATTCCAACTAAAGTTTGTTATATGGTTGTCTCCTTATATTTGTTCTTGTTCACCTCAAATGTCACTTTCCATCATTCTACCTTACCCCTTGGTTGCTTCACTACACTGTATTATTTTGCTTTATTGTATGGTTAATATTTACCACCATCTAGTATTGTGGTATTTTTTGTTTAGTATGTCTTTTCTCTTATAATGTAATGTAAGCTCCAGGAGAACAACATATTTTTAACCTGATTGGGTTGCACAATGAGAATTTGTTGAATGAATCAAATTAATAAAACGAATAGTAAGGGGAGAGCAATATGACTGACTAGAAGCAGCTGGTATGCACCTATCTCTCCGAGAGGAACCAAAAATAGGAAGTGGGTCTCTACACTCAAAGCAGGATGAGGAGAAACATACCCCCTGAGACTCAACTGGGAAGCAACAGTTCCCATATCAGACAGCCCCTTGACAGGGAACAGAACCAGCCCTAGAGTTCCCCAACATGGTGAAGGTGTGAGTGAAGGAGTGAGGAAGAATTCCCCAGGAGCCTAAACCACCACCATGGACTTTTGTGATTGGAGTAAAAGGAGAGCCTCTGTGAACCCACTGAACCCCAGGACAGCATAGAGTTCCTTGTGGAGACTACACAAAGGCCTCGTCCAAGCCCACATGGAATCCTTCAGGCCACTGACTCCTCCAGCCCTCTCCGTGCAGCTCAGAACCAACAACCGCCAGCAATGGAGGGAGGTTCAGAATCCCTCTCTTGAGGAAGCAGATGCTTTGCCCCATGGCCCCTGCTTCTGCTGCTCTTGAGCTAGGGAGGGAACAGCAAGACAGAGCAATAGTGTGGATTCCCAGAACAGATCCCCAGCTGAAATTAATAGGAGCAGTGAAGAGACAGGGGGCATTCTTCGCCCTCCTCCACCTTAGCTGCTTCCCCAGGTATGGACAGCCTATTACTGGCCCACACAGCATGAGATGAGGGTAGCTGCCTAAATACGTCAGTAGGATCCCGCTGCCCCTCCCACTGGGAAGGCCAGCCACTACCATAATTAAGAAGGCCCTCTGCACAATTGAACACCCACCCCGGCCCACAACACGATTTCTATAGTTGAAATAAGTGCAAGCCAAGAGCGATCAGAGTGCGGGCAATGTCCTCCATCTTGGCTACTCCCTCTCAGGCACAAAGAGTCTGCTCTGGGCCATAAGGGAGAGCAGCTTGAACAATTATAATGCTATAAGAAAGTGATTGGCAGTAATGGGAAACTGTCGGTGGGGAGATTGGCAGTTGAGGGAAACTGCTATGGGAGGGAGGGGCATACCTCATCAGCAAGGGTAACTGCATGATCTGTGTTTGTATACCTAACCCTGAATTGTACCCCACATCTTTATAATAAAAATTTAAAACAAAACAATATATGTATAAGATGACTTGCAAAAAAAAAAAATACAGAGAAAGAGAAAGAGCAGCTTTTCCACAATCATCTGAATGCAATGACACAGACCTATGGCCCTCAGGTTGACTGCCAAAGCTACTGGGAAGCCAAAATAAGGGAGAAATAAACTGTCTGCCCTTATTCAAATGGTTGCACACCATCTACAAGTTGAACCACAATAAGTAATTTTTAAAAAATTTCTACAACTAGTAATCCCTGAGAGAAAGCGAGACAGACAGACATAGAGAGGGAAGGAGGGAGAGGGGGAAGGAGGGGGGAAGGAAGGGAAGTACCATTCTCAGATGTGAAGAAATCAATAGAACTCTGGCAACAAAATCCAGTGTTTTGCTGCTGTCACATGATATCACCAGCACCTATGTAATGGATCATATACAGAATGAATTGATTGTCTATTATGACAGACAGAACTCAGGCTATGGATGGCAAATAAACTCACTGAGATCCAAGAGAAAGTGAACTACCAAATCAGAGAGGCCATGAAAGCTACTCAAGAATTTAAAGCTGATATGGTCATTCTGAGAAAAAAACAATAACAACAACAACAACAACAAAACACACCGAACTCCTGGAAATGAAAACTTGCTGCAAGAATTTTAAAACACAGCCATAAACCTTAACAACAGACTTGATTAAACACAGAAAATACTTTCAGAACCTGAAGACCAACTCTTCGAAGCAACCCAGTCAGATATAAATAAAGAAGAAAGAATGTCAAGAAAAATGAACAAAACCTTTGAGAGGTTTAAGATTATGTAAAGAAACCAAATCAATGTCTGATCAGCATTCTGAAGAAAGAAAGAGAAAATGAGAGCATTCTGGAGACAATAGTTGCAGATATAATCTATAAAAACTTCTCAAATTTTACTAGCAATATTGACATGCAGATACAAAATATACAGAGAACTCCTGTGTGATGCTATATGAGACCTCTATTCCCAAAGCACATCATCATTAGATTATCCAAGATTAGCATAGAAGAAAAAAATATGAAAGGCAGCTAAAGAGAAGGGTCAGAACACCTATCAAAAGAGATCTATTGGAATAATAGCAGACATCCCAGCAGAAACTTTACAAGCCAGAAGAGATGGAGGCCATTTATAATATTCATAAAGAAAATAAATACCAGCCAAGAATTTCCTAACCTGCCAAAATAAACTTCATAAATGAAGATGAAACAAAGGTTTTTCTAGACTAACAAGCCCTACGAGAACTTGTCACCTCTAGACCATCCATATAAGAGATACTTAAGGAATTTCTAAAGATGGAAACAAAAGATGCTCCACACCACAAAAGCACAAGTAAACCCATAGCTTACAAACCAGATAAATCATCCACAAAATTGAGACTACTAAGCAACTCTTCAACAACTCTGTGATAGAAACAAACCCTCTTCTATCTATAGTGACCCTGAGTGTTAATGGTGTTAATGAGACACTTGCAAGACTCAGAGTGACAAACTGGATTAAAAAGCAAGACACATCCTTTTGCTGTCTTCAGAAGACCCATCTTGCCTCTAATGACACCTGTAGGCTCAAAGTAAAGGGAAAGAGAAAGATCTACATACAAATGGGAAAAAAAGGAGAGCAGGGTCACTATTCTTATATCAGATAATACAGACATTAAGCCAATAAAAGTAGAAAAGGACAGTGAGAACACCATATAATGATAAAGTGCTCAATTAAACAACAAAATTGTGTATTTTAAATATGTCCACACCCAACATAGAAGCACCCAGATTTATAAAATATTTGTTACTTAACCTGAGCGAGCACACAGACAGATACACCATAATAGTGGGGGACTTCAACACTCCACTAACAACTTCAGGCAAATCATCAAGGCAGAAAACTAACAATGTCCTGGACTTAAATTTGACATTTGACCAACCAGATCTAACAGACATATATAGAACACTTCACCCCAAAACTATAAAATAGATATTCTCATTTGCACACAAATCATACTTGGTCATAAATCAGCCAAACAAATAAAAAACCGAATTCCAGAAACCTGAAGTCATATGAAGCATCTTCTGTGACCACAGTGAAATAAAACCAGAAATCAACATGAAGAGGAATCCTCAAAAACACAAAAATATGTGGAAATTAGACAATTTGCTCCTGAATGATTTTTGTGTAAACAATGTAAGCAAGACAGAAATTTAAAAGATTCTTTGAAAAAAAATGAAAATGAAGACGCAATATGTCAAAACCTCGGTGACATTACCAAAATCAGTGATGAGAGGAAAATTTATTACACTGTAAGTCCACATAAAAAAACAAAAATATCTCAAATAAGCAATCTAACATCTCACCTAAAGGGATGAAGAAGATGGGAACAAATTAAAACCATAGCTGACAGAAGAAGAGAAATAACCAAAATCAGAACAGAAATACATGCAATTGAGACAAAAGCAAAACAACAACAACAAAAAAAACCCAGAGGATCAGCGAGTCAAAAAGCTGATTCTTTGAAAGGATAAACATACTTAACAGACCTCTGCTCCAACTAACAAAGAGAGAGAGAGAGAGAGAGAGAAATTCGAATAAATACACTCAGAAATGAAGAAAAGGTGACATTACACCCAACCCAGAATAAATACAAAAATTTATCAGCAATTACTATAAACATCTGTAGGTGTGCAAATTAGAAAATATAGAGGATATGGATAAATTCCTGGAATCACACAACCTCCCAAGATTGAAGAAGGAAGAAAATTAAACCAGAATAGACCAACAATGAGCTAGGAAATTGAATCAGTAAAAAAAAATATATCCACAATAAAAAGTCTGAGACCTGATGACTTCACAGTTGAATTCTACTAGTTGTACAAGGAAGAGCTTTTACCAAAACTAATAAAATTTATTTCAAACAATTGTGAAGGAAGGACTCCTTCCTAACTCATTCTACAAAGTCAATATCATCAAGGCACTCAAAATTGGCAAATACACAACAAAGAAAGCAAACTACAAGCCAATTTATCTGATGAACATAAACGCAAAAATCCTCAACAAAATCCTAGCAAACCACATTCAGCAATTTTTTTTTTAATAATTTCAAAAAAATCCATCATGATCAGCTGGGTTGATTATCCCAGGATGTGAGGGTGTTCCCACCTACACAAATCAATTAATGTAATTCACCACATACACAGAAGCAAAAACCAAGGACCATATGATTACCTCAGTAGATGCAGAAAAAGCATTTGGCAAAATTCAACATCCCTTCAAGATAAGTTTCTCAAGCATCTAGGCACTGAAGAAGCATTCCTTAAAATAATAAGGGTCATCAATGGCAAACTCACAGCCAACATTATACTCAATGGGAAGAAGCTGGAAGCATTACCCTTAAAAAATGGAACAAGACATGGTTGCTCACTCTCACCACTCTTATTCAACATAGTACTGGAAGTCCTGGCCAGAGCAATCAGGCAAGATAATGGTGTTGGTGTGTACAAGTGCAACTGAGCTACCCACTGGGTACCAAGTTTACCACCTGAATGACAGCTCAATAGAGGCCCAAACCTCACCATCACCCGGTATACCTACGTAACAATCCTGTTGATGTGCCCCTTGAATCTAAATAAATAAATAAAACAAATATATAAGTAAATATATAACAACATAAATAGCAATAATTGTAATCATGTTATGGGCTAAATTGTGGCCCACCAAAATTCTTATGTTGAAGTATTAACCCACAATACTTCAGAATGTGATTATATTTGGAGACAGGATCTTACAGAGGAAAAAAATTTTAAATGAGGTATTTAGGATGACCCTTAATCCAATACAGATTTTTAAGAAGAGGAGTTGGAGATACAGGCTTATTCAAAGAAAAGACTGTAAAGACAAAGGAAAAAGAGGACCATCTATAAACTCAGGAGAGAAAGTCTCAGAAGAAATCATCCCTGATCTTGTTTCTAGTCTCCAAAATGTGAGAAAGTAAACTTTTGTTATTCTGGTACTTTGCTATGGCAGCCTCTGGTACTTTGCTATGGCAGCCCTAGCAAACAAATGTAAGAACTATCACAACTCAAGATGAAAATGCAATAAGGATGCACTAAGTAACTTAAATGAGTGACTGAAGCACATCATCTTTCATAACAGAAAAAAAAATAGGTCCTGATTAAGCCTGAAAAAAAATTAAAAGAATGGCATAAACATATACAAAATTGGTGATGAGCATCATTAAAACTGATTGTTTCTTAGAAACAGTACTAGAAATAGATAAAATACAACAGGCATTTATTTTAAAAAGTAACATTCCACACTGTATAATCTTTTTTGTTCATGGATCATTTTTAATGAAAAAGTAGATATGATTAATTTTTTAGTTTGAACTATCTATAGAAAGATTCCATTGACTTGTGTCATCTGTATCACATTTTTCTCCTAGGACATTTTTATTTCACGAGTTTTCTGGTTTACAGAGTATAAAAAAGAAAATAAAATGACTATGAGAATTAATTTATGCTTTTTAAAAATTGAGAATACACTGGTGACAATACATGAGAGAAAATTCTAAAATAAGAGATAGACTTCAAAGGAGTTGTCACTAGAAAAAACAGACTGGGAGTAAAATATAGTGTAGGGAATGTTTATAAATCCTAACCATAGTCATGGAGACAGATGGAGTAACAGGTGGTAAAACAACAGATGAAAAATAGAATGCTGATAATTTAGAGGAGAGGGAAATGACCAGATTCAACTTTCTGGAAGGGCTTCAATTCAATACATTTGAGAAAGTTGATGGTATTTGATACAACTTCTACTAGACAATTCTACTGTATCCACGTCCTAGCCAATGACATCAAAATGTATAGAAATTTTGACTCTTGAAATTATTAGAAAATAAATAATATACAGTTGATTAATTATAGCCAGATATCCCTTTAAGGTGAGATTGAAGATCATAATCAATCAATTATCAAAGGAATACACAAAGAGCATTGCATGAATCAAACTATTTACTATTACATTACCAGAGAAAGGATAACTTGTATCATTAAAAAATTTTTAAAAGCCTCAGAATTTCCAAAGGTTTTTTGTAATAAAGATAAGATTTATTTTTATGAAGAAAATATATTTTTAAATATGCACCAATAATTTCATTACTCAAAATAGTGAGGAGAAATTTGGTGATTGTGGGCAAACAAGAGCAATTTTATATGGATAATAAGCACAGTCAGATAATCTTGGATGCAAGTCATTATCCAAAATGAATAGTTTAGATTTTTATTTTTAATTGGAAAGAGAATTTATTTTTTTATCCCTATTATTTTAAGTCGCCATCAAATGATTGATAGTGATTGAGTTCCCATCATGTATATCACTGATCTTTCGTTTCAGTCAAATGTATGGTAAGATTGTATTCTATCCCTGTTCACTTTACTTTTTTATAACTCAGATTTTGACTTCTACAATATGATTGCAGTGTTCTTAATAGATGAACAAGATCTTGTTGTTATTAAGACTTTATCTCATTTAACCTCTCAGCAGCTCTAAGCTCTGGACTTATTTATCTAACTCCCTGCTGGTTATTTCTGTTTTGGTGTTCCCTAGATACCTCACAGTCAGACTTTGCAAGATGGAGCTCAATATCTTCCTCCTTATTCTTATATGTTCCAATCATTCGCTCAAATTACAGTTTCAAATAATACATTGACTCCTTCAATCTGTTTTTTAATCCTATGTTTTGTTCACCAATTAAGGCCAATGCTACCTCTTAGGTATTTTCTAATCTATAATTTCTGTCTATCCTTGAGACCTTAGTCTAGTTAAGGCTAATATCATTTGCCTGAATTATAGTGTTGCCCTTCTAATTAATCTTATTGTCACAACCCTTTGTAACTCCATTCCCCTCTTTACATTGCAGACAACATTCTCAAAAGCAAATAATATAAGCATGTATATGTGTACATTGTATAGATATGTGCATATGCGTATATGTATGTATATATGCATGTATGCGTGTTCAAACTCATTGGTTTTTCTGAGGATAAGCTTCTAAAAGTCTAATTTGGCTTATAAAGAGTTTAGTAGTCTCTTCTGTCTCTACCTCTTAATTCTATTTATTTGTGCAACACAATTTCATATTGTATCACCCTCGAATTTTATCACCTATCTGCATTGAACTACTTTCAGTTCCAGAATAATGATGACACTTTCTTCTTCCCCCTCCTTTTTAAAAGCATGCTTTTATTTTGATTTGCACCTTTTTTTTTTTTTTTTTTCATTTCTCAAGCTATAATATCCTGCTTCTCCACTCCCATTTCTGGCTAATCTCATGAATGAAAAGAGTCAATAGCTGGATGTGTGGCCCTTACTCTAGCCTCCTGACATCTGAGATTTGCCCATGGTTAATTCTTTTTGTGACATAAACTCAAAGAATTGCTAAGAATTTACCTATACCAGATAAAGTTAAGTGAGAATCCAGTCAGGATAAAACTGACTGAAGTACTTGTTTTTTGAGCAATCTGTGGTGATGAGATGCAGTTATCCTAGAGTATGGAGGCAAGTCACACTCATGAGTGGGTACCTAACGAGCTAGGTATAAAAGGTGGAGTGAGTTCAGAGCGTCTGCATACACTTAGCTCATCTCTCATGACTATGCCTCTCTCATGTATGGAAATACTTAGAAGATGTGCCTGGGAGTCACAGGAACTCTACAGTGGACTTGAGCACGCTCAGTTGTTTCCTTTCTGCAAAGGAAAACTTTCAGTAAACCTAGTGCTAGTCAAAATAGACTGTGTCTTATGAGTTAGGTTACCCTTGCAAACTCAAGACCAGTGCTGCCAGTAGAGTAGAGGAAGTTGAATCTTTATTCATTCTTTAGATTTTACTAATTTCTCATTTTGTGTGAGAAATATTCCCTGACTGCTCAACTAAGTCAAGGATTGCAAAACTTAATGTGCTCATAAAGACTGTATACCTCTCCCTTCAACATTTATCAAACTATAGTCTAATTATTTATTATATTCATCAGTATATTCCCAATGTATAATACAATGCCTGGTACTTAGTAGGTGTATAATAAAAATTGCTAAATAAATAAATGGCTAAAAAACATAAATCTCACTGTGCCATAGGAAATAAAGAAATGGTTAACCAAGGTATAAGTAACTAAAGTTACATTTTCTATGTATCCCCCCCCATTGTATTAGTTCATTCTTGCTATGGAACAAACATCTAAAACTATGTGGCTTAAAACTACAATAATCACTTATTATTGTCTGTGTGTCTACAGGTTGGTTGGGATGTGACTGAACAAGGGTTGGATAGGATATGCTGTCTTAGACTGCAGCTACTGGGTGGCTCTTCTTCTCATTGTAGGTCTGGTAGTCAGGGTTTGGAAAGCTCTCCTCCACATGTCTCTTAGAGCTCCTGAAACACAGGAGAGCCAAGTCATACTTTGCTTGTGGTGGTGGCAGAAGTGAAAAGAGCAAGTGAAGTCATGCTGAGACTCCTGTGCTTGGCAATGGCACGTTATTACTTCTGCCAGTATTTCATTTGCCAAATCAAGTGACACAGACACATCCAAAGTCAAGGGTCAGCAAGATATATTCTACTCACACTGAGTTCACGACAGGGAGAGTGAAGCAGCAATGCAGTTGATCATGCCTACCAATGGAACATGTAGCAATTAAGTATTTTATAATACTTAATTATAATACTTAATTTTAAAAAAATAATTGCAGCTCTTTAAAAGAAAATGGTTTTCTGTATCATACAAATTATTTGTAGGAATGTGTCAGTAATTTCATCATTTTCAACTAGATTTATCTCAATCAAAATTAAAGCGTGCATAATGTTAAAGTTATATTTTATCTTGCCTCAAATGTCTATATTAATTCTAATTTATCCAAGAAAAAACGTCCGAAGAAAATGCTTTCCTGGACTTTAAGTATAACTGTATCTACATCTTAGACTTATAAAAAGCAATCTTGGAGCTGATACTATTTGACTCAAAAGGAAAAGATACATTAGAGTTTATTCAAAAGCTGTTTGTTGGTCCTTCATTTGTGATCTAGGATTAAATAGTTGTACCTCTCACCCAATAGAGGGTCTACAGTACTATCTCCCTCCAAAGTCTGTATCGGATACTTATTTATTTCATAAAAAAATTAAACTATCATATCTGAACATGTGTGTAAATTATGTTTTGCTTGAAACTCAGTTTTTGTTTTAGTGATATTGTTTTTCTTCACCTCACTGGGGCATTCTTATTCATACATAATTTCTCTAAATTTGCTGACCTTGGCCTTTGTCATTTTTGTTCCTTGCTGATACACATATACACACACACATATACATCTACATGTACATATATATGTAAAATGTATTTTTACATATATATATGTATTTTTATGACCAAGTTGGTTTCTTCTTAAATGAAGAGTGGTTAATTTTAATGTAGACTTTTAGCGCCTCAGTTCTTCAGGTCAAAGTATTGTTTTTGTTGGTTTTACTTGAAGTATATGGTTACTTTTCTTAATCATTATATAGTCTTGTCCTGAAAATACCTGACTAAAGTTGTATTACTTTCTGCTAACCAGCTGAGATAGTCATTAGCATTACTGAACATGTTTTCACTTTCTTTGTAACTTATTTTGTTCAAAGGGAAGGTCAATTACATTTTGAAAGTACTGTTCATGTTGTTAGAAACCTTTCAATCAATTCAAGCAAAGAAGATGTAAATTCATTATTTCATAATCTAAGTAGCATCTAATGCCTTCCCCTGAATAAAAACACAGATTTATTCTTTTCTAACTTATAAATAACTTGTATAACTCAATATTTTACTTTGCCTCCAATATTTAAAAAGTAGGTAATTTAAGGTGAATCAGTGAATTCATTACCTTGACTTTAAGTGTGTCTTCATTCAATACATTCAAAAGAAATATTATCTAATATTTGGACTTTGTATTGTAATCACTAAATAATCTGCTGATATAATCTGCTGAATACATCTATAACTGCAATTTTGTGCATTGCGAAGCACTCTTTTTGTTCAATATTGCTAACTTTAATGTAATGCCTTACACAAAGAATCAAGGTGCAAATATATTCAGAGTACAGACTGACTCTAGATAAGCAAATACATGGAGGGACAGAATGAGGCAGTCTTTTGAATGCAATCAAGTTTCTAGTTTCTAAACTTCTAATGTTAGTTATGAAGTGTCTTGGGATGTAATAGGGAGGGAAAATGTGCACAGGGAGTTATAAAATACTGTTGAATTTTCACATTTCTTCTCTATTTTCAAATTTTTTTCTTGGTAACAGTTGTACTAAGATGGAAGTCATTGAAATATAAGCCATTTAGGTAGAAAGGCATGCAGAAAGCTGAGAAGCAATAGGTGCTCAAAAATACGCAAAATGACTCTTGTAAGTCAAGGTGTTATTAAGTTTGGTCTGTATCTTTGTGATTATGTGTGGATGTCTTTGCTTAATAACTGTAGGAAGAAGATCATCATATTTTGGGTGCAAAATAAGAAAAGTACATTGTAGAAGTTAATGGTGATGTTTGAACATTGAATGTATGCATCCCTATTTATCATTGATAAATAACCTCGTCCAAGTTTATGTGACTTCTTATGATATCTGATATTTCAAAGATAATGTAAATTGATTCACTATGAGTTTGTTTGTTTGTTTGTTTGCTTTTTGAATCAGAGTCTCACTCTGTTGCCCAGACTGGAGTGCAGTGGCATGCTCACAGCCACCGCAGCCTCTACCTGCTGGGCTCAGGCAATACTTTTGCCTCAGCCTCTGGAAGTTAATCAAGCCTGGGATTACAGGCTTGAGCCACCATGCCCAGCCTCACTATGAGTTTTAAGATGATGATACTACAGTTAATTAAAATGTCAGGGACAAGAGACATAAGATTAATAGAATGGTTTTTGTCTTATTTTTTCTACTATTTTCCTATTTAGCACATAGCAAGCACTTGGTGATATTCATTGCAAGAATGAATAAATAAATGGTACAGAAGGCAGGAATTGTGAATTAAGGGAACAGTACAAAAATGGGAAAAAAGATTCATATTGTAAGGCAGTTGGGCTGAGGAGAAGATAAAAAAGTAAGATTAAGTTAAAAAGTAAAGAAAATAATCTGGGAAAGATATTAACTCTAAGGCAATGAAAACAAAGTCATTTTATGGGTCTTATTTTGAAATAAACTGAGCACCTAATGATAGGCAGAAATTGAGACTGAGTATTGGTGCCACCAAGAAAAGCACCTAGTTTAGTTGTATATACACTAAAGTTTGGCCTTGAAAAAGAGATGCTGGATTCAAACCAAAGAAAAGATCCAAATTTATGAATTCTTACTATTTTCTAAAAATGATATTAAGCAACTTACATGTAGCATCTTATTCACTTTTATACACCAGCCCTGAGACCGATACTATGTTATGGTCAATCTTTTGCAAATAAAAACACTGAGGCAAAAGAAGCTTAAATAATATACTGAAGAGGAGATTTGACTGCAAAGAAATCAGAGAAATTATAAGCACAAGAAAAATTTTAAGTATCTTTGATACTCTGAGATAGGTGGTCATATCCTCGAAGGGCAAAGAGTGAACCAGGGCTGAGAGTCAACAGGGAAAAGACCTTATTCCTATAGCTACGAGGAAGTGAAATTAACTAGGGAATGTAATCTCCTCCCTAAGCACCTCCAGACAAGAGGACAATTTCAGCCTTATGAGATTCTAAGTAGAGGACACAGTAGATCCACACTATATCCAGAAACCAGAGGTACAGAACTGTGGGATAATAAATGAGCATCACTTGATGCACAAATAAAATAAATAACCCAAGGCTTTTACAGACGAGAGAGGGAAAGTAGGGTTGGAATATAGTCAGTGCTTTGTGAGTTGATGCTCCTAATCTTTAGGAAGATCCATGGAAAAATTAGGGAATTAAGGGTATGGCTTCTCAGCACTTCAGATGGAATTTGGAGCACACTGTGAGAGGAGACAGGCAGATGAAAATATCCTGGCAATGTGTGGGCCTTCAAGAAAACTAGTATTTCCATTAGCAAGTCTCAGTAGGAATGAAAACAACAACACCATCTGTGTGGGTACAGATTTCAAGACATCAGGAGAGATGGCCTTGAACCTTCTTCATTGTGAGACTGGATAGGTGCAGTCCTATCTGTAGTTAAGAGGCAGCCTGCCACCTCATGTCAGGGCATGAGGACATCAAGGCCAGAGTGACATTCAGCATTTGGAGCTCCCTGGAGAACTTGAAAAGAAAAACCAAAAAAACCTCATGAACCTTTTTGAAATATAGCTAAAAGTCAGATGTACCTTTAAACATTTCAGAGAGCATCAGTACCTAGACCTAGACTTAAACTGCTGAATTTAATAGTTTTGCATCATTCAGTTTTGTAGTAAAGGCTTACAAATTTTATATACTTTAGGGGACAGTCTGGCAACCATACAAAGAAAAAAAAAATTTAACATGGTATTTGCTTGAAAAGGTGCCAACCCCCAGGAGTACTATGCTAGGCACTTACAGACAATAAAATAAATCACAATTAAGGCACTGGACACTGCTTTGCAGTAAAGTACTGAACTGTATTTTTCAAATTATCTTTAATTTGATGGGTTGCTTTAAATTTAAAGGTACTTCTGAAATATGTATCAGAAAAATAATTGAAAATGCAAATAAGATTAACTTTACAAATAAATTAATATCATGCTTTCCAGCTTTTCATATACCTTGACATGTATATGAGAGGAAACCAAAAAAATGGAATTTATTTATTAAAAAGTGTGTATTCTTATATGTTTAAACTTCAGTCACCTGTAAAGTACTCTCCATTTGATGCAATATACCTAGTCAAGATGCTTTACCCACTGCTCAAAACAGTTTTTGAACTCATCAAATTTGATGCCTTTTCATGCTTCTGCTGTTTATGGTATCACCTCTTCCACATCAGCAAAATGTTTCCCTCTGAGAAATTTTTTCATATGGGGAAAGTTTTTAAAAAGTGGCTGGGATAAGATCAGGTGACTAGGTAGAGTGGGACACTGGAGTCATGCTGCTTTGGTCAAAAACTGCGGAACACTCAGCATAGTGTGGGCAGGTGGGCTCATTTATTATCCATCATGAAATGGGCAAACACACTGAAAGGATTTACAAAGGAAAAAATAATCCACTGAAGCCAAACGCAGTCTCTCACAGCAAAGTTAGCCGGTACACTAATACTGATGGGTTCCTAGAACACTTACCTAGTAGAGGCTTGTCCTCCAAAAAATAATTCTGGTTTTGTTTTTTTGTGTGTGTGGTCTCTGTAGTACAAATGGTAACTATTATCCTTTCCATATCTAACTTTTAAAAAGTTAATAATTTATTTTCTCATATATTTTATGTTACTCTAATTAAATACCTTTTCTCTCCAAGTCACTAGATGGAAGAATATCAAGTACAGCATCAAGGAGTAAGGCTGGGCTTCTAGACTTTCGTCTTTAGGCTGGAACTTTTCTTTATTACCTTAGGCAATAGAACAGAGACAGATGTGAAAAGGAAGTACACTGGCTAATAATTTTATCAGACCTTATGTTTTCTTGACTTTAAACAAAAATTCAGTAGCACAGTCTTTGAAGGAAATCTGAAATGAAGTGGATGGCTATTTTAGGTATACATGCATGTATTTGCTTGGTTTTTCTCAGAGTTATAACCTCTCTACCTTCAGTAGGTAGCATGGTCCTCTTTGGGAGTAACTTCCCCCATCCATAAGGTTCTGAGAGGGTGGGAGAGGCAATACACTGTAGAAGTAAGAACACAAGGGCTCTGGGCTGGACTGGCCAGGTTTATATTCAGGTTTTAATACTTGAAAACTGTGTGACTTTGGGCACGTTTTACTCAACCTCTTTGTGTATCAATATCTTCATCTTAAAATGAGGATAATATAACACTACACTTACTGGGTTGTTTTGAAGAATTGTTCAGTCTGATTTTCCCACAAAAGTACAGACTAAGACAAGGGATTGGGTGATTTGTACCACAGAGCGATTCTAAGGAATAGGAGCACAGAAAAAGTAAAACAGGGAAGGGGAAAAATTAATCCACATTTATATTTGTAAGCTGCTGTGGACACTGGGGCTTGACCCTGCTGCAGACCCTTTGAGGCCTGTGCAGAGTGCACAGTAGAATTGTCTCCAACTGATTGAGGAAAGGAATATTTATATAAAACCTTCCATTCTGTCTGCCAAAGATGACCCATGAAGGATGCTCATTCTCTTGGAGGTGTAGGTTTGCACATCTATACAGAATATTTCTATAGGAGACTCTCCTAGCTCTGGCACAGAAGCTGGGAGGTCAGAAGCTGGGAGGGACAGAAGCTGGGAGATTCATTGTGACACAGAGGCAAGATGTTGTCAGATTATACCTGGTAACTGCCACCAGTCAACTGGAGCAACAAAAAGAGGTCTAGGAGATGTGACAAGAGACGTTGATAAGGTATTAAATGGAAAAAAATAATATGTGCAAAACTTCTAGACCATTGTCTGGCTCAAAGTATATACTCACAATACATGCCAACTGGCAGGCATATATACTTTTCTGGGCAGAGATATGTAAACATATTTAATGTAATGTTTCTACATTTCCTTCTCCTGTTATAACATGTATACATTATGTCCTGTGATTAAATGGTCGGAGCTTCACTGGATCATCTTCCAGGAACAATAGTGACTGTCAGTCCTATCTCTTCCCAGGTGATGAAATATTTTAAATGTAACTTGACCATTTTTCAAAGATTTGCTAGACTTGAGAGCAAGATTATTCAGGAGACAGAAGAGTTGACAGATTCCTGTGAACCTAAAGTTGCCTGATTAGAATATATGTCCAAACAGAATCTTTCCCTATCCTCAACGCTCGTGCCTGTGTACACACATACACACACACACACACACACACACACACACACACACACACACACACTCTGAAGTGAGCTAACAGAGAGTATCAATGAATATTAGTTATTTCTCAGAAAAGTTTATATCTGTTTCAAACTACAAATAAGGCAAGCAATTTGGACTGAAATTTGGACCTATTTATTTTTTTAATTCCCAATTGCCTCACTGGAAACATTGAGCCTTTTCTAGTCATTGCGGATAATGAATTAGAAGCTTAGTTTTAGGTCATTCAAAAATTTTTTTCTTAATTCATAATTGAAAACGTACTTTCTTTTGTCTTTGTTTTTCCTTTGATGCTTCCTCATGATATTTAAATTTTTATTTCTTACGCTGATAAAATATGTAGAAGCGTATAGGCAGGGTGTTCAGCTAGATACCTGTAAGTGCAGAATTTTTTAAAGTCTGCCTTTCTTATAGAAGACAAAAGAATTGAATATATTGTCTAAGGAAGTAAATAAGCAAGAGGAAAATAGAATTTTTAGTAAAAATGCAAATGAAAATCAGTTTTTTTTCTTTTCTTTTGCCCATATCCACCCCATCCCCCCCAAAATGTTCAAGTAGTCAGAAGGTCATTTTAAATATTTTAAGTTTATTTTTTAAGTTTTAAAGTTATCTGTATATTTTCTAGACTATTTGTCTGGTAAATGTTAAATACAGGCTTTACAGTATTATCAAAAGTCAAATGATAGATATTCTTTTTGACAGATCCTTTTTAGTTTATCAGATCAAATACTTTGATTCTTGTGTGTGTAACCTCAAAAATCAGAGCACTGTTCATTTTTTGAAAATCCCAAACGTGGTGAAACTGGTCCCCAGCAGAAGTGGTAGGCAAGAGAAAAACTAAACTTGTCAAGTCATTTTATGAAAGAATGCAGAAGGGAGAGTTGGGTGGGAGGAGTATTCAGAGTTGATTAAATTCAGCTGCAGTACCTGATACGGCAGTTTAAATGAACATGTTTGTGGTTTTATGTGCTATTTTATAGAAAATGCTAAAGAGATCAGGTGTGTACATCACAATGGATTTACCTAGGCTGCTCACAACATACTTAACTACAGCAGGGATAATGAATGGCCACAAATCGAGGTATAAATTTAAGACTTAGGAAGTTTATATCTGGTGTTAAGAGTGACTTACTATAAATAAGGACTGGCTGCCCTTGAACATTTTTAGAGCATGTGTGAATCGGGTGTAAAAACTAGCAAAATTCATTGCCCGTTTTTCCTTTGCAAGTGGAAAAATTTACAGTATCTCTCTTGGGTTGCTTGAGCTATGTGGAGATGCACAAATCTCAGTTTTAGTGAGAGCCATACACTGACTTTATTAGTCTTATGGGAACCAGAATCAGCTCCATTGACTGGGAGATTTGCTCATTTTAGAAAAGTACATGGACTTTTGCACCTAGGATATCCTATTTTATCTTAATTGTGACTCTTTTAACATACTTATTGCTTAACTTATGGGTGTTTCTTTGCAGATTTTATCACCTTAACTCTATTACTTGGATTTGAAGAGTGTAGCAATTAGGAAAGGATGACTGCCCTTTCCCAGGGTCACTGTGGAAAACTAGTGGCATCCAGTGAAATATATGGATTCCATTAAGAAAATAATGACCTCGATTATTTAAAGTAATAGCAATAATAATTAAATATGTTTCATTTTAAATAAAGTAGTAAGTAATAAGTTTTGTACACTAACATATTCAACCTATCCATATTTATTGCATGAATACTGTAAGAAAAATGATGGGGAAAAAAGCAGGTTGAGACATTGCCCTGAAGACGCATACAGTCTTGTATGATTACGGAAGCAGTTAAAAAATAGTTGTATACCCAAAAGAAATGCATGTATATGTTCACATAACATATTCATAGCAGCACTATTTGTGATAGGCAAAAACTGAAAATTACTCCAATGCACATCAGCAGTAGAATAAATGGCTAAGCTGCAGCTTGGTTCCATGATAAACTACATTATTGCCATGATAACAAATAAATTCTAGACATATACGACAACATGAGAGAATCCTATAAATATATTGAGTGGAAGAAGCCAGACACAAAAAGAGAATAAATGGAACTGTATGATTCTATCCACACCAAGAAGAGACCAAAGCATATTTGTGTTGTTACGTGCCAGTAAAGAGCTACTATTGAGAGGTGTAGTGACTGGTAGGGAAAGAAAGGCACATTTTGGGGTGCTTGCAACATGTTGTTTCTTTGAACTGCGAGCTGTGTGTTCAGCTTATGACAATTCATAAACTATAGTGCATTTTTCTATATAGATATACTTCAACTAAGTTTTAAAAATAAGCAGTATCATTAGGTAGAGTGAGAACTTTATGGATAAAATTTTTTATTAGAGACTTGACTATATTTACTATATCTACTGTCTTAGTTTTTTTTAACTTTTTGAAATAAAAAATAATAATTTGCCTTAACTCTCTTGAAGAATTGTGAGAATGTTGAGATCTGGAGATAGAGACATTCCTGGAAGATGGAAACATACAAGTCAAAGTAAAGGGGTGAGAAGGTATTATTAGGTAACTAATTAAATGGACTTTCAAGTACCTGAAGATAAACTGAAAAAGGAAAAAGAAGAGAATGCTAAGTTAGATTTATGCCTGGCAGTGAGAAGATTTAAAATATTATGAGTAAGTTTTCTGTTTTTTTTCTCTAGATGATGGGTACCAGTGAAAATTTTTGAGCTATGGAACGGCATCATAAAATTATGTTTTTTGTATATTTGGCAAATGAGCTTTGGGGAATGGATGGAAAGGCAGAGAGACTGAAGCAAATATTTGACCATCTTTTCCTCTGCAGTATTATAAAGGAGCATGGCATGGGTCTGCACTGGGTAACTATCAGCAGTGGGACAGTGATTGGTGCCTAATTGGTACCCAATAAATATTTGCTGAATTAATAACAATGTGAAGCAATAAACAAAACATAGGATTTTGCATTCAACTCTGTAAACCAGCATTTTTTAAGGAATTCCCTTTTCTGTGATTCATCATCCCAAAGCAGATGCTTTTATTTCATTTGTTTTCAAGGTAATGCCACTTGAATTTAGGACTGAAACACTTGAACTCTTCTGAAGCCTAAGGTGATATTCAGATCACTGAATCTTATCTATTTGTAGCCCAAATTGCATTTAGAATGTAATAGTGGGCCAGGTTGCATTGTCCTTCTGCTAATTACTTCAAAATGTCCTTTGAAATAAAATGCAAACTTCTCTCAGTTAGAATATTGCACTTCTTTCTTGATTATTATCCTGAATAGAATATAAATAGTTCTAATATGCTTTGAGGTACTTTGGTTAAGAATTATTGACACTATAATCTTCAGTAGTTCTTGTGCTGAAGGTCAGTAATTCTACATTTTTTAGAAATAAGATCAATGGTAGTAAGTACTATGTCTATGCTTTTCCTTAGAATATTGACGTACTTATTGGAATTTTGGGTCAGTTTTTAGGGAAAGCATACAGATTTGTGTTGGATTTCATGCTCACACTTAGTCTTGCTAATAATTACTAGGAAAACTTTGACACAACTGGTGGAAACTGGCTACGACCATTTGTATCTGAAGACGACAGTGGGAAAGATGGTACAGCTCCCAGATCCAAGTAAGGATGTGAGACAGGTGGGATACAGAGACAATTTATCAGCAAAGTGTGTGGGTGGAAAGAATGCCTGGATCACCTAATTCTTCCCAGCTAGTGTTTGCTGAACTGAATCTACTAGATAATTATCTTAATTTTCTCTTTGTACTCCTTGACATAGCTTAATAGTAAGAGAATGAAGAAGATAGAATGCTTAACTGATTTGTTATATATTAGTGAACAATTCCATTTTCAGCTCATGTTTTAAACTGTTCATTCTTCTCTTTTGCTGTCGCTTGACCATTTCCAATCCATCTTCTACATTCTCACTATTGTTATCTTTTTAAAAATTTCATTTCATTATGTCACATCTCTGTGAAAAAAAAATTGATGTAACAATTTAGGAGGCATTAACCACTTTAATTGACTTTTAGTAGATGTTAATGGTTTTTTTGTTGAATCAACATTGAAAATAGAGAAAAAATTATCATTAATGGCAAGCTTAGAGGTAACATGACCCTGAAAAGTTTTGTTTTGCTGGTTTTATTTTATTTTTTTTATTTTTTGAGTTGGAGTCTCACTCTGTCGCCCAGACTGGAGCCCGGCTAATTTTTTGATTTATTGTAGAGATGAGGTCTCGCCTTCCCAGGCGGGTCTCGAACCCGTGGGCTCAGGCAATCCACTCACCTCAGCCTCCCAACGGCGCGGGATTACAGGCTGAGCCACCAAGCCCGGCTTGGTTTTATTTTAAACTCTCCACTCTATGACAAGGTCTTCAGCAGTGATAATGAAATAGTGATCATTGGAATAATTTTGGAAGTTTACTGTAAATAAATACCATGGCAATTTAAATAGGTATTCAGGAATAATTGTTTGAGATCAAAAACTGTTATTTCAAAAAGTAATGCCGTTATTCTTGTTTTGTTTTTTTTATGGTGAAGCAACACAACAAAAAACTTTTGAATTTGAATTTACACATACGAGAACTGAAAAGTTTTATACCCCTTTCATCAAGAAAATACATTCAGAATTTTAAAAGGGAACATAGATATTAGGAGAAATATTAGGTTTAGTAAGGTTAATCACAAAATTAATCAGTTAACTTTTCCCTCGCAAATCATACTATTTCTGAAGCTTAAAATGACTAATTATTATTAATGTCAATATGTCACATTTAATGGAAATGCTTGTAACATTTTAAATAAATTTCTATTTGTATACAATAAACTCATAAAAATAAAATCATTTTTAGCATAATACTATTTTGAATTTTTAAATAAAAATAAAAACATCTGAAATAAAGTTTTACTTATACTTTACTGTAACAGAGAACAGATATACAGCTTTAAAAGATGATATATGTCATTTGCAAATTGGGGATGTTGAATCAAGGAATGTTCTTATTGTCAATATAACTTCTTTTATAAAAAAATTTATATTTTTCTTCTTTCAAGGTTAATTTTGCTCTTTCTGTCAGCATCTATCTTTTCTTTACAAAGTGATAGACACAAAAACATTTGCAAGTCATGGTTTCAGAATACGTGATTATAAAAAGATAAGCCATGCAAATCCAATGCAGCTTGTTTTCTTTACCTTTTTAAAATTTTTCTTTTGCCTCCACAGATTTACTTTCTTACACTCCATCTAAAAATATTTTCTGTTGAAGAAGAAAAAAAAAGATGCCTTGTGACAATTTGCATAATATGTTAATGTGGATATGCATCTAGACATCTGGATGGCATTTTAATATCTCATTCTCATTCAAGAAACTAGACCTCACACAGATGGTAGAGACAATTTTAAGAGCATTGTTGTAAACAAATAAGGCAGCCAGGAAACCAAACACACTCCAAGATAGGCTTTGCCGCCAAAGAAGCTTTTTAGTGAGATGTTTTGACTACAAGATTGTACAGCCCTTATCAGTCTCTGACAAAAGGAGAGGTACCAGCAGGCAATTTTTCTATGTGAAGGAAAAAAACAAAAAACAAACCACCAGCCATGAATTTTCAGTTTGGAACATTCCAAAGATTAAATGTACTTTTTATGCACTTATACAGAATATATATGTGTGTGTGTGTGTGTGTGTGTGTGTGTGTGTGTGTGTGTGTGTATATATATATATACACACACTCAAACGTATATACTTATGACACATACATGTATATATACACAAGTGCATAGGTATTTTTAAATAAAGTAGGCTTATACAATTTAACAATGGATCTGTTCTTTCTTTCCCTACAGATAGCTGCAGTAAAAACTTTGGCTATTAAAAACACAGGACTCTGGAATCATTTTGCCTGAATTTAAAACCTAATCCACCATTAACTAGCTTTGTCGTTTTGATCAGGTGACTTATTCCCTTGTTGCATCTCTTTTGTCATCTGAGATGATAATGATCCTTGTCTCACAAGGTTGATAAATAAAGTAAATGCATCAAATATACCTCAAATGCTTAGCACATGCCTATGTATAGCATTGAATAAGTGTTAGTAGTTATTATCATTGTTTTATTTTCATTATTTTGCTATACTTCCAGATTAGGTCATCTCTAACACAAAAGCATTTGACTTGTTCTCTTATAGATTAAGAATGGATTTCTAGGTCTCCTGGGGATGTGGCAAGGATATAGATTCTGGAATCAGATGAACTGCATCTTATACCTGATTCTCTTTTATCAACTGTACTGTCATTGAAGCTCTGCCAGAGTCAGCTTGTTTATGTGTCAAGGTTGTACAATTCCTAATTCACCAGATTGTTTTGCCCAAGTGGCAATGCGCATGAAGTAAATGCTTTGGGGGTATCTATTTTTAGGCCATATGCCTTTTTGCTGAGACTTATGTGACTGCTTCAACCTAAAGAAGTGGACATTCAGCACCACATGTCTCCTTACTCTGTTTCTCTGTTATCATTGATTACTTTTTATTAATTTAAACCAGTTTGGATTTGGAATTGAGAGATCTTTATATGTCAAGGCTGAGCTTTTAAAATAAGGGTGTTTCATTTGAGAAATAACCTGCTTACTACGTACAAATAACAGTTTCTCAGGGGAAATAACCAGGAAAAGATCATGAAAGTCCACCTGGAAGAGAGAAAAGACACTCATAGCAAAACAAAGAAACAATAAAAAAAGAATGCCTCTTTCTGAGTTCTTCAATTCCATGGTATATCTTAGATTTACTCAAATTGATTTTTTTCACCTTATATGTAATGTTTCTTTCATCAACTAAAAAAAAAAAATCATTGATTAAGATGACAAGTAATTAGATCATCTGTGGGACTATGTGGTGATTGAGTCTGTGTTGCCTACAGAATGCCAATGAGCATTTGTGGATCCATACTTCAAGTTAATTGTGGAAACCATTTCTATTATGGTATTTTGAAGTGAACTGACAATACTAGAGAAGAGAAAAAGCAGGGTAGCAAATCTCTGGCACACCCCTGACAGACATCATTAATCAATCAGAGCCTCACTCATTTTGAATACAGTTGCAGTCTCAGAATTCTCTGCATTGCATAACCTCAGGAAGAGTCTCAAATTGATAACAAGTAGAGGGAAATGTGATATGAGAAATAGGTCAAGGCAATTAGCTTAGGTCTAACCCCGGGAACAACTTTCTAAATGGGCTGTATATTCCATGTGGGACAAGTATAGTGTTTAAAAAAAAAAAAAATAGAGAAGGATGGATATAAAAGATGAACAAAATATTTTGTTATCCATGTCTTTAAATTACAAAACGAGTTCTGAATAAAAGATAAATTCATCAAAGCAAAGCAAAACAAGACAACTTGTTTTAAGGGACAAATAAATGAAACAGGTAATACGAGCCAGGAGAAGTCATGTGCCTGGAAGACTTGGGAGACTGGCAAGAGTTAATTGATGTGTGTGTGTATGTGTGTGTGTGTGCAATGAACGTTATATTAAATGTGTGCATGGGCACCAATGAGCAAATCAAGTTGTCTGGAGCAGACATATGCCAGGAAGCAGTGGAAAATAGAATTGATAGTTCAAGCAGGAAGTAGGCTGTGGAACACCTCAGATGCCATGCTAAGAAATAAGGACTTAATTTGTAGGCAGTGGAGAACATTTGAAGAGCTGGGAAATGTAATTTTTGATCTCAAAAAGGAGATAGATCCTAAGAGAGCAACTGGCCTAGTCCTCTGCCTCAATGCAGATGTGTTCTTTTTTTCTCTTTTTCTTTCTTTCTTTTTTTTTTTTTTTTGAGTCAGAGTCTCTCTCTGTAAACCAGACTGGAGTGCAGTAGCACATTCATGGCCACTGCAGCCTTGATGGACCTGCTGGGCTTAGGTGATCCTTTCGCCTCAGCCTTCCACAGAGCTGAAACCACAGACATGTGCCACCATGCTTGGTTAATTCTTTTATTTATTGTAGAGACGAGGTTTCACCAGTTACCCAGGCTAGTCTTGAACCCCGGGCTCAGGCAATCCTCTCACCTCCACCTTCCAAAATGTTGGAATTACAGGTGTGAGCCACTGCTCCCAGCCTATATTCATATATATGTATTTTTTTACTTGATGGAAATAGCTGATTATTCAAAAGTAGAAATACAATGTTTACATAGTTGATTATATATTCCCCGTTTTAAAAAACATTGACGGGATTTTCCATGGCAAAAAGAGAGATCACTCAGGCCATGCTTTCCAAGGCATGATTAAAGTCCATATGCTCATTTTAGTATTTTGTAGTTTATTGCATGTATAACAGCAGTATCCACTTAAAGCAGTGATTCTCAACCTCTGTACTATTAATGTTTATGGTCAGATCATTTTTTATTGGGAGCTGGAAGTCTGGTTTATAGGGTGTTTAACAGTTTCCCTGGCCTCTATCACTAGATACTAGTAGTACCTGTACCCCTTGTTGTGATAACAAAAAATTGCTCTAAACATTGTTAAATGTCCCCTGTGAGTTAAAATTGTCTCCTCCAGACGTTGCTAAAGATCTCTTGTGGGTTAAAATTATCCCCGGTTGAGAACAACTGATATGGAGCATGGAGTTCTGCTTATAACTTAAAATAAAGACTGCTTAGAGTTCAGAACAGAATATTAATGTATAATTAGATTATAATTTGCAGGATAAATAGTGCTTTGTAGATAAATTAGGGAAGGAACCAATGGAAGTCAATGGGGATATACAAGAATGATGACTAAGTCTAGAGGTGAATAGGGTCATGAACTGGAGTGCTGTGCCTGGGAACAAGTAAAAAACAGAGACACTAACAGTGGGAGCAACAGAAGTTGTAATGGCAGAAGAAACAGCATTTATTGAGTTCTCATGTTACTGTTCATGAGAACTCTTTGAAGTGATTGCTGCTATGGTTATCCCTATTCTACACACAAGGAAACTGAGGTTTTGTGGTCACCTATGGCAAGCTGAGATTCCCACTCATATTGGTCTTACTTCAAACCCTCTGAATTGTCTCGTTCATGAAATATTAAGATTTGCACTGCAAACAGCCGATAGGAAAAGGCCACCTGAATGGCCACTTTCTGTTGTTCGTTAAATTATGCCACACTTTCCCAAATTCCATTCTCTTTACTAACGATGTGAACAAAAATTGTTTCCTTTAAGAATGGCATAGGCTGGTGCAAGACATAGAGCCCCATCTGCTCTATTCTACTTGGATACTGCCACATTACATTAATTAGTAAAGACAGAGCATTCACATGCATAATGTGCCCATTTTCCAAAGGCATATTTTACAAGGTTCTGTCTTTTCCTTAACAATTCATTACAAAGATAAGAGTGCAATTATCATATAACAAATACAGCCAAATTATGGCATAAGGGAACTTTAAGAAAATATAGACACAAGTAGTTATAAAATTTTAGACATTATACGATTTATTTGTTATTGATAGTATGCTAAATGTTTTTCATGCTACCTTAAAGGCTTTTTATAGACATTATTCTATGCTCATACTGGATTTTACAATCTCAGCATGTCCATGAATACAGCAAACTTTCAGTTAGCTTGGGGACTAATTAACTTTTTTTTTGGAACCTCCATGTGGGTCATTTATGTCCTTTTATTTTGGATAAAATACCTTTTATTTATTTCTTGGAGACACAGACACACATAACTCTAAAATAGAAAAAATAAAAGAAAAAAAATTCCAGAAAACACTGTTTAGAGCTGGTTAGAAGATTGTCCAGGTGACCCTTACCTTAATGTTGGGAAAAGACAGATGCCTGTCTTGGAATCAGCAAATAAATAAATTAGGCTTATGTTGAAATGTTTAATTTCTGACTTTAGAGGTTTGTTTATATATGTTAGTTGAAATATTAGCCCAAGCATAGGAGATATAAAGTAGGTTTAAATAAGACCCAGTTTACTTAGCTTCTCTGAGCTTTAATTTCTCAATATGTGAGATGGAAATAAAATAAGAACTTCATAGTTTGTAAAATGAGTCAATGAAATGATGTATATAAAATGCTTACACACTGCCTGATACAAAGTATAATAAATACGATCACTCTCCTATGTTAACAGCTATTGACCAATCTCTGTAGTTACCGTAATGATATTATAACAGAACTGGACTTGAAAGACTGTTGTAATTTCAGCTCAACATCCGATATTTATGGAAAAACATTTCAGTTTTTCTGTGAAGGGCATAATTTTCTAGCCCAAACACCTATGAAGGTGATCTTTATTTAACCATTTAATGGGTCAATAATCTGCCTTCTATTTTCAGATTCCATCTATATAGTCAATAAATAAATTGCCATTATATATTGAATGTGTAATAGGTATAAAACAGCATGAATCAAAGCATAGAATTTATACATATTCTTTATAAAAAAAGAGAGCAAAAGGATCTGAATAAAGTTTACACCCATTTTATAAAGCATTTGAATCTGCCTGGTAGAGTTATAGCTAAAACTCTTCTATGGGAAAAAATTATGTTCACTTTAATATGTCTAAGTTTTCTTTCTATAAGAAAAAAACACATATGTAAAACATGCTGCATTTATCTTTCTGTGTTGATGAGGATTTTATATCCTCTTTCTGCTTTTTTTTTTGAAAATTCCAATGAATTCTTTGGAGAAGTATATGCTATATTAGGAATTTATTAGATTTCATAAAATGGCAGGTGGTTATGAATTTTGTTTCCCAAAAGAAGACCTGAGGGATATTCTGTATTAAAAGCTTCATTCCTTTTTGGTGGAAACATGCAAATCATTTGTTTTTGCTAAAAAACATCTATGAAACATTTCTTCTTTTATTTACCTTGGGAATGGCCGTTCCCTATATTCATAATTTTAAATACAATTGACATTTTAAAGTTTGTGTTCATGGGACTAAGATATTTTATGAACATTTTAGAGATGTCAAGTCCAGGAATATCTAGCTTTTCTTTGTAATACATATATATATACCATATGTTAATTGGACTAACAGGGATGGCCATTTCAAATTTAGCTCTGTTGTCTTTTTCTGGAATAAAGAAGTTTGGTAGGTAACCCAAGGAACAACCTTCTCTGAAATGATGATAAATTCGAAGAATACAGACACATACACATGAAGAAGCAATTTGTGAACTAAAACATAATTAAATAGAATCTGTTGCCATCATTAAGTGGAAAATGTTTGAAACAGGAAAGATTTTGTACTTTCAGCTAAAATGACAATAAAATGTTAACCAAAAAGCAGAACTCTCCACCATGGCTACTTCTGTGATGTCTCATCTTGATTTTGTATCCGCTATATTAATCAGCAAATGTTAACACTTATCTATTACACCTAAAAGACTGAAAAAGCACCTTTGAATCCAATCCAGTCCACCAGTAATGCTAGAACTAGGACATCTGCTCTCCATTGTAAAACGCCATAAAATTTCACTGGGAAGAAAAGAATCCTCTCCATGTGAAGCAGAGATGTGAATCAGACAAGTGCTAAAATACATGATTAATCTAACTGCATCTGAATAATTGGTTAATTTTGGCCACCTGTATTCATAAGCATGTAGGTGTTCAGTGCCACCACACATTCTCCACCAGCAACCACTGCTCAGAGTTGCCAAAAGAAAAAATTGCACTGTGGTGAAACCTGCTGCTTGAACGGTGCCAAGGCAAAAGATTAAAAAAAAAAAAAAAAGGAACAACAATGTAAGGAAGTGAAGACTGCATTATAATATTAATTCAATTAAAGAAACCATTCTGACCAGCTGAATTGGAATACAGTGGATGGACTGACAATATCCTCAAGCCGTACTTTATTTCCCCCAGCCCCCAACGTGAACCCCAGACAAGCAAGCACACAGCTGTATGTACTTGGCAAATAGCTACCCATTTCATTGTTCAGTGATTCTGGAAGGGCACCGAATGCAACTCTAGCCTGAAAACATTGGAAAAATAATACTGCTCATGATATCTTTGTTTCTTCCTGAGTGACAGTTGAAGGTGACTTTCCCTTGTACAATTTTGCCTGCCGTTAGCAATTTTCCAAAATTAAATACCATATTTTGTGTTTGATAGGCACAGCTGTGTCTGTTACCAAGGGCAAACCCACCTGCACAACACTCTGTGTTCATTTATATAGTGAGAACTTTATTTAGAACCCAGTTTTACAGAAAAAAACAAAACAAGTTGGGAATATTCAATTTAGAAGGCAATGAAATCTTGAATCTACTTAGAGTTATAAAAAGGGCAAAGTCATTTGCTACCCATAGAAGTAATACAGGTTTAGTAAAAATCTTAACAGCACAGAAAATAGAATGTTCTATCTATCTATATGATCTATGTATTAGTTTGTGAATCTGGTTTTAAAACCCCAATTGTTCTAAACCTGAGAAATACTTGTAGAATGAGGCAATAGCGAGTCTAGAGATTAGTGTGAGATGACTGGCTATGGTTTTGGTCAGGACTCTGCATTTCTCAATGTCTTCACTATTTTATCTGCCAATTAAACCTGTCAGAGTAGATAAATACCCATGATCACTTGGAATTCTAAAAGTTCTACAATTTGAGGACAAGAGAAGTAGAACATATGAACTCTAAAAATTAAGACAGCGTCTCTTTAGCCCAAATTAATTTAATACGTGAGATAACACTAGTTGACCTTGGAAATTTATGAGGGACCAACATTTTCCAAAGTGTGTGTCATATGAGACATGAGTCCCTCAAGGTGTTCTACAAGAACTGGAAATTGTACGGTTAGCTACATTTGTCACGCTTGGAACATTTTTTCCCTTCTTCTGGAGATTCATAGTTTGCATTAGCATTTACAGGATCTGAGAGATTTTACAGAAAAGAAAATCATTTATCTTAACTCTATGCTTCTCAAACTTAGTGGACTTTATGCACTGGACATCTTTCCTTTGCCCTTCCAAATTTCTCTGCAAGCTTCTCTACTCTGCTCCATGTTCATGGAACTGTCCTGCATAGGTTCCAACACTGGATTTACTTTCCATTAGTTTCTGGTTATTTGTCTATGAAGAGAAACTGTTTGAAGAAGGAGAGTAGGAGAAGGTATCTGAAGGAACATAGAAGTCAAAGTACTTATGATTCTCCTGGCTTCCTCCTTCCAGACACACTCCATCTGCCCACTAGCAGTCACACTTTCTGTCAGGTGGCCTCTCCACACAGCAATTCCTTCAGGTTCTCTTAAACTCTTCTCACTCTCTATTCTGTGAGACATAACCTTTTTGGTTTTCTATACCCTGCCCACATCTGTTTAAACAGTCCTTGTTTTAGACATTTATCAAATTAGCAAATTTGGCTATGTCATTTTTTTCTGCAGAGATGTTGAGTGATACTCATAGAATCTTTTTTTGCTTCATTACTGCATGATATTTTGTAAAAAATACAAATTACATTTAAAGTGAGGACAATTTGTGTGATATCTAAGCTAAGCATTTTGAATACCTTGTTGCTTGACTTCCTAAGTATGTTTTCTACCACTCTCCATGTGTACACATATCCTAAAACCATATCAGTAAAGATACGTCTAATTCCTATCTGAGTTTATTTCACCATTATCAACTTCCATTTTGCTCTTTGTGGATCCAGTGGTAATAACAATCTTGACAGCTGGGCATCAGCAAGCCATGCCATTTATCTATTTAGTCAGCAAATATTTATGAAGCATCTTTGTGTGTGTGTGTGTGTGTGTGTACGTGTGCGTGTGCGTGTGTGTGTTTAGCGTTGTACTAATAGGTGCTGGGAATAAAAAGGTAGAGAAAGAGTAACATGATCCCAGAGCATTCCAAAACAGACTATATTCCCACCACTACAACAATAATAAAATGATAATACCAACAATAAATTTAATAATAGCTAACACAAATTTCTTAGTGCAATACAGCATTTATGTAGTCTGAGTGCTTTATTTTTTCAACTAATTCAATTTCTCCAGTAATCCTTTGAAAAGCTACTGTCATTATCTTTATTTGACAAATTAGAAATTGGGGAAAAATCAGGCTAAATGAATCTGTTTGAGTTCACATTGCAAGTAATGATGGGGCTGAATTTTGAGTCCATGTAGTCTGGCCTCACTGAAGGCATCATAAATACATGGCAAGGAGAGGTACAACAGGAGGACTTGACTTAGTTGAGATCCAAAGGACAAAAAAGTGAAGAGGAGTGTTTCTGAAGGAAATAACTTGTGCAAAGGTCCTCTTAAGTTATCATGACATTGTATCACCCAGAGCAGAAGGAACAGAGAGAAGTCAGTCAAAATGGAATTATTAAATATTGGCCTATACAGCCATGGACCTTATTGACTGATAAGCAGCAATGGAAATTTCATGTGTTAGGAAATGTCTACAGACCTTCCAATTAAAACTTCGTTATCAATCGCTTGTGTTTGCAATATGTTTTTAAAAATTGATTTATTTGTTGATGCACTTTGAAAGAATTAAAACCAAAAAAAAAAGGTTACAAATATTGAAAACATATGTCCACACTTATTGAATCAGTTGAGAACTAAAAAATTTTTTTACTGTCTTGATCATATTCTTTGATACAGTCATATTTAAATGTCTTACGATTTTTGGCATATTGGGCATCTTTCTTTAACACTAACATTCCCTTACATGAAGCCTTATCACTTCCTTTCAGCAGTTTGTTCCCAATCCACTGAATGTGCACTGCTCTGCCACAGAGACATCACCATAAGATTGTGTTGTCTCAAATGTGGTAAATCTCCGTTTTTAAATATATCAGGTATTAAGTGCTTTTGAGGACTGTTTCTTGCTTCCCTAACAATTCTGACAAACAGAGTAAACTAAGCACTTTATCCACGTTTCCAGGTTCAGAAACATACCCATTGTGGTGCTATGCAGCTACTGCGGGGCCTGCTACGAAAGGGCAGAGAAAAAAAAAATCACTTCTGAAAACCCTAACCCTTGGTTCACATCTAGAGGGCTATTGAAATAAAGAGGGAAAATTCTCAAAGCCATAGTTATTCATAATCTCATCCTTTCCCCTGTCAAGAGACAGGAAAGGCATTGAATTGTCTCTCACCCCGGCCATTACAGATGATCCTGGAGTATGAAGAAAGAGACAGGAGGAAAAGGAGAGGTTATATTTGGGACAACCTAAGGAGTAGAGAGAATTCCTGAAGCAGCCTGCATTCCTTTGGGTTGCCATGGCAAGGATATATGAGCTTCTAAAAAGTCAAATGTATGATACAGAAGTTACCGTAGGCTTAAACCGTTTACCCGTGCCTCAGCGGCAATACCCACAAAGAAAAGGGAATGAGCAACAAAAGGGTAGAGGACAGATTGCTTTTGGGGCCAAGAATATGGGACAGGATGATGTTGAGAACTTTAAGACAAAAGTGTGGAATTTTAATAATTGAATTGTATCACAGAAATAATCACACTGTGTTGCATTTTTCACCAAAATAAATGAGAAAAAAAATTATGTTTGCTCCAGGCAGGTAGAGGTCAAGGGCTATTCTAGGTCCAGAATGTTATATTCAGATTTACAATATGGCAGGTTTCATGTTTGCACATCTCTGCATTGAAGCTCCTGACTCAAATTGACTTCCTTCTCAAAAATCAAAATTTGAGAGTCCATTTGTAAAACGGTTTAGTGTAATGTACCGTGGATGATCAATTGAGCCACTAGTCTATGGTCCTATTGGAGAAAAAAAAAAGTATTGCTTATCTGTGAATAACTCTATTTAAGAAATTTCGCTTAGACATGAATGTTAAGGAAAACTCAAGAAACAGATCTATTTCCTTTGATGTTTCATAAATATTCTCTTTGTCTTGGCTATTAGGAAGTTTTGATTCAGGCTTGCTTTATGCTTTCTCATAGCTACTATTTTGTTGACCTTATTAGCCTTCCTTTTTTTTAGTGCAGCATTTTTTAAATATTATGTATTAACTTTTTGCATTTGTCATCTATCTGTTTGTAGTAAAAGTTATGATTCATAGATAGATTGGTAGATAATATAGTTATATAAAAGTATATAGATGAGAACTTTCAATTAAATACATATGAAAATTTTAGTGAATTTCTTTTGACATTTTATTCTTAAATGTGAACAAAAATTGCTGGTGGTGATGGTGTCTGAATCTGTTGTCCCAATTATAATCTCACAACTCTAAGCTCCCAACACAGTTGGAAACATCATTTATCTACAGAATACTTCTGTTGGTGTTTTTCTCCCAGGGAAGCAGAGACAATAAAGAGTTCACTGTTTTTAATGTTTCTGCTTTTTATGTTCATCACAGTGTTCTGCTTTTAGCAAACATCCCAATACATTAAAAGTTTGCTTCATATTTAACCTTAAGAATTTCTTTGGTAAGTTTGTCCTAAAAAACTTGCTCCAGAATTATACAAATGCGATTCAAACAACTATTTATGCTTTTCTTTTCTTTTTCACTTCAACTAAAAGTATACTTTCTCTAAAGTGCGCATTTGCGATAGGAATATATTACTGATGGCAGAAATAAATTGCAATGTAAATTCATATTGTTCGTCTACATAGTGAAGTGACAGCTTTTTGGCTCTCCAGGGAATCTTACATCTATTATCAATTTCATATACTGTGAGACTTTTCTGTCAATGTCCCACCCTTTATTTTAGGTAGAACTTTTAGTCTCTTGGTGCAACCCATGTATTTTGGATCAGCCAGGGTTTTGTCTAAGACTCCTCTTGAGTAGATGATATACCAATATGTGACCAGTAATTTAATTTTTGACATATGCAAAAAAGTTGTAAAATGGATAAGAGAGGAAGTGCCATAAATAGATATTTAAAAGAAGGAAACAGATGGTCTCTGTGTAAAGATGTTCAGATAAAGCCAAAAAATGACAAACAGATGGTGTATACGTATGGGGTAGGTTGACAATGGAACCTGAAGCTCATGGGGCAGAATGAACAGAGCTCCAATTTTTCCAAAAAACTGAAGTTTGGACTGTAAGCAGAAAGCATTATAGCCGGGCTTGGTGGCTCAGCCTGTAATCCCATGCTTTGGGAGGCCGAGGTGAGTGGATTGCCTGAGCCTGCGGGTTCCAGACCTGCCTGGCCAACTTGGCAAGACCTCGCCTCTACATAAATCAAAAATTACTGGGCGTGGTAGCGTGTGCCTGTAGTTCCAGCTACTTGGAAGGCTGAGGTGGAAGGATGGGTGCAGCCCAGCAGGTTGAGGCTGCGGTGGTCGGGAGCAGCCACTGCACTCCAGTCTGGGTGACAGAGTGAGACTCCAATTCACAAAAAAAAAAAAAAAATTATAAATTACATGAAAACACAGACAACTATTAAAAATGTGGCACACCTAACTTCATCCTCCTGGAAACTTTCATTTGCATTTTACTGTTCCATGCAAAAGTAAATAACTTACATAAAAATCTTGAGGAGAAAAATTTTAAATGTAAGGACTGCTGGGCAGATAAAATTCAAATAAGTCAACTGCTACCCTACTAAATTAATGTTGACTTGGTCTTATTTTTTTCATATTGGCTTCATCTTGTTTTATTTGCTTTACAAATGAAATCTTAAGAACCTTCAAAATGCACCAGCTCATTTTCCCCTATAGATATATATATTGCTAGTTATTTCTGCTTATAGGAAACATGTAGTTTTTGTTTTTGTTTTTGTATTTTTTGAGAATAGTCAGTGAGATTTCTTCTCTTTTAGGTAGCACTTTCAATGTTGAATAATTCTCAAAGCAAATAAATAAACCTGTCTTTTAAAAAAGTAATTACTCAGGCAATACTTGAATAATATAACTTAAGCAATCACTATTAAGTAGATTTAAAAGTTCCCCACACTGTCCACTGCTCTTATTCCTATTTTAAGTCTTTATTCTATTCTGATTTTCAGTGGCATAACCATTCCTGTTATTTATGTATCTCCTTCATCATTTTCTATGAATTTATGTTCCCACATTCACATATATGGATTTATATTAAAACTTTATTCCAAAGATCTTTGTTTACAGGCTTTTTTCCTTGTTAAGAGTTTTATTTATTTGTTTGTTCATTTATTTTGCATAAGTTTAGCAATGCATGATGTCTTAGACCTTGAGGATTTATTAAGAAGACAGATAAGCTCCCACAGAGGGAGGGGACCTGAAAGAGGTTACCCTTTGTTAAGAGTTTTATTGTGTTCGAGTTTTATACAGAAATTCAAATTGTTTTGATAAAGAACATCATAATATTTCATAAAATGAAAGTATCATAATCTATTTGTGAATAGTTTAGCTTATTCATAAAAAAAATCTATTCTAAACTATACCTCATTGTGCAAACATAAACAGATATATTTATGGTTATGTGAGGAAAAATAAAATCAGAATTAGGTGGATATAAAAAAAATCTTTGAAAGATTTCTGATCTACTGCCAATTGCATTTAACAAATTATTTTCTCATCAAGATTATATACAAGTATTATAACCCAATCAACTATCAAAAATCAATATCAAATTAAACCTGATTTTATAAGTATTAGCTTGCAGATTTTATGAGTTACTAGTTGATAACAACAATTGACTACAATTTGAGCTGTTGGAAAATTATTTCTTTATATCTGAGGTGAAATTCTTCTTTCATATTAACCCATTTGTCTTATCTCTACTCACCGGAATCAAAGAGAAAATACTTTTAGTTTGTGTATGTAACAATCTCTTCACATTTTAAATACAACTATGATGTCGTTTTGAAATTTTGCCTTCTACAGACCAAACAGTTCTAGTTTCTCTAATCATGTTTTACTAGATTTACTTGTTTATCATTTCAATGTCTCTCTTCTGTATGTGTTCAGGTGTATAACATGCAAAAATAATATTAAGAAATATGAAGTAGTCACGTGGAAAAAGATTGAGTATATTATGAAAGTCCTACATATAGAACAATCCTGACATTACCTGTGTCTTCTGTTCTTATGCTGATCCACCTCAAAGTAATTTGAATAATATGGGACAAATATTAAGGGGTCACATTCCTTTTTCTTAAGAACTGATTGATGTAAGCCGGGCTCGGTGGCTCAGCCTGTAATCCCGCGCCTTTGGGAGGCTGAGGTGAGTGGATTGCCTGAGCCCGCGGGTTCGAGACCCGCCTGGGCAGGTGTGACCTCATCTCTACAATAAAATCAAAAAATTAGCTGTAATTCCGGCTACTTGGAAGGCTGAGGTGGAAGGATCGCCGGAGCCCAGCAGGTCGAGGTTGCAGTGGCCGGGAGCGGCCACTGCACTCCAGTCTGGGCGACAGAGTGAGACTCCAACTCAAAAAAAAAAAAAAAAGATTGATATATTCATGCATGTTGCCTTTACAGTTCAGGTACGAAGTTGCTACTTAGAGTTGTGTTTAATCCGTTTCTTGTATCACCCCCCAACCAGAAACTCACTATATTAATTGCACACATAAGTTAAAATCAATAGATTTGATTTGTGTCCTACTTTACTTGCCCTTGTTTCTGCCCATTTTCTTGGTTTTTTCCTAACTGCTGTCATTTCCTTCCCATATTTTTTAGTATTAATCTCCATATTGTTCCTGGTGTTTATCATGCTATTCCATTGTAATTAATTTATCTGGATTTTAAAAGAAAGCAGATTTATCTTCTGTTTCACTTAGATGTGTTTTGACTGTGAGTAGCATACTTGAAAAAATAGATTTGGTTGATTTATTTGGAAATGAAACCCATATTTGCAGCAAATATGCCTGATTCTAAACTTTAAAAACTCTTTTTCTTAGATTTCAATTGTATACTGAAATAGATTGAGGTTCAGCAGACATTTTAGGGAGTGTCTGCTTTGGGTCAGGCATAGAACCAAGAACTGTCACAATGCATTGTTATGTTAACAAAATTTACTAAATGTATGAGAGTGAAACTGTAGAATGCAGCTACATTTTATATCAGAGGGAGAAGAAACATCTCATATTTGACATCTTAAACTATAAGAATAGCAATATTTTATATGTGCATAATGTTTTTCTATTTCAGACTTCTTATATATATTAGTTCAAGTGATACTAACCAGGATGTAGTGGAATACAAATAGTTTTATCTTTAAAGAGAAAACTGAGTGTGTTACGAACCCTGATGTCCTTGCCACTATCCTGCAGCTACTAAACAATAGTACCAGGACTAGAATTCTGGTCTTTTCCTTTTTCTGTGACTTCCAAGAATCTGACAAATTCTTTCTTAGTTTTGATCTCCTAATCCCAGAAGCCTCAGTGATTAACAGAAATAGCAACTATTCTCTACATATTGGTGTGCATATTTGTATTTTTTTAACAAAATAAATATATTTTACTGAGTTTCAGTAAGTCAGGAAAGAAAGCACTGTATTTTCCCTTTTTTTCCCCACCGATGTAATCTAATATGAAACAAGTTGGCTTCCTTTCACTGTTTATTTTATTAAGCGCATATTCTTGCACTCCGGGTCTCCAGAAATCCTCCCACCTCAGCCTCCCAAAGTGCTGAGATTACAGGTGTAAGCCACCACACTCAGTCTTGATAAGTAAATATTCTATAGATCCCTGTAAAATAAATAAATATAGAACTTTTTTTCATAAATAATGTTGTACATGGTCCCAAAATGACCTATCTATATATTTATATGATCTCAACCTCCAGTATTTTGACAGCATTTATTGAATACACATTTGTTTACAGCAACACATTTCCTACACATATACTTTTACTTAAAACTTTGTGCATTGGGAAAAAAATGCATATGCTTAAAATGTCAATCATTTTATTTAATATGTTTTTGTCTGTATTGATATAGTCCATAGCCTTACAAATTCTAATAGCTACATACATTTTCATTCTATCCATAAACTTTGTTTTCATTAAACATTTTACAGATGTTGAACTTCATGGTTGAATTTATAAAGCAAGGACTCTCCTAAGTTTTGCAATTTTATTACATTTAAGGGTGCTACATGTTTTTTCTCTTTGCTTATTTGTAGTTTCTTATATGTAAACATTCATATAACCGCAAGAAAATTGTATATAACTAAAGTGTGCTCATATAAATTGATAGCAATGGTATGACATTCAAGACTTTAGGGCTGTGAAGTTTGTATCCTTAAAACTTCTTTTTCTTTTGTAATTTAAAAAAATGCCTTCAAAAAGTAAAAATAATGGTCAATAGGTTTAAAAGCACTTTTAAACCTTTTTTATTTTTGGAATATTACTCCAGAATTGAGCTATATGCTTTATCAGAGAGCTGGGCTTTCTATTCAGTCAGGGGGTTTATTTTCAATTGTTTCCTTAATTATGGTTTCTACATTGCTAGAATTTCCTGTTTCTTCTGATATATTTATTAACTATGCATTTAGTCATTTTATTTTTGAGGTCTACTTCTTCTGCAGAAATAAGCTACAGGTAATCGAGTCATTTTTCTAATTTGCCTTCCTACTATGCACATTGTTTGACAACCCTTTCTTTCTCTGCCACATCAATTTTGCCTTTTGCAAATACCAATGATATTTTTTTCTGCATAATTTCTGAGTTTCCCACAGGCTTTACTTATTATTTGATATTCTATCCTTAGTGGTCATTGTTCTTTCTTTTATTTTTTAATTGTATTTTTTTCTTGGTTCTTTAGGAAAAAACTTCTCCAGTGTGAATATTTTTGGAAGACTTTGTTGATTCTTTTGCATTCTTTTTTGTGTTTATTTTATTTGGATCTGATATCCTGCTCCCACTTTTTGCTTTTTTAATAATTTTGAATTTCTCGCTGACACATTCTTTTTCTTCACTATATAATTACTTTTCATATTAGTTTCTTGAATGTACTAAGTGACAAAATGTACCCCATCTATATGAATATTCTATGTCTTTCAACTTTAGTAGAATGTGTGCATATTAATGGTTTTTCTTTCCTGTATCACTAACAATGGAATTAAACCAGACATCTGTTTCTTTGTTGTTATCAGCATATTTAGGATTTGGCAGAATGATTTGATTGAAAATTCACTGAATATGATCATAGTACTTTATGGATTTTTATATTTTTTCAACAGCATAAATATGGATTACATCTGCCCTTTAATCCTGTGTTTGTGGTTAAAGCAGATATGCCAAGACTTAGAAGGTTCTGAGATGAGTCTCCATTTCTCAGTCTAGTATAGAAGAAATAAAATTAAACAATTGACAGAAAAAAAATTATCTTCTACTCTCTGTTTCATGTGCCTTGCATTTTTTGTCTAGTTTCAAGGTTTTTAATTTTTTAAATGAAAATATTATTACTTTTACCACTAAGTTATATCAGAGGAAGATCAGGAGAATCAGACAAAATAATATATGTTAAACATTTTACTTCATGACTTTGTATTATAGTCATTGATTTTTTGTGAAAAGACAAAAATGCAGTGGACCTTATGGGGCTATAGTTTTGAAGATATGATTTGCTAACTGTGTTGCCGTCAATGATTTCCCTAATAATGAAAAAGTACACAATGAATGGCATTGCAAATGTCTTCTACTCTTTTGATAGAATACCCAGGCTTAGATACATTGGGAAAACACTCTAATAGTTATCAGTCTTTTCATTTCCCATCAAGACAGGTGTACAATAGGTGGTGGTCATATTTCTGTTTTCTCCTCAAGGATTGTTCACATTAGTTCCTGTTCCCAAAAAGGGTAGGAAAATAATTTTAAGCAAAATCTTCCACTTGATGCAAGAGATCTTAGTTCTTTGTGATACTAAATGCTCATTTTGAGTCTATTTATCCTACACAATCAGTCTGAGCATATCCTGTAGATAGCTCAATTTTAATATGGCCAAAAACTATCCCCATTTCTCCCTCTTCCTGTACTGGTTACCCTCCATTATTCTTAATTTTAGTTACTATACCTATATCTATGCACATTTTCAAGCTCAGAATTCTTATTGCCTACTTTCTTTCTTCATTACCACAATTAATGGGACATCAAATCCTATTGACTCTACTTACAAATTCTTCCCGAATTTCACCTGTCCTTTCCTTGCTGTTTGTCAATGCTTTATTTCACGGAAATTTTATTACCTCAACTGTGGCCAAACATTCTGACGTATCTCCCTACTCCCAGTTGTTCCTCAGTCTTCCAACCCTGAACATCTTAATTGACCTTCTATGTAGTTCCCAGAGTAAACTTCCCTTTATATAATCACATTATTTTTACAGTTAAAAGGTTTCCAATGCAAGATCATTAGCCATTAGAGAAAAACAAGTTAAAACTACAATAACATGCCACTACACCCTTATTAGAGTGAGAAAAGCAAAAACATACTGACAGTACAAAGTATTGATAAGAGTGTGGAACAACTGGATCTCTCCTATGTTTGTAGTAGGAATGTAAATTCATACACTCGTGAAAAACAGTTTGTCAGACTTTTATAAAATGATCCATATCTTTATCATATGATAAAGCAATAACATTCTTGGCTGTCTCAGAGAAATGCAAACTTATGTTTACACAATACCCAGAACACAAAACCTCATAGCAACTCTATTTGTGGTAGCTTTAAGCTGGAATAACCCAATTGTTTTTCAATGAAAGAATGGATAAACAAACTGAAACGTAATGACAACTGGATATTACTCAGTAGCAAAACAGGAACAAAGTATCGTTACATATTACAACTTGGATATATATCAAACCATTATGTCAAGTGAAAAAAAAAGTATATCTCAAAAGGTTACTTACTATGAGATTACATTTATATAAAAGTCCAAATGTGACAAAATTTTAGTGATAAAGAACTGATCAATAGGTAATCGGAGTTATGGTATGAGGAGGTAGAAGTTTGTGACTATTCTTGGATAGCAAAGGAATATCTTTATGGTGATGCAACAGTTCTGTATCCTGATTACGGTGATAGTTACACTAACCTATATGTATAATAATGTTTCATAGAACTATATACTAAGGGGGAGAAAGGTGACTGTAAAAGTTGATAAAATTTGAGTAAGATCTGTAGTTTAGTTCATAGCATTACACCAATGTCAATTTTTACCGTCTTTAGTAACAGAGGTACATGGGAATCTCTGTACTATTTAAAAACTTCTTTATTTTAAATTATTTCCAAATAAAATCTTAATCAAAAGGAGAAAAAAAGACATACTAATTCCTCAAGGCCAAGAGAGATAAAATCCAAACTTTTACCAAGACATACAATATAAATCCAAACTATTTTTAAATTCCCTAATCAGTACCTCCCTTCATTCTTGCAAGTAGGTCATATCTTAGCCATTCATAAATCTTCACAGACATACATAGAATGCCTCCTTTCATCACTTAATGGCAAATATCTGCCTATCTTTCAATGCATGAGTCAAACTTCTTTTCCTCAAAGATCTTCTCAAATCCCATGTGCTGCTCCTACTCTTTGTGATAGCTTTTCTTGAGAACTTAGCACAGTTCATTTTGCTTTTAAAATTATTTATTTATTTTTTTACCTTAGCTTCTTCCTTTAGACGATGAAATCAAGGAGTAGAAGAACACCTAACTAGGTTTAACACCAATTTCAGCCCAGTGGAGACAATATTAATCAAGTATATTTATAAACTCAATCTATAACTGATTTTATAATTTAGCTCAAAATAAATTAATGCTTCCTGTTAATGAAGCTGTTACATTTTACTTTATTAATATAAATATTTTTATGATCCTCCACCCGCTATAAATGTCTACTTTGCATTATTGCTTCTGACCTTCATTTCTGACCTTATTAGCAGAACTTCAGTGTTTTCCAAATATATTTTTTAAAAGCAATCTTCATGGATCTAATAAACACTAAAACCATCTGTGCTTTTCTATAGCCCAGGGAAATTCTATCTAGAGTTATAGGACATTTTTGAATAGACTAAGAAATATATATATAGTTCCCTTGGAGTCCATAACATTTTATTTGCCTGATATTATGTTCATGTTATCTAATACTTGCTGTTATGTGCTATTATTGCCACAATTTTCAAAACATTTGTTTTATATATAAGCTCCTAGGTCACAATCTCAGGAAGTCATTTTATATTATGCTGGTTTTGTATGATAGAATCACTTTCTAAAAATGATATTAGTGACAACACAACATAACATATTAGTTATAGAAAACAAAAGCAGAAAAATTTGTTGTGAAACAAAGCAAATTATGTTTTAAGTTGTATACTATATTTAGTAATAATGTGTTAACATGCTTACTAATTCTAACAATTTATTCAGACTGGTTCTTAAGATTTTTGTTGTTGTTGTTGTTTTAATATCCTTCTTATTATCAGTAAGCCAAAAGTGTCCCTCCTTTTTAAATAACTTTTTACTTTATTATGGACAGCACAGTACAAATACAATGAGTTTTATTCAATACATGACTCACAAATTAATATGATTCACAAATCTCCCAATAACATCTCTACCAAATTCCACATCCTGTATTACAAGAACCGCATGAGAGGTTTTGACTGCTTTTCTAACCCCATTTTATAATCTTCTTTTTGTTTGGTCTACTCCAGATTCACTGACCTTCTCTTTGTTTCTCCAACAATGCAGGCTGGACTGGGGACTTTGCACTGTTTTCCTTGCTCAGCATATATTGCTCCTAGCTCCACACATGACTTTTTCTGGCTATTCAGTTCTTAGTTTAAGTATCACTTTCTCAGAGACAACTTGAAGTAGCTCAGAAAGTGTGTATGCTGGAAACATCTTAGAACAGCTCACAGGGGCTTATGGTATAACTATTTCTAACTACATATTCAATGCCATTTAGGTATATTAAAATAAGTCGTATTGTGAATATTTTCATGATGAAAAGTGACAAAACTTCAACCCAGTGCTTGTTTGTTTTGTTTGTTTCAAAGAGCTGGTTATGAAACCTTTACCTGCATACCATTGCTTATACTGCCTATTAATATGTAACTATTTTTATTCTCTCTGTATTATTTATTACAAGCTTTTTTTTCTCTTTCCAGAAATATGTATATCTATGCATTCATTTCTGGTAGAATACAAACACTATGAATACTGATTTACTGCTCTCTTCTTGGTGCCTAAAATACAGCTTTCCACATCACAGGTGAACATTAAATATTTTTTTGAATGAGAGATTACTAGGTTGACCTATCTGTTGTCTAGTAATGGTGATTTGACTAATGCTTAACATTTATTAGTTGATTTTTAAAATAAAATCTATTCTTATCTGAATGACTTCTTCAAGCAATGTTTGATATTTATGTATGCTATATTATTAGTTTCTTTCAATTAAAGTCAAATGCTCATTTCATGATAGCTAGTAAGATCTACTTTATACTGGCATATGTTCTTCACTCAGAAGAGAGAACTTTTAAATCCTTAAATCATCTAAGCAATCTCTCCAATTCTTCCATGTCAAGGTTAATAATTAAATGTTTAATACCTCTTTAAGCTATTAAGCTAGCAATAAAAATACGATATTTTAACCCAATTTACTCGATTAAGGAACAATCCCAGATGTTATTTAACATGAAGAATTGCAGTGATCTGCATTTCATTAAAATTTGAGTACTAGAAAGTGAATTTTAAACATATTACGTGAAGTTCATTCAGCTCTCTTCAATAAAGAAATATTATCTTCATTTCCCTTAAAGCATGTTGATTATCATTAGGTACTGAGTATATCTAATGTGAATTATTGCCTTTTCTGCAGGGCTGTGTACTGAGAGTTGTTAAATAGTCCATTATCAACTGAAATTCAGATGCAGGTTTTATTTCCCTTTTTCTGGGTATACTTTTCTGGTAGTTTTTATTTATTTACTTATTTTCATCAAGATGACCATTACTTTGGTGTTAAAATCAATAATGTATACAGAAAATTCATTTGGAATGCAATAGTTATAATTCAGTCCTGAGACTTTATGTTTTAAATTAATAGAGAAAGTATAAAATAGTATTCATTTTTATAGCTTGCTTAAATTTTCCTAAAGAGATTTGTGAACATAGTAAGTAAAGTATTAATGGCCAACATTTTCTGTGAGATTATAGGTAAGGCCTCCTAGCGTCTTCTGCTCTTGTTATTATAGGCAAATTGAAACATACAATCACATGACAATCTTAAGACTTAAAGAGAAAAATAATATCAAAGATCAGATGTCCTACGTTGAGATTATCTGCTAAAGAGCTATTCCACCTTTTAAGTTAACTTCCTCTAAACTACAATGTTGTTAGAGTGAATATAAAGTGATATTTAGTGTGCACAGAATTGAAGCCGCAATACAACAGTAAAACTGCATTTGGATCTTGATACATGGTTTAGCTGTAAAAGTAAGACTGTGACCAAATGGTGTTCAATGATATTGTTAAGCATCTGATAAAGTTGTTCACATTTTTTTGTTTGGTCCACAACTGCTAGAAAAAAAAAGACTCTTAATTCATACTCTGAGAGCAATGATTGTTGTTTATAACAAGTCATATGTACATAGCACAATCCTACAATTGTTATTTAGCACAACCTGCAATTGTTATCAGAGAATCTATTCTCTGATAGATACTGTGGAGAATTCAAATTGAAGTAGGAGGGTCCTTTACCACAGGTGAAAAAAAAAATCTGTCTACTTTAGAAAGGTTAAAAGGTACATGGATAATAAAGAAGGAAGAACGGAGAAAGTGAGTAATAAATTAGATAGAACAATAGAGTAAGCAGTATTTAGACAACCATTATACCAATACACTGCAAACAGAAATTCATAAAATGGATGAGGGAAAAATAGAGCAGAAGAATTTGTTGATTTGAGATTGTTATCATTTATTTTTTTATCTTTTTTTTTAGAGCAAGTCTGGATTCAAACTTAAACAGGATTAGGAGCAAAGGTAAAAATAACATATAATATGTTTCTCAAAAGTCCACAAGCATCTGTGTATGGAGGATACAAAAAGGAGATAACCTGCTAACAGAAGTTTCATTAAAGGAGCTTCAGGTTGTGAAGACCAGCAAAGAGAAAGAAGAGATGAGGATGACAGGCTTTATGAAGGAATGAAGTGAGAAGCCACGTTTAGTGACTAAGATGATGGAATAGTCAAGGCGGAACAAGAGGTCATCGTGGGTTTGAGGATTAAGTACTAGATTAGGATTGTCATTCAAATGCTAAACAAGTCAAAATGATAAAAATGGATTTTCAGTGGAGCATGACTTTTTTTTTCCCCCAGACATGTTGAATTTAACTTAGTAAAGGAACAACTCAGTGTAATGTTTTTCATATGTCATTGATTTCCAGATATTGGAGTCAATTATATTTATTTGTATTTGAACATATTGTATTTTTTATATTTCAGCATAATTGAGTTTTGTAGTAAAATTATTTGACAAGGATTGTGCTACAGGCCTACTTAGATACTAGCTTAGATAGTGATAATTCTTAGGTTATTTACTTGCTTGTGATTAGTAGTTTGTCAGTGGTTTCTAAACATTTTTTATTGCACGTTCCTATCAGTAACAACATTTAAGCAAGCAAACTCCAACACTGTCTTTGTTTATTTTTAATTGTGTTTGGTTTTTCCAGTATAATATATGATTAAAAATACTAAAATTTGATGAGATAAAATAACCATAAGCAGAATCCTTAATAAGTGATTTCCACCACAGTGGATAGTTTTTGTGTGTATCCCAATTTGGAAAACACAGAGTTTTATTTGACATTATTTAAATAGAGTTTTGTTTATTCATTTCATTGTCACAAAGCCTAAAATATATAATACAGAGGATCCCCTCTTTCTGGAATCATAACTAAGCTTAGCATATCATCAAACAAATGCATATCTCTGAAAAAAACACTAATCATTTCTTATATTAACTAGATATAACCCAATATTAATTCATATTTTGAATGAATTTAGGCATTTATTAGAGCAAGTCATGACAGGCTAATATTTTTATGTATTGATAGTATAAGGAATATTTACTATTTTTTTTCTTCTGAACAATTGGCATTCTATCTTCTAACTATTCCTTACCCATTTCATGTGAATTTGATTAAGCTATAAATAATAAAAACCTTGTCCTTTCAGCTCAGTATAATTTTGGGTACAAAGTATGCATTTAATATGTGATGACAATTATTACTATTGCTATAGCTGTAAGTATTAATCAGGATTTGTTGAAAGTCCTATATCTACTTATGGAATAAACCAGAGGTTAATAAACTTTTTCTGTAAAGGCATGATAGTCTATGTTTTAGGTTTTGAGGGCATCCTATTCTCTGCCACACTACTTAACTCTGCCATTGTAACACAAAAGCAGCTAGGCAATACATAAGTGAATGAGTGAGATTGTGTTCCAATAGAACTTTATTTGTGAAAACAAAAATGGGTTGGATTTGACTTGCAGGCCATAGTTTGCCAGCCCCTGGAACAAAGTATGTAAAAATTTCCTGAATGCCAATATATGCAAGTGGAAAGTTAGCATGTCGATGCATAAATATCCACATAGTTATGCATTGCATAACAATGTTCTATTCAACAATGAACTGTGTATGCAACTGTGGTCTCATAAGATTATAATGCCACATTATTATTGTATGTTTTAAATGTTTGGATATATTTAGATGCACAAATACTTACCATTGTGTTACAATTGCCTACAATATTCAGAATTGTAACATCCTATAAAAGTTTACAGCCTAGGAACAATAGGTGATTCCATTGTAGCATAGTTGTGTAGTGGGCTATAACATAGAGGTTTGTGTAAGTACACTCTATGACATTTGCACAACAACAAAATGCACCTAAGGACACATTCTTCAGAACGTGTATCCCAGTTATTAAGTAATGCATGAATATGTACATGCCTGAAGTTGTAAATAGCTTCCAAGTATAAGTAGAGTGTGTGATTTCTGGTATTTACAGTCAATCCCACCCTGATAGAAGAGACTGAAGAATGAGTAAGTAAATATGCTGATCCCTTTCATTGTATCTTCTGCTTTTGCTATGAACTGAATGTTTGTGTCCCCAAAGTTCACATACTAGAGCCTAATCCCAATGTGATGGCATTTGGAGGTGTAGCCTTTAACAAGGAATTCGGTCATAAGAGCAGAACACTCATGAACGGGATTAGTATTCCCTATAAGAAGAGACAGGAAACAGTTTCCTTCATTTTCTCCCTCTCCCCTATGTGAGGAAACCATGGAAGAGAGTCTTCTTCAGAACCTAACTAGGCTGGCATCCTGCTCTCAGACTGTCAGCCTCCAGAAATGTAAGAAATAAATTTGTGCTGTTTAGGCCACCTTGTCTATGACAATCTGTTGTAGTAGTCTGAACTGACTAAGTCAGCTTTCATTGTTTGATTCTGTATGATCCATTGATTCTGTTTTGTGTTTCACAAAGATCTACATAAAACTGATCAGCAGGTCGTATCTAGTTGGTCAATTTCCCGTAGCAGAGCTTGTTGTCTCATTTCAGACTTTCCTTACCTTACTTTTCTCATTGACCCAAGTTTGATTGGTAAGACATAGTTTCTACATGAACTATAATTTTTCTGTGCACTTTTTTCATATCTTTAAAACTACCTAAACACATGCAATATTCAAACATTGGTGGTTTATTTCAATCTATGACAAGCCTATTATTCTGATGTATTTTTCAAAATATTTTTCTCAAATACGGTAGTGCCTTAAGTTCTATAAACTTTCTTTATTTTAGGCAAAAAACAAACAAACAAAAAAAACCCACAAATTAAAAAAACAAAGCAAAACAAAAAACCCCTCCTTGTATCAGTAGAGGGCCTTCAAATTAACTCATTTATTACTGTTAAGTATTTTTTTCTATGGTTCTATTAAAATACTCACAACTCTTCTTTCTTGCTTCTCAAACTTAACTTGCAAACAACTCTTTTTGTGGTCTTTTTTGGTTTTTCTGCTAAATAATTTATCCATCCATTATTGACTTTTTTCTATTTTAATAAAAAAGTAAAAAATATTTAAGTATGTATTTACTGTTAAAGATATATTCATTCTCTCTCTCTCTCTCTCTCTCTCTCTCTCTCTCTCTCTCTCTATATATATATATATATATAGTCATTCTCTATTCCTCCTTTGAATGAGATTCAAAGCATTTATTCTGTTATGTATACAGTACTGTTATACACAGTGGTCCCCAATTTTTTGACATCAGGAACTGGTTTCGTGGAAGACAGTTTTTGCACTGTTGGGAGGGGAGGGGATCATCAGACGTTAGATTCTCATAAGGAACATGCACCTAGATCCCTGGCATGCACAGCTTACAATAGAGTTCATGCTCTTATGAGAATCTAATGCTCAAGCTGATCTGACAGAAGCTCCATTAGCCACCGCTTACCTCCTGCTGTGTGGTCTGGTTCCTAACAGGCAACCAATCAGTATGGGTCTGTCGCCCAGGCCTGGGGACCCCTGTTATAACACCATTCTTTCCCAATCTTTGAAATAAATGCTTAATAAGGTAATCTCTCAGTTGTAATAGTAGGAGAAGCTATCTGCTTTCTGTCATCACAGACCAATCACAGTTTCTATTGCAACTCCATTTATTAAAATTGAGTCACTAATGTGGCTCAGATTCCTTTGTACATAAATCTGTTTCCACAAATTGATGTTTAATTGGCTACAAGAAAAAAAGGTGAATGTATTTTGTAGCTAAAGGTAAGCTCATTGATTTTTCATCTCAGAAAACAATTATAAGGATGATTTATTTCTGTGAGAGATTGTTTCTTATATGCATAGTAATCAAGGAGAAGAACACAAATGAAAATGTAATTATGACTACTGTGTATTGAATTTTCTTCTTTTTCTTTTGTTCTTATTAATTGTCAAAGCAAACTAATACCAAGCAATATCAAGCTAAGACAATTTCATTAATGGGGAGACATTAAATTGTCTGTGGAAAATTAATGATGACAGTAAATTCTTTCTCATTTTTCGCATAGAAACGTGGAATTTATTTCTCCTCTCTTTGAACCTGGGTTAGCCCTGTGATTGTTTAACCAATAAAATGTGGTAGAAATGACGTGGTGCCAGTTGAAAGTCGAGATTTTAAGAGGACTGTCTGCTTCCATTTTCTATTGTTTGAGATGCTTGCTCTGGGGAAAACCAGTGGCTACTTGAGACATGTGAATACCCTCAAGTCTGAAGGTTGTGAGCATCTCAAATTAGACATGCCCCTACATTGATTAAATACCACACAGCTTCAATTGAATAGGTTCTTCATATAGTTGCTGTTTCCAAAAGAAACAGCAACTATGTGGTCTAATAATTCATTTATTTTCATTATCTCTGACAGTGAGCATTTCACTGTAGTTAAGAATATAGAGATAAAAGTATTTTTACCCACAAGAGCAATTATATACTGGAAAACAAAGTGAACACACAAAAGTTAAAAATAAGTATTGTCGTTTGACGAGGTCTCACTTGTCTATCTTATCTCTTATGGCATGAACACTTGGGATTTTGATCAGGAATTGGTTGCCATTCCAATTTCCATAAGGGTGTCTCCTACGTTCTAAGGTTCTTATAGTTTGAGGGTTTTTTTGTTTTGTTTTGTTTTGTTTTTTGAGTTGGAGTCTCACTCTGTCGCCCAGACTGGAGTGCAGTGGCCGCTCCCTGCCACTGCAGACTCGACCTGCTGGGCTCTGGTGATCCTTCCGCCTCAGCCTTCCGAGTAGCCGGAATTACAGGCGAGCGCTACCATGCTCGGCTAATTTTTTAATTTATTGTAGAGATGAGGTCTCGCCTGCCCAGGCGGGTCTCAAACCTGAGGGCTCAGGCAATCCACTCACCTCAGCCTCCCAAAGGCGTGGGATTACAGGCTGAGCCACCGAGCCTGGCTAGTTTGAGGTTTTATATTTCAGTTTTTGATCCATTTAGAGTTGATTTTTGTGTGTGATGATAGGTAGGGGTCATGTTTTAACCTTCTACATGTGGCCAGCCAGTTTACCCAGCACCATTTACTGAGTAGGTTCTCCTCTCCCCACTGGTTTGTGGTGGAGGCTTTGTTGAAGATGAGTTGGCTGAGAAGTTGAGGTTTTGCTTCTGGAATCTCAGTCCTGTTCCATTGGTTTATATGCCTGTTCTGGGACCAATACCAGGCTGTTTTGATTATTGTAGCTTTATAATAAAGTTTAAAGTCTTGAAGTGTGACATTTCCTGCTTTTTTTTTTTTTTCCTGAAGATTGTTTTGGCTATTTGTGGTCATTTATGTTTCCATATGAATTCCTGTATTGTCGTTTACAGGTCTGAAAAGAATGCTGCTGGTAATTTAATGGATATTGTGCTAAATCTGTAAATTGTCTTGGGTAGGATGCACATCTTAACAATGTTGATTCTTCCAGCCTATGACAATGGAATATTTTTCCATTTGTTTGTGTCATCTTTGATTGCTTTGAACAATGTTTTGTAGTTTTCATTGTAAAGGTATTTCACGTCCCTGGTTAGGAAGATGCCAAGGTATTTCTTTTCTTGTGTGGCTATTGTGAATGGGATTGTGCTTTTTATTTGTGTTTCTGTTTATTTATTGTTGGTGTATAGGAATGCAACAGTATTTTGTGGGACCTCATCAAACTGACAAGCTTCTGCAAAGCCAAAGAAATCATCAAGAGAGCAAGGAGACAGCCCATAGACAGAGAAAATAATTTGTCAACTTTATATCTGACAAAGGCCTAACATCAAAGATCTACAAGGAACTCAAACGTGCCAGAAAAAAACAAACAACCCATTACAAAGTGGGCAAAATAGATGAATAAACACTTCTCAAAAGAAGACATACGAGCAGCCAACAAATACACGAAAAAATGCTCGGCCTCCCTAGTCATCAAATAAATGCAAATTAAAACCACACTGAGATACTCCCTAACTCCAGTCAGAATGGCTGTCATCAATAACTCAAAAAAAAAAAAACCCAAAAAACAGATGATGGAGAGGATGCTGGGAAAAGGGAACACTTCTACACTGTTGGTGGGAGTATAAACTAGTACAACCTCTGTGGAAAAGTGTTTGGCAACTCCTAAAAGATCTAAAAATTGACCTTCCATATGACCCTGCAATCTCCCTACTGAGAATATGCCCAGAGGAACTCAAATCACTCTACGAAAAAGATACCTTACACACATGTTTTTTGTAGCATTATTCACAGTAGCAAAAACATGGAACCAACAGTGCTGCCCATCGAAAGAGGACTGGATAAAAAATGTGGTACATATACATGATGGAATATTATGCAGCCATAAAGAAGGACAAAATTATGAACTTCCCAGCAGCTTGGATGGATTTAAAGTCGATAATGCTGAGTGATCTATCACAGAAACAAAGAACTGAGTATCAAATGTTCTCACTCATAAGTGGACTTTGAACAATTATTGTAGTACTTTAAGAAAAGTATTGGCAGTAGTGGGAAACTGCTAGGAGTGAGGCAGGATTAGCAGTAGTGGGAAACTGCCAGGGGAGGGGGGAGCACACCTCATCAACAAGGGTACCTGCATAATGAACATTTGTTTGCCTAATCTTGAATTGTACCCCACATGTTTAAAATTTTTAGAAAGTATTGTAGATAATAAGACAGAAAAAATTATAATATGCAATTTAAGACACTAAGAAAGGATTGCAACTTCTATCCAGAGGTATTATATCAAGTATATGCTTTGTATGTAATAATTAGTATCATATATTTATGAACATTACATTAATAATAGTAATGGTAGCTCTCCATTATTGAGCACAGATTGTGGCCCAGGCATTACACAAGTGATGAGCTATGCTGTTTCTACCTGAGAAAGGAGTTAGAAGTTAAGAGTAACATATTTCTAAAAATTTCCATTTCAAGTTGGTAGTCTCAAAGTAGTATAGCACTTAAGTCAATCAATTTCTCAGGAAAAAGATAAAAGCATATTATAAAATGAGATATCTCGTCAAAAGCCAACTCCTTGCATAAAAAGATAGAAATTATTAAGATTCATCCTTGACCTCATGTAGCTTGAAATCACTTGTCTCTCTCTCACATATACTTTGGGCAGATCAAAATATAAGACTTGCTGGTGGTTTTCAAAAACTTATTTGCTAAGAAGCCAGTTCTCCACATCAGTGTATAGCAGAAACCAAATATGTAAAGCACATAACCTCAGGGTTACTTGAAGGAGCTCCAATCAGTGAAGGCAGGATACAGTGGCATTGAATATGAATGTGTTAGGTAGCATATTGCTTGTAGATGTTACACAAAGAAGCAGTCTCACCAATTAACTTAGAGAAACACTCGGTGATACGGAAGTTAAAAAAGTTTATTTATTGCAGTACTTCTCAGAGCCTTAGTTATACTGATGTGATTTGTGATTCTCTCCATAACATCTGACTCGTAACTGAAACTCAACTAGCAGTTGATTAAATTAAAATCATCCATGAGATTTGGTTTCTGTGCCACTCACTACTAAGTAACTATTTGTTTGAGAAAACATAATCTTTTCTCTCGGGTGTTATTTCTCTTATGTAAGAGACATTAATAAACTCAAGAACAAAGCAAGCACAAAACAAAAGCTCTGAATGTATACCCAATTAAACTGTTGAAAAATTTCATCTAAACTATTTTTCACTTTCGCTTGGGGCGTGGCGCCGGCACCTTGGGCAAGTGTGGAGGCCTCGGCACCGCCAGGAAGCTCGGCAGCCACCGGCGTGAGCAGAAGTGGCGTGATAAGGAGTCCTGAAGGCACACTTGGGCACAACCCCTTGGGGGCGCGTCCCACGCCAAGGGCATAGTGCTGGAGAAAGTAGGGGTCGAAGCCAAGCAGCCCAGTTCTGCCATCAGGAAGTACGTCCGGGTCCAGCTGATCAAGAATGGCAGGAAGATGGCAGCCTTCAAGCCCAAGGATGGCTGCTTGAACTTGATCGAAGAGAACGACAAGTTCCGGTTGCCAGATTTGTTCAGAACGGTTCTGCCTTTTGGTGATATCACTGGATTCTGCCTTAAGGTGGACAAAGTAGTCAATGCCTCTCTTTTGACCCTGTACAAAGACAAGAAGGAAAGACCAAGATCATAGTGTGATGGTGGAAACACGGTTGTAATTAATTTTCATATGCTAAAAACAAACAATTTTTTATGTATAATCTGACATCCAGAGAAGAATTTCTTGTTCAAATGGATAAGTTGTGAAGACAAATACTTTTAACCGACTCAGTGTTTTATCACATTTGTTTTACTCTCTCTTACTGCTTTTTAGGTACAGTATCCTTAATAGTCATTTGTCCACTTTTAATGGTCTTCATTCTAGAAGAAATATGGCACTGAGTTTAGTTTTTTAAGGTCATTCCAAGTAAATTTAGAAATGTCTCTTTATTATGGTCATTATCATTAAAAAAAATATGTGGGAAATATTATGTTTATCATCACTGAGCATGTATTACCAGGTAGTATTTTAAATATAGTACCTTTATCATAATTTCTAATTTTATTTAATTCCTCCACTATTGCATGAGATAGATATTACTGTCTTCATTTTCTCAGTGAAACAATGTTTGAGGATCTGAAACATTTAGGAATTTTTCTAGGGACATATAACTGTAAAATTACAGAGTTGAGCTATGGACTCAATTTTATCCTGACTCCAAATCATTCACTCTTAAATAATAAATAATAGAAATTTGAAAAACAAAAATCAAAGTTCCTCTCTCCTTCTAGCTTCATCATTTTACTCTGAAGCATCAAGGGAAAGAAGAAAATATCTTCTATATTAAAATCCCTCTTCTCAACATGAATTTGCACACTATTCCAGTTTTATTCCCAAAGTGATGGATGAGTTCAAACAGACAGAGGTGAGGGATTAGAATGTTAATATCTAAGATCTCAAATGATTTGCTCCCTCCTATGACAGTATTGAATGAGCTTAAACAAATGTTAGCATCAAGATCTTCAAAACATCATTCATTGTAAGGAAAAGAGAATCAATACTAACCTCAGGATCTTCCCTCTTAAAGTTTTAATTCATTTCTATGTTGAACTCGTACAACCCTAAACACTAATAAATTTCATTTTATAATATTGCCTATGAATTTTACATATTCATTTTGTATTATTTCATTAGTGATTGCATACACGCCTTTGATCATTCAACAAATATTTGTTGAGGTGCTATTATATGTCAGCACTGTTATAGGCTCTGGGATACAGCAGTGAAAAAGCTCACATTTTAATGGGGGAAAAGCAGACAATACATAAAATTAGTAAGTTTAATCTATAGCACATCAGAAAGTTGTAAGTACTATAGGGAAAATAACTCAGAGAAAACAGATGAGTAATTTTGGGAAACGGGGTTTTTAATTGAGCAAATAAAGACTTAACTGAAAAGATGAAATTTGAGCAATTACACAAAAGAGGTGCAGAAATGAACCAGCTGGATATCTGAAGGAAGAGCATTTCAGATAGAGGGAATAGCAAAATGGCAAGTATGCAAAAACTGTATCAGTAAGGAACAGAGTACTAAGGAAATGGATTTAGGAAGCAAAGAAGGGAGAAGGTTGTGTTTAATATTGAAGTCCAGGGGTCAGCAAATATCCTCTAAAGGGCCAAATGGTAAACAAGTTTAGCTTTACAACCCACAGTATCTCTAGCACAACTACTCAACTCTGACTACACAACTCTGGCATTGTAGGGCAAAGCAAACATAGGCAGTACGTAAACAAAAGAATGTGGCCTTGCTCCAATACAACTTGATCTGAAAAAGCAGGTGGCTACGTTTACTGATTCCATCATAGACCATTGGGAAAATTGGACTTTAATTGAGATAAATAGTTTGGCAGTTTGAAAAAAAAATGCCACATATTCATTAATACTCTTCTCTTGATTTTCGGTGGGCTTCTGACTTCTTTGATCAATATAATGTGGTGGAAATGATGCTATATGACACCCAAAACTAGTTCATAAAAGACATACAACATCCACTGTTCTCTTGGGATCCTTCCTCCAGAGGAAGTCAACTGCAATGTAAGTAATCTGACTACCTTGAGGCTGCCGTATTGCAGACACAACATGGAAAGATCTCAAAAGTAAGACAGGGAGATCCCAGTGAGCCCCAGCTCTTCCAGCCTCCGTGTGTTTGTGTTGTGCCAGCTCAGGCACCAAACCTGTGAGTGAGGAAGTATTCAAAGACGTCTGCCTCAACCTCCATCTGACAACAATTTTGTAAGCAATCCAGCTGAACCTAGTTGATTCCCAGGACTTTTAGAGGAAATAATAAATGAGTATTTTTTTAAGCCTCTCTGTTTTGGAGTTGTTTGTTGTACATAACTAAATAACTGGAATAAGTAGCCTTTTAAGTACTTTGAGGAAGGGAATGATATAACACTAATTCTGTGTTCTAATAGGATTTCTCTGGCTTGGGGGTGGGGAGGGGAGAAATAGGAAGATATTTGCATAACCCAATCAAAAGATAGTAACTTGGATCAGAGCTATAGCAGAAAGGGCCAGGAGAAGGGGTAGGATTCTGTTTAACTATACTTTGAAGGTATAGGCCATAGCTTCACCTGATCCATTAGATGTAGGGTATAAGACAAAGGGTTAAAGAAAGATGTCTCCAAGATTTTTGAGCATCTGGCAGAATGTAGCCATCATTTACTAAGTAGTGGGGGAAAAGATAGAAAATGATTTAAAAGTGAAAAATCAGGACTTTAGTTTTAGATTCGTTCATTTTTACAAGCATAGTTTTTTTTAATTTTTAATTTTTTTTACTTTATAATTGTGGGGTACAATTCAGGGTTAGGTATACAAATATTCGTTGATGAGGTGTGTCCCCCCCTTCCCCAGGCAGATTTCGACTACTGTCAATCCCACCTCTCCACCCCCCATCCCCCCTGCAGTTTCCCGCTGCTGTCAATCCTCTTCCTATAGTTTTATAGTAGTTGTTCAAGGTCCACTTATGAGTGAGAATATATTGAAATAGGGTCTGAACGCTTAATTCAGAGACTTCAACACCAGAAGTTTAAGTTATAAAAAGGAGAGGTTTTTTATTAAGCCAAGAGCCTGGCCGGCGGCCACTTGCCTGCTGGACATAACAGTCCCACAGCAAGAGCCCCTGATTAGCTGTAGGGACTTGCTTAAGAAAGGCTAAACCATATTGGGACTTTTCAAGTGGGCTAAACCACAACATCCTGGAGGCCTAGGTACCTTTCAAACAATGCAAAGGTGGTTCACAGAAGCGAAACAAAAAGCTGTTAGACAGTTCAAGCTAGCCAGCAAGTACTGTTGCCAGTTTCCAGGAAGGGAACCTTTTAACTGTGCAAAGGCTGAGTACATGTTTAACTGTGCATAGGCTGAGTACATGTTTAGCCTACTTTTTGACATTGTAGATGTTTTTTAAAAGCCCCCTTCCACATTACCCCCTTTCAGTTGTTCCTGTAGTCAAATCACTGACTCTTCATATAGGGGATTCTATTGAGTTCTGAGGACCATTAATTTTATTGATGACACACTATTTTTGTCATAACCAAGGAGGCTTATGTATGGGTTTCGGTTTTTCCAAGGAGCAATAGTTTTGCACCCCCATGCAGCACAGTGGTATTGTCCTGTTTTGTGGCAACGGGCTGGTCCCAATGCCGGGCAAGCATAAAAACCAACAGATTTAAGTCCTTTTTCATGAGCTACGGTGCTGCACTCATCAGTGTGTGTGATCCCGAGGGTTAGACCTGGCCATAATTTACAAAGGTCAAAATTAAAGACAGGCTGCCCGCTTCCTCTGTAGGTGGCAATTACGGTCCCAGTGACAGTATTTCTCAGTTCCCAGGAACAGTTCCCTGGAGTATTGGGATTACGCAGGTTAAGCCAATAGGCCTCAAGCTGGGGAAAGTATGCAAGGCATATGATTAAGATACCGGGGCCTGCAAAAGTCTTATCTTTAGAGGATCTTCTCCAGTAGCTTGTTTGATGACTTTCCATGTTTCCAGGGGCGCGGTGGTGGCTGCCTTTACTTGTGAATGATGAATCGAGGGGTGGACACCGATGACTTTGACGGCCGTAGGAGTAGCAAGGATTACTATGTGGGGTCTTTTCCACCTTTGAGTGAGAGCCTTAGCTTTGTACCATTTTGTCCAGACCTGGTCACCGGGCTGGAACGGGTGTGGACGTTCTGGAACTGGTTTCCGGAAGGCTGCCTGCACAGTCTCAGTGACATCTTGCTGAACTCTTTGAAGAGCCTGCAGTGACTAAAGCAAATAATGGTTAGACAGTTCTAGCGCTTTTTCCAGTCCAATTTTTGGCAGTAATGGAGGGGGCCGTCCAAACAGAATTTCGAACGGGATCAGACCCTTGATGTAGGGGATACACCTGGCCCTTAAGAGGGCACAGGGAAGGAGTGTTACCCAACCTTCACCGGTCTCTAGGGTTAATTTGGTTAAAGTCTCCTTAAGCGTCTGATTCATTCTCTCTACCTGTCCTGAACTCTGGGGATGATAAGCACAGTGTAAGTTCCAATTTATCCCCAAGGTTTTTGCAATACCTTCAGTAAGTTTAGAAATAAATGCTGGGCCATTATCTGAGCCTATTGAGATAGGTAGACCATATCTTGGTATGATGTCATTTAAGAGTTTCTTTACTGTTACAAAAGCAGTTTCAGTTTTTGTAGGAAATGCCTCGACCCATCCTGAGAAGGTGTCTACCAAGACCAATAGGTATTTATATCCATATTGCCCAGGTTTGACTTCTGTAAAGTCTATTTCCCAATGTCTCCCGTGGGTTAGGTCCCTATCTTGAACCCCTTGGGTGGATACACTGATCTTAGCATTATTAGTCTGCTGGCATGACACACAGCCTTGAATAAGCTCGTGGGCGAGCTGGTCCAGATGAGGGATAGAATTCTTTTCTTATAAGTTCGGTTAGTTTTGTCCTTCCTAAATGAGTATCTTCGTGGAGCTGCCTTAGGATTTGTTGTCCCAGGACTCTAGGGAGGAAGGTTCTGCCGTCCTGAAATTGAAGTCATCTGTCTGGGTTTGAGGTTTTCTGCAATTTCTCTGCAGCAAAGAGGTCCTCTTTTGTATATATCGTGGCTCACATAGAACCGGAGGAGGCAGCGCCAGCAGGCAGGTGGTTCTGTGGTAAGCAGCTTCTCTGGCTGCTTGATCTGCTTTTCTATTTCCTATTGCCTCTTTTGAGTTCCCTTTTTGGTGACCCGGGCAATGGATGTTGGCCACCTGTTTGGGGGCCCATATTGCTGCCAGGAGGTCTAATACCTCCGCTTTATTATTTATAGTTCTCCCCTCTGCGGTGAGCAATCCCCATTCTCTGTAAATTGTCCCATGAACGTGTACAGTTGCAAACGCGTACCTGCTGTCAGTGTAGATGTTGATAACTTTTCCTTTACCTGCTTTCAGGACCTCGGTTAGGACAATCAGTTCTGCTGCTTTTTGGGCCAATGTTCCCTGCGGAAGAGGCTCAGCCCAAATAGTTCCCTGTAGAGTGACCACCGCTGCCCCTGCATACCTTACTCCACTCTGGATGAAACTGCTGCCATTCGAGAAAAGCGTCAGGTTGGGGTTTGTTCTCGGGACATCGGTTAGGTCCCAGCGCAGTTTCTGGAACTCAGTTGTTTCATAAAAACAATGTGGCGGCCCTGTGGGACTTTCCTCCGGTAGTAAAATTGCGGGGTTCAAGCTGGGGAATGCTGGAACTTGATGCGGGGTTGATCTAAAAGCAGCGCTTGATAATGAGTTATTCGGGCATTTGACATCCATTTGTCAGGGGTAAAGACTCCACTGCATGCATGGCCATGACAGTCAGATTCTGCCCCAATGTTAGTTTGTCTGAGTCCTTTACTAACATGGCAATGGCTGCTATAACCCGCAGGCAGGGCAGCCAGCCCGAGGCTGCCAGGTCCAGTTTTTTTGACAGGTAGGTGACTGACCTGTTCCATGGGCCAAGTTTTTGGGTTAGGACTCCCCGGGCGATGCCTCGTCTTTCATCCGCATAAAGATGGAAAGGTTTTTCAATATCCGGCAAGGCCAGGCCTGGAGCTGAGACCAGGGCGGTTTTAAGGGCTTGGAAAGCTTTGTCCCCCTCTGGTGTCCATTTATTATTTATTTATTATTTATTTTTATTTTTAGTTGGAGTCTCACTCTGTCGCCCAGACTGGAGTGCAGTGGCCGCTCCCGGCCACCGCAGCCTCGACCTGCTGGGCTCCGGCGATCCTTCTGCCTCAGCCTTCCAAGCAGCTGGAACTACAGGCGCACACTACCACGCCTGGCTAATTTTTGATTTATTGTAGAGATGAGGTCTCACCAAATTGCCCAGGCGGGTCACGAACTCGTGGTGTTCATTTAAAATTAGCCTCTGGTCCCTTGGTTATTTCGTAGAGAGGTTTTGCGAGTTCAGCAAACTTAGAGATCCATAGTCGGCAGTATCCTACTGCTCCCAAGAATTCCTGGACCTGCCTTTTGCTTCCTGGGGCAGGGATTCCTGCCATAGCCCGAATGCGCTGGGCAGTTAGGGATCTTTTACCTCCCTTGAGGTTATACCCAAGTTATGTGGCTACAGTCACACAGAGCTGAGCCTTTTTTGCTGACACCCTATACCCCAGAGTCTGAAGTTCTCTAAGCAGGTGCCTGGTGGCATGCAGGCACTCACCTTCTGATGTGGCTGCGATTAACAGATCATCTACATACTGTAGCAGAGTCACTTCAGGGTGCTGTTGCTGGAAAGCTCGGAGGTCTTGGTGGAGAGCTTCATCGAACAGTGTGGGAGAGTTTTTAAATCCTTGTGGGAGTCTTGTCCAGGTTAACTGGCCATTTCCCCCCTTTTCAGGATCTGTCCATTCAAAGGCAAACAAGGGTTGGCTCCGCTTAGCCAATGGGATGTTGAAGAAGGCATCCTTAAGGTCCAGGACAATGTATACCTGCCTCTCTGAATTAACCCGCTGAGGAGGATGTACAGGTTGGGGACTGTGGGATGGATATCCTCCACTCGCCTGTTGACCTCCCTGAGGTCCTGGACAGGGCAGTAGTCTCCTGTGCCCACCTTTTTGACAGGAAGAAGGGGGAGTTCCAGGATGAGTGGCACGGCACTAGAATTTTAGCTTCCCGGAGATGCTGGATGTGGATTGCTATGCCTTTCTGGGCCTCTGGGGATATAGGGTACTGTTTTACCCTAATGAGCACTGCCTGACTTTTGAGATGTACAATGACTGCGGTTGATGGGATGCCAGCCCAGGGGAGTTCAATTCGGCCCAGACTTGGGGAAACTCATTCTGCAGCTGGGCCAACAGTATGGCATTTGAAGAGCCAAGAGGGGCCCCACCTTCTGTTAACACATATTCCTCACATAGGGAAACAGTAACAAGAATTTCTGATGTCCCAGGTGGGTTTAGGCTTACTGCTGCTGTGGTTCCCTCAAAAGCTATGTTGGCCTTAAGCTTGTATAAGAGGTCATGTCCCAGGAACACATATGGGCAGTCTGGCATTACTAGGAATGAATGAGTTACTTCCCCTTTTTCCAAATTTATTGTTCTTTCTGTGGTCCAGGGGCATAATTGAGTCCCAGTTGCTCCCTGGACCAAGGAATGCTTATTCTGAAGTAGGCCGTTGTACTTTTGGAGAACCAAATACTCAGCCCCTGTGTACACTAAGAAGTGGACAGGGCTTCCCCCCACGGTAAGTTTCACCCTGGGCTCCATGGGGGAATTGACAGAGCCCTGGCTCCATCAGTCAGTTTGTAATTGAAGCACAGGAGTAGATTTCGGTGGGTACCCCCCTGGAGGGCACACTTGTGGTCGGGGTGGCCTGTCTGGGCAGTCTTTTACCCACTGCCCAATTTTTTTTACAGTAGGCGCATTGATTTTTCGCTAGTAGAGTTTTTCTCCCGGTGCCGGTTCCTCTTTTCCTTGTTGGCTGCTTGGGTTTAACTTCCTGTAAGGCTGGCCATCTTTTTGGTTTGTTGGTCTTCAAGCGAGTCCCTGTTATTATAGACCTTCTGGGCTACCTCAGTTAATTCTGATAAACTTTTCCCTTCAAATCCTCTAATTTTCTGCAATTTCGTTCTTATATCAGGGGCTGACTAGGAGACAAAGGCTATAACTAAAGCCCTCCAATTTTCTGGAGCCTCTGGGACTATGGGAGTATGTGTCTGATAGGCCTCCATAAGGCATTCCAGAAAAGCTGTAGGAGATTCCTGTGGGCCCTGAGTTACCTCACTTAACTTAGGCAAATTTGTGGGCCGCCTGGCGACAGCCCGGAAGCCCCCCATTAGAATCCAGCAATAGGTGGTGAGAAACTCCCTACCATGATCGGTGTTCAGGTTCCAATTAGGCCTCTCAGCAGGGAAGACACGGTCCACACCTTCCTGCTCTGTCGGTCTGCGATCTGGTCCCAGGACCAATTTCCTTGCCTCCTGACAAATTTGTTCTCGTTCCTCTGCAGTAAAAAGGGCTTGGAGGAGCTGTTGGCAGTCATCCCAAGTGGGTTGGTGGGTAAAGAAAATAGTTTCTAAAAGACCCAGAGTCTGAGGTTTTTTTTGGAGAAGCCGGATTGTTTTGTTTCCAATTGTAAAGATCACTAGTAGAAAAAGGGACATAAACCATAAAGGGCTGGCCTCCCGAACCTCCCGTGTCTGGTCCCGGGGCCTGTCTCGGGGGAAGGACTGTGGAAGTTTGTGGTTCTGAGTTCCCCAAGATGAGTCGGGGCTAGTTGGTTTGTCAAAGGTGGTTGGGCCCTCGGAAGATGCATGGGGAAGGGGGGGATAAAGGGGCTGATTTGAGGACCCACTCCTGGTGAGTGACGGGCTGAGAACCTTGGGGGCCCTCTGCTCCCACTCAGATGTAGAGTAGGGAGAGGGAATTTCATCGTCCTCCGGTGGGCTCTGGAGGACTGGAGGTTTGGCTTTTGGAGTTTCCTTTAGGGTGAAAACACGAGAAGAATTAGCTCTCTTTTCAGCTTTCTTCATCCATGGTGGCTGCTGCATTATCAGGAGGTACCAGGTAGTGATGTACGGGATCTCGTCCGGGTGGCATTAATAGACAGACTGTCCGACCTTCCCCACTATGGCAGGATTGAAGGTCCCCTCCAGTGGCCAGCTGCAATTAAGAAATGTGGGCCATTCGAGAGAACAAAAGGTGGTTAGGTTTCCTTGGTTTACCTGATAACCTGACTGCTGTGCCATTCCTTGGAAATCCTTGAAGTGGCACAAAACCAACTGCAGAGGGGTGTCAGGCTTAGAGCACTGCTGCCCCATAATGTCGATAGCAATGACAGACACAACAGTGACTAACACTGAACAAATAAAGACAACAACACAAACTGAACAGACAGACCTAACTGCCCAAGGGCAATACTGGAGGGCCCAGTGACGTCTCACTGGGACCTCGAACCCAGGAATTAGTGCTACATCCAGCTTTCCTGCAGGTCTAACCAGATGTGTGCACAAACAAAACAAGAACTTGTCTCACCTCTTAGAGGGCTCTGGGGACGTTGTGAGTCTGCTAGAGATGACAATCAGCCATTTGCGAGTCCACAGACCCACCAGGCCCGATGAACACTGAAGTTTGCGAGTATGCAGACCCACAAGGTCAGCTGGTGGTTGGGGCTGGGGATTAAGTTCTCGGATCTCCCGGACGAGCCCCCTAATGAAATAGGGTCCGAGCGCTTAATTCACAGACTTCAACACCAGAAGTTTAGTTATAAAAAGGAGAGGTTTTTATTAAGCCAAGAGCCGGGCTGGCAGCCACTTGCCTGCTGGACATAACAGTCCCACAGCAAGAGGCCCTGATTACCTGTAGGGACTTGCTTAAGAAAGGCTAAACCACATTGGGACTTTTCAAGTGGGCTAAACTGCAACATCCTGGAGGCCTAGGTACCTTTCAAGCAATGCAAGCGTGGTACACAGAAGCAAAAAAAAAAAAAAAAAGTTGTTAGACAGTTCAACCTAGCCAGCAAGTGCTGTTGCCAGTTTCCAGGAAGGGAACCTTTTAACTGTGCAAAGGCTGAGTACATGTTTAACTGTGCAAAGGCTGAGTACATGTTTAGACTAATTTTTGACATTGTAGATGTTTTTTAAAAGCCCCCTTCCACAATGTGATACTCATTTCTTTGTTTTTGTGAAAGGTCACTCAGTATAATAGACTCTAATTCCATCCAGGTTGCTGTGAAGTTCATGATTTTGTTCTTCTTTAAGGCTGTGTAATATTCCATTGTGTATATGTACCGCATTTTTTAAATCCAGTCCTGTTTTGATGGGCAGAATGGTTGGTTCCATGTTCTTGCTATTGTAAACAATGCTGTGATAAACATACATGTGCAGGTATCTTTTTTGTAGCGTGTTTTGAGTTCTTCCGGGTATATTTCTGGTAGGGAGATGGCGGGGTCATATGGAAGGTCAATTTTTAGAACTTTTAGGAATTACCACACTGTTTTCCACAAAGGTTGTACTAGTTGACACTCCCACCAACAGTATAGAAGTGTTCCCTTTTCACCAAATCTTTGCCAGCATCTGTTATTTTTTGAGTTATTGATGATGGCCATTCCAACTGGAGTTAGGTAGTATCGTAGTTTTAATTTGCATCTTCTTGATGACTAGTGAGGCTGAACATTTTTTCATGTATCTGTTGGTTGATTGTACATCTTCTTTTGAGAACTGTCTATTCATATCTTTTGCCCATTTTGTAATGGGGCTGTTTGTTTTTTTCTTTTCAGTATGTTTGAGTTCCTTGTAGATCTTAGATGTTAGGCCTTTGTCAGACATTCCCAGACTGTGGGCTGTCTCCCTGCTCTCTTGATGATTTCTTTGGCTTTGCAGGAGCTTATCAGTTTGATGAGGTCCCATCTGTCTATCTTTTCTCTTATAGTTTGGGCACTTCAGGTTTGGATCAGGAAATGGTTGCCAGTTCTAACTTCCATAAGAGAGTCATCTGCACTTTTTAAGGTTCTTATAGTTTGAGGTTTTACATATAGGTCTCTGATACATTTAGAGTTAATTTTTGCATATGGAGATAAATAGGGGTCCTGTTTCAATCTTCTATATGTGGTCAACCAGTTTTCCCACTATTTCCTACCTATTTACTGAATGGGTTCTTCTCTCTCCAGTGGTTGGTGGTAGGGGCTTTGTCAAAGTGAGTTGGTTGAGAAATTGAGGTTTTGTTTCTGGATTCTCAATTCTATTCCATTGGTCTATATGCCTGTTCCAATACATACCAATACCAAGTTTTGATTATTGTAACTTTATAATTAGGTTTAAAGTCTAGGGGTATGAGACCTCCTGCTTGGCTTTTTTTGCTGAGGATTGTTTTGGCTATTCTTGGTCATTTATGTTTCTGTATCAATTTCTGTATATTTTTTTCTAGGTCTGAGAAGAATGTTGCTGGTAATTTCATGGGTATTGCATTAAATCTATAGATTGCCTTAGGTAGAATGGACATCTTAAAAATGTTTATTTTTCCTATCCATGACCATGGAATATTTTTTCACTTGTTTGTGTCATCTTTGATTTCTTTGAGCAGTGTTTTGTAGTTTTCATTGTAAAGGTCTTTCACATCTCTGGTTAGGAAGATGCCAAGGTAGTTCTTTTTTTGTTGCTATTGTGAATGGAATTGTGCTTTTTATTTGGGTTTCTGTTTGTTTATTATTGGTGTATAGAAATATGATTATCTTTTGCACATTTATTTTATACCATGAGACTTTGCCAAAGTCCTTTATCAGTGCAAGGAAGTTTTTGACAGATTTTCTTGAGTTTTCAAGTTATAGAATCACATCGTCTGCAAAGAGAGATAAATTGACTTCTCTTCCTATTTAGATACCCCTGATCACCTTCTCTTCTCTGATTACTCTAGCTAGGACTTCCAAAACTATGCTGAATAGGAGGGGTGAGAGTGGACATCCTTGTGTTGTTCCAGTTTTCAGGGGAAATGTTTCCAATTTCTATCTGGGTAGCAGTATGCTGGCTATGGGTTTCTCATAGATGGTTTTTATTATTTCGAGCTATGTGCCATCTATGCCTAGATGTTCGAGTGTTTTTATATAGAAGAGTTGTTGGATTTTATCAAAAGCTTTTTCTGCATCTAATGATATAATCATGTGGTTTTTGTTTTTATGTCTATTGATGTATTTAATTATGTTTGTGGTCTTACGGATGTTGAACCAGTCTTGCACCCCAGAGATGAAGCCTATTTGGTCATGATGGATGATTTTTGAGATGTGTTGTTGAATTCGGTTTGCTAGGATCTTGTTGAGAATTTTAACATCTATCTTCATCAAAGATAGTGGCCTGTAGTTCTCTTTCTTTATTGGATCTTTACCTTGCTTGATATCATTGTGATGTTAGCTTCATAAAAGGATTTGGGGAGAGTTCCATCTTTCTCAATCTCCTGAAATACTTTCAATAGGATGGATATCAGTTCCTCCTGGTATGTTTTGTAGAATTCTGCTGGAAAGCCATCTGGTCCAGGGCTTTTATTTGTAGGTAGTTTTCTATGACATAGTCTATTTCCTGGATTGTTATTGGCCTATTTAGGGTCAGTATCTTCTTGTTTCAGCCTAGGGAGGTTGTGTGATGTCAGAAAGTCCTCCATTTCCTTTAGGGTTTCAAGTTTGTTTCCATACAAGTGTACATAGTAGTCTCTAACAAGCTTTTGTATTTCTTCTGGGTCAGGTGTGACTTTATCTTTTGTGTTTCTGATTGTGTTTTTTTAGGCTTTTTCTCTCTTTTTCTTGGTCAGTCTAGCTAGGGGACCATCAATCTTTTTTATCTTTTCAAAGAACCATCTTTTTGTTTTGTTGATTATTTGTATTATCTTTTTCTCCTCTGTGTCCTGGATTTGAGCTTTTATTTTGGTGATCTGGATTCTTCTGCTTAAGTTAGGGATTTGATGATCTTGCTTTTCCAGCTTCCTTAGGTGACTTATTAGGTTGTTAACTTGTGATCTTTCCATTTTCTTCATGTGCATTTGTAGAGATATAAATTCCCCTCTACTGCTGCTTTCCTGGCCTCCTAGAGATTTTATTAAGATGTTTCTTCATTTTCATTTGTTTCCAGGTATATTTTAATCTCTGTTTTGATTTCCATGTTGACCCAGGAGTTGCTTAGCATCATGCTGCTTTGTATCCATGTCTTTGTGAGCTTTGGGGGAAACTTGTTGTTTTGATAATTATTTTTATTCCACTGTGGGAAGGTGCATGGCAAAATTTCAATCTTATGAAATTTATTTATGCTTTATTTATGGCCAAGGATGTGGTTGATCTTAGAGTACATTCCATGCAGTGAAGAGTAGAATTTATATTCTGTGGTTTTTGGATGGAGTGTTCTGTAGTATCAATTAAATTCATTTGGTCAAGAATCACATTGAAGTTCCTGATCTACTTGCTGATTTTTTGTCCTGATGATCACTCTAGGTTGTTAGTGGGGGTATTAAATCCCCAGCTACGATTCTGTTGGAGTCAATATCTTTTTTAAGTTTGCCTAGAAACAGCTTTATGAAAGTTGGTGCCCCTATGTTGGGTGCACGTATGTTTAAGATGGAATTTTCTTGCTGATGGATTGAACCTTTTATCATTATGTAGTGACCTTCTGTATCTTTTTAAAATTTTGATAGCTTAAAGGTTATTTTGTCTAAAGTTAAGATCACTACTCCTCCTTTATTTTGTGGTCCGTTAGTCTGGAATTTTACTTCCTATTCTCTTACTTTGAGACTGTGAGTATTCTCTCTGGTGAGAAGAGTCTCTTGGAGACAATATATGGTTGTTTCATGATATTTTATCCATTTTGTCATTCTATGTCTTTTCAGTGGTGCATTTAATCCTTTCACATTCAGGTTAATTATTGAAATGTGAGAGTTTATCCCTGTCATGAGGTTCTTACAGAGTTGTTGTTGTTCCTCTTTGTTTGTTGTCTTTCCTTTGATTTTTGGGTTGATTCATGTGTGTTTTCAATCTTTTTCCTGTACTCTTGTGAAGAACATTGTCATTTTTTCCCCTTTTCTTCTGTGTTTCATATTTTCTTAAGTGTTTCTTGTAGAGGTGGTCTGGAGGCAGCATAAGTTCTTAGGGATTGAATGTCTGGGAAAGATTTTAATTCTCCCTCACTGACAAAGCTTAGCTTAGCTAGGAAGCTTATTCTTGGTTGAAATTGTTTATCTTTGAGAACTTTGAAGATTGGGCTCCAAGCTCTCCTATCCTGAAGGGTTTTTGTAGATAAATCTGCTGCTATTCTAATTGGTCTTCCCTGGTAGGTAGCCTGGCCTTTTTCTCTTTCTGCCTTTAGGATTTTTTCTTTTATACCTACTTTGTTTAGGTGAATTACTATGTGTCTGGGGGTTGGTCTTTTCATTTGTTGTCTTGCAGGGATTCTCTGAATCTCTTGTGTTTGAATTTTCACATCACTGATGAGATGAGAAAAGTTTTCTTAATAATTTCATGTAATGTTTGTTCCAGGGTGGTCTCTGTCTCTCTTTCTGCCTCTAGAAGTCCAGATACTCTTTGGTTCAGTCTCTTGAAGTAATTGCTCATCTCTTAAAGGTTTATTCTGTCTTTTTAAGCTTATTTTCTATGTTTTTGATAGTTTGGGTTAGTTCTATATTTTGGTCCTCAAGCTCTGAGATTCTTCCTTCTGTTTGGCTAATTCTACTTTCCATCCTTATTAGTTTGTTATTTATTTCAATCACAGTATTCTTTACTGCTGTTACCTCAGTTATCAACTCCTTCTTATTTTTCTTTTGTCTCTCCTCAATTCTTTTTATTGTCTCTATTAGTGTCTTGATGTCTGGGTTTGTAGTATGTGACCAGTCATCCTATGGACTCTTCATTGTTTGCATCCCAAAGTCTGTTTTCTCAGTGTCTGACCTCCCAGGGGTCTGTATGAGACCTATATTCTTCTTTTGGCTTTCCTTCTTTTGTGTAGATTTTCCTCCCCAATTTTTCCTCCTCCTCTTCATTAATTCTGTTGTTCAGGGATGGTGTGTTGCTTTTACTTCTGTTTGCTCAATCTCCTATTCTTCCTTATGTGAATCCTCTAGCTTTGTTCTATTCTGAAGCTTAACTGTGGGTTGGGGGATATATGTTTTGCTGTTTTAAGATTCAAGTGAGTGGGGAGCTGTGATTCAAAATCTATCTGTAGATCTCAGTATTCACCAACAGGTGTATGGATACTCTGGCACTCGCTTCCCACTGCCTTGCAATCTGTCCATGCAGTGAGGGTATAGGTTTGCTCCCTGAAAGCAGAATGAGGTAAGTAAAGGTGAAAGAATGGAATAACGAAGGGGGAAGAGGAAGTTGGAGAGAGTAAAGAGTAAGAGGGGAAACAGACAAACATGAAGACTAACAAATGAAAAGAGACACACAGACAGAAAAGAGTAAAAGAAACTAAAACAGACAACCACATAGACACACAAGTCAACCCACCCCCTTACTGATGTACTATTCTCCTACACAAACATGAAGTCTTGGGTCCCAAGTTAGAGGCCAGGCAGAACTGAGTGGTGCTGGGCAGAGCAATGCAGTGTTCTGCCTGGTCTCAGCACTCCAGTTGATCTCTGGTCCCTCAGCTGCTGGGATCAAGCCAGGGGAGGCAGAGTGCAGGACAGACAGGTGCTACAGGTCAGCCTGGTGCGGGGCAGCTCAGGGCAGGGCGACGTGGTACAGCCAGAGAGGGAGCTTGGAGCTCATGGGGCCAGAAGTCAAGGGCCACCTTTTGCAGGGGGTTGGGTGTGGCAGCAGTGCTGGCAGCAGAGCCATGCATGGGATTGACATCCTGCCTGGAAACCTGCTCAGCTGACTGAAGTACAGGCTGGCAATGATGGGAGCAGCAGCCACCTTAGGTCCCAATTTGGAGGCTGGGCAGAGCTGGGTGGGACAATGCGTATCTCTGCCTGGTCTCTGAGACTCCAGCTGATCTCTGGTCCAGATGGTCAGGGGCCGAGCCAAGAGAGGCAGAGTGTGAGACAGCCGGGCACTGCAGGTCGACCTGGCATGGGTGGCTCAGGGCTGGGTGGGATGTTGCAGCTGGGTAGGGAGCCCGGAGCTCCACAGGCCAGGAGCCAAGGGCTGCCGCATGCAGTGGTGGGTGGCGGCAGCAGCAGAGCAGTGCTTGGAGCTGACTTCTTCCAGCCCTCAGGCCTGCATGGCTGACAGAAGAGCAGGCTGGCCGTGGTGGGAGCAGCAACCACCTGGGGGAAAGCAAGAGCCTTTATGGACACTCACTTTCATGGAGACTCTCACAGTCCAACCTTTCCCATCACCATCTTGCCAGAAGTCCCAGACCTGCAGCCTCCACCTAGGTGGGATCCTTCTTCCTCTTGTCTTTCAGGTTTGCATCTCATTGATGGTTTTGATGATGATGTGGGTGATTCCGAGAGTGCTCAGGTTCAGGTGCAGAGAAAATGACCCAGTGACCTTGTGACCAGCATTCACTTTGCCCATGCATAGTTATTCAACATCCAAATGGAGAAAGTAAAAAGGAAAGTACGTATGAGTCTAGCTTTCCTAGCAGAGGTCCTATCTAGTATGTAGACATTGCCAGTCTCTAGAAAATACTAAGTTATTAAGGCACAAAGAGAAGAGGAAGAACAAGAGCTTGGAACACTTACACTTTAAGAGAACACAAAGTCAAGATGTTCAAGAGGAATGGGCCAGAGAGGTAGGAGAACAATTAAGAGAGAGTGATATCTAAGGATACTAAGTAGAAACAATACTGATATATGAACCAAGACAAGCACTTATTATGAAACTGAGCATCTAGAAAACAGTGTGAACATTTAATATCTGTTTTGCCTTCATTTATAAAACAGTGACAGTGTTCACATCTTAAGTCCATTCTCTGGTCAAGTGTGAGTAAAACTTTAGAAAATACTCTCAATTATGAATGCTATTTTAAACAATGGTGAAAGATGGGTAAGAATTTAGAAAATTTTGCTAGGGATGATATCAAATTATAATAAATAAGGGAAAAGATTGGGCCAAGACACTTTGGCCTCTCTTCTGTTTGCTGAGCATCAGGGAGCATCTACCACCATGATATCTCTTCCAAGTTGAATGGAGATGTTTGTGCAGGACACCAAGTCTACACCAATTCTACTATTCATATTGACAGCTCAAATGATTAATAGTGATACCATATTTATTTCATGTGCTACTTGTGGTCACAAATTTAAATCTGTGTGTTGCAGAAATGAATGGGTCCAACAAATCTATAAAGAGTGACTTTACAAGAGGCACAATTAAACTTCCCTTTGCTGGCTTTTTTCTGCTGTATCTCCCAATGTGTTTATTTTAATCAAAGCATAGATACCACAGTCCTGTTATTTTACCCCTTAAGTGTGTGTGTTAAATATAATGCAAAACTCAAAAAATAATGTACAATATAATAGACACATACAATTGGATTTGTAAATAAAAGTTTTAAATGAGCTCCCCAAAGATTGTATTTGCCATTAAATGTTTACTTTTCATAAGAACAGTTAATACGCCTCATAGTTAAACTGTAAAACCTGCTTCATTACTCATTTAATGACCTGGAGAATTAAAACCATCCTTTCTTCTTCCAGTGTTTGAAAGATAAATTTAAATTTTAAATTCCATGTTTTTCTCATTATTAGGAATTGATAATAGGCACAATGCATGAGAAAGCCAATTATCTAATACAAAATACACTGAAGAAGTCAAGGCAGTGTGTATTGATGGATGGCACACAAATGAGCTGCTAACAGGGCACAAAGAGAACCAGATAGGCACCATGATTGATCTAAGTTTGGGTCTAAAATGACAGTATTGGATTTCAAAAATCCAAATTCAAAACTTTGCTTCAAAAAGTAGATTTGAATGTAGGCAGAGAATTTAGCTTAAAGAAATTGAAATAGCTAAAGTAAGGCAGAGTTTACACAGATAAGTACAAACTGGCAAATATTATAAATATTGTGAACTTTACCTGCAATGCCTTTGTACACTGCAATTATGTTCTAAGTACACCATTTTAAGTTTTTTTTGTTTGTGTTAGAATAATGCTGAATATCTGACTTCTGGGTTAACCTGGCTCAAAGCTTATCAATTTTATTGATCTTTATAAAGAATCTGCTTTTTGTTTTGTTGATTTTTCTCTACTGATTTTCTGTTTTTAATTTCATTGGTTTCTGCTCTAATGTTTATTATTTATTTTTTTCTGCTTACATTGGATTTCATTTGCTCTCTTTTTCTAGTTTTCTAAGGTAGAAGCTTAGGTAATTGATTTTAGATCTTCTTTCTCTTCTAATAAATGTATTTAATGTTATAAATACTTCTCTAAGCACTGCTTTCAATGCATACCACAAACTTTGTAAGTTGTATTTGCATTTTCATTTAGTTTAAAGGATTTAAAAAAAAATTTTGTTGCAATTTCATCTTTGACTCATGTGTTCTTTAACAGTATGTGTTTAATCTCAAAGTATTTGAAGATTTGACTATCTCTGTTACTGACTTCTAGTTTAATTTTGTTGTGGTCTTGAGTGCAGACATTATATGATTTCTATTGTTTTAAATATGTTAAGTTGCATTTTATGGCCCAGGATGTGATCTATCTTGGTGAATGTTACATGCAAGTTTGAGATGAATGTGTATTCTGCTGTTGTTGGACAAGACAGTCAGTAGATGTCAACTACAGTTAGTTGATGGTGCTATGTCTTTACTTATTTTTCTGCCTGCTGGATTAATCCATTTCTGAGAGATGGGTGTTGAAGTCTCCAGCTATAATAGTTAATTCGTCTATCTCTCCTTGCTGTTCTAATAGTTTTTGCATCACATGTTGTGATGCTCTCTTGTTGGACACATACATGTTAAAGATTGTTATGTCTTCTTGGAGAATTGAATCCTGCAACATTATGTAATATACCTCTTTAACCCTAGAAACTGTCTTGGCCCTGAGGTCTAGACTGTCTGAAATTAATACAGCTACTCCCATTATTGAAATTAATATTAGCATGGTATATCTTTCTACAACCATTTACTTTTAATCCATATGTGTCTTTATATTTAATGTGTGTTTCTTGTAGGCAACATATATTCGAGAATTGTTTTTTGGGCTACTATAATAGTCTCTGTCTTTTAATTGGTATACCAGAGGTCCTCAGACTTTTAAAACAGGGGTCCAGTTCACTGTCCCTTAGACCGTTGGAGGGGTGGACTATAGTTTAAAAAAAAAAAAGGAATTTGTTCATAGTCTCCAATGGTCTGAGGGACAGTGAACTGGCCCCCTTTTAAAAAGTTTGAGGACCCCTAACTTAGACCATTGATATTTCAAGTGACTCATGATATAGTTAGATTAATATACACCAAATTTGATCAGTTTTCCATTTCTGGCCTTTGCCCCTATTTTTTCTTCCATTATTTTACTGCTTTTTGTGACTTTAATAGAGCATTTCATATTCTTCCATTTTCTCTTCTTTATTAGCATATCAGTTATGCTTTTTTGAAACAGTTATTAGTGGTTGCACTAGAGTTTGCAATATACATTTACAACGAACTTAAATCCATGCTCAAACAGCACAATACCATTTCACAAGTAATGCGAATACCTTATAATAAAAATAATCATAGTTCCTCCCTCCTGTCACTTTTATCATTGCCATAATTCACTTATACATAATCATACATAAGCATATATATACGAATATGTAATCAAATACTTTTTGCTATTATTTTTGAATGACCTTATCAGACATATCAATTAAGAATAAGAAAAAGGAAAAATTGTATTTTACCTTCACTTATTTTAATATTCTTTCTTTTTAGTGTAGATCTAAATTTCCAATAAAATTATTCTTTTCTCTGAAGAAATTCTTTTAATATTTTTGGTTGGCAGATATGCTAGAAACACATTTGATCAATTATTATTATTATCTTTTGGTCTGAGAATGTCTTTACTTCTCCTTTACTTTTGAAGGATAACTTTGAGGAATATAGAATTCTAGGTGGGTGTCTTACTGTTTTTGTTTTCTCTTAACACTTTATTTCACTTCACTCTCTTCTTGCTTGCATGACATCTCAGAAGTCAGATATTATTCCTACATTTGGTCCTCTGTAGGTAAGATTTTTTCTCTGAATTTCATCAAAATTTTTCTTTGATTTTCTTCTGTTATATTCCTAGATGTAGTTTTGTTGGCATCTAACCTGTTCAGTGTTCCCTGAGCTTCCAGGATCTGTGCTTTAATGTTTGATATTAATTTGGGGAGATTCTCAGTCATCATTACCTCAAAAATTTTTTGCTCTGTTTTCTTTTTCTTCTCCTTTTGGTATTCCCTTTATGTATATGTTATACATTTTGTAGTTGTGTCTCAGTTTTTGATATTCTGCTTTGTATTCTTTTAATCTTTTTTTTTCTATTTGCTTAATAGTTTGGGAAATTACTATTGAGATACCTATAAGCACAGAGATTCTTTCTTCTGATATGTCCAGTCTACTAATGAGCCCAATCAAAAGCATTCTTTATTTCTGTTTTAATTGTAAAATTTCTTTTATATTCTTTCTTAGAATTTCCCTCTTTTTACATTGCTGATCTGTTTTTGCATGCTGTCCACTTTATCCATTAGAGTCTTTAGCATATTAATGACAGTTTTAAATTCTCTGTCTTTTAATTTCAATTTTCATGCTATATCTGAGTCTGGTTCTGAGACTTGTTCTGTCTCTTCAAACTGTGTTTGTTGCCTTTTAGTATGCTTTCTATTTTTTGTTTTGTTTTGTATTCTTTGACAGACAGATGTGATGTACTGGGTAAAGGAATTATACTTAAATGGCCTTTAGTAATATGGCAGTAAGATGTGGGTATAGGGCAAGGGTTCTGTGGTCCTTTGCTAGGACTGTCTTTAGTGAACCTGTGCTTCTGGACCATGAACTTCATGACTGCTTCTCTGTTATCTCCCCACACTACCTTTAGGTGGGACAGAGTGTCTTGGATTACATGGAGTGGGGGTGCTTCTTTTCTTTTCTTCCATGTGGATGACTAGAGGGGGATGAAGTTGAGTGTTTCCCTTTCTCCATGTGCAAGGTTAGACCCTGCTGAAGTTGCAAATTTTCCTTCCCCCAGGTTAGTTAGGTTGTAAAAAACAAAATCAAAAACTAGCTTAGGCTCTGGTAGTTTCTTTTGAGGACAGATCTAGTTAAGAAGAAGAGAACACTCTGAAATATTTCACAATGGTTACTTTTCTCATCACCTTGATGGAAGTATGAGAAGATTTTTCTTTGATATTCACCTAAGAATCTGATTGAGCTGCTGAGGGTAAATCTCAAAAAAGTGTGGAGCCCTCTGATGACTGGGTCCCCTGAAGTTTTTATCTCTCAGACCTCTCCACACTGCACCTCCAGGAATTCATGAATTACAGTTTACGTTTTTCTACCCTGGCACTGGTTCCTGTAAAGGTTTTTACTTATGAATTTCTATGAGGTTAGTTGCAATTCTCTGTGTTTGCCCAATGTATCCCCAATGTAGTGGGCCTCAGTTTGCTCTGTGACCTCACATCTCTCACAGATCAAAGAAAATGTGTGTGTGTGTGTGTGTGTGTGTGTGTGTGTGTGTGTGTGTGTGTATTTAGCTTTTTACTTGTCAGGACAGAGTAATGGCTTCCAGGTTTTTTATATGACACAATAGAAAACAGAAGTCTTCTAGTTATTATTTTAGTAGGCATTTACATTATTACCCAATAACTCAAATAGATGTTCACAAGCATATCTTAAACAAAATGCATGTTTTGCCCACATTTCCACAGTGTTTTATCTTCTTACTGATTTTTAGAAGCTCTTTATATACATAGGATATTAATCTTTTATTCCTTCATAGTTTCCTTCAGACTAATGACCCTCGGAATAAAATATTGATGTAATTTTAACATTGATTATGTTCTTTTTTCTGCATATAGAAAATATAATAGTTAACTATATGAAGTAGTAAACAGTAACTAGGGAAGGAAATTTTTTTTCTTTTCTTAGATTAGAACATTAGGAAGACTTCCTTTATCCAATTCTATATTTTCTTGTAACATTTTGTATATATGTATATACCTATGCATACATATATACATAACACATGCATCTGTACCTATGTATATGTGTGTCTGTTCCATATTTGGAACTTATTTGTATAAATTGTGGTGAGAATTGGAGATTCTTCTTATTTTGAAGAACATAGTCAACTATTTTGACACTATTAAACACTTAGTGAACAATTTATTTCTTTCTTTTATTCATTTGAAATGTGTTCGTTATCTTTTTTTAAAAATTCCCATATGAGGAATTCCTTAAGTACATGATACAGACTGACACATCTTTGTGTTTGCCTCTGTTGTCTCATTCACCTCTAATGTCCACATTTCCCTTTCTTATGTGGTGTTTACTCTTTTTCTTTTAAATTTTTAGCTTAGGTATCAATGGTTGTAATTTCACTCTACTTATGATAACTCACATTAAATAACATCAAACTGTTTTACATTTAAGTCTCCCGTTATGTTGTTGTTGTTGTTGTTTTTCATGGAGGTCAATAATATCTGTCTTTTATTCTACATTTAAATACGTATTCAGTAAACTTTGTGAACCAAAACAAAACTCTACCCTCAAGGAGCTTATGACCTAGTTTCAGGTTTGGTTTTTTTTTCCCTCAGATCCCAGTGAAGTACCTGACACACTATACACCCTCATTAAATATCTGTAGGCTGTTTACTGTCCCATTATTCTGTGTAGGCCAGAAGATACATTCAAATGTGAGACTCCTTTTAAAGGTATCTAGAAACACTGACTAGAATCATAGCATTATTGAACATGATGTATTGGTAAGGGTTGTTGAAAGAAGTGGTTACACTTAACATAAAAAAGAAAAAAAAAGGAAAACTAAGTGAGAGAGGACACAATGGATCATAAATTTCACATATCTGAAGTACCTGTGGAAGCAGATATTTTTTCTGTGTGGCCTCAGGGGTAATGGATGAAAGATCTAAGTATATAAATTTCAAGTCAGTCCAAGATTTTTGTTGTTGTTATTCTAACACCCAAATTGTCCTGGAATGGAATGGACTGTCTTGGGAAATATTTAGCTCTCACTTCTGGAGTTACTCCAGTATCTGATAAACCACTCAGTGAAGGCATTTTAAAATGTTGTTATTCAAAAGAGTAAATTTTCCAATATTAGGATAATTGGTAGGGATAAAAGAACTCGAAATTGCATTAACGGTATTAGTGATAAATAATAGTCGGGCCATTACCGATGAATAATACTGTGTGAAAAACATTCATAATTACCACTGTCCTTGTTCGTTGACCCTTTGTCATCAGGTTCCTGTTTTAATAGAGCTATTTACTTCCTTGATTCTACTCTCACAATTATTCACTAAATTTGTTCTCATAAGATTCTATAAATAAAACATTTTCAGAATCATCTTGAATTTTCACTGTATCTTTTACTTACAACAAATGTTATTTTAGCTTCCATTTAACGTCCTCAGCTTAATGTTCTGTGTAACAAACTTTGCTGTTAATATATGCCATTAGGGCAAAAAATACAATATCCTGCATGACATCACTTGGGTTAAAATATGTGACCTTTGACCTCAACATGCTTTACTTTTACAACTAATTTTTATGTAATAAGGGAGGCAAAACTTCAAAATGAAGGCTTTGTGTTTTATACTTAAGCTCTTAAAAAGTTTTATTATTGAAAAATAAAGGGGGATGCTGACAAGATGACTACCAGACAGGTTGGGTTGTGAGAGTCTCTACAAAAGCAAATGTCCATAAAGACTTTCTGCATGATTAGGCATGTGCTGGTAGGTGAGTGAAAGTCTATCTGAGGGGAGACTTGGGTTCATGCACCCAGGATCCCGCTCTGAAGATGACTGCAAGCCCTCACCATCCTGATTTTGGAGTTGCAGTCACACAAGATCATCTGCTATTCACAGGACTCTCCTGAGAAGTGTCTACCAAATCCAGCTGATTCTCATCACCTGGTGACAGGCCCACACCATCACCTGTTATAGCAAATCAGCTGGAACCCTGGATCCGATTAGTAGAGAGAGAAGATCAAGGAGAGTTGGAGAGGAGCCCATGCCCAGTGAAGAAACACTGCTGACTTCAGCCATTTTCTCTGTCTTAGGACCAGGCAGAGATCTGCATTGCCCTGCCCAGCTCCAACGAGCTCTACCCAGCTCTGCCCAGCTGTTCCCAGCTCCTCCCAGCTCTGGCCAGCCTCCAACTTGGGATCTAAGGTAATTTCATCAAACTGGGAGAGACTGAAACCCCTCCCCCATGCTGGATCAGACACACACAGGTCAGATCTGAGTGGCAGACTTGACAGGCAGAAAGCCAGGCCAGTCCAGATCTGATCCACCCTCCTTCTACAGTATGCCTGAGGCATTTGACCCAAGCTGTGAGCAACCCTATCAGCTTGCAAGAGCACAGAGCGTGGGAGGGGGGTGCTAGAGATCAGAGCTGAAAGGACATTGGACTTACAGAAATGACCTCAGAGTGAGTTTGGTTCCCTGTTTTTATTTATTTATTTTTTGACTGTTTGTTTTCTCATTTTTGTTTGTTTTTTGTTTTAGTATTTTTCTCTTTTTCTGTTTTTGATAATGTTTTCATACTTGTTATATTTCTGTTATTTTACTGATTTTTTTTTCTTTAGACTTCCTGTTTGTGTATGGGAAGAATACATCAATAGGGAGAAGTTTTTGGTTTGTGTGCTTATATGATTGTATGTTTTAGGTTTTGTTTTATCTTTTCTCTTTTCTTTGTGTCTCTTTTCATTTGTTAGTTGCTATGTCTGTCTGTTTTCCCTCTTACTCTTCTCTCTTTCCACCTCCCTCTTACCCCCCCCCTTTTTCCCTTCTTTTCATTTTTCTTACCTCATTTTGATTTCAGGGAGCAAACCTATACCCCACTGCATGAACAGATTGTAGGGTAGTGGGAAGTGGGTTCCAGGGTGCCCATACACCCATCGGTGAATACTGGGATCTGCAGATAGATTTTGAATCACAGCTTCCCTCTCAATTAAATCTCAAAACTGCAAAAAGTACAGCCACCAACCCATAATCCAGTTTCAGAATTGAACAAAGTCAGAGGATCCACATAAGGAAGAATAGGAGATTGAACAAACAGAAGTAAAAGCAATCCTGCCATCCCTGAGCAACAGAATTAAAGAAGAGGGGGAAAGGAGTTGGGGGAGGAAAATCTACACAAATGAAGAAAAACCAAAAGAAGAATATGGGTCTCACAACATCCCTGGGAGGTCAGACAGTGAGAAAGCAGACTTAGGAATGAAAACAACAAAGAGCCCCCAGAATGACTGGTCTTAAACTACAAACCCAGATATCAAGACATTAATAGAGAGAATAAATAGAATTGAGAAAGACAAGAGAAAAACAGGAAGGAGCTGATAGCTGAGATAATAGCAGTAAAGAATACTGTGAATGAAATAAATAACAAACTGATAAGCATGGAAAGCAGAAGTAGCTAAGCAGAAGAAAGAATCTCAAAACTTGAGGACCAAAATATAGAACTAACCCAAACTGTCAAAAACATAGAAAAGAAGCTTGAAAAGACAGGACAAAACCTTCAAGGGATGACTGATTATTTCAAGAGGTCAAACCTAAAAGCAATAGGACTTCCTGAGGAGAAAGAGAGACAGAGATCACCTTGGAGCAAACATTTCATGAAATTATTCAAGAAAATTTCCCTCATCTAACCAGTGATGCAACCAATCAAACACAAGAGATTCTGAGAACCCCTACAAGACAGCAAAGGAGAAGACCAATTCCTAGGCACATAGTAATTTGCCTAAACAAAGTAGGTATAAAAGAAAAAAATCCTAAAGGCAGCAAAATAAAAAGGTCAAATTACCTACCAGGGAAGACCATTAAAACAGCAGCAGACTTATCTACAGAAAGACTTCACAGAGAAAGCTTGGAGCCCAATCTTCAAAGTTCTCAAAGATAAACAATTTCAACCAAGAATAAGCTACCCAGCTAAGCTAAGCTTCATTAGTGAGGGAGAATTAAAATCTTTTCCAGACATCCAATCCCTAAGAACTTATGCTGCCTCCAGACCACCCCTACAAGAAACTCTTAAGAAATTATTAAACACAGAAGAAAATGGAAAAAAAACAACAACATTCTTCACAAGAGTACAGGAAAAAGGTTGAAAGCACACATGAATCAACCCCAAATTCAAAAGAAAGACAACAAACAAACAGGAACAACAACAACAACTCTATAAGAACCACATGATAGGGATAAACTCTCACATTTCAATAGTTACCCTGAATGTGAATGGACTGAATGCACCACTGAAAAGACATAGAATGGCAACACGGATAAAATATTATGAGGCAACAATATATTGTCTCCAAGAGACTCGTCTCACCAGAAAGGACACTCAGAGACTCAAAGTAAGAGAATGGGAAACAAAATGTCAGGTGAATGGAACACAAAAGAAAGCAGGAGCTGCAATATTTTTTTTTTGAGTTGGAGTCTTACTCTGCCACCCAGATTGGAGTGCAGTGGCCGCTCCCGGCCACTGCAGCCTTGACCCAGTGGGCTCTGGCGATCCTTCTGCCTCAGCCTTCCGAGTAGCCGGAATTACAGGCACGCGCTACCATGCCCAGCTAATTTTTTTTTATTTATTTGTAGAGATGAGGTCTCGCCAAGTTGCCCAGGCGGGTCTCGAACCTGCAGGCTCAGGCAATCCACTCACCTCATCCTCCCAAAGCGCAATCTTAATAGCAGACAAATACCCTTTAAGCTATCAAAAATTTAAAAAATTACAGAAAGTCGCTACATAATGATAACAGGTTCAATCCATCAGCAAGAAATATCTATCCTAAGTGTATATGCAGCCAACATCAGGGCACCAACTTTCATAAAACTGTTTCTAGGCAAACTTAAAAAAGATATTGATTCCCACACAATCGTAGCTGGGGATTTAATACCCCACTAACAACCTTAGACAGACCATCAGGAGAAAAAAATCAGCAAGGAGATCAGGAACCTCAATGTGACTCTTTACCAAATGAACTTAACTGATACCTACAGAACACTCCATCCAACAACCACGGAATATACATTCTGCTCTTCACTGTATGGAATAAACTCTAAGATCAACCACATCCTTGGTCATAAATCAAGCATAAACAAATTTCATAAGATTGAAATTTTGCCATGCACCTTCTCAGACCACAGTAGAATAAAAATAATTATCAACAACAAAAGGTTCCCTCAAAACTCATAAAGACATGGACACTAAACAGCATGATGCTAAGCAACACCTGGGTCAACACAGAAATCAAAACAGAGATTAAAAGATACATGGATGCCGGGTTCGGTGGCTCAGCCTGTAATCCAGCGCCTTTGGGAGGCTGAGGTGAGGGGATTGCCTGAGCCCGCGGGTTCGAGACCCACCTGGGCAGCGAGAACTCATCTCTACAGTAAATCAAAAAATCAGCCAGGCGTGGTAGCGCGCGCATGTAATTCCGGCTACTCGGAAGGCTGAGGCGGAAGGATCGCCGGAGCCCAGCAGATTGAGGCTGCGGTGGCCAGAAGCGGCCACTGCACTTCAGTCTGAGCGACCGAGTGAGACTCCAATTCAAAAAAAAAAAAAATACATGGAAACAAATGAAAATGAAGAAACATCTTACCAAAATCTCTGGGATGCCATGAAAGCTGTAGTAAGAGGGAAATTCATATCTCTACAAATGCACATGAATAAAATGGAAGGATCCCAAATTAACAGACTAACAAGTAATCTTAGGAAGCAGGAAAAGCAAGACCACCAACACCCTAACTTCAGCAGAAGAATCCAGATCACCAAAATAAAAGCCCAATATGAAACATAGAAGACAAAAAGATAATTTTAAAAAATCAGTGAAACCAAAAGCTGCTTCTTTGAAAGAATAAACAAGATTGATGGTCCCCTAGCTAGACTGACCAAGAAAAAGAGAGAAAAGGCCCAAATAAACACAATCAGGAATACAAAAGATGACCCTGAAGAAATACAAACGATTGTCAGAGACTATTATATACACTTGTATAGAAACAAACTTGAAAACCTAAAGGAAATGGAGGACTTTCTGACATCACACAACCTCCCTAGGCAGAAACAAGAATAAATTGAGACCCTAAATAGACCAACAACAATCCAGGAAATAGACTATGTCATAGAAAACTACCTACAAAAAAAAAAAAAACCCTGGACCAGATGGCTTTCCAGCAGAATTCTACAAAACATATAAGGAGGAACTGATACCAATCCTATTGAAAGTATTCCAGGAAATTGAGAAAGATGGAACTCTCCCCCAAATCATTTTATGAAACTAACATCACATTGATACCCAAACCAGGTAAAGATTCAATGAAGAAAGAGAACTACAGGCCAATATCCTTGATGAGCATAGATGATAAAATTCTCAAGAAGATCCTAGCCAACCGGATTCAATAACATATATCAAAAATTATCCACCACAACCAAGTAGGCTTCATCACCAGGATGCAAAGCTGTTCAGCATTCATAAGACCATAAACTTAATTAAATAAACTTAATTAAATCAATAGAAATAAAAACAAAACCACTTGATTATATTATTTGATGCAGAAAAAGCTTTTGATAAAAATCCAACACCCCTTCTTGATAAAAACCTTTGAAAATTTAGGCATAGATGAAACATACCTTAAAATAGTAAGAGCCACCTGCAAGAAATCCACAGCCAGCATGCTGATAAACAGACAGAAATTGAAACCATTTCCCCTGAAAACTGGAACAACACAAAGGTGCCCACTCTCTCCCCTCCTGTTCAACATAGTTTTGGCAGGCCTAGGAAGAGCAATCATAGAAGAGAAGGTGATCAGGGGTATCAAAATAGGAAAAGCGGAAATCATGTGATCCCTCTTTGTAGATGACATGATTCTATACCATGAAAACCCAAGAGAATCTGTCAAAAACCTCCTTGCACTAATAAAGGACTTTGGCAAGGTCTCAGGGTATAAAATAAATGTGAAAAAGACAATCACATCTCTATACACCAATAATAATCAAATAGAAACCCCAATACAAAGCACGATTCCATTCGCAATAGCCACAAAATAAATGAAATACCTGGCATCTTCCTAACCAGAGACATGAAACACCTTTGCAATGAAAACTACAAAACACTGTTCAAAGAAACCAAAGATGACACAAACAATTGTAATAGTATTCCATGCTCATGGATAGGAAGAATCAACATTGTTAAGATGTCCATTCTACCTAAGGCAATCTATAGATTTAATGCAATGCCCATCAAATTACCAGCAACATTCTTCTCAACCTAGAAACAACAATACAGGAATTCATATGGAAACATAAACGACCACAAATAGCCAGAACAATCCTCAGTAAAACAAAACAAAACAAAAACAAAGCAGGAGGTGTCACACTCCCAGACTTTAAGCTTTATTATAAAGCTACAATAATGTAAACAGCCTGGTACTGGTACAAGAACAGGCATATAGATCAATGGAATAGAATTGGGATTCCAGAAGCAAAACCTCAACTTCTCAGCCAACTCATCTTTGACAAAGTCTCCACTATCGACCACTGGGGAAAGGAGAACCTATTCAGTAAATGGTGCTGGGAAAACTGACTGACCACATGCAGAAGATTGAAACAGGACCCCTACATATCCCCATACACAAAAATCAACTCTAAATGGATCAGAGACCTAAATGTAAAACCTCAAACTATAAAAACCTGAAAAAGTGCAGGAGAAACCCTTATGGAAATTTGAATTGGCAACCAATTCCTGATCAAATCCCCAAGTGCCTATGCCATAAGAGATAAGATAGACAAGTGTGACCTCATCAAGCTGATAACCTTTGCAAAGTCAAAGAAACCATCAAGACAGCAGGAGACAGCCCAGAGATTGGGAAAAAAATATTTGCCAATCCATGACTGACAAAGTCCTAACATCTAAAATCTACAAGGAACTCAAATGTGCTGAAAAGAAAAAAACAAACAGCCCTACTACAAAGTGGGCAAAAGATATGAATAGACAGTTCTTAAAGGAAGACGTATGAGCAGCCAACAGAAGCATGAAAATAAGTTCAGCTTCATAGTCATCAAAGAAATGCAATTTAAAACTACACTGAGATACCACCTAACTCGAGTCAGAAAGGCCATCATCAATCACTAAAACAATAACAGATGCTGGAGAGGGTATGGCGAAAACGGAACACTTCTACACTGTTGGTGGGAGTGTAAACTAGTATAGCCTCTGTGGAAAACAGTGTGGCGATTCCTAAAAGATCTAAAAATCTACCTTCCATATGACCTCGCAGTCCCCCTACAGGGAATATACCCAGAAGAACTCAAATCACTCTATAAAAAAGATACCTGCACACATATGTTTATCGCAGCATTGTTCACAATAGCAAGAACATAGAACCAACTGTGCTACCCATCAAAAGAGGACTGGATTTTTTTAAATGTGGTACATATACACAACAGAATATTACACAGCCATAAAGAAGAACAAAATCATGAGCTTCATAGCAACCTGGATGGACAGAGTCTATAATTATGAGTGAACTTTCACAGAAACAATGAACTTAGTATCACATGTTCTCATTTATAAGTGGACCTTGCACAACTATCGTAACACTGTAAGAAAATAATTGTCAGTATGGGAAACTGTGGGCGTTGAGGTGGGCTGGGAGGTGGGATTGGCAGTAGTGGGAATCTGCCTGTAGAAGGGGGGCATACCTCATCAACAAGGGTACCTGCATAATGAATATTTGTATACCTAACCCTGAATTATACCCCACAATTTTAAAATAAAAAATTTAAAAGGAAAAAAAAAGGAAAAAGAAAAACATCCGTAATAGTCCTGAAGTAGAATGATGTTAGACATATAATTCAGAGCTAAATCGGCAAAATATAATACCACCTATGTTGGTAGAATGTCTGATAGGTTTCTAAATTCATTTGGTTTGTATATTATTGGCAATCTCCACAAGTTGTTTGCATAGAGTAAACAGATGCTGCTTTTTTTCTCTGAATTTATCAGGATAAAAATGAGAAATAGGTGCATGCATTGCTCAACATGCAGAAAAGCTACTAGTGATTATTTTCACATTTCTTTATATATTGGGATTTGCCTTTTACTACAGACACCAGTCTATTTCACTATGCCCATATTTATTGAACTGTGTTTTAAATAAATCTGCATAACAAAGTATTTATGAGTTCAAGTAGGTATTTTAGAGTTATAACCATCAAGAAATTTGGGTTGCCCTGGTGTGTCAAAATCAGTTATCAATTATTGTCTTAAAGTTTCTACATTTTGGTCATATAGTCTGGCAGATTGCAGCATACTCTTGTTTTGTAGGAGGTGAGAAATGCTCATAATGTTGTCTTAGGTAAGGCCTCCAGCCTGGAAGATCAGCATAATTCTGAGCTTTAATTTGGCCAGTTCTGTCTTTGTTATCTTTGTGGAGAAAATCAAAGGGACATCAGTTGATGCCAATTGCCAATCACAGATATGTTGCGACTGATCTCTCTGAAAGTCTTATATTAACATTTCATTAGTTTAAAATTCCTTCTCTAGGTTCAAGTTATTATTTTCCCAGTTTTAATTCAGAAAACAACAGCAGTATCTTTGCCAGCTATTTCACACTTGGAAAATTGAACACTGTAGCTCGGCTTGAGGAAGGTGATAGCATTGGCACTGATTTCATTTCCTGAGCCTTTTTTGTTGAGGATATTTACTAGTAATTGGACTACTTCTAAGTGCAAAATCTGTGGGTGAGCATCCCCCTCTGAAAGAAGAAACCTGGGGTTTACTGGCTAGATAACAAATGTAAAATTAGGCAATTTTGCTGGGAGCTAAATATATACGGTTAAGTGTGTGTGACTATTATACAGCTGCAGAAAGTTCCACATGCCAGTTTATTTGCTTATGATGTTTTGGAAAATAAAATCCTTTAGAGAGAGAGAAAGAGAACACACAGACTTTCAACTCCATTGATTTTAATTAAGCTAACCATAGATTGGCAAGCACTGCAAAATTCACGAACCTGATGAGACAAAAGAGATTACACAGTAGGTACAGGGACCAGTGTCTAGTCCTTAATTATCTGAAACTGACAAGACAATGACCTGTCAAGTTAATGGAAATTATTTTCCATAAAACTTGGATGGAATGGCAGTGAATATTGAACTTTAGAAGGAGAAAGAAGCCTGGACTAAAAAGAAGTTCCTCGCCATTAAAAATGAGCATACTGTGAAAAGATAGTGACAGGGGAAGAGACATGAAAAAATAGAGACATGGGAGGATGTATTAAGTAGAAAAAAGAAGATAAAAAAAAATAGTCAGTATGCTTACATTTTGCTGAATTTAAAATATACCAAACCATTTTGACCTATTCTACCAATGTAGAATGTGTATATGCTCACTACTTCATCTTATCTATTTATTTTTTGATTAATAATTGGAACCTCCCATTTTCCTTACTAAGAGAAAAAAAAAATCTAATACTGTCTCTTTTTCCTTTTGTCAAACACAGAGAGACTTAGACTTGGAATGCCAGTGCCATTTTTCCTCAGTGTCGTGTGGTATAACAGCCAGAAGCGGGTCATGAAAATCTTCATGCCAATCTATTGTTATTGGGATACCTTGAGGGTGGAAGCCACTGTCAGAGTGGTGCCCATAAAATATCAGGGATATAGCCCATTTTAGAGCATACCCCCATGTTCTATCCTTATTCCACAAAAACCAGTCATGGAGCTAGTAAGCCTGTGTTTGGATAAGTTTCAGCAAGATAATTTTAGAAGGCCAATCACTACAAATACCTGTTCTTCTGGGCTGAGCCCAGGTCACTGGGCTAAATCATCCCGGATTATATTACTACATTTCCCTAATTTCACATCCCAAGAGTTTTTGTTCTCAGAGAATGATTGACATTTTTGCATTTTCTATCTTGTCTCTAATAGCTTCAGGTTTTCCCTGCATTGACTGCTTTCTTGTTGTTTTTTGTTTTTCAATTAATTATGTATTATGTTAAGGTAATGGATAATAAACATTCTTAAGTTTCTTAAATTTACATATCGAAGAGGACAAATTCAGCATTCAAAAGACAAATAAAATCAGTATCTTTAATCTAAAAACAAATAGAAACAAACAAAACTCTGAAAATAGTAAATTGTCTATTGATTCAATAATTTACCTAAGTTTTTGTCTTCATATGTCTATATGCCTTACAAAATACCAAAAGATTAACTCTAGTTGGCAATTTTTCTTTCTTTTCCTTCTAATGTATACTGATCTTATTTTTAAAAATATTTTAGAAGGAACATGCATTAACTGTGTTATAATATTTATTATATATGTTTAAGATTACAAGAAAATTGCCAAATAGTTTCATTACTCAGCTTCAATAAAAAAACTTTGAACTCTAATATGAGAGACTTGAAAACATGTAAACAATTCAATTAGTAATGAGAAAAATTGTCAATGTGAATGAGACTTACAGAATTAGAAGTGAAAGTCACAGTTTACTAAATATCCTTGTTTTGTCCCTCTATTTCTCCAGATTTATAAAAGTTAGTACCACTACATGAATTCCTAAGCAATTTTATCTTAAAATGTACGTCATTGCTTATAGCACTAAATTATAATCTATCTATCTAAGCAATCATACATGCAGTTCTGGAAGCCGAGAATTGAGATAATCGAACCTATTCTCTCCAAAATAGTTTTATCCTAAATGTATTTAGGCTGTTGAGAGCCTAAAAATATCTTTGGCTTCGATTATCCAGAAAATTGCTTTTTAATGTCTTCAAACTTGGACTGATTGGTCCTTTGCAGATTCTCCTCACAAACAACATGTAATAGATAGCAAAAAGACTATCATTGAAATGAGCCCTCATTTTGTTTCAATACCTGAGTCTCCAGGGCAATGATTCTGAGTGTTTTGTTGCCTTTGTGCTCCTATTTTTTTTCTCTCTCTCTTTAAAACAGTGGATATTCTGGTCATTCAGAAGCAGAGGGATATGGGTATGGACAAGGAATAATTAATAATAATAAATCGCAATGAAAATCCCACATGAAATTTCATACTAGGAAATGTGCAGTCATGTCTACTTACAAAGCTGCTTGCTTGCTTATATAGCAGCTTATGATTGGTTCTAGCCAATTAATGCACACAGTAAATTAGAGAATATTTGCCTAACAATATCTAAGAGACTCATCTTTATTTTAGACTCACTTCCTAACTAAAGAGAAAAAATTGAACTTTTCTCTAAAGAATGTAATGAATAAATAAATATATGCAAACTTTCTGGACCATCTTGGTAATAAATGTCCTGAAATTCATCTTTCCATTTGAAAAAAGTCACCTAACTTATGTTTGATAAATATAAACAAACTTTTTCATGTTGTCATTTTAATGCTTTAGGAAATGCTTTTATTTTCTTTCGTTTTGTCTGATGCTCCTATCTTTCATGCTTTGCTTATCTTTTGGAAGTGTCTGTCCAAGTAGAGCTCTGCCAAGAAGATATTTGGCAAGGACATCTTCTGCTCCCAGGTATAAAAGTGAGTCAAATGCTGTTATTATTTTTACCCTTCAGGAAAAACCTTCTGTGAAAATCCTGATTGCATTTCCTTTTATAAGACTCCCTCTCATATTTATTAACTGAAAGGTTTGGGTCAAATCAGCCACATGTGCTCTCTGTAGTTTATCAGCAGAAGGATTCTTTGAAAGATTAAATTGCACAGGGCTGACTTCTAAAGTGCAGTGGGGGTGGGGGGGATGGCCACCCAGTAACAGTGCTGAAACTGCTATTTTCTTGGGAAATGTAAAATTTTAGCAAATTAAACAAGTTACATTTAAACCCATTTGTACTTGAGGGTAGTTAGTTTATAGATGCTTGAAAGAACCACAATTTGTGTATAGAGATAAGCAAATTGAAGACTCATAATTACATGTAACTGTGTTCTTTGTTTCCTAGAGTTTTAAAGTAGTCAAAAATATAAGTGAAATCAAGCATGGAGAAAATATTGCATTACTAATAGTATATTTAAAAGTAAATAAGATTTTTTTAATTTCTTTATAAATCATTTTTCATCAACATAATGCTTCAAGTATCAATTCACTATATTTTAAAATGCACATTTATTAACTATGCATTATGTATTAATTATGTATAATTAATTTTTAACATTTCTCATTTTTCTTCTCTGTTTCTGTTTGAGGAGACTGTAGGATGTAGAAATAATCGTTTACAAATATATGTCTCATTTCCCCTAAACAGAGTCCATTTCTTGATTAAATGTTGATTTGAACTCTCTAATTTCTCTTTTATTAGCTTTTTGGGCTCTAATTGCTTCCAACGTCAATTGTCAAGGGTTCAATACACCATCTTCTTCCATCTCCCAACTCCAGAAAGGTCAGTTTCATCTTCTCCTCCCAGCCCCCATGCACACACTTTTCCACCTCATATCCCAGAAAGTCTCTGCTTCTATCTAAAAGTTTTCTGAACAGATCCACACCTCCATCCTTAGTGCTGCCTCCTTTGTGTAGGCTCTTAACACCATCCACCCTTACCCTTCAACTCCTTCCATCCCTCTCCCCTACCCTTTTAGGCTATTTCTATAGCCTCCTGATTTTCGGCACTTTTGTTTCATCTATTTCCAAGCCATATAACAAAATCTGTCTTTAATTTACATATAATAGGAACCAGGCCTCTTGCTAAGACTTTATACTATTGCATTTAAACCTCAAGTAACTGTGAGCGTAGATATCATCCGTCTTTTGCACATAAGAAAACTGAAGGTTAGGCTGCTTAGAATTTTCCGTTTTAAATTACAGTTTGGATCCAGTTCTGTCTGTTTCCAAAGCGTGAGCTCTTAAACAAGACTATATGCTGCCACCCTCTTCATTGAAACCAGAGTAACTTTTTCTAAACCACAGAACTGAATATATTCCATTCTTCTGCATAAAACTCTCCAGTGAATCCCAACACGTGTAGGCTTAAGTACAAATTCCTTAGCATGATATTCAGCTTCTTAATTACTTGACCCTCTACTGTATTTCTGGCCTGTGTTATTTCAACCACTTTCACAGTGGCTCTTCAGATTTTGGGTTAATCAGGAATATGTAAGCAGCTTGTAATTCCCTCCTAGAATTCCCTCCAGACTCTCTGTCTGTGCCTATGTCAGCCTCTTGACCCAGAAGCCCTTTGACTGAACACTTATCTTATTCCACACCCTTAGCTATGAAGAGTTTTCTGACTTATGTAGAGCTGGTTCCTACTCTGGGCCTCCTCACATCTTATACAAGGCAGTGAACCCCTTGACGAGAAATCCTCATGTTTTCTATTTTAAGATTCTGCAGAATCTCTCATAGTACCTTGCTTATACTTGAACTAAAAATGCATTTTTTAAAAGAATGAACTTAAGCACACTTATTTTCCATAGAAATTTTTGAGTCATTTGTTCCCTACATGCTTTTTCCATTTCAGAGAAGTAGGTACAGTTTTCCAAAATGATCTTGTTTACCAACACAACCAGTTCATTTAGTGAAAGCATTTAGACTGGCTTTTCTACCTTAATAAACATACTTTTGCCCAAGAAGAAAGCTTAGTGCACATCACCCTTAAGGGAATCTGTGCTAAGAGCTAACAACTAGATTATTGAATCTTCTCCTTCAAAACCACCCTTTGACTTATTACCAAGATTATTTTTCTCAGTTACATTTCATTCTTTATGTGCACCATTTCTTGCCCCCGGCCATGTTTAAAATGGAATTACTTATGTCTCTTCCTCTCACTTCTCTTTTTAAACTATTATCATTTAGTTTATTTTTTGCTTAGCTCTTTGCTTGAAATTTTTTAGCTGTAACACTTTCTTATAGTTTCTATTTCTATCCCAGGTTTCTGCTTAAGCACAGTGTTGCATTAATAAGCGCTGGGCAAAGTTTCAACAGCATTTAATCTAACATTTTTAATTATTCTTCACATTTTACAGTCTTGACACATTTGCTATAATAAAGGGAAATCATTAATTCACTGAGATATATAAGGGGAAAACTATAATTTTTCTTTTGATTAATTTACATATTCTTCATTACTTTGCTATTAATTTACTATGCATTCCAGAGAATGAGAGTGCAAAGCATGATTATTTTTTCCTCTTTGTTCAAAAGGAACTGTCTTAGAAACAGGGGCTGAAGATTTATTTCTATTTTGACTGTCAAATGGCAGGAGATTACTTCTTGAACATGCTTTCTGGTCTCATCCCCATGTTTACTTTCTACTGGTATACACTGCACCCTTCTCTACTTTCCTTGAAAAAAAAAAAAAAAGAAAACTGTTGCATTCACTCTTAAATGTTTTGTTTTGTTTTTTTCCTATATGAAGATGAAAAAGATATTGATTTCCCTTTGGATTATGGAAGAAAATTATCTAAAATATATTTTATAATGCCAGCTTCAATGTGAACATCTTTGAATGATACCACTGTCAGAAAACAAAAACAAAACTTGAACATAGAAGTCAAATATTTCATTTAGCGTTGGCAGAAAGCAGTGGAGTCCTGGAATAAAATGAAGGTCTTCTTCTGTTTGGTACTTAGCTAATTGATACTAAAGTGATAGTAAACAGTAAAATTAATAAAAGGGATTTTGCTTTCACACAGATGATAGAAATAGTCATGTTAAAAAGTTACCAAAATTATAGTTGTGAAATGAAGTCAAAATTTAAAACAGATAATAGCTAAGATATGTATGTCACTACCCATGACATACACTATTCTAAGTTCTCCTTTTCATAAGTCAACAAACAACATCCTCATAACAATCCAGAGAGGTTTATTTTAGATTTTACATAACATTATACAGAAGAGAAAATTGAGACCTAAAAAAGTTAAATAAATTATTTTCAATTATGTTATTTTATAATTTTGTTAAAATAAATTTTTATTCTTATTTTTAGCAACACAAACTTGTGTAGAAAAATTCTGAGAATGCAGAATAAGCAAGAAGAAAATAACCACAATGTATTGCTATCTTCCCAGTGTTCTCAACTATGTATATTCTGGTTTTGCTCTTTACTAGCACTGTGGCAAGTTATCATATATGTTCAAGCAACTCTTTGTTCCTTTCTAAATAATGATAAAAACATTGAACTTGAAGGATTTGAGAACTACAGGCCAATATCCTTTATGAACATAAATGCAAAAATCCTCAACAAGATCCTAGCAAATTGGATCCAAAAACACATCTCACATATAATCCACCATGACCAAGTAGGTAGGATGCAGGATGCGGGGCTGGTTCAACATTCACAAGACCATAAATGTCATTAAATACATCAACAGATGTAAAAGCAAGAACCACATGATTATCTCATTAGACGCAGAAAAAGCTTTTGATAAAATCCAGCATCCCTTCTTGATAAAAATCCTCAAACATCTAGGTATAGAAGGAACAGACCTCAAAATAGTAAGTGCCATCTATGACAAACCCACAGCTAGCATATTGCTAAATGGTCAGAAACTAGAATCATTTCCCCTGAAAACTGGAACAAGACAAGGCGGCCCATTCTCACCTCTCTTGTTCAATATTGTGTTGGAAGTCCTAGCTCAGGCAACTAGACAAGAGAAGGAAATTGGGGTTATCCAAATAGGAAAAGAGGAAGTCAAGTTATCCCTCTTTGCTGATGATATAACCCTATACCTTGAAACCAAGAGAATCTGTCAAAAACCTGCTTGCACTGATAAAGGACTTTGGGAAGATCTCAGGGTACAAAATAAATGTGCAAAAGACAGTTGCATTCCTCTATACCAACAACAAGCAGGCAGAAAACCAAATAAAAAGCACAATCCCATTCACAATAGTGACCAAAAAAAATGAAATACCTTGGCATCTTCCTAACCAGAGAAGTGAAAGACTTTTACAATGAAAATTACAAAACACTGCTTAAAGAAATCCAAGAAGACACAAACAAATGGAAGAATATTCCATGCTCATGGTTAAGTAGAATCAACATTGTTAAGATGTCCATCCTACCAAGGCAATCTAGATTCAACACAATATCCATTAAGTTACCAACATCATTCTTCTCAGACCTGGAAATGACAATACAGAAATTCATATGGAAACATAAATGACCACGAATAGCTAAAACAATCCCTAGCAAAAGAAACAAAGCAGGAGGTATCACACTTCCAGACTTCAAACATTACTATAAGGCTACAGTAATCAAAACAACCTGGTATTGGTACAAGAACAGGTATATAGACCAATGGAACAGGATAGAGATTCTGGAAGCAAAGCCTCAATTCCTCAACCAACACATCTTTGACAAAGCCTCCAACAACAACCACTGGGGAGAGAAGAACCTACTCAGTAAATGGTGCTGAGAAAACTGGCTGATCACATGCAGAAGACTGAAACAGTACCCCTACCTATCACCATACACAAAAGTTAACTCTAAATGGATCAAAGACCTGAATGTAAAACCTCTAACTATAAGAATCTTAGAAAGCATAGGAGACACCCTTATGAAAATTGGAACTGGGAACCAACTTTTTTTTTATTAATCAATATTTTTTATTATGATGTTATGCGGTACAGTTAAGGGTTAGGTATACAAATGCGTTTCATTCAGGCACCCTGTTGATAAGATATGAACAGACACTTCACAAAGGAAGACATTCGAGCAGCCAACAGACACATGAAGAGATGTTCAACCTCACTAATCATCAGGGAGATGCAAATCAAAACCACACTGAGATACCACCTAACTCCAGTCAGAATGGCAATTATCAACAACTCAAAAAATAACAGCTGCTGGAGAGGGTGTGGCGAAAAGGGAATACTTCTACACTGTTGGTGGGAGTGTAAACTAGTGCAACCTCTGTGGAAAGCAGTGTGGTGGTTCCTGAAAGCTCTAAATATCAACCTCCCATATGACCCGCAATCCCCCTACTGGGAATATATCCTGAAGAACTCAAATCACTCTATAAAAAAGATACCTGCATACGTATGTTTATCGCAGCATTGTTCACAATAGCAAGAACATGGAAGCAACCATGCTGCCCATCAAAAGAGGACTGGATTTTAAAAATGTGGTACATATACACGATGGAATACTACACTGCCATAAAAAAGTGAACCAATTCTTATTCAGAACCCTAAAGGCCAATACATTGAGAAATAAAATCGACAAGTGGGACTTGTCAAATTAACGAGTATCTGCAAAGCAAAAGAAACCATCAAGAGAGTAGGGAGACAGCTCACAGAATGGGAAAATATATTTGCCAACTGTTTATTCAACAAAGTCCTAACATCTAAGATCTACAAGGAACTCAATGCGCTGAAAGGAAAAAAACAAGCAGCCCTTTAAAAAGTGCGCAAAAGACATGAGTAGACACTTCTCAAAAGAAATACGGACAGTCAACAGACACACAAAAAAGTGCTCAGCCTCACTCATCATCAGAGAAATGCAAATCAAAACCACACTGAGATACCACCTAACCCCTGTAAGAAGGGCCATCATTAATAAAACAAACAACAACAGATGCTGGTGAGGATGTGGAGAAAAAAACATGCTTCTACATTGCTGGTGGGAATGTAAACTGGTGCAGCCCCTTTGGAAGACAGTGTGGCGATTTCTGAAAGAACTAGAAATTGACCTCCCATATGACCCAGGAATTCCCCTATTGGGAATATAACCAGAGGAACTCAAATGATTCTACCAAAAAGATACCTGCACACATATGTTTGTTGCGGCTCTGTTCACAATAGCAAAAATATGGAACCAATCGTGTTGCTCATTGAAGCTGGACTGATTTTTTTAAAATGTGGTACACATACATGATGGAATATTATGCAGCCATAAAGAAGGACCAATATATGGAATTTGCAACAACTTGGATGGATTTGGAGTCCATCATACTTAGTGATTTATCACAGAAACAAAGAACAGAGTTCCATATTTTCTCACTCTTAAGCAGACCTTGAACAATTATGCTATAAGAAAGCAATTGGCAGTAGTGGGAAACTGTCAGGGGAGTGGGGTGGGATTGGCAGTTGAGGGAAACTGCTAGGGGAGAGAGGGGCATACCTCATCAACAATGGTATCTGCATGATCACTGTTTGTATAACTAAACCTGAAATGGACCCCACATCTTTATAATAAAAATTAAAATTTAAAAAATTATTTTTAATTATGTTATTTTATTGCTTTGTTAAAATAAATTTTTATTCTTATTTTTAGCAACACAAACTTGTATAGAAAAAAATTTGAGAATGCAGAATAAGCAAGAAGATAATAACCACGATGTTTTGCTATCTTCCCATTGTTCTCAACTATGTATATTCTGGTTTTGCTCTTTACTTGCACTGTGGCAAGTTATCATAGATGTTCAAGCAACTCTTTGTTCCTTTCTAAATAATGATAAAAATATTGAATTTGAAGGATTTGAGGGCAGCATAGTAAGAGGTTATAGATACACAAGTAGCTTAGCACAATAACTAGGAATACTAGGACATCAATAAATGATCAGTAACTTAAGTCATCCTTTGCAAATACCCTTAAAGGAAGAGGAGAATAAACACACACATCTTTTGGTATAAATTTGTGTATGGAGTACAAATTGGACACATATTAGAGTTGCAGAGAGCATAATCCCAAACTTAGATCCCAGTAAAAAAAATTTTGTTTTATTTTATAAATTTAAGCAAATTTTGCATACTACTTTGTAATGTACGTTTGCATATTTGAAAAATTATGTTTGAAATTATTTAATATAGCCAGGCTTGGTGGCTCAGCCTGTAATCCCGCGCCTTTGAAGTGAGTGGATTGCCTGAGCCCGCAGGTTTGAGACCCGCCTGGGCAACTTGGCGAGACCTCATCTCTGCAATAAATCGAAAAATTAGCCAGGCGTGGTAGCGCATGCCTTGTAGTTCCAGCTACTTGGAAGGCTGAGGCGGAAGGATCACCGGAGCCCAGCAGGTTGAGGCTGCGGTGGCCGGGAGCAACCACTGCACTCTAGTCTGAGCGACAGAGTGAGACTCCAACTCAAAAAAAGAAAAAGGAAATAAATTACTTAATATTAACTTATTATTAAAGTGTGACAACTATAAATTTGGATAATGGTCAAGATGATATAGCAGTAAACCTTTATCCAAATGGGAAAATTAGGTAGTAGTATAAAGCCACATACAGTAATAGAATTGAACTGATTTGTTCATAAATAGGACAAAGGGTGTTAAAGTAGAAAAAACTTTGGTAGCATTTGTTAAGCTTTGTCTGTGTGGTGGACTCAGTGCCACATATAAATGCTCTTTACATCTTTAAGTATTGGAAAAGAATAACTTTCAGCAGCTTAGCTGGTAGTGTTTGTACCCTCATCTCCCAATCCCCAACACACACACACTGGGGCCAATCATGGCCAATTACTCACGGGCATGGCTTTGCCTTTAGGTGGTACTCTGGTGCAATTCTTGCTTAGCTTTCCTCCCCCCTCAATGTGATTAGATTGAAACTACCCTTTCCTGTTTTATCCTGCTTCCTTCATCCCTTGTCTCCTGAGAGCAACTTCCCTTTCCATCCCCTTCCTAAAACTATCACTTGAACCACACTCTTCAACTCAGGCTATGCTTTTAGAATAGTGGTCCCCAGCCTTTTTGGCATCAGGGACCAGTTTTGTGGAAGACAATTTTTCCACAGCTGGGATGGAGGGTGGTTTGAGGATGGTTTTGTGATAATTCAAGCACATGACATTTGTTGTGCACTTTATTTCTATTATTAGTACATTGTAATTACATAATAAAATAATTATACAACTCACTGTAAAAAAAAAAAAAAGAAGCACAGATGGAAGTGGTAAATAAAATAATGGGCGGGTCACCTGTGGACAAAAGTAGGTATTGGATTCTGACTTAAAGCCTGCCACCAGATGAAGCTGTATAATTGAAGTATATCAATGCACTTGCCACTCACTGATAGGGTTTTAATGTGAGTCTGCAAGCAATTGATTTATTATGGTTTCTGTGCAGTCAAACCTCACTGCTAATGTTTACTGTATTCGCAGCTGCTCCTCAGTGCTAGCATCACCATCTCGCTTCACCTCAGATCACCGGGCATTCAATTCTCATAAGAAGCATGCAACCTCTATCCCTCACATGCATAAGTCACACTTGGGTTCATTTTCCCATAGGAATCTAAAGCCGCTGCTGATCTGACAGAAGATAGAGGTCAGGCAGTAATGCAAGTGATGGGGAGTGGCTGTAAAAACAGATGAAGCTTCACTCACTTGCCCGCAGCTCACCTCCTAATGGAGCCCAGTTCCTAACAGGACACAGACTTGCCTGGAGGCAAGGAACTCCTGTTTTAGAGAACCCTAGACATAGAGACTTATTGAAAGTGAAAGCTGTAAACTCTATAGAAAAGAAGAAACATCAAAAATTTTTTAAAAATTGGGGCAGAATTATTTAAATGCCCATTTTTTTAGGATAATGAAGTGTTTTTTAGTACTGTCTAGCTCAGTGTTTCGAAATGTAGTGTATAAAATGTTTTTCAGTTATAGATAGTTTTCTTTTGTTTCTATAGTTTTGTGGTGATTTTAAAATTGGTAGGCAAGATGCATGTGAGTGTGTATACAGCTAGCACACAAAAATTGTAATTTCATGTTTAAAATTTCTAAAGAAAAAGACAAGTTGATAATTATAGAATTTAAAAACGTTAATTACAAGCCGGGCTCGGTGGCTCAGCCTGTAATCCCGCGCCTTTGGGAGGCTGAGGTGAGTGGATTGCCTGAGCCTGCGGGTTCGAGACTTGCCTGGGCAGCAAGACCTCATCTCTACAATAAATCAAAAATCAGCCGGGCGTGGTAGCGCATGCCTGTAGTTCCAGTTACGTGGAAGGCTGAGGTGGAAGGATCGCCGGAGCCCAGCAGGTTGAGGCTGTGGTGTCCGGGAGCGGCCACTGCACTCCAGTCTGGGCGACAGAGTGAGACTCCAACTCAAACAAACAAACAAACAAAAAAACGTTAATTACAGGTAGCAATTGGATACAGCAAATTTATTAAAAGTATTAAATGATAGTTGACATTTTAGGAAACTGATCCCTTAGTTTCCACTTGACTATAGTCATTTACCTCTTAGAGAACTATAATCTATTTTTGAATCTCAAGTAAGTGAAACAGACTGAGGGATGGTGACAATTTTACTTCAGTTACTGTGTGACAGTGATCTCTAAGCCATGGTGGCATACAACAAATGATTACGGCAAATAAAAAGTGATGGTCTCCCTGAAGTTGCATGATGCCATGGTCCCTCTCCTGACTGGGTTGTTCCCATCATCTAGACTCCAAAGTGCTCTTGGTATCTGCCTATTTTCTAGACTGTTCCTGCTTCCTGCTGTCACTAAGTCTGAAAACTTCCAATAGATCCCTTCACCTCTACCTAAGAAAGCCAGAGCTGGTTTCTGCATCTTGAAGTCACAAATGATTTTTTTTTGTTTTGTTTTGCTTTATTTTGTTTTGAGTTGGAGTCTCACTCTTGTCACCCAGGCTGGAGTGCAGTGGTATGCTCACGGCCACCACAACCTCAACCTATTGGGCTTTGGCTATGCTTTCACTTCAGCCTTCCAAGTAACTGGAACTACAGATGCATGCCACCACACCCAGTTAAAATCCACAAATCTTAAGTGTTTCAATGCAAACTCCTATTTTAGAGAAGTTACACTTTGGTCTATCTATTTTAGAAAGCTATGCATATTGCTTAAATTGAGTTTTGATACAACTTATCCATGTACCATTTATGCAATATAAAACTGAAAATATTTTAAGTAGGTGCACTGCTGATGCCTATAGTTCTGGTACTGGAAGTTTGGCATTTAAGACTTGATTTCTTAAGATACTCACATTTTTGAGTTGTGATGATATGTCATTGATTAAATATATGCAAGTTTCAAACAAGTTAAAAAATATTATAAGAAGTTTAAATTAAATGTGTTTTCAATATAAACCAAGGTAAAGTGTAAAAATCTTGAAATATCAAGCGTTGCAAGGTTGACAGTCAACTTCTGTCCCAGGGACTTGCTCTTTTCAGTGATTTGGAATGTATTACAGTGTTTTTTAACCTTCCACTGGATACAAATGTATACTTTTCCATCCTTTCTTTTTAGACATGATACATTAGGAAAAAAATACCTGTCACATTGTAGGGACTAGGATACACTATTTAATCATTCAGATTAGGTGAACTAATTAGACCCTTGTAGTATCTTTGAATTTAGTGAATTTCTATACAGAATTGTTTATGTGTATGCATACGTTTATGTATGCTTGTGAGTTTTATGCAAAGGATTCCTTAAATGACATTAATATCTAAAGATTTTTCTGACCCACAAAAGGCCAAGAACTACTGGAAAGTATGGAACACTTGTGAAACAGAAGATCAATAGAAAGTGGGAAGCATTCATTGTTTCTTGTAAAATATATAGCCTTAAAAATAAAATGGATTTCAGAGTAACAATTGGATTTGTATTGACAATTCTTATCTTCTTTTTACTTCTCTAAACTATCTCAACCAAAACCAGTATTTCACAAGCAAGTCTCTCTTAAACAAAATTTGTGTTTAATATTTTCTAATCCATGATTATTAAAAATTATATAATGATTATATATGATGAAATTTATAATTTTCACCATTTTTACCTATATAGTTTAGTGGCATTAAATACATTGACATTGTTGTATAATCATCACCACTAGTCATCTCCAGAAATTGTTCTTCATTCCAAACTGAAACTCTACTCATTAAACAATAACTCCCCATTTCTTCCCTCTCCCTAACCCCTGATGACCCCTATTCTACTGTCAGTCTCTATGAATATGATTACTCTAGTACCTCATAGAAGTAGAACTATATGATGCTTGTCCTTTTGTGTCTGAATAAACCACAACTATTTTAATTTTTATTAAATAGGGTTCATAACAACAAGAATTTCTTGTATTTGCCATTTGGCTTTAGCACCTAGATTACTGTCTGACACATAATGGTTCAAAAAATATATCTAGAAAAGATCATCCACCATATCTACTTCACACATTTTAGTACTCTCACATTGTCTTGTGAATTTTGAAAATTCAGATGGCATAGAAGTTAAGAATACAGCCAGACATGCGTTTCAGTCCCAGCAATGTCACTTACGATTTGTGTGACTTTGGGCATATGTCTTATACTCTTTAAGATTCAGCTACTTCATTTAAAAATGAGAAATATAATGGATAAGATTCACAAATTGTAATTAGGATTAAATGAGGTAATGAATTTATCTCATCAATAAATATTTACTAAATGTTTATTATAAGCCAGGCAATGCTTTAGGTAATGGATTGGCTGTGGTGAATAATATGGAGAAAGCTCATGACTTAATGGAATTACAGTTGACTGCACATAGTAAATGCTCAATAAATACTAACTGTAATTATCTCTGGTTGGTTCTATTTGATCTTCAGTATGAAAAAATTGCTTTATCATATTCACCCACATTTCCAAATTTCAAGCATTGTATTCAGCCTGTAATAAAAGCAGAGAAGTCAGAATATTTTAAAAATATATAAATATAGATAATTGTCTTATTAATCAGATATGACTTTACTATAATAACAAATATTGCTAATTTGACAATATTGAACAATAGCATGGTACAACACATTAAAATGAGTTATTTTATTGAAAGGTCCTAAAAAAAATACAATACTGAAGTGTTTGGATGACCCACAGAAGCTATATTCCACTCAGAAGTGTTGGAAATTCTTTGACAAATTGGTTTATATTTGAGAACTTGAATGAGTCTAAGATGGCCCTCATCTTCTTCTAGAAAAGGACAAATGTGAAATAAGACCTCTATTATTTCTTTAGGTCTTACTGAGATTTCTTTTTTTTTGCAAGAGGATGTGAGTTTTCTATAATAACACCATACCTCTCCTTGGATCACTAGGTAGTTATGGGCTAATCTAGGGCTGAGGGAGAGATTTTTATGACAAGCTTTATAATAGACTTTCAGTGTTTTTCAGGAAGAAAATCCCACTGAGGATAGAAAGTTTATATTTTTCTTTGACTATAACACATCACAATAAAGATGATACTCTGCTGATATCAAGATACATGTTTTCTGTAAGAAAACTTAAAGTATTTTGTTCTACATGACAGTGACACTGTGTCTAAGAAAGTTAAGGCAGGAGAAAAATGGGATTTTGATAATATTTACACAAATAAGAAAGTTTAAGCTTATGATCCAGAAATCAAAGTAGTAATTATTTTCCAGTATTTTTATTGAGTTTTCTCAGTTTTATATAATTTTGACATTGTTTATAAAACTATTCTACTTATCTTTCTTCTGTTTTAAGATAAAAAATAAAATAACTACAGGTTACCAAAAATTTATAAAACAAATTCTTTACTCAGTGAAAAAAAAACAAAACGATTTTTTTCTCTTTGTCATCTATAATCTATCATTCTGTGGTGATTATTCTTATGTGATAAACTAGTTAGATCATAGTACCCGGAGATTTGATAAAACACTAGTCTGTGAAGGGATTTTTAAAAAGACATTAACATTTAAATTAGTAGATTTTTGAGTAAAGCAGATTGCCCTTCAAAATCTGGGCGTGTCTCATCTAATCAGTTGAAGATTTTAGTAGAAAAAGAAAAAAAGGTTGACCTCTCCTGAGGAAGAGGGAATTCTGTCAGCTGACTACCCTGGACTTGAGCTGCAACTTCAACTCTTCCCTGGGTCTTCAGCTTGCTAGTCTAGCCAGCAGATTTCGGACTTGACAGCTTCCATAACCACATAAACCAATTTCTTAAAATAAATCTATTTCTGTCTACATTTATCTATTTATCCATCTATCTATACATTTCTGCTGTTTCTGTTTCTATGGAGAACCCTGGCTGATATACTTCCTATACATGAATCATTCTAGAAACAGAAATTTCTATGTAGGTGTCCATCTTGGCTGGAAATAGTTTTTGTCAGCTCTGTACTGTACATAGTTCAGGCATATTTAGAAAACTGGCTGCAAACATAATATTAGCAAGATTGAAATATAGAGATATAATATCTATTCTAATTCCACACTGATGTGTTTGACTTTGCCTATGTATGTATTATTAACGTCTTTCTCCTCTTTATCCATGACATTTTTCTACACTTGATATCTGATAATATAATAAAGACAATATAAAATTTGTGTGTAATTATTTGACAGCAATTGTATTTAATGCAAATAAAAATACATATTCTTTCAGACTAGTAAAGGCACATAATAGCAAGAAGTTAATCTCAATATTAAAATTCCAATTATCTTTCAGATTCCTTCACCCAAGAACAGCAAAGCAGCTACAAAGAAACAAAATGCTTTGTGGGAGAAGAGAGAATACAAGGAGGTAAGACAGTTGGTGACAGAAAAATTGTTTTCTGCTAGCTCATGAGAACAGCCACTTGTTGAGGGTGGGCATAAACTAAATAAACTGAAGAAACTATGATGGATTTACATCATTCTCTCCAGAATCAGAGTCTTGTGGAGTATTATAAGTGAACTGGAAGTAAAAATGTAAAGATCAATGCTCCGAATTAGTTAGTTAGGACTAATAGCAATGGCATTTAGTCGTAGGTAATTTCACTTATTCCTTTTATGACAAGTGATGACAGGTTGGACTCATGCAACCCAAAATATTCGCTTGATATTAAAGACACAGTGAAGAAATCAAATGCGGTTTTCAAGGCCTTTATGAAATGTGTGACATTCTGTTATTTATTGCAATCATTTGCATCCTTCTTATTCTCTCTCCTCTCTCTTTCTCTCTCTTTCTCTCTCTCTCTCTCTCTCTCTCTCTCTGTCTCTGTCTCTCTGTCTCTGTCTCTCTCTCTCTCTCTCTCTCTCTCTCTCTCTCTCTCTCTCTCTCTCAGAGTTATTGTTCATTGCAGTCCAGGGACAATAAATCATATAATTTACACACCGCACAGTATTAACCAGATATCACACACAAACAGCTGTATCACTTTTCTGTTGGCACAAAAATGCTGCATTACAAATCTCTTCAAACTCAGCAGCTTAAAGCATGATCACATATCATTTTTCGTGCATTTCTGGGTCAGTTATGACTGGGCTCATCTCAGGACTGGCCTGGACAGTTCTGCTGATTTCTGCTTTTCTGCTGGGCTTGGCCATGCTGTTTAGCTCTCCTTGATGTGTCTTTTTTACTGCCAGAGGGATAGCTTGGCATGCCTTTATCACAGAGGCAGAGGTACAAGGAAAATGAGCCCAGTCATGCAGGCATTTCAAGTTTCTACTGTGTCACATCTACAAACTTCACATTGGCTTAAGCAGGTCATGTGGATGTGTCAAGAAACAATGGGAAGGAGGGTGTTACAAAGTCCCAGAACAAGGTTTGGATGTATACTTCCATGACTGGGTGGGAGAAGTGAAGAGTTGAAAGAATCTACAAACACACTTCAGGGATTCACATTGCGTGCATGTTTCTTTAGACTCCATGTATGTGTATAAATTCTTCAGAATAACTTATAAAAGCAGAAGTCTTACTTTTATATTTATTACTACATTGAATATGCTGATATGCAGAGATTCAAAAATATCTCCAAATAAGAACCACTTAGCCTTTTAAAATGAAAATTAAAACCAGTACCTATACTCTGAATGCTGGCTCCATGAAAATCTTCATAGAAATGCTGTAATTCAGAGCTTTGTGGCATGACAAAGTTGTTCTTATGCCCTTCTAAAAATACATATTAGTATCTTCTTGATGTAAAACTTCTTCAGAATGAATTCAGATCAAGATACAGATTATTCTCAGTCCTTAGTGAAATATACTACAGAAAATTATCTTTTTCTGATTAATAACTGAAATTTCTACATTATTTTGTGAACACATCTAATGAGAAATCAGTATAATTTAGAAAAGTCAAAGGAAATTTTTAAAAATTCTGTAACAAAATCATCTAAGAGTAGTAACTCTTGATTTCTACAAGAAAAAATAAAATTTCTTTTTCTTTTTTTTTTTGAGTTGGAGTCTCACTCTGTCACCCAGACTGGAGTGCAGTGGCCGCTCCCGGCCACCGCAGCCTCGACCTGCTGGGCTCCGGCGATCCTTCCGCCTCAGCCTTCCAAGTAGCCGGAATTACAGGCATGCACTACCATGCCCGGCTGATTTTTTGATTTATTGTAGAGATGAGGTCTCGCTGCCCAGGCAGGTCTCGAGCCCGCGGGCTCAGGCAATCCACTCACCTCAGCCTCCCAAAGGCGCAGGATTACAGGCTGAGCCACCGAGCCCGGCTTAAAATTTCTTTTGTAAAAATATATAGTACCTTAGAGGAATTAAAATACATTATTAAGTATTTTTTACACAATATCAGGTCAGATATTCATATAGTCTCATTAACATAGACAGAGATTTGTGTCTTAATTTGACATATGGAAAAAATAAAAGCTCAAGTCAACGAAACAATGATTTGGTCTTAGTCTACATAGTAGTCAGGATGCATTTGACAGCAAACAAAATAATTTGTTGAAATTGGTTTAAATAATAAAAAGGATTAATGAATTGGTGCATGTAAACTGAAGCCCAGAGGTAGATAGGGATAATCCCTGGTTTAATAAGAACTTGACTTTTCTATGATCGCTGTGTTCTTTTTCTATAAACCGTTTGATTGTTGTGTCATTTTTCCATAAACTAGTTTTATATTTTGACTATATTCACAGGATGGTTGCAGAACTGAGGTCATATGTATGTTTTCTGATTTACATTTTCAGAATATGACTATTGAGCTTCCTGCTCTTGAAACCATTCCCGAGCCAATCTTGAGGGCCACAGAATACTACATGATCTAAGTGACAAGTTCAATAGAAGCCCAAGCCTTACTATCACATAATATGCCTAGGTAACAAACCTGCACATATATTCCCTTGAATCCAACATTAAATTTAAAAAGAAAAAGAATACTAGGTAGTGATTGGTCACTACCTGGGTTACACAAACCAATCCCTGTGACTGTGAACTCACGGAGTTCATTTTAGTCAAGGGCTACCCCTCGAGCTAGAGAAGACGACACACATCCAAAACTGAATGGACAGTATGTACAACAGAAAATCTGGAGAGTCAATCAAAGGAGACAGTGAAGGAAGAGTTTTAAACCTAATAAATAGCTCAGATATAAGATTAAAATCTAATCTTACCCCTTCTTTATTGAGCATTTCAATATAAATACCATATCTTGTATTGATGAATACACGTTTTGTAAAGGGTAGTGTTATAAATCTTTACTTCCTTTCTCCTTTATGGGAATAGTATGATGGAGAATATTTTTTATCACAATAAACTAATAACTTAGGTAATAGCTCTGTTTATTGACCTCTCCTTGAGATTTTCTATGAAATATCAGTTAAGGCAAAAACCTGGCTACCTCTAAGATACTATATTTCGATGTTATCATATTTTCTAATATTATTGCTTAATTGTCATTTTTTTCTGACAAAATTCCTGCCTCAGAGTAAATGGCCATTTAGTTGATTGATTCGTGTAGACAAATGCTTAGCTCTTTAATGGCAGCTTGATTTGAAAGACATATCAAATCATACATTACAGAGCCATTTTCCCTGAAGATTGCTCCTCTGTGTCAGCAAATGCACATTTGGTTGGGAATAAATCACCAAAATGTTTGTGGCTACATATACGTTATATATGAAACATTGTTAATGGCTACCATCTTTGTGCCAACATGATTTTATGCTGGACAGTTTAAGGACAATTTCCAGTCCAAAGCTTTTGATCATTTTTCAGAGGCTCCGTTAAATATTCCAGGCTACTTAGAAGACCATTTAGTAAATTGCTGCCTCAGGGAACTAAATTTTATGGTTTAAAGAGTTAAAATACTTAAATTGCCTGACAACTAAAATGCCTAATTACACACACACACACACACACACACACACACTCTGTCTCTCTCTCTCTCTCTCTCTCTCTCTCTCTCTTTCTCTCTCTCTCTCTCTCTCTCTCTCTCTCTCTCACTCACACACAAAGCCTCACCATACCTTCAGCAACTAACTTCCACTGTAAGTGAGAGGTAGGGTTTCTGGGCCATAGTAGAAGATTATCAAACTTCCTTGTTTTAAAAAGAAGAAAGTTAAGTCAAGGGATTTATGTGACTACAAGCCTACTCCAGTGTTTTGGATATAGTTGTCAGAATCCCTAAAATAAATATAATTCAAGGAATAATTATATATTTCTTTTTTCTATCTTTTTTTTGTAGACAATAAAATGTTCCCAAATCAGGTTTGAGGATGAAAGAATGATGAATCAAAAACTAAAGAAAGGTATCTAAAATTGATCATTATTGTGGAAAAGTAGCAGCATTTTTCATATTTCTCTCCTTAAAATTTCATCCAACTCCCTAAGAAAAGGTATGGTTATTGCACAAGTTAAAGTTCTCAAGCTAAAAACAACAACAACAACAACAAACTAACTAAATGTCTTTTTTAAAAATCTACAAAGAGGTGACTATATGGGGCTATAATTGACTGATTGAGTTTTGGTTTAATATTACTCCTTGCCCTCAGCATCCACTCCTGCTGTCTCTAGGCACTGTCCTTTCCTTTCACAGATTTGACATTTTCTTTTGACCTTAACTTCTTAATGTTCCTTCATTTTCTAAATGCTTCATTTTTCATGCTTTCAAAAATGGAGTCTTTTAAATAAGGACACCTGTCATGCTGTCAGTTCATAGTAAAATCACCACCGTAACCTAGACATCACGTTTCTCTGTCTGGTTACAGTCATTTTATATAATAAGATTTAAAACAAGAAAGTTAGTGTCATTTCTGAAAGTCTCCAAATTCAAATTTTTCAGCTTCTTCTATTCTATACACTCCTTTTTCTTTCAACTTACAATATTATTGCCTTTCTTATCACTAAACATACAAAACTCAAAATAAATAAAATGTTTCTTCTTCAAGTACCTATCTAGCTACTTCCCTTTCTATTTCTTTTATCTTCTACATTATTTAAAAATTAATCAATGTTCTCTTCCTTTTTTGCCCATTTATTTCTGCCCTGAGCAATCCTCTAAAATCAATTCCATTGAGTCACTAATAATCTTTTATTTCTCAGATCAAATGAATCGTATTATATCCTTAAGTTATTTTCTCTTTTAAGTTATTTTATCTCCTTTAAAAACTCTCATTCTTAGAAACAGCATGTTTTCCTGGTTTTGCTCCTACCTCTTTGAGCAAACTTCTTTAGTCCTCCTCCCTTATGCTTCTACAAGGCATAGCTTATAGATAATTTTATATCCTGCAATTCATTTTTTTAGTGCTTACCCTTCTCTCTGGTTTCAATGCCACCTCTCCATCTATAATTTCCAGATCTTTATGCCTAACCAGTGTTTCCCAGCCAATGCAATTTTGCCCCCAGAAGACAACTGGAGACATCTTTAGTAATCACATCTAGAAGATGGGGTGGGGATACTACTGGCATTAGTGTGTAGATTGCTTAGGTGAGCTAAACACCTGCAGTGCCCAGGGCTGACTCTTATCAACAAGGAATATCCAGCTAGAATTTCAATAGTGCTATGGTTGAGAAAGCTTCCTCTAGACCATACATTTCCTCAATCCCGACTTAAATCCACTTGCTTAGCTGATGTCTCTACAACAAGCAGAAAGATTTTCTACTGAGGCTTTAAACAAAACATGTCTATCAATAAATTTAACATAATTTGTAGCCAAACAATTCATTTTCTCACATTGCCTGGTTTCAGATAATGAGCTTTTCTTTTTGTCCCTTCCAAGTATGTAACTCATTTCACTGCTGGAAAATTCTTATTTAAAATTGTAACTGTAATGTATCTTGATTTCTTTTATATGATGACAACTAAAATCTTTTTTTTTTTTTTCTTTTCTGAGTGGGAGTCTTACTCTGTCGCCTAGGCTGGAGTACAGTGGCATACTCACAACCACCACAGCCTCCATCTGCTGGGCTCAGGGAATCCTTCCACCTCAACCTTCCAAGTAGCTGGAAGAACAACCACGTACCACTACACCCAGCTAATTTATAATCTTTACTATATGACTTTTCATATACTTTGGTCACTTTTTGAAGGTGGTGCTATTCATACTTATTGTGGAATGAAGGTCACCCACATATATACTTATATACATGACTAGGTGGTAAACAATTTTGTGAAAATCATCCAGATCACCAACTTTTTGCCTTTGGGTATTGTCTTAGTTTGTTGGACTGCTGTAACAAAATACCTGAGATGGGGTAATTTATAAAAATAGACATTGATTTTTTTACAGTTCTGGAGGCTAGGAAGATCAAGGTCAGGAAGCTCACATCTGGTGAGAACCTTCTTGTTGTAGCATTTCATGATGATATGGCAAAAGAGTACATGCAGGAAAGAGTAAAAGATCAGACTCACATCTTCAAACCCTTTTATAATTAGCATTAATCTATTCACAAGAATGGAGCCATCATAACCTAAATATATGCTGTTAGGCTCCAGCTTTCAACAGTTACACTGAGGATTAAATTTCCAACACATGCTTTTATTGTACACAGTCAAACCATAGCATTGCCCCTGGCCCCCAAATCTATGTCTTTCTCATAAAAAATACATTTACTCCATTCCAACCACCCAAAGTTTTAACTCATTTCCACCGCAACTCAAAAGTCCAGAGTCTCATCTAAATTGGACATTGGTGAGAATCAAAGCATACTTCATTCTGAGGCAAATTCCTTTTAACTATGAGTCTGTGAAACCAAAAAAAAATTATCTACTTTCAAAATACGATGATGTGACAGGCATAGAATAGACATTCTCATTCCAAAAGGGAGAAATGGGGGGAAAAAGGAGTAACTGGTCTCAAGTAAGTTCAAAACTCAACAGGATGAACAACATTACATCTTAAAGCTGGAGAATAATTTTATTTTTTTTATTCCATGTCCTGCTTTCTCAGTACATTGAGTTAGGAGTTCGGCTCCTAAGGCATCAGACAGTCCTGCCCCTATGACTTTGCTAGGCTTAGTGCACACAAAAGCTTTCATGGGTAGGATTTTCATACCCACGGCTATCTCAGGCTGGAGTTGCATATTGGAGGCTCTAAAATTCTGCTCCGCTCCCATGACACAACTGACCCCACTAGGTATGGCGAATGGAGCCATGGGAATGGAGCAGAACTTTGTAGTGAGAGCTTTCTGTGGTGCCTCTGCTCTGTGCCAGGTCTCTGCCAAGGCCCCCAAGCTGTCTGTCAAACTCTTCGAAATATAATTGGAAGCTACCATGCCTCCACAGCTCTAGCACTCTGCACACCTGCAGTATTAGCATCACATGGACACTGCCAAGGTTTACAGTTTCTACCTTCCAAAGTGACAGGTTGGTTTTTGTCTGGGTCTATTTGAGCCATGACTGGGGTGGCAGAATTCAGGGAGTAAGAGTCCTGAAGTGTAAGACAGTGTGAATGCTGAGATCCTGCAAGTACCTCTCTGAAAACCTTGCATTTAAGGCCCTAGCTTGCATTGAAGCTCTCTGAAATGCTTTTGTGATCATTTTTCCTGTTGTCTTGATGAATACAACCTGGTTTCTTTGACCCATATTTTGCCTTTGGGTATTGTCTTAGTCTATTTCGGGTTTCTGTGACAAAATACCTGAGTTGGGACAATTTATAACAAAACAGACATTTTATTTTTTACAGTTCTGAGATCTGGGAAGATCAAGGTCAAGGGACTCACATCTGGTAAGGACCTTCTTGTTATATCATTCCATGGTGGAAGGGCAAAAGGTCACGTGGCCCCACCCTTAGTATTTGCTTCTTAACATGCTTTTTATCTTCACATGACCAGTCTAAGAGTTTTCAACATCTTTTCATTCTGCTTTCCTCTTAATTATACATTTTATCATTCTTTCTTTTCACTTTTACTGCAGGTGGCCAAAAGAAGCCATGCAGCACTTTGAATACTGGGTTACTTAAAGATTTCTTCTGTGGATTGCCTGAGTCTGAGGGTTTGAGACCCGCCTGGGCAACTTGGCGAGACCTCATCTCAACGATAAATCAAAAAATTAGCCAGGTGTGGCAGTGCGCGCCTGTAGTTCCAGCTATTTGGAAGGCTGAGGGGGAAGGATCGCCGGAGCCCAGCAGGTCGAGGCTGCGGTGGCCGGGAGCAGCCACTGCACTCCAGTCTGGGTGACAGAGTGAGACTCCAACTCAAAAAAAAAAAAAAATTTCTTCTGCCAAATATCCTAGTTCAACACTCTTAATTTCTGTCTTCCTTATAGTCCTAGGACATAGACATAATTCTGTCAGGTTTTTTTTTTTTGTAGCTGTATGACAAGAAGGGCATTTACTCTCGTTTCCAATACCTTGTTCCTCATTTCTGTCTAAGACCTTTCCAGAATAGGCTTTACTGTCCATATTTCTACCAAAATTTTGATCACAACCACATAAGTAATTCTTAAAAATATTTAGGCTTTTCCCACAGCTCTTGTCTTCTGAGCCCTTAAAATATTCATCGTTAATGCTCCCTCTTTGCCAATCTAGGCTTTTTCTAGCCTGCTTTTTCAAATTTTTCCATTCCTAACTCACTCCAAATGCCCCTTTCGCGCCTTTCATTATTTGTGGTAGCAACAGCCCCATTTCTTCATACTAATTATTTGTCTTTGTTTTGTACTGCTATAACAGAATACAGGAGATGGGGTAATTTACAAAAAAAAGACATTTTTTTCTTTTCTCTTTTTTTTTTTTTTTTTTTGAGTTGGAGTCTCACTCTATCTCCCCGACTGGAGTGAAGTGGCCGCTCCCGGCCACCGCAGCCTCGACTTCTGGGCTCCGGCGATCCTTCCGCCTCAGCCTTCCAAGTAGCTGGAACCACAGGCGCGCGCTACCACGCCCGGCTAATTTTTTGATTTATTGTAGAGATGAGGTCTCGCCAAGTTTCCCAGGCGGGTCTCAAACCCACGGGCTCAGGCAATCCACTCACTTCTGCCTCCCAAGGTGTGGGATTACAGGCTGAGCCACCGAGCCTGGCTGACATTTTTTTTCTTATAGTTTCTGAGGTTGAGAAGTCCAAGATTGAGATTCCTGCATCTGGCAATAACCTTCTTGCTGCATCATCTCATGATGAAAGGGCAAAAAGAGCACATGCAGAAGACAGTGAGAAATCAGATTCACATCTTCAGGTCCTTTTATCATTGGCATTAATCCAGTCATGATGATGGAACCCTCACGACCTTCCATTAGGCTCCATCTCCTAACACTGTTGCCTTGAGGTTAATTTTCCAACTCATGCTTTTTAGGAAACACATTCAAATCACTGTGTGTGTGTGTGTGTGTGTGTGTGTGTGTGTGTGTGTGTGTGTGTGTGTGTGTGTTACGTTGCATGTACATACATATGTGTATATATACATATATGTGTATACACACATATATACACTATGCACGCACGTATGTAACATCTCTATTATTTTAATGTAATACAGAATTGATACTCACAGCCTTAGAATAATATTGCTGAAAGTCTCTTTGGATATATTTCAGCACTTCAGGATTAGAATCCCTAGGCATATTATCAAGATCTGCATGTTTTAATACACATAAGGTGATTTTTTTTTCTTTTTTGAGTTGGAGTCTCACTCTGTCGCCTAAGCTGGAGAGATGTGGCATGCTCACGGCCACCCCAGCATCGACCCGCTAGGCTCCAGCGATCCTTCCACCTCAGCCTTCCAAGTAACGGAACTGCAGGCGCACAATACCACGCCTATCTAATTTTTGATTTATTGTAAAGACGAGGTCTCGCCAAGTTGCCCAGGCTGGTCTCGAAGCTAGAAGCTCAGGCAATCCACTCACCTCGACCTCCCAAAATGCTGGGATTACAGGCTGAGCCACTGCACATAAGGTGATTTTATGTGAGTTTATGTTAGAGAACCATTTCCTTTGCTCAGGTCCAGACCAACTACAATAGAGGCTATTAACATTTCACTAGCTGGCTTCTTCATGTTTCATCTATTTAGGAATCCACATTTTCTCTATCAACACAGTTGACTTGCTGTTGGAGGATTGGCAGCCTGTATACTTATGTGCATACTTTTAGGCTACCAGTATGGAGACTGAAACTCTTTTCTGAATGTTTTCCTGAGACTATATAGAGAATCTTTTGGCACCACCCTGGCTCAAACCCTCTGACTGCTTGTGACAATGTTTGTGCTATAGGTGGTCACAAAATAGACCCCGGTTTCAAAGATCAATCTAAGATTTGAAGATAAGGACTTCCTTGTGAGAAAACATGTCTTAGAGAGACATTTTCTGACACGAAATTAACGTATCAACTAGAGGTGATTTTTTTTTTTCCTCAACCATCTTCTTTTTCCTATCTACACATTATTATTTTAATTTTATAGATGTATCTGCTTTACTGCTTTTTAATCTCTTTAGTGGTTGGGCCTTCTTGGAAATGGGTGCACCAGGGTATCAGTGCAGTGTAGAGTAAAAGGTGTCCTTGACTGCAAAGATGGATACCTCCTGGTTCAGCTCGGATTTTGATATCAGTTAGCCATATATTGTTCGTGTCTACATTTCACTATATTTTTTTCAGTGAAGAGAGTTCAAGCACATTAATTTTGAGCTTTTAAAAATGTTTGGAGTTCTCATTGAGCTCTGGGGGAAAAGAGTCCACCCATGAGCATGGTCATAGTCAGACTATAAGCAGATGGCAATAAGTATGTCATTTGTTTTCTGTATCTGACCTGGAATTATGAAATGTATTATACACCTTTTATTACTATGTAGAAGATACCAAATGTCTTTAAAAATGTATAGATAAAATGCTATGTGAGATAAATAAAGCAGGAAGATAAAGGACTAACATGAGTACTGTGAGCTCATCCTAAATACTTATTTCACTCTGTCTTCAAAACCATCTTGTGAGAAATGTATTATTATTTTTATTTACTAATTAGGAGATAACATTTCAGAGACAGTGGATGATATCCATAAAATAATTCAGTGTAACAGTTGGTAAACTGTTTAACTGAAAGTCTGGTTCAAAGCTGAAATGTTTTCCATTAGTATGTATCAGTCTGGGAACAATAATTAACCAAATTTGACTAAGGATTTGAAGCTATGAAAGAAAATATTGTGATAATAGAAAATATGGAAAAGTAGATAAGACCAAGCAATGATAGACCTTGAATATCAGAACCAGAATTTAATTTTTAATACTATGCCTTTACAAATATGTGTATGCATATGTATACTCTAACAGTAGTAGAATGTATTGATGAGAAAAGTTTGACATTTTTAAATTAAAATATTTGAAATGAATTTAAAGAAACATACACACATATACTTGTGTATATACACATTTATGAGTGTGTATACACACACACGTACACACACACACACACACACACACACACACACACACACTTGAGGTTTTTTTTTTTAAATTTTGAGTTGGGAGATGGCAACATAAAAGTTTTGTCTCAAGAAGATTGTCCTGGTCACACCATATGAGAGATTTTAGCGAGTAAATATTTGAGTCTGGGAGACTCTGCTAAGAGACTCTTGAGCTGGCTCAGATAAGAAATAGTTAGAATCTAAACCTGGCTAGTAGCCTTGGGACAGAGAAAGAATGAATGTGAGAGATTATGAGCTATAATCCTAGTTCACATAATCAGCTTCTTTGGTCAGTTTCCAAATCAGAAGGACTTGCCTTAGTGAAACCGCATTCTTAGGCAATCACTTACCTTCATAGTATAATAAACCAGGTTCCTCTGTAGGTGCTAAAATTAAATTAAAATCAACCCACTTTTACAAAAATTAAAGGCCGTGGAGATGACTTAATTGAGCCACAAGAGAGCTATCTATTTGTGGTGAACACTTCCCATTTACAAGATAGTACATCCAAAGGCCGCACTTGTAAAACATCTGGGGGCTTGGCAATATGAATCTCTGAACAAGGTGATTCTAATTCTACTAATTGGCTGCCACTACCTGCATTAATGGATATATTGACATTTTTTACATGATAATCTCAAACCTATGTAGCTACATAATCGTAAAATACACAAGTTGCCCAGTAAAGTCAATGAAACTTATGGCTTCTGCTGACACAGTGGCTGCATTATTATTACTGAGACACTTGTCACTATGTCATAGCTGGCTAGCAGTACTAGGAAAGAGCTATTGCATATGCAGAATCTTGAAAGATAAGGGAAAAAAGTGCAGGGAAAATTAACAATATTAACAACCCGATACCCTGCTGTACTTTGGTTTAGGATAGATGCTGGTGAGAAAGTCAAATTCCTAGCTTGACAGAGAAAGAGTGTTGGCATTAAAGCAAAAAATTTATTTGAATTTAATGAAAAGTGAGTTAGTGTTTTAGCTTATGTGAACATTCAATTTATAAGTTAATTTTGGAGTACCTAACCCAGAAATCATATAATATAAAATCATTTTAATAAGAGTTTGTCAGTGACTCAATTCACAGTTAAAGGAAAGATGTTACTTCAAATTTAGTCTCATTTTGGATCATGAAAATTCTTACATTGGGTCATACACACCAAGGTGCTGAGTAGTGCTTAATTAACTTAATAGGGTAAGACTTTGCATGATTCTTATGGGATTCGTGAAACTATTGGTAGCTGTTAGCAGGAGCAAAAGTCAAGAATATGCCACCAGGTGGCGCTTAAGGACTTCCTTTCTTCACATGTCACTCCGTCTATTCAGGATTTATTGGTGTGTGGAAGAAATGTAACACTACACACTCAATTCCGGAAGGGTGACATTAAATTTCTTTAAATATTCTAGAAATAATAAACTGGTCCTAATGATAAGTTCTGGTCTATTTATTGAACTAGACCACTCTATACACACACAAAAGAAACAAATATTATCATGTAACAATGATAATATCAAAATGTTGGTGAGTACTCATTCCATGTAATACATTGAATTCATTAATTCATTTTTATTTTCTCAAAATTCACAACATTCTTTCATGTTTATCATCTTTATCTTTGTGATAATCCTATGAAGTAGGTCCTATTTTTATTATCTTTCCTTTCCTAGGAGACATACAAACCCTGAGATATTAATCAACATCACATAATTGGTTAGTAACAGAACAGATATTGTAATCCAAACATATACTCCAAAGTCTCATTTTTTTCATTTTAAGAATCATTTTGTGGATGACATTTTTTTTTCAAAGAAATCTTTGTAAAACACAAAGTCATAAAATTACCTCCCTATATTAGTCTTTAATAAATTGAGTAACTTTGGTTTTACATTTTAGTCTTTAATACACCCGAAATAGGCTTTTTTGTGTGATGTAAGTGGTCTAATTTCAGTTTTTTCCATTTATTTTAGATTCAGAGAGTACACCTGCATGTTTGTTACATGTAGTTATTGTGTAGTGGTGGAGATTGGGTCTCAGGTGGCCCATTCCTCAGAGCATAAACACTGAACTCAATAGGTAATTTCTGAATCCTAACCCCCACCATTACCTCTCCCATTATTGGTGTTCCCGGTGTCTTTTATTCCCATCTTTGCGGCCATGTAGCTCCTTGCGTAAAAGTGAGAACATGTGATGTTTGGTTTGTTGCTTCTGAGTCAGTTCTCTTAGAATGATGACTTCCAGCTCCATACATGTTGTGGCAAAGCAAGCCCTCACATCTTAACAAATGTGTCCATTTCCCTCTGATATGACACTGGCTAAAGTTTAGAGAATTGTTTCAGTTTTCCACACCTACTGTTTGAAGTTAAGAGGAAATTTTAAAGTTTTAGTTGACTAAGTTGCATTGAATTTTCTTCCTAGTTAAAGAAAGAAGCAAAAAGTGGTGGACAGGTGTGCTCAATAATAGCCATAGAAAGACTATAAAAGCAAATGTAATAGCCTTGGGTTGCCTTTGTGAATTAATTTTAAAATGATTGCATGCCTGGAATTACTTAATATGAACTTCCCAATAGAAGAAGCTCTGAGTTACCCTTTCTTGTTAATAGGATTGTCACTTTTTTTCTCTCTAACTCTGAACAACAGATAACATTGTATAATACTTGTCTCAATAGAGGCTCCAAATCATCAGAGGATGGAAAAACACTCTTATTCAGAAATACATTTTCTTTGTTTTGTAAAAACCTGTTGGGAAGATGGTTAATCACAAACAGAGATGTAATTCAGCATGAGGAAGAGTTCCTTCTCCATTCTGACAATAGCCTTAATCTTAATTACTTGATTCACACCAAGGAAGAGTCAGATTAATGTTCCTGTTAGAACACCACCCAGTTCCTCTAATTAATGTAAATTGTAAAGTGTTCAGGAGGTGTTAGGAAGCAGAATGTGGTTTGTTCCTACAATTTGAAAACATCCTAATTAGTATGTATTCTCAGAGAAAGGGCTCTTTGTATACTACCTCTAGGAAAAGCAGAAAATTTTTTCAAGAAAAAAGAAAAAGGCTTGAGCTGAAATCACACCGGGGATGCTTCGTCTTTCTGAGCACAGACATGTAAAATAATAGAATCCATGACCGCATAGGGGTTGGTCTCAGATAGGATCGTTTTCTGAGCTGTCCAAGGGTTACAGGGCACAGGAAGTGCAATTCAGGCTTTTTAAAATACATGACTCAATCTTGGAACATTGGCGCACACTGTATTCATCACCATCACCACTGCCACCACCGCCATCATCCAAAGTAGTTACACAACTATTTATTTAAAGTGTTGAAAAGGTAGAAATTAAATAGATATTGTCCCTCAATTAGGGATTGAATATCAAAACATAGACGATAAAGAGAGAGATTTGTTTTAATGCACATTTGAAACAGATAAGTTTTGTTTGTGTTTAGCATAATATTGGGTAAGATGATGCATACAGAAATATTATTGGAAGAGAAATAAAAACAATTTTTCTAACGATTTTGTTCATTCACTTTCTTATTCTGTTTAGTGTTGTTATAAGGAAATACCCAAGGCTAGGTAATTTACAAAAAAAAAAAGAGGGGGGTGGTATTTGCCTCACAGCTCTGCAGGCTGTACAAGAAACATGGCACCAATATCGACTTAGCTATTGGTGAGGGCCTCAGGCCACTTCTGCTCATGGCAAAAGGCAAAGGGGAGTCATTGTATACAAAGATCATGTGGTGAGAGAGGTAGCAAGAGGGACAGACATGTCAGATTTCATGGGAACTAATAGAGTGAAAACTCTCTCTCTCTATATATATATATATACATATATATATGTATGAATTATAAATATATGATCTCTGGTTTGAGGTCAGGTACCCTTATTGGTGTTTTGTCCCCATCCACACTGGGCAGTATCCCACCACTGACAATCTCTTTCTTATAATATTATGGTAAATGTTCAGGGTCCACTTATGAGTGAGAACATGTGGTACTCTGTTCTTTGTTTCTATGATAGATCACTGAGTATAGTAGACTCTAAATCCATTCAAGTTGCCGCGAAGTCCATATGTTTGTTCTTTGTGGTTGCATAATATTTCATCATGTATATGTACCACATTGTTTAAAATCCAGTTCAGTTTCAATGCGCAGCACAGTTGGTTCCGTGTTTTTGCTTTTGTGAATAGTGCTGCAGTAAAATGTCTGTGCAGGTATCTTTTTTGTAGAATGATTTGGGTATATTCTCAGTAGGGGGATTGATAGGTCATATGGAAGGTCAATTTATGGTTCTTTTAGAAATCGCCACACTGTTATCCATAGAGATTGAAATAGTTTTCATTCCCACCAGCAGTGTGAAAGCATTCCCTTGTCTCCGCATCCTTGCCAGCATCTTCTGTTGTTTGTCTTATTAATGATGGTCATTTTTACTGGGGTTAGATGGTTTCTGAATATGGTTTTGACTTGCATTTCTCTGATAAGTAGTAAGGCTGAGCACTTTTTCATGTGTTTGCTGATGCCTGTATATCTTCTTCTGAGAAGCATCTATTCATGTCTTTTGCCCACTTTTTTTTTCTGAGAAAGTAGAATTTATTGAGGTGTTACTCTTTTGTCCACTTTTTGATGCAGCTGCTTGGTTATTTTCCTTTCAGCACATTTTCTTCCTTGTAGATCTTGGATGTTAGGCCTTTGTCAGATATACAGTTGGCAAATGTTTTTTCCCATTCCGTGGGCCCACTCTCTTGATGGTTTCTTTGCTCTGCAGAAGCATTTCAGTTTAATGAGATCCCACTTGACTATCTTAAATCTTATGAATGGACATCTGGGGTTTTGAACAGGAATTGATTGCCTACTCCAATTTCTGGAAGGATGCCTCTTGCATTTCCTAAGATTGCTATAGTTTGAAGTTTTATATTTAGGTCTTTGATCCATTTCGAGTTAATTTTTCTGTATGGTGAGAGGTAGGGGTCCTGTTTGATTCTTCTGCATGTGGTCAGCCAGTTTTCCCAGCACCATTTACTGAATAAGTTCTCCTTTTTCCAGTGGTTGATGGTGGAGGTTTTGTCGAAGATGAGTTGGCTGAGAAATTGAAATTTTGCTTCCAGAATCTCTATCCTGTTCCATTGCTCTATATGCTTGTTATTGCATGAATATCAGGGTGTTTTGATTATTGTACCTTTATAGTAAAGTATAAAGTCTGCAAGTGTGCTACCTCCTGTTTCGTTTCTTTTGCTAGGGATTGTTTTGGCTATTCATGGTTGTTTATATGTTTCCATATGAATTGCTGTATTGTTATTTCCAGGTCTGAGAAGAATGATATTGATAATTTAATGGATATTGCATTGAAACTATAGATTGTCTTTGGTAGGATGGACATCTTTTTATTTTATTTTATTATCTTATTTTATTTTAAATATGTGGGGTACAATTCAAGGTCAGGTATACAAACGTTGATTATGCATGTACCCTTGTTGATAAGGTGTGCCCATCCCTCCCCAAGCAGTTTCCTTCAACTGCCAATCGCACCCCTCCTCTCCTGGCGGTTTCCACTACTGCCTATCCATTTCTTATAGTATTATGACAATTGTTCAAGGTTCACTTATGAGTGAGAAGACAAGGAACTGTTCTTTGCTTCTGTGATAGATCACTGAGTATGATCAACTCTAAATTCATCCAAGTTGCTGCGAAGTCCATATGCTTGTCCTTCTTCATGGCTGCATAATATCCCATTGTGTATATGTACCACATTTGTTTCTATCCAGTTCAGCTTTGATGGGCAGCATGGTTGTTCCATGTCTTAGCTATTGTGAATAGAGCTGAAACAAACATACATATGTAGGTATCTTTTTTGTAGAATGATTTGAGTTCTTCTGGGAATATTCCCAGTAGAGGAATTGCCGGGTCACATGGAGGGTCAATTCTTAGTTCTTTCAGAAATCCGCACATTGTTTTCCAAAGAGGTCGCACTAGTTTGCATTCACACCAGCGGTGTAGAAGCGTTCCTTTTTCTCTGCATCCTTGCCAGCATCTGTTGTTGTTTGTTTTATTAATGATGGCCATTCTTACTGGGGTTAGGTGGTATCTCAATGTGGTTGATTTGCATTTCTCTGATGATTAGTGAGGCTGAGCACTTTTTCAAGTGTCTAATGGCTGCCCATATACCTTCTTTTGGTAAGTGTCTATTCATGTCTTTTGCTCACTTTTTTATGGGGCTTTTGTTTGTTTGTTTGTTTGTTTTTTAACCTTTCAGTGCATTTGAGTTAATTGTAGACCTAGATGTTAGACCTTTGTCAGATATACAGTTGGCAAATACTTTTTCCCATTCTGTGAACTATCTTCCTGCTCTCTTGACAGTTTCTTTTACTTTGCAGAAGCTTGTCAGTTTGATGAGGTCCATTTGTCTACCTTATTTCTTATGATATGGACACTGAGGGTTCAGATCAGAAATTGGCTGCCGGTTCCGATTTCCACAAGGGTGTCTCCTTCGTTTTCTAGATTCTTATAGTTTGAGGTTTCACATTTAGGTCTTTGATCCATTTAGAGTTAATTTTTGTGTATGGTGATAGGTTGGGGTCCTGTTTCTACTTCTGCATGTGATCAGCCAGTTTTCCCAGCACCATTTACTGAATAGGTTCTCCTCTCCCCAGTGGTGGTTATTGGAGGCTTTGTCAAAGATGAGTTGGTTGAGAAATTGAGGTTTTGCTTCCAGAATCTCTATTCTGTTCGATTGGTCTGTATGTCTATTCTTGTATCAATAACAAGCTGTTTTGATTACTGTACCCTTAAAGTAAAGTGTGAAGTCTGGAAGTGTGATAGTTCCTTCTTTGTTTCTTTTGCTAAGGATTGTTTTGGCTATTTGTGGTTGTTTATGTTTCCATATGAATTTCTGTATTGTCATTTCTAGGTCTGAGAAGAAAGATGTTGGTAATTTAATGGGTATTGCATTGAACTTGTAGACTGCCTTTGGCAGGATGGACATTTTAACAATGTTGATTCTTCCAATCCATGAGCATGGAATATTTTTCCATTTGTTTGTGTCTTCTTGGATTTCTTTGAGCAAGGTTTTGTAGTTCTCATTGTAAAGGTCTTTCACTTCTCTGGTTAGGAAGATTCCCAGGTATTTCACTGGGGGGGGATTATGCTTTTTATTTGGGACTCTGCTGGCTTGTTGCTGATGTATAGGAATGCAACTGTCTTTTGTACATTTATTTTGTACCCTGAGACTTTGCCAACGTTCTTTATTAGTGCAAGCAGGTTTTTGACAGATTCTCTTGAATTTTCAAGGTATAGGATCATATCACCAGCAAAGAGTGATAACTCGACTTCCTCTTTTCCTATTTGGATACCCCTGATTTCCTTCTCTTGTTTAACTGTCCTAGCTAGGACTTCCAACACAATGTTGAACAAGAGGGGTAAGAGCGGACAGCCTTGTCTTGTTCCAGTTTTCAGGGGAAATGTGTCCAGTTTCTGTCCATTTAGTTATATGTTAGCTATGGGTTTTTCATAGATGACACTTTTTTCAGGTATGTTCTTTCTATACCTAGTTGTTTGAGGGTTTTTATCAAGAAGAAATGCTGAATTTTACCAAAAGCTTTTTCTTCATCTAATGATATAATCATGTGGTTCTTGTTTTTACAACTGTTGATGTATTTAATGACATTTATGGTCTTGAGATTGTTGAACCAACCTTGCATCCTGGAGATGATGCCTACTTGATTATGACGGATGATTTTTGCGATGTGTTTTTGGATCCAATTTGCTAGAATCTTGTTGAGGATTTTTGCTTCTATGGTCTGAGGGATATTGGCCTGTAGTTCTCTTATTTTGTTGGATCTTTACCTAGTTCGGGTATCAGTGTGATGTTAGTTTTGTAAAATGACTTGGAGAGAATTCCATCTTTCTCCATTGCCTGGAATACTTTCAATAGTATTAGTAAGAGCTCCACCTTGTACATTTTGTAGCATTATGCTGGAAAGCCATCTGGTCCATGGCTTTTTTTGTAGGTACTTTTCGTATGACAGAGTCAATTTCCTGAGTTGTTATTGGTCTATTTAGTGTCTCAATGTCTTCTTGTTTCAACCTGGGGAGGTTGTGTGATGTCAGAAAGTCTTCCATTTCATTTAGGTTATCAAGTTTGTTTCCATATAGGTGTACATAGTAATCTCTGATAATCTTTTCTATTTCCTTGGGGTCAGTTGTGATTTGATCTTTTGTATTTCTGACTGTGTTTATTTGGGCTTTTTCTCTCTTTTTCTTGATCTTTCTGGCTAGGGGTCCATCAATATTGTTAATTCTTTCAGAGAACAGCTTTTTGTTTTGTTGATGTTTTCTATGATAGTTTTGTCTTCTATGTCCTGTATTTGGGAACTTATTTTGGTGATTTGGATTCCTCTGCTAAAGTTGGAGTTTTGGTGGTCTTCTCTTTCCAGCTCACTTAGGTGATTTGCTAGACTGTACACTTGTGTTCTTTCCATTTTCTTGAGATGTATTCATATAAATGAGCACATCTCAAGAGAATGGAAAGACCACAAGTGTACAGAGATATAAATACCCCTTTTAGAACTGTTTTCATGGTATCCCAGAGGTATTGATAAGATGTTTCTTCATTTTCATTTGTTTCTAGGAAACTTTTAATTTCTGCTTTGATTTTATTGTTGACCCAGTAGTTGTTCAGCATCATGGTGTTTAGTGTCCAAGTCTTTGTGGGCTTTGGGGACATTTTGTTGGTGTTGATATTTACTTTTGCTCCACTGTGATCTGAGAAGGTGCATGGCAAGATTTCAACCTAATGGAATTTGTTTAAGCTTGATTTATGGCCAAGGATGTGATCATCTTGGAGTACATTTTATGTGGTGATGAGTAGAGTGTATATTCTGTGGTTGTTGGGTGTAATAATCTGTAGGTATCTATTAAATCCATTTGGTTGAGTGTCAAGTTTAGGTTCTGGATCTCCTTGTTGATTTTTTGCCTTGATGATCTTTCTAGGGCTGTTAGTGATATATTCAAATCCCCTGCTATAATATTGTTAGAGTCAATATCTTTTTTTTAGTTTACTTTGTAGTTGCCTTATAAATGCTGGTGCTCCAGTATTGGGTGCATAGATATTTAAGATGGATATTTCTTGTTGACAGTTGAACCCTTTATCATTATGTAGTGTCCTTTTGTAGGTTTTAAAATTTTTGATAACTTAAAGGTTGATTTGTCTGATATTAAAATCATGACCCATTCCTTCTTTTGTGATCCATTTGCTTGGAAACTCATTTTCCATCCTTTAACTTTGAGTCTGTACGCATCCCTTGTGGTGAAACAAATTTCTTGGATACAGTAAATAATTGGGTCATGTTTTCTTATCCAGTTTACCATTCTGTGTCTTTTCAGTGGTGTGTTTAGTCCATTCACATTCAGGTCAATTATTGAAATGTGATTGTTTATCCCTCATGATGTTCTTATAAAGCTTTTTCTTGTTTGTTTGTTTTCTTTTGGTGTTGGTGTTGATGTATGTGTGTGTCTTCAAGTTTCTTATTGCACTGTATTCTCTGTTGATTCTGTGCTCTGCTGTTCCCTGGGGAAGTGTGTGGTCATTATTTTCTTTTTTCTGTGCGTAATACCATTTTAAGTGTTGCCTGTAGAGCTGGTGTGGAAGCTGCGTAATCTTTCAGGGATTGAATGTCCAGGAAGGATTTTAATTCACCATCACTGATGAAGATGAACTTGGCTGGGTAGGAAATTATTGGTTGAAATGGTTTAACTTTGAAGACTTTGAATATTAGACTACAGTCCCTTCTTGCCTGTAGTGTTTCTGCTGATAGCTCTGCTACTATTCTGATTAGTTTTCCCTAGTAGGTAATCTGATCTTTCTCTCTTGCTGCCTTTAGAATTTTTTCATTTGTGCCTACTTTGTGTAGGTGAATTACTATATGTCTAGGGGTTGGTCTTCTCATTAGCTGTTTTGTGGGGGTTCTCTGTATCTCTTTTGCTTAGCTGTCACATCTCTGGAAGATGGGGAAAGTTTTCTTCGATTATTTCCTAGAATAGTTGCTCCAAGTTGTTTTCCATTTTCCTTTCTTCTTCTGGGATATCAATCAGGCAAAGTTTTGGCCTCTTGATATAATCACATGTCTTTCATAGGCTTTGTTCTTTCTTTCTCAGTCTTCTTTGTTTTTATAGATAGGGTTAATTCCATATTCTGGTCTTCAAGTTCTGAGATTCTTTTTTTAGCTAGATTAATTCTGCTTTCCATGCTTGTCATCTTGTTATTTCCTGGATGAAATTTTTTATTGCCAAAATCTCTGTTACAAGTTCTTTCAGTGTTGCTTCTTGTCTTTCTTGAGTCTTATTCACTCTTTCCATCCATTCCCTAATCCCTGTCATATTCTGGGGCCAGTCAATGGTGACTTCCATTGTTTGGGCTCCAAGGTCTGATTTTTCAGTTATTTGTTTCTATGGTACACTGGGAATTATTTGTTTTTCTTCTGTTGATTTTTCCTCATTTGTGACAGGTCTCTTTCTTTTATCTTTAGTTCCATTATTCAGTGACAGTAGGAGAGGCTTTTACTTCTGATGTTTGCTCAGCCCTCTTTTCTTCCCTGATCAGGGCTCTGAATTTGTTCTATTTTGAAACAGGGCTGTGGGTGAGAAGCTTTGCTGCCTCTTGCAGTTCTGAAAGTCAAATAAGGTGGAGGATGGGGAGCCAGGATTCGGAAACCACTTGCAAATCACAATGTTCAGATTGTGGTATGGGTTCCCTGAGACCCACTCCCCACCACCTCTCTTTAAGTGATGGGTACATGTGTGTATCTCCTGAGTCCAAGATTCAATAGCTGTTTTGAGGAAAACAGAGAAAAGTAGAATAAAATAAGATGGGCAAAAATTTTTAAAAATTAAAAATAAAAAACAGAAAAACAAAGCAGAAACTAAAGCAAAAGCCAATTGAAAACATACACACACACACACACACACAAAACCAATACAAACTGGAACAAAAAACGAAGCAAAAAAAGAAAAAAACAGGCAACACACACACACACACACACACACACACACACACACACACACACGCCCAACACAAAATGAAAGGAGAAGAAAAAGAAAAGAGAAAAACAAAAAAGGAATTAAAATCAAATACTCACATATGCCTTCACACACACATTAAACTAAAAAAAGAACAAAAAACAAAACTGAAAAATGAACACTCAATCATTCACATACAGAAAACAAACAAGCAAACAAAACAAAAGAAGGAAGTAATAAAACAGAAAAAAGAAAAAAATGGTGAGAGGGGAACGCAGATCGAACCCTCACATACACATTCATGCACAAAGGGAAAATAGAAACATTTTTTAAAAAAATATAACCAAAAAAACAAAAAACAAAAACAACCTGCCCTCTTGTGGCAGGTACTGTAATTGTTCCTCTCAGTTGCTCACAGGTAAGTCCCTCTGCTGTCTTTTGTGGAGCTACAGCCTCATTCACAATTTCACCAATGTCTAGCCTGGAGAAGGAGGAGGAGGCAGTGGGGGGGTGGGTGAGGCTTCAATCCTCCCTTCTCACTCTCATATGGTCAGGGTGATACCCCCTCTGGTGAGGAGGTGTGGGATTGTCTCTTCCCAGTATTGGCAGGCTGGCTCCCCTATCATGAGTCCTTCTATCGTGACTGATGTCCAGGCTCTGCCTGGGTTTGTCCCTCTCGGTTGTGCCCCAGCCATGTGGGTCTGATGTACAGAGGATTGCTGGGGTTGCAGGGGTTTAGTCAGCCCTGGACTCTCTGCTGATATCTTCAGGGGTTTTTCTCATCCTTTTCTAGTCATACCCTTTTTCCCAATGGCTGAATCAGGATAGGGGTGGGGTGTCTGATACTCCGCACTTGTCCTGTCTCTCTGCAGTATGTGCTTTCAGGATATTCCCTCTGGGTCATGATCAACCCTTCAATAGTTAATCCACTGGTCACAGAGATTGTTCTGTCACTCTGTGGTGAGCAAGAGAGCACTTTCCTGCCCAGTTTTCAAGATTGTGGTAGGGTGTGTGTTTTGTCTTCTCCAGTGGGGCTCAGCCTCTGGGCTCCCTTGCTGTGCTCCCTCCACAGCCCTTGATGCCAGTGTCGGTCCAGGTGCTGCAGTAGTGAGGCAAAGCCTGGAGCTGGCAGTCACTCCTGGCAGCTTCTTCCCTGGAAGGACTTTGCTGGTTTTAAGGAAATGGTGCTCAGCTTCTCCACCCCAGGAAGCACTAGGGTCCATGCAAAGCAGCTGTGGCACCAGCCATTTCAACAGGAAAACCCTGGCCACTTGCTCCCAAGTCCACACTCAGTCAGCCACTCACACACCCACTTACAGACACATACACAAAATTTCCCATACACTCACTCACACTGAGACTCACATAGTCTGACTGGCTCCACCACTATCTTCCTTCCTTCCCTCCTCATTAACTTTTAAGGAGGGGCATTAATCTGTTCATGAGTGATCTACCCTTATGACTCAAACTCCTCCTACAAGAACCATTTCCAGCATTAGGGATCAAATTTCAACATGAGATTTAATAAGGACAAAATATCCATATATAATATATACTATACTACTTATTGTGTATATATATTATTAATATATTGTTATTAATCATATCATATATACATATATAGTATCGTCTATGTACTAAGACACTTTAATAGGTAGAAACAATACCAAAATGAATGAGATGAATGAACTCCAGGAACATTTGAGTAAGACAAGAAATCAGAAACTACTGACACCTGTGAAATATGTTCTCATCGAGTTAAGCACAAGTAGTTGTGAGAGTATAGTATAGAGTTCCTCAACCTATTTTGCAAAAGTGTCTGTGAGCAAAGATCCTAGGAAAAGGTGATTTCTATGTCAAGGTCAACAGGAAAAATAAGAGTTAACTGAACAGGGTAGAAAAGACCAGAGCATTTCAGTCTGCAAAGATCGAGGAAAGAGTGAAGAGAACATCCAGAAATCATGAGTACTATACAGGGTTTGAGTTAAGAGAGTGGAGAGAAATGAGGATGGAAAGCTAAGTCGGGGCTGATCCTAAAGAGCCTTCTTTGTGTGTGGGAAGTTTAGACTTTGTCCTGCAGGAGTTAAAAAGACATTAAAGAGCTTAAACAAAACACTCTTGCACTTTATAAAGTCATTTCAAATGTGTGGAGAAGGAATGGGTAAGAGAAGAATCATGGGATCCAGGTAGTGTCAGTAGTTGGGGGCATAGATAAGAGTATTCTGACTGAGGGAGCAATAACTGAGATGGACAAAGTTGGATGGCATCAAAAGTTATTACAGAAATAATGTCAACTGGATTAATGGCTGAACACACGGAAGCAGGGGAGGTATAGATTGGAATTCCTTTGAGACCTAATAACATTATAATTTGTCAGACAGACTGGTAATTTGGCATGTACAATTTAGAAGAAAAATTAATGTGGCTCCAGTAAGATGCTGGTAAGAAAACTGGGAATTCTAGAAGTGCTAGAAGTCACTGAAATTGTATCAAAATATTTCTAATTCTCTTATTTGGGGATCACTTCTTTAGCAACTTCAATAATTGTGAACTTATTTGACAACCAATAGGCAAGCAAGACTCAACTTTAATTATTCAGAATGAACACTGCTTCATGTAGTTTACTTGGTGATATTCTCATTTCCATTTGCAAACTATATCTGTCGGTGTCTCTCTTAGACAAAGTCATAACATCATCATTGAGCTGGCTTTCCAGCTCGATGGAAATTAGAAGCTCCAGAAATGAAAGGGATAGTAGGAAGTAGGCCCTGTTACAGTGGCACACAAATAAATTATGGTAATAATATCTATTTCTTCATGAAGTTTTTGTTGTATGTTTTCTGGTGCCTAGAATTGAACATATTCTCCATCTGTGGAATCAGCACTTGGGGACTCAGCAGGCAAAGAAGCAAGGGGAAAACCTTATGATACAGGTATAAGATCTCAAGAGAGCACCCAAAGTGGAGTCATTTAACATTGTTTATCATAATTTCATATTTTACAATCTACACAGTCACTCAGCAATGTTTTTAGTGGCAAAAATACTTTAAGAAAAGAATGAAGCATTCAAGATTTTACTTTATAAAAATAAAAGAGCATAAAGTATTTCTAAGCCATTCCATCAAACATGAGTGATCTTTAAATTAGTTAAATACAGATGAACAATGCTTTGCTTTTCTATTTTATTTAAGTTAAGAGGGGTAGCTCTACAAATTTATATGAAAAAAATAGTGTTTGTCATCTTCTTTTTTCTTCTTCTTCCCTTCTTCTTCCTCCTCCTCCTCTTCTCCTCCTCCTCCTCTTCTCCTCCTCCTCCTCTTCTTGCTCCTCCTCCTCTTTTTCTTCTATCTGTACATTTGCCTCTGCCATATAAATTCATAGATGTAATGAGATTCACTTTTATATAGTCAAGGAATGTTAAGAGACACTTTTCAGCTCAGTTTCTGGAAGACTGCATAAAGTGTCTAGGCATCTTTTATTGGCTAGTTTTATTGAAAAGGGGTGGAGGTTGCCTTTCCATGGAAGCTCTACCTACTAAAAAAATTTTAACACAAAATGATACAATTTCCAGGGGGAAGAATCCAACTTGAACTCTCCTCATTTAATGGTCAAACTTCTCAAAAAGGAAAGAAAAAGAAAGAAGGAAGGAAAGAAGGAAGGAAGGAAGGAAGGAAAGGGAAGGGAAGGAAAGGGAAGGGAAGGGAAGGGAAGGGAGGAAGCAAGGAAGGAAAGAAAGAAGGAAAGAAAGAAAGAAAGAGAAAGAAAGAAAGAAAGAAAGAGAAAGAAAGAAAGAAAGAAAGAAAGAAAGAAAGAAGGAAGGAAGGAAGGAAGGAAGGAAGGAAGGAAGGAAGGAAGGAAGGAAGGAAGGAAGGAAAGAGAAAGAAAGAAAGAAAAGAAAAGAAAGAAAGAAAGAAAGAAAGAAAAGAAAGAAAGAAGAAATAATGAAAAGAAGAAAAGAGCATCAACTTACTGTCTTGATTTTGCCACATTTCGTTTGCTGTTCATCCTTTTGTACATGGCTCCCACAGCCATGCGAGCCCTGGAACAGCACTCTCTAGAGTCTCATTGATTTTTCCAATGTTGCATTCATCTTTTTTTGGTCTCTTGGCAACATCAGCATCCTTTATCATCATCACTTTTTCTTGAAACACTGGTGGTGCTCTTTTTCTTTATAATATCTATTACAGCTATAAGAGCATGCTGGCATTATAATTTGATTGTGATTCTCTCCTCTATTAGAGAAGAAGCTTAGTAAAAACAGAGCTTGTGTCTGTTTTGCTTACCACTGTAGGACCAGCACTTAGAGGCAGCCACATAGAAAGAGTTCAATATAATTTATTGAGGACATGAATAAATGAAGGACCCATGTTAGGTCAACTTTAGGGATATAGGACTGGAGCAAAGGTAATTTTTTTCTTCTTCTTTTTTTTTTTTTTTTTTGAGTTGGAGTCTCACTCTGTCACCCAGACTGGAGTGCAGTGGCCGCTCCCGGCCACTGCAGCCTCGATCTGCTGGGCTCTGGTGATCCTTCTGCCTCAGCCTTCCAAGTAGCTGGAACTACAGGCGCACTACCACACCCAGCTAATTGTTTGATTTATTGTAGAGATGAGGTCTCACCAAGTTGCCCAGGCGGAACTTAGATAACCTCTAATATCTGAAGCAAGAATCTCTATGTTGGTTTAATTGCACATTTGATAATTCAGTAGAAAATATTCAATGATAACTTTAAGTTCTTATAATTCTGTCAAGTCTTACCTTAAGACAAGAAGTAGGCCTGAGGTAAGACTTAACGGAATTATAAGATGATTTCAACATCTCAATTATAGTTGGCAATAAAAGTAAACATATTTAATGATGGATACAACATGGGCATTGGTGAGTCAAAAACAGTTATTGGCTATAAATAATTTGTATGATATTCAGCTGGTATCTGCTGAATATCAACTTGCTATGGACTGAGCTGTGTCAATCAATGTGACTGTATTTGGAAATAAGATCTTTAGATGATAATTAAGATTAAATGAAATCATAAAGGTAGTGCCTTAATCCAATAAGATTTGTGACCTTATACAAAGAAAGGTCTCTCTCTCTTCTCTCCTCCCATTTCTTTCCCTGTGTGCTCTGAGAAAAGACCATGTGAACACAAGGTGGTCTATCCACTAACTAGAATGGAGTCCTCACCAGAAACTAATCCCTGCCAGACCTTGATCTTAGACTTTCCAGACTTTAGAACTGTGAGAAAATTAATGTCTATTGTTTAAGCCTGCTAGTGTATGGTATTGTGTTATGGCAGCTCTAGCAGGCCAATACACAGCTCTAACTCATATTGGATACACATGTAGCAGACAAATTGGAAATCCTTACTTTACACAAATTAAAAGTGAACAGAACAGAATCTGGATACCCAGATTTCACAATAAATCCCATTAAAAAATAAATAATTCTTTTGTAAAGCAAAGAATCGTTGTATCAGTAGACTTCCCAGCAGGCAAAAAAAAAAGCAGATATTTCCAACAGAAAAGGACTTAACATTTGGAATTAGGTGATGGCAAATTTTTAAAAGGCAGCAAGAATGGAAGACAGGGGTGGGGGGACTGCTATTATATCTTTAGGTCACACCTGGTAAACTGCATTCAGAAAGGTGCTACTGCCACTGAAACCTTTTTAAAAAAGAAAACCACAGGAAACTACTCAGGAAATCACAATGTCCCACAGTCCCAAAGTTGAGCTGTCAGAGGACGAGGAGTCTAGCTAGACTGCAAATGCTCACATCTGCTGAGACCAACATATCAGCTTCCACTACGAGAGGAAGATGACCTTCTCTTTCTTATATGTCCCACATTTTGTGCAGATGTATCTCATTGGCAGATGGAAATTGAATCCAGAGCCCTAAAGACATGGGAGTCTGTGAAATATAATACCCAGGCTTCCAGCATTGGAGTTACAGACTTATGAATTGTACAATTCTAGATTTCTATTTATTTTGTCAGTGAAACACATTGTAAACAGGTATTCTGAGACTTATACCCTGTTTCCATGGCCTCTTTTTATCACTGCTTCAGGGGAAAAAGAGAACAAATCTCTGTAACAGTATCCTCCATACTTGAAGAATTTGTAGGCACATAGTAGAGGCTTCATAAATATCTGTTAAGTGAATAGATGAATGAGACAGCCAAATGATTGAGGCAAGATGAAAACATTATGAAGTCAGAAGATAGTTAATAAATAAATGTCATCAATGTGTAGGCTTTAAGAAGTGTCACAGTTGCTTTATGAATTAACCTTATTAATTGATGATTTATTTCAGTTACCTTAAGCATACCTGTACAATAAAATTGATTTAAGGTATATTTACTAACGGGCCCTCATAAAAAATGAAAAGCACATTCATTGGATATGAGAATAAAAGGGTTAGATAGAAAAAGAAACAATCGATCACAAAGCTTCAACAGTTTCTCCCTTTCTTTCTTCTAGCCACACTGGTCAAAGACTCTCATGGAACCTGACTACTTCCCCTTCGTATAGATATGTCTTACAGTTGGTTCCACCTGGAACATTGCTTAAACATGCAAGTTCCTCATCTCTTATCTCTCCCTCTATGAGAAAGTTGGAGTTTAAAGTGGGAGCTTGAGTATTTTGTAAACAAAACCGATATAAGGTCAACTCTATCAGTCATCATTCTATGTCAAGATTTCAGAACTATTATGGTATTTTCTAAACTTTTTTCTATCATTGAAGAGCTACAATTCTACTGTCTTCATTAATCAACATTATTACATTAGCTGTGTGTGTGTTTGCATGTGTGTGTATGTGCACATACTATTTTATTCTAAAACCCAAAGAAGAAAGAATTCTAATTATAACCGTCTCAATGGCTTTTTCTCACTGAGATGAGCATTCTAAGACAACTAAACATTCTTCTGAGTGGATCTTCTTTACAAGTATAAACATATATTTTGATTTCATTATTTTGAGGCACAATAAAATCCCGATCTAAATCCTGAAGGGTAGTATGGCTTGGTTTCTGTCTCCTTCTGTCTTTAAGGAATGGGAGACAGAGAAAGATAATGGGTAGATAATATACATCAAGTATTCAGCCTGTAATCCCGCACCTTTGGGAGGCTCAGGTGAGTGAATTGCCTGAGCCCGCGGGTTCGAGACCTGCCTGGGCAGCGAGACCTCATCTCTATAATAAATCAAAAAATCAGCCGGGTGTGGTAGCGCCTACCTGTAATTCCGGCTACTCGGAAGACTGAGGCGGAAGGATCGCCGGAGCCCAGCAGGTTGAGGCTGCGGTGGCCATGAGCGTGCCACTGCACTCCAGCCTGAGTGACAGAGTGAGACTCCAACTCAAAAAAAAAGAGTCATCAAGCCAAATGCTTAAGATATGTGCATTTCCCTGAATGTAAATTATACCTCCATAAAATGCTGTCAAAATAAAAAAGAAAGCTGGGCTCGGTGGTTCAGCCTGTAATCCCACACCTTGGGAGGCCAAGGTGAGTGGATTGCCTGAGCCCGCGGGTTCGAGACCCACCTGGGCAACTTGGTGAGACCTCATCTCTACAATAAATCAAAAAATTAGCCGGACGTGGTAGCGCGCACCTGTAGTTCCAGCTACTTGGAAGGCTGAGGTGGAAGGATCGCCGGAGCCCAGCAGGTGGAGGCTGCGGTGGCCGGGAGCAGCCACTGCACTCTAGTCTGGGCGACAGAGTGAGACTCCAACTCAAAAAAAAAAAAAATTTTCAATCATTTTGTCATTACCCAGTTTCTCTTACAGGTAGGTAGAAACATTTAACTAATTCTGGCCAATGGATTCTGAGCAAATCTAACAGCACTCATGGCCTGAGGTGAATGATTTTCTGTATGGTTTTGCCATCATCATCTTCCTTAGAGGCCACACACCACCAGTATAGGTTTAAAAAGAGATGTCTGACCATATCAGTTTGGTGAGAGAAAAAAAAGACAAAAACAAAGCAAAACACACACACACGCACACACACACACACACCACACACACACACACACACACACAACATATTGTATTGTTCCTCTACGATTTCAAGCTCTGTCTGTTTTAGAAACTGGTATTCATAACCCAGACAAATGAGAAGAGGAAGAGTCTTTTTAATAAATATTCCACAGACAGACTGAAGTCCATTTTACCTTTTTTGTTTGTTGTTGCAAACGTCAGATAAGATAAATAGAAACAGAATTTAAGAAATATCTAGTACTATATCTTGAAAATTCTATGCAATACTCCATGCATATGGGTTTTTCATTTCCCTGGAGGGAAGAGAGATAACTTACATTTGCTCCTCCAAAAGGTCTAGGGTCCAGAGCAAGTCCAGAACTACAAAGTAAAAATTTGTCTTTATGTTAGGGAATTTGAGATTCTGTGGAATTTGCAAACCATGGAGGCAGTTTCCAAAAGGCAAGAAGCTTATTTAAATCTGAGCTATCCTCTTTGGGCTATTGCCTGCATAAGAAGCCTGTGCGTTTGGGGATCTGGTTTGCACGAAGCAGGCATGTGGCAGGTGATGGGGGCACCGGTGATCAGGATGAATAGTCCGAGCCAAGAGGCCTATTCAATAATGTAACACAAAGGGATTAAAAGAAAAGAGGAAAGCAAGCATCAAGCAGTTAGTCTTTATGGTTGGAAGTCTTTTGTTTCCTTCTAATCTCCTTAAATGTGATTGCTGTGATGGCGAAGGCTCTTATATTTAATAGACTCTTGAGTTACTTTGGAGATGAAGCATATTTTACACTTACATAAAACATACTTTGTAACGGAACACAGATGCTACAACTGATACCCCCATGTTTTAAGAGAACATTTCAAAAAGGGTCCCCAAAGATTTTAGAACTGCATTTACCATATATGAAAGAATGATTACACTAATACTAAACTCCAAGATTAATGCAGCAGAAATAGAAGCACAAAAGATGGGGCTATTTATTACTTTCCCTCTTGGGAAGTATCAGCGAAAAATGTTTTTAAAAATGCACTTAACCCCGGCAAGGATAACTGCTCCAGGTATATAGATTTTCAGTAACTGCTCAAATAGTCAATACATTGCATTCACAACCCAGTAGTTGCTCCTAAATTGTGAATTTTGTTAACGAAGAATTGTCTAGAAGTATTGGCTTCATTTAGAAAGCAATATTCTTCTCAGTAGCCTTAGTCTAATTTTAGGAAATCCACAGGGGATATATAATTTAAAAATTCAGAGTGGAAGGCATCGTATTATTATTATTCCTCAAATCTTTGCAAGTGTCCCCCATAGCAGAAAAGATCAAATTATAAGTTTTTTTATTACTCTACTGCTTCAAAGTACAAACCTATACAAGGGGAACACAGATACTCTTCTTTGAAGGGCATAAAACCACTTTTAACTTACATGCAATGCTTTGAATAGGTATAATTTGCTTCTCAGATCTCAAAGCACTTTGTCATATTTCACTGAATTTGACTCATTCCTTTGGGCAAGAAAGACTGAAAAAAATATATACCTTACACTGCTTGCTTTCTCAAGCCACTCCAGGATGAAACGGAGACACAGCATGTGTTTGTGACTATGTAATTCTTAGCAGAGGGCATTTTCTGTGCATTCTTTTTAGAGGAATAAAAAGGGGTAGTCTGTTCATACACAGACAGAAACGTTGGAATATGTAATGTAGAAAAGAAAGACACATACCTCTTCTAAATCTACCCTTCCAGTTCAAAACGGTGTCTGAAATTTAGGACTCAAAAGGACTAAATGTTTTCTTAATTTCAGAGGATTTTGAGCTTCTATGGAGTTGTCAAAACATGGAGGCAGTTCCTAAAAGCATTAGCAGCACATTACCCATATACTCTCTGAACTGTCAAGTGGGGATCATAAAAGTTATTGCTTCATTCAGGAATTTTGAAGATTACATAATATAAAACTTGCAAAGATCTTAACATAGGGCAGAGTAATCTCAGTACGGGTTAACTGGCAATACTAGTAGTGGTGGTATAAAAGTCAGTAGCTGCACCCAGGAACCTGTTTGTACCTGTTACCACATCTATAGAGTTTATAAAATCTGAAAGCTAGAGGCAATCACCAGTCATATAGACAAGTTATTTCCATATTTGCCTCTTCCTTCTTCCTTCTCTTTGTCCCTTCATTCCTTCCTTATTTTCTTGCCTCCTTATGTTTTTTTAATTCATCCAACCAACAACTATTAAGTCAGCACCTATTATAGTCATTTTGTATGAAATAAAGTTCATGTTAAGCACAATGATTACTCACATGGAATGTATATACTAGAGGACACAGGCAAATCATAAATCACAACTTCAGAAATTATTAGTGCTTAATGTGATATGCATTGTGAAGGAGTTAGCATAGAAGGAATTAATGTGCTGAAACCTGGGTAACTAAGCAGAAGAGGGGTTGGCTCGTGTATTTACTCATCTTACAAATTTGTGTGGAGCTCTCATCTGTTTATTTTCTAAGTTTGTTACTGAGAGATAGGCCTGTAATAGTATAAAAGCAAACAGGCATTTTTCTTCCTCAACTTCTCATTTTAGTTTTCAAATTGTGCTCTGATAAACTCTAAGGGTCTCACAAATACTCGCAGGTGCAACTGGAACCTGTAAACGCTCTAGAATTTCTCTACAAAACTCCCCATCCACTTGAAGAGTACAGGCTGTCTTAGCTTTGCAGAGCACTATGTTAACATAAATGTGTGTGGGGGAACCTAGATTTGCTCTGCACAGCTCCCACATATGTTTGATATGCATTCGTTTCAGTTAGCATGATATCATGCAACATGAGAACTTCCTGTATGTCTTCTTACGTCTAGTTGTCAAAGAATATATTCATCACTAGATTAACTTCTAGTATGGAGCATGATCTTTCAGTTTAAGAATCTTACAAGAATTTATAGCTCCGAAGGACTATCCTATTTCACCTATACTTTCTGGGTTAAAAATTCCACTCTTTTGATTTTTTTTTTCTTATAAGAATCAGCTAAATTATTCTCACTGCCTTGGCTACCCCAGTTTTTTTGCAGTTGCTTATTTTTCTATATCATCTACAAGACTGTATGCTTTATCAGGGTAGCGGGAGAAATCTATGTAGCTTTTGGTTGTAGTCTCAGTACCCTTACGTACTAGCTAATAATTAATTAGTACACAATCGTTATTTCAATAATACATACTCTAAATATGGTGCAACCCCATATAATATAGGCACCTACTTTTATAACTATAATATTATCACATTACCTTTGCTGGTAGTCACATAACACAGTGGACTGATTTTGTGTTTCTTACCAGTTTTTCAGATCAGCTACTTCTCATTCATGAAGGTACTGAGGGAACCAACATAAGATAGGTAAATGTTGTTAAATAGGGATTATGAGAACAAAAAGAGGTGAGTTGGAAAAGTCAGACCTGAGTGGGATTCTAAGGTAGAAAGGAAGAAGTTATGAACATCATGACCTCTCTCCCATAAATACTTTGTGCTTAGAGACTGGAAAGAATAAGGAAATCAGAAATAAAACTTTCACATCGTTATGGAAATGCCAAAGTATAATGCAGACATTTTATGGGTTTATAATTTAAAAGTTCTGCATTATAGTATTGTTTTGAATGATTTGAAATTTCATACAAAATTTCATTACCTGTTAAATTGATGAAATTCACTGAAGAAAAAAATGTTACAGAAATGGGATATACCATAACGACTTTCATATTCATGTGAGATTGTCAGTGCAGACAATTTGGACTTCAAATCGTAGGGTAGAAAATGCTCTTGAATACAAATCTGAGCAAAGCAACTTGGCACTTATAAGACAAAGCTTAAAATATTTACCTTCAAATTAGAAATTATACTTCTGAGAAGCTATCCTAAAGACATAATGAGAGGACAGTCAAAGGTTTATGTAAAAATTAGTTGATCACAACATCCTTTATAATAGTAGAAAAAAGTGCCTTAATATTCATTAATATGGGAAGAGCAAAACAAAATTACAGTTAAATTTATATTATGGACAACTATACTTCAATAATGCTGCAGAACGGTATGTATAATAAGTTAACTTTAAAGTTTAAAGCATGCCTGGAAAAGTAAAATAAAAATAATGGTTACCTATATCGAAAGGAGGAGAAAGGAAGAAACTAGAAGAAACAACCTTGATTATTTTGGTTTTAAATTTGGAAGCAAGTAAGTTCTATATAATCATACAATATAGAAACAAACAATCCTTAAACTCCAAGGAAGAATAAAACAAAGTAACCTGTGTTTAAGTTAGTGACTTAATGGTGGAAAAGAGAGTTATGTCAATATAATTTGAATTCTAGTGATTTGTACAAGCTTTGTGGAATGTATTTTGATAATGAGATATAGCAAAAATATTGAAATGTTACTTCTAAATATATATATAAATGAATAAAAAGAAAGCAGCCCTGCAGCCCCTCTACTGGGCCCTATTCAGTGGCAGCTTATTGTTCCATAGGGTTAGGGAAGACTTTGAGGAAATAAAAGTTGTTTGGAAAAATCCAGGTGTATTTGCTTTGTATGTTGTGATGAGCAGGAGGGATGAGGTAAAGTGTGAATGCCCCTCACACCCTCTATTTTGCCTCAGACTGTCTCCTGGGGTCCTGGGGTATGCGCTACTTTCACTCCTGCTTCTTGAGGTTGTTAACAGCCACGTAGTGGTAGAGGACGACAAGCAGAAAGAGCGACACACCCAGCATGTTGGTGAAGATGGCGAGCTGCACATTGGAGATCCTCCTGCCCAGCCCAGCCCCCACTATCTGCACACTCACTTGAGGAGGACCTGGTCCCTGATAATATTTATTAATATTAATTCTGTTAATTTTGAATTATTATCAACATATTTTTGGATAAAGCAGCAAATATTAATTTGTGTCATAAGAAAACATAGTTTTAGCTGGGCTCGGTGGCTCAGCCTGTAATCCTGCGCCTTTGGGAGGCTGAGGTAAGTGGAATGCCTGAGCCCGCGGGTTCAAGACACACCTGGGCAGGCGATACCTCATCTCTACAATAAATCAAAAAATCAGCTGGGCATGGTAGCGCATGCCTGTAATTCCGGCTACTCAGAAGGCTAAGGCGGAAGGATCGCCAGAGACCAGCAGGCGAGGCTGTGGTGGCCGGGAGCGGCCACTGCACTCCAGTCTGGGTGACAGAGTGAGACTCCAACTCAAAAAAAAAAAAAAAGGAAAACATAGTTTTTATTGTTGAAGCAAAAGAAATATGAAATAAAGAAGTTGAGCAAAAATCCTGTGACCCTACACTTGAATTGAAGTTACCAGAATGAATTTATGATGTATTTTATCTTAACTTAATATTTTCTCGATCTGTCCATTGAGTCCAGCATTAGTGAATAGCCTCAGCACACAGACTGTGGACAGTAAATATCTTACCCCAATAAAAGGAATCAGCACACCTTGGAGAGAAGGCTGATTCCATGTTTGGGACAAGAAAAATCCTACAAGATAAGTATAATACATTCCTGAAACCAAACGCAGTGAAGCCATTATTACTGTGATTAATTTAAAGAAAATTATAGGCATTTTAATGAGCACAAGTCTATCTCAAAAAAGATAGAAAATGTGAATCCTAAAAATGGCAATAATGACAATTAATTGAAATGTATCAAAATGTAAAATATTTAAGTGCATAATGATACAAATAATGGTAAATAAAGAAATATAATCAAGCACTTTTCTTCTATTTTCCATAAAACCATATATTAAAGTAACTAGAAAATTAATTTATGTAGAAGTATTTGTTTTCCCCCAAGATGGCAGATTAGAGGTTTTCAAACTTGCCTCACCCCAAAACACTTTGAAATAGTATGGGAAGACCAAGACAGTGAACCCCAATTTGAGAAGGAAAATGGATATTCATCAGAATGAAATAGGACAACCCAGATTTCAGGGAAGAGAAGTCAGGTGAACAGCCCCCTCAGTAGCACTTTACAGAGAAAAGTGAGTGCAACCCTGGAATACAGGGTGGGACTGTCCCTTCTGAGACATACCTTCCCATCAGAAACCTGCTTACCTCAGGTCACACGAGAACACCCTGTTTCTCCTGTTTCTAGCCCTGGACTTGTCTCATGAGGAGCCTGAGAATTGGTGAGAGAGAAAAACACCTCCCAAATCTGGGTCAGTGAGGAAGACATCATGTTTGACTGGGGGCCTCTGTTTCAGCAACATCAACCACTGTAGGCACTTTGGTTTCTGCACAGAAACAAGGCTGCTCTCCCTGGAATCAGATTAAAAATTAAATCGATGAAAAAAGATATATTAGGCAAATGGACAAAAAAATGAGGAGGATTAGCATGCTCATATCAGATAGCTTAGACTTTAAATCAAATACAATAAAAAAGGGGGGGCACTTTATGATAATAAAGGAAGCAATTCAAAAAGAATATTTAACCATCTTAAATATATATGCACCATGCACCAAACACCAGAGCACCCAAATTCACGAAGCAAACACTATTTGAGCTTAGAAAACATATCAGTAGTAGTACCATAATAGTGGGTGACTTCAACACCCTACTGATATCACTGTAAAACTCACCCTAGCAGAAAGCGAACAAAAAAACACTGAATGTAAACTGGACCAAAAGAATCTAGCAGATATCTGCAGAATTTTCCACCCAACAACTACAGAATATATATTCTCATCTTCATATGGATCATTCTCGAAAATAGAACACATACTTGAGCATAAAGCAAGTCTCAATTTAAAAATATCAAAATTATATCAAACATCTTGTCAGACCACGTTGGAATAAAATTAGTGGTCAACACTAAGAGGAGCTCCCAAAACCACACCACTACATGGAAACTGAACAACTCACTCTTGAATGAGCACTGGGTAAACAATGAAATTAGGGCAGAAATAAAAACATTGTCAAAACAAAATAAAATAGTAATACAACATACCAAAACCTCTGGGGCACAGCAAAAACAGTTCTGAGAGAAAAGTTTATAATATTAAATGCCTATATCAAAAAGAGAGAGAGAGATCAGAAATTAACAGCTTATCCTTGCACCTCAAGGAGCTAGAAAAACAAAACAGCCTATCTCTAAAGCTAGCAGAAGAAAAGAAATAACAGCCAGGCTGGTGGTTCAGCCTGTAATCCCGTGCCTTTGGGAGGCTGAGGTGAGTGGATTGCCTGAGTCCGCGGGTTCGAGACCCACCTGGGCAGGCGAGACCTCATCTCTACAATAAATAAAAAAATCAGCCGGGCGTGGTAGCGCATGCCTGTAATTCCGGCTACTCGGAAGGCTGAGGCGGAAGGATCGCCAGAGCCCAGCAGGTCAAGGCTGCGGTGGCCGGGAGCGGCCACTGCACTCCAGTCTGGGTGACAGAGTGAGACTCCAACTCAAAAAAAAAAAAGAAAAGAAATAACAAAGATAGAAGAAGAACTAAATGAGATTGAAACAAAAAAATACAAAGGATTAATGAATCAAAAAATAATTTTTTTGAAAGGATAAGCAAAACTGAGAGACTGCTAGTAAAGTTATCACACTTACAGAATTTAAACTTAGCTATAAGGCTACAATAATCAAAACAGCCTGGTATTGGTACAAGAACAGGCATATAGACCAGTGGCACAGGACAGAGATTCCAGAAGCAAAACCTCAATTTCTCAAACATTTCTCATCTTTGACAAAGCCTTCATCAACAACTACTGGGAAGAGGAGAACGTGTTTGGTAAATGTGCTGGGTGACCACAGGCAGAAGAATGCAACAGGACTCCTTCCTATCACGATACACAAAAATCAACTCTAAACTGATAAAGACCTTAATGTAAAACCTTAAACTATACGGGTCTTAGAAAATGCAGGAGACATGCTTCTGGGAACAGGAATTGGCAACCAATTCCTGTTCACAACCCCAGATGTCCGTGCCATAAGAGATAAGATAGACAAGTGGGACCTCATTAAACTGAAAAGCTTCTGCAAAGCAAAACAAAACAAAAAACAAAAACAACAACAAAAAACACCAAGAGAGCAGGGAGCCAGCCCACAGAATGGGAAAAAATATTTGCCAACTCTATAGCTGACAAGGACCCAACATCTAAGATATACAAGGAACTCAAACATGCTGAAAGAAAAAAGGAAAAACAAAACAAAACAGCCCCATTAAAAAGGGGGCAAAAGACGTGAATAGACACGTCTCAAAAGAAGATATACAGGTAACCAACAGACACATGAAAAAGTGATCAGCCTCACTAATCATTAGATAAATGCAAATCAAAAGCACATTGGGATACCACCTAACCCTAGTAAGAATGGACATCATTACTAACTCAAAAACAACAGGTGCTGGTGAGCATGTGGAGAAAAGGGAACTCTTCTACACTGCTGGTGGGAATGCAAACTAGTTCAACCTCTATGGAAAAGAGTGTGGCGATTTCTAAAAGTACTGGAAATTGACATTCCAAATGACCCAGCAGTCCCTCTACAGGTAATATACCTGGAGGAACTCGAATCATTCTACAAACAACATGCACATGCATATTTATTGCAGCACTATTCACAATAGCAAAAACACGAAACCAAAAATTATGCTGCCCATCGAAACTGGATCAGATTTTTTAAATGTAGTATATATACATGGTAGAATATTATGTGACCATAAAGAAGGACAAAATATGGACTTCACAGCAACTTGGATGGATTTAGAATCTATAATACTCAGTGACCTATCACAGAAACCAAGAACTGAGCACCACATGTTTTTACTCATAAGCGGATCCTGAACATTTATCAAAATACTCTAAGAAAGGGATTGGCAAGATACTGCCATGGGAAGAAGGAGGGACACATAACATTAATAAGGATACCTGATCTCAAGCCAGGTGAAGTGGGGACTGAAGGGAGGCTCAAACTTTACCTGTATGGTGACCACTTGTATACCTAATCATTAATTGTACACCACATCTTTAAAATAAAAAAAGAGAGACCTCTAGCTAGACTAACCAATTTAAAATGGAGAGAAAACAAAATAAATTCTATTAGAAGTGACAGAGGAGATATAGCAATCAATATCACAGGGGAAAAAAAAGTCAACAGAGATTACTAGGAACACCTCTATGGCAACAAACTGGAAAGCCTAGAAAAGGTCGATTAATTCCTGGAAACATGCAACCTCTAAAGACTGAACCAGCAAGAAATAAATACACTGAATAGAGAAATGATGAGCAATGGAGTTGATTCAGTAATAATAATAATAAAAATCTCCCAACAAAAAAAAAAAGCCCAGAGCCAGATGGATTACTGTCTAATTTTATCATACAAAGAAGAGCTGGTACCCATTCTACTGAAATTATACCTGCAAATTGAGGAAGAGAGACTCCTCCTTAACTCATTTTGTGAAACCAGTATCATACTGATACAAAAATATGGCAGACACCACTGGAAAAAAAAATTCAGGCCTATGTCCCTGATTAATATAGATGCTAAAGTCTTTAACAAAATACTAGCAAACTGAATTCGACAGCATATCAAAATAAGTATTCATCACAATCAAATGGGTTTTATTCCAGAAATTTAGGGATGGTTCAATATCCACAAATCAATAAATGTAATCTACCACATAAACAGAAGCAAAAATAAAACCATATGATCATCTCAATGGATGCAAAAAAGGTATTCAACGAAATACAACATCTCTTCTTCATAAAAACCCTCAGCAAACTGGCAATTGAAAGAACATATCTCCAAGTAATAAGTGCCATACATGACTTATTACTCAGCCAACATCATATATAACTGGAAAAAGTTGAAAACAGTCCCTCTGAGGACAGGAACAAGACTGTGATGTCCACTCTGACCACTCTTATTCATCATCATGCTGGAATTCCCAGGAAGAGCAATCTGACAAGGGAAAGAATTAAAAGGGAACCAGATTGGCAAGGAGGAAGCCAACCTATCCCTGTTCATGGATTACATGATTGTATACCTAGATAACCCTAAAACTCCTCCAAAAAAGTCTCCTGATAAATGATTCGTTCTTTTTAGACCTGATAAATGACTTCAGTAAAGTCTTAGGATAAAAAAATCAATGTAAATATTAGTAGTACTCGTATACACCAATGATGTTCAAGCCAAGAGCCAAATCAAGATCTGAATCCCATTCACACTAGCCACATACACACTAAAATTACCCAGGAATAGACCTAACTAAGTAGGTAAAAGATCTTTAAAAGGAGAACTATGAAACACATGAAAGAAACTGTAGATGATACAAATAAATGGAATAGCATTCCATGTTAGTGGATTGAACAATAATTACTGTCAAAATGATCATACTACTTAAGCAAGTTACAGATTCTATATATTTCCAATCAAAATGCCAACTTTGTTCTTCACAGAAATAGAAAAAAAAATCTTAAAATGTTTATGGAACAAAAAAAGAGCCTGAATAGCCAAAGCAATTATAAGTAAAAAAGAACAACTGTGGAGACATCATACTTCCTGACTTTAAATTATACTATAAGGCTATAGTAACTAAGACAGCATGGTACCAGTCCAAGAATAGACAGATAGACAAGTAGGACAAAATAGAGAACACTAAAATAAAACCATAGCCCTACAACCAACTGATTGTTTATTTTTGACCTCTGAACATTTTGTTAGACTCCTGTTCCCACAAAGGGTGCCCTGCTCTCTCCACCTCAGTGCCTCAGAACTTTGGTTTCATTGGTCTCAGACACCACATTGCTGACCACTCTCCTGCAGGCGGTGGTCTGTTGGATGGTCTGAATGGAGCTGCTGCTGCATTATCGAGACTGAAGTCCTCCCTATCCTCCAGCAGGAGGAGATAGATGAGGATCTCAGCCTCCAACTTGATCTTGATGTTCAATAGGCAAGGCCTTGTAGTCCTACGCCTGGCATTGGTCCTCTGCCAGGGTTTGTGTCAGTTTGGACTCCAGGTGCAGCAGGGCCCGGTTGAGCTGTTCCATCTACATGGCAAAGTGGGCCTCCACCTCCCTCAGGCTGTTCTCCAAGCTGGACTTCAGATTTCTCATTGAGTCCAGGTCTATCTCCAAGGACTGCACTGTAAGTCACAGCTTCATGCGCATCAACTTGGCACCTCTGATCCTGGCTGACTGCATGGTGACCACTGTGGTGTTCTCCTTGATCTGCTGTGACTAGTACTCACCTGGCTCCTCTAAGTTCTTCTGAGAGAGCTTGACATACTGTGCCTGGATGTTTGCCATGATCTTGCTGAGGTCTGAGATTTGGGGGCATCTACCTCCACAATCAACACAGCGCTGGCAATCTAGTCTAGTCTTGTAGGCCTTCTACTTCCTCCTCTGGTTCTTCTTCATGAAGAGCAGTTCCTCCTTGAGAGCCTTGATCTCTGTCTCCAGCTACAGCTGGGTGATATTGTCATCAATGATTGTGGAGCCCATTGATGTCACTTTCTACAGGTTGGTGCATGGCCAGCTCTGTCTCATACTTGACTCTAAAGTCATCAGTAGCAAGAAGGGCATTGTCAATCTGCAGAACAATGCGGGTATTTTCCATAGAAGTTGCAAAGATCTGAGCCCTCAGGTCCTCTAGGGTATTGAAGTAATGCCCTCAGTCTCTGACCTCAGGTCCTCTCTTCTCTACGTGTTCCCAGATTTCGCTCTCCAGCCTCCAATTCTGGGTCTCCAGTCTCCTCACCCTATCCAGGTAGGAGGCCAGGTGGGTGTTCAGCTCTTTCAGCGTCTCCTTCTCACTCTGTATGGTCCCCAGATCCCTGTTTATCCTCACAGTCAGGTTCCTGGACCCACAGATGCCCCAGAAAGTGGTGGAATTGGACACAGAGTTGGAGTCCTCAGTGCCTTCATAGACGCTTGCTGAACTGCTGGTGGGTTGAACACTGAGCAGCTGGATGGAGCCTGGGAACTGGTAGTTGGTAGAGAAGGTGGTAGAGTCAGTGAGAAGTTCATGGTGACTGTGGAGGATAGTGAGACGACAGGACTCACATTCTGTACAACCAACTGAATTTGACAAAGTCAATAAAAAGCAAACAATGGGAAAAGGACACCCTAGTCAGTAAATTGTGAGAAAATTGGCTAGCCATATGCAGAAGAATTAAACTAGATCCCCATCTCTCACAATATGCAAAAAATTAACTTAAACTGGATTAAAGACTTAAGTGTAAGACCTGAAACTATAAAAATATTAGAAGAAAACCTAGGAAACACTCTTCTGAATATTGGCCTAAGCACTGAATTTATGACAAAGACCCCAAAAGCAATTGCAACAAATACTAAAGTAGACAAATGAGATTTAATTAAATTGAAAAGCTTCTATACAACAAAAGAAAGAGTGAACAAAAAACCTACTGAAAATGAGAAAATATTTGCAAATTATGCACAAAACAAAGGACTAATATCTAGAATCTACAAGAAACTCAAACAATTCAACAAGAAAAGAACGAATTACTTCATCAAAAAGTGAACAAAGGGCATGAATAAGCATTTCTCAAAAGACACACAAGCAGCTAATAAACAGGTGAAAAAGCCTTCAACCTCATTAATCATCAGAGAAACTCAAATTAAACCACAATGAGATATTACCTCACACCAGTCAGAATGGCCATCATCAGAAAGTCAAAGAGTAATGTTGGGAGCCAACATCTATAGCTACATGGCTGAGGCCTGTAAAGGCCCATCTGGAAGACCGCCTCTGACATAGGATATCGGTTATACCTATAATATTGGCCGTGTGATTAGTGACCAGTGTGCATACGTGGCAGTAAAGCCTGATGGAAAGCTGCTCAGCAGAATTATCTTATATGATTCTAAGTTGTATTTCTTTCTAGATATTTTTCAAACTTCTATTCTCTGGTGAGTCAGTTCTAAAGCAGTTTCCCCTAGAGTTAAGATTAGAGACTAAATTACCATCATAGTCTTATTGCCCTGTTCCTGGCCAGGCAGAAACGATTGGTTTTGTCCCGTTACAGGCTATGCATTTCCTTGTCTTTGTTTTGTTAAATACCGAAAACTGTCTGCAGCCCAAAGCCATTAACTTGGCAACTATGCCTTTGTTTCATGCCAAAACTCTGTCTGCCTCTGTTTACCTCAGCCCGAGGCCATGTGGCCATGCATTTCCTTACTCAGGAGTGTGAAAGCTACTATATGATTTCTAGAGTAGACTTGTTAGTAGGATAAAATATATATTTATACACTTAGAGTTACGTTTTAGAGTACATTTGAGTAAATTTATGCTTGCTGTTTTGTTTCTTTTGGCTACATTATTTAAATATAATAGTTACTATACGATTTATAAAAGAATTAATGATAAAGCATAGTATTAAAGGTCAATCATTAGAAAAATTAAAGTTTAGACATAGGAAATTCATTTAAGTCATGGTAAGGTTTTATAATTTAAGAATAAGTTTTAATTGTTATAGAATTACAGGACACTACATTAAACCATAATAGATTAATAGAATAACTGAGTCATTTAAGTAAACTTATAGATTATAGTATAGTGTTAAATTGATACTATTAATCATTGAAAATATTAGGAGTCAGTAAACTTGGATTTAACTTAGAAAAGTTTTTGTATTAATCAGGGTCTGGAACAAAAAGTATAGTGTGAATGATTTATTGAACATTGTAGAGAACACTTTGAACAATCTGTATTAAAATTGTATGCCTGTAAATTTAATGTGGGTTTTGTGAAACACGTCATGCATCATGGAATTGTAATTGTTTGCTTGGAACTTGCAAGTCTCATGATGCGTAATTTGCATAGGAATATGTATGCCCCCAGCAAGTGATTGTCACACTGCTGGAGGGTATAGAAAATGGTATATAAGATGGAAGGAGTTCAAATAAAATTTGGCTTCAGTCCTGATCAGACTGTTCCCAGAAGAATGGCCTCAGAGTCGTTTCTTCTTTCCGTCTTGATTCACCGGAGTAGTCCTAACCCACCCTCGTAAGTCGGGGTTGGCGAAGACCCCGACAGAGTAACAAATGTTGGTGCAGTTGCAGAGAAAAGAGAACATTCATTCATTGTTGGTTGGATTGTAAACTTGTTCTACTGCTATGAGAAATAGTATGGAGATTTTTCGAATACTTAAAAATTGAGTTACCATTTGACCCAGCAATCCCACTACTAGGGATCTACCAAAAGGGAAATAAATCAATATATCAAACATGTACTCATATTTTCATTGCAGCACTATTAACAATAGTAAAATCATGGAAACAACCAAATTTCTCACCAACGATTGAATACAGAAAACGTGATATATACACCATGGAATACTACGCAGCCATACAAAAGAACAAAATTATATCTTTGCAGCAACATGGACTTAGCTGGGGATCATCATCCCAAGTCAACTGTCTCAGAAACAGAAAACAAAACACTGCATGTTCTTGCTTATACATGAGAGGGAGCTAAATAGTTCCAAAGATGGAAATGATAGACCCTGGAAACACCAATAAGGGCAGAGGAGTGGTCTTGGATTCCAAAATTAAGTATTGGGTACAATGTTCACTATCTGGGGAACAGGACACCTGAAAATCAGTCTTTACCATTACACAAAATATTCATGGGAAAAGCATACATGTGTACCCCAAATCTAAAATAAAACAGAGAAAAAAAATTAAATGGCCTAGAAAAACAGAAAAAAAAGTTACACATATAAACCTATTACTATGGAAGGAATCAAAATGTATAGTCAAATAAAATGTTTTGAAACACAAAAAAGTATTTCAGATAATAAATTTAAAAACAGTGATATAATTAGTAGTTTCCTACTACTGCCATTCCTGCCCTCCCCTCCCCTGGCAGTTTCCCACTACTACCAATCCCTTTCTTACAGTATTATGAAAATTGTTCAAGGTCCACTTATAAGTGAGAACATGTGGTACTCAATTCTTTATTTCTGTGATAGACCACTCAGTATTATAGACTCTAAGTCCATCTAAGTTACTGCAAAGTTCATAATTTTGTCTTTATGACAGTGTAATATTCCATCGTGTATATGTACCACATTTTAAAAAACCTAGTCCTCTCTTTTTGGGCAGCACGGTTGGTTCCATGTTTTTGCTATTGTGAATAATGCTGCAATAAACATGCATGTGCAGGTATCTTTTTCACAGAGTGATTTGAGTTCCTCTGAGTAAATTTCAAGTGGAGCAATTGCAGGGTCTTATGGATGGTCAATTTTTAGACCTTTTAGGGATCGCCAAACTGTTTTCCACAGAGATTGTACTAGTTTACGCTCCCACCAACAGTGTAGAATTTTTCCCTTTTCCATGCATACTCTCCAGCATCTGTTGTTTTTTGAGTTATTGATGATGACCTTCCTGACTGGAATTAGGTGGCATCTCAGTTTGGTTTTAATTTGCATTTCTTTGATTATTAGTGAGGCTGAGCTTTTTTTTTTTTTCCATGTATCTGTTGGCTCTTATGTCATCTTTTGAGAAGTGTTTAATCATATCTTTTGCCCATATTATGATGGGCTTTTTTTTTTTCTGGCACGTTTAAGTTCCTTGTAGATCCTAGATGTTAGCCCTTTGTCAGATATATAGTTAGCAAAGATTTTTTTCCCAATCTGTGGGATGGCTGTCTCCCCATTCTCTTGATGGTTTCTTTGGCTTTGTGGAAGCTTATCAGTTTGGTGAGGTCCCAATTGTCTATCTTATCTACTGTGGCATGGGCACTTGGAGTTTTGATCAGGAACTGGTTGCCAGTTCTAATTTCCATAAGGGTATCTCCTACATTTTCTAAGGTTCTTATAGTTTGAAGTTTTAGGTTTAGGTCTTTGATCTCTTTATAGTTGATTTTTGTGTATGGTGAAAGGTAGGGGTCTTGTTTCAATCTTCTGCATGTGGTCAGCCAATTTTCCCAGCACCATTTACTGAATAGGTTTTCCTCTCCCCGGTGGTTTGTGTTGGAGGCTTTGTTGAAGATGAGTTGGTTGAGGAATTGAGGTTTTGCTTCTCGAATCTCTATCCTATTTCATTGGTCTATATGAAGCAGCTGACTTAAGACCAGGTAGCATGACCAGAATTGGCGTAGTACATAAACTGGGTTCAATAAACACTTACTAACTTATGGATCAGCTGTGATAAATATATGAGATAATACATAATGAATTCCACACTTCTATGCACTGCGTGGCTTTATTCAGGCATTCTATAAATCGTTATTGCTTATTCCTGTTTACTTGGAACAGAAATGTCCTAACTTTCAAATAGCTTACCAAACTAAATAATTTAAAATTTATTCATGAGTTCAGCTTGAATTGGGGACATAAGGGTCAAACTGTGTTTAATTAAGAATACTTTATTTTAAAGCCACAATGATTTGGACTTAATCACTGAGCTAGTTATAACTATAAGACAACTGACTCTATAAATTAATATGAACATGAAGAGTAGAGTGTCTTAGATTAAAGTTTGTGTCTTTGAAGTGTCACAAACAAGAGTTAAGACCTGAAGCCGGATTTTTTTTTTCTTTTCATTTACCTTATCTTTGCCTCCTCCTTCCCACCAACTTCCTTAATTCTTTTTGTAGTTAAAAGTCTAGGCTTTGGGGAAAAGGAGATTTAAGAATTCAAATCTCAGCTTTGAAACTCAGAAGCAAAATGCAAATTGTTTAACTTCTTAAGTTTTAGCTTCCTCAATTGCAACCAACACGTTTCCAGGATTAAATGAAATAACATATATAAAATGCTTAGCTTTTGCAGTCTATTAACTGTGTCCACTGTTCATGCCTACTGCCTAAGTTTTTCATGTCTGTCTCATCTCTGGATATAACCAGAACAGCTGCCTAATTGCCATCTCTCACCTCTACCTCCACAATCTCTCTGTTCGCTCTATCTTCATATCATAATCAGAGGGATATTCTCAAATGTAATTCTTTCCATATCATACCCTTCCTTAAATTCCCTCTGCAGCTTCGCATTAACAAGCGACCAACATCAACTTCCTAAGTGTGACCTCACTTCTTTTTCCAGCTTCATTACACAGCAGCCACACACACACTACTATTAGCACTTGACTGTATCTCCTAACCTTTTTACCTGCAATGTCCTTCTTCTCTCGGCACCTAGCTAATTTCTGCTTGTCATTCAGGCCTTAGTTGATGTTACTCTTCCATAAAATACTATGCATATGCTTATCATGACATTTATCACATTATTTTGGTATCTTCTGTGCTTTGTTCTCCCTCTTCACTCTATGTTCTACAAGCCCCCAATACAGACATATAGGAGATAACCAATAAATTCTAGTAAATAAATGAATAAACAACACATGTAAGATATTCTTTGCAGATCTAGCCAGTAAAGATTGGACCGATATGTACATTTCATAAGAAAAAAAAAAAAGCATTGGGATAACATTAACTGAAACCTATAGCAAAGACACTTATTGAAAAGTAAGTGATAATATATCTTTTAATAAGAAAATAGCTTTTGCATATTCTAGGCTCTGGCTTCACCATGGAAGAATATCCCAGTGGAAGTACTCAGTAACTGTAAAGTGGCAAGACCTTCAATGAAAGTCTCTGCCCTGGTGTTCTGGGAAATACTTTAAAATAAATGTGAGGAATTCTTACAAAAAGATCACTCCCTTCTAGTCTCTGAGGTCCAGGTCAAGGAGCATCCTTAGCAGTGACAAGAGCTTATTGATGTTCACATGCTGTTTTCTTCATTTTCCTGAAAGGTGTAAAATCCAGAATCTAAATATTATCCAACTGATAAGACAGAATTAAACTATTAAACTTCTTGCCAATCCTGGAAATTATACTTTTGGTGTACAGTATGAATTGATTTAGAAAAATAAGAAACTGTGACTTTACTTTCATGGTCATTAAGTATCATGGACCATCCATAGAGTTTATACATTTAGTTATGCATAATTATGCATATCAGAGAGTTTGAAGAAATTTTTCCCCTATGTTCACCTGTAACTTCCTACCAGTGCCCAGAAAATTCCATTACATTCCTTTAATTTGGTTCCCTCAGTTTATCTCCATAATATTTCTGAAATAAAAGTGTTCGTCTTATTTCTCCCAGCCCTTTTCTTCTATTCTTCCTGGGTTCCCTGTGTTTCTAATTCTCATAGGATAAGTGAAGGAATAAATTGAATGAAGGAGAGGAGTTAAAGTTGATTTTTCCAAAGACAGTTTAACCAAAGATAGTCTGTTATTGAAGTAAACTTCTCCTCTAAAATATACCCATTATCCCACTCCCTGAAATGAAAATATGGGAACAGTTCATTATAATATGGTAACAGTTCTAGTAGATTTTCTTGTTGATACGAATTTGTTCATATTGATTTTATGCTTTAGCTTAGCACAAGAGTAAGTTGTCTTTCTTTCCTTCTTTTCAACATAAAATATTATTTTCAGAATTGAGGTTTTTTTTTAGTATAATTTTTCAGCTACAGGGTGAATGTAAAATAGACTCTATGAGCTAGTTTGAGAAGCCATCTGCCCTTCATAACACAATTTTGATATTCTTTCCCCAACACCACGTTCTCCTAAGACAGGGGCTGACTGTGAAAGAGAATTCCACTTACCTGACATATATTTCTGAAGCATTAATAAAGGGTTTCCAATTTATATCAGCTAATTTATGCATGGGAACCATCTTTCAGATATTCTCTAGCCTTTACTTGAACTGTCAATTCTAAATGAAAATCTTAGAAGCCGTTTCCTTAAGAATGTCTCCCCTCTCCTTGAATAACACATAGGAATGACAACTACATTCAGATATGTTGCATATATTTTGACGTATTTTGGAACATTGTGAATGCGCAATTCCCCTTTGAGGATACTGTATTTCTTCTATTTAAATCACTACTTAAGAAAGATTTTAAAATTTGGATTTTTAAACCATTTCTATGTGTGCATGTCTTTTAAGAATGTTATCACTTCACACCTCAACCCAGACTTTAGTCAAGTGCTTCCACAATTACACTGTAAGTAGCTAATTAGGAAAGTGCTTAATGTACTGTAGTCAAGAGTATTTTCTATTCAGGGAATTAGTTCTACTCTTTATTAGTAGCTGCAAACAAAGCAATTCGATAACCTGAATTCATTCCAAACAAAATACTAACCAGGTATCTTCATGGAGGCAAAATTTCAGCCAGAATAAATGTGCACAGGTATTACTTTCTCCTTCCTCCTACTGCCTCATATTTTTATTATCTAGTTCCACAAGGCAGAGATAAGAAGCACAGCATCTGCATTTCTCAGATTACCAATCTCTTTATCCCATTTTGGTAGAATGACACCCATTTTTGCTGGTGGCATTGCTGCCATCATCACAGCGGGTCTTTGTTTCTTTTTCAAATAAATAAAATTAAAGGTGCTCAGCATGGTAGAGTTCAGTTGTATATCTCCAAGTTGCACACAAATTGAAGCTGCTTTTAACTTTTACTTTTAAACTTCTTTGTCAGCCTACAATGGCAAAATAAAGAAACTCAGACAACATGTTTCATTTGCCTGCCGCTTTCCTTCTAAATATTCAGCAGTTGGTTGTAACCTGAGCTAGTAGGATATTTCCATAACAAAGAACTTTTAAAAATACCACAAAAATCGAGAAAATTTTTTTTTAATTTAAGAACATTTTCAGGCATTTACAAGGTCAGGATTATGATGAATGAAATTGAGGCAATTTACTGAAATTTCTATAATGAGTAGATTAGGGGACTGGAGAAAACTATGGATTTATTACAAAATATAGAGGGCATTTGTTGTTTTTGAAACTATTATATTTATTCCAGTGGAAGAATTTTACTCTGGAAAACACCCACAACCTGAATGCATGAAACTCTGTGAAACATAAGACTATGTGATCCAAACTTGGCTATCTGAATTTTTCTACCAGTATTTTGAGCCTTGAATGAAGTTATGTAAGATAGAAAAAAAAATGGTTGAAGCCAATTTATTGCTGCCATGAAGATAATTTCTGGTATGACTTGAATTCTGTACTACTCAAAAATATGCTAAAGTTGTAACTATTTGTGTCTGTAAATGTGACCTGATTTGGAAATAGGGTCATTGCAGATGCAATCAAATTAAAATGAAGTCATATTGAATTAGGGTAGGCCCTAATCAATGGGACTGGTGTCCTTCTAATATGGAGAGACACAGACAAAGACAGACACAGACACAGACACGGACACGGACATGGACACGGGCACGGGCACAGGCACAGGCACAGGCACAGATACAGACACAGACAGAGACCAATGGGAAGTCAGTCATGTGAAGGTAGAGGTAGAGATTGCTTTCATGTTGCCACAAGTCAAGGGGTGCCTAAGACTGCTTGAGTCCAGAAGAGGCAAGGAAATATCTTCTCCTAGAAGTTTTCAAGAAAATATGGCCCTGCCAACACCTTGATTTTGGACTTCTAGACCCCAGAACTGTGAGAAAATGCATTTCTGTCATTTTAAGCCATCAAATTCGTAGCAATTTGTTACATCAGCTTAAGGAAACTAATGTACCTTTTTTCGGCATCTATCTACTGAGATTCCCTCTTTCTTGTTCATTTCTAGGCTTAATTCTTGTTTATCCTTTATCATTTGAGTTAACCTATAATCTTTCCAATAAATCTCTCTAAATTAAGTTAGTTCAAAAAGTTGCTTGTGCCATACCATCTGAGCTGAAAAGCAAATATTTCTTGCTATCATTCTTAGTGTCATTTGGTATCAGTAGATAGACAGACTCTGTCATGCAAAATGACCCAAACTTGAAAGTCAAATGAAAGAAGGGCTTCTTGTACTTTTAGAGTCATATTAAATTACAATATTTTTTAATAGGTCCACTCAAGGGTTGTCTAAGTACCTACATTTGAGGAACGTATCGTTGTTTGACTCAATATATACTGTGAACTAAAGGCCCAGTTTCTGTGAAGTTACATGTTAACTTGTGGATTTTTGTTTGCAGAGATGCAAATTCTTCATTGCTTGTAGAAAAGATGACCCAAAGGTAATGTTGTAGAAGTCAACTGATTTTATATTTAATCTAGTCATCTTATGCTCACATCATTTTTTCATTGCCTATATAACCCTTGTTTTAAAATTCTCCTTTGTATCACCTTTATTTTCCTGCTGAATATCTCACTAATAAGAAGAACCCGTTTTTCAATACTTTAAACTACTTGATAATTATGTTTTGATAAGTCACATGCACAGACAGGCTAATTTGAGAATCTTGATCATTCCAGATTAGCTGAATGACAATTTATTAACACATCTACAAGGAAGAATGTACGATGTTGACATTAAATGGAAAATACAAAAGAACTTCAGAGTGCTGAGAAAAAAGAATGATGTTTTCTCTTTCCCTTAAAGACTGAAAAAATAATTCCTTATATTTAAATATATATGTATATGTATACATAAAATTCTAGAAAGCCTATACACTCAACAAATATTGATTTAGAGACTATTAAGTGTTTTTGTAAAGTGTAAGACAACTTTTCACAGAAGATCTGGAAACTGAAAATTGGGTAAACTATCTTTAATTCAACACTATTTCAACGAGTTGTTTGCGTGAAAGCAAATCTGGACAAAGAAGCATAAGAACATTATAAACTCTGGAATCATCCAAAGCAACTGGAAACTATCTGTAAATTATAAGAATTTGGTAAGAAAATTTGATACTTTCACATAGCAGGGTCAGACTTTAGGTTTCACTGTTACTGAAACATCAGTTACAAACAATAGCAACAACAAAAAATGAGTTCAACCAAATTCTGTAAGAAACATAAAGCAGAATTAATATAACATTTTTGAAAAGGCCCAGAATCTCTCTGAAAGATGAGATTTTATATGTGAGAGAGAGTGTGTGTGTGTGTGTGTGTGTGTGTGTGTGTGCGCGTCCGCGCGCGCGCCCGCGCATGCACACATATGTGTATGTGTGTAGCAGTGGTAAAATTTGGGCAAAAATGGTGGATAGAAAAGGAAACAAGCAGGATGCCATCATTTCCTGAGTGTTATTATATGCTCAGCTCGGGAAGAAGTTCTTTAAAAAATTAAAGGGTTTAATCCTCACCATACAGGAGCATATACAAGTATTAATATCATTATCACTTACAGATAAAGCTTAGAGAGTTTACATTTCTTTCCTAGGATCATGCAACAGCTCATGTAAAGCCAGGATGCAAATTTATTTCTAACTTCAACATCTGTGTTTTGGATTTTCTATTAATGGACAGTGCCTCTATAAACAAGATTGACATTTCTGGAAGATATCCAAGATCTTGGTTGACTGCACAAGTCATAAGTTGAAACTCTGACCTTTCTGGGGTAGCACATGGTTTGATGGAAAAAGTATAGGACATTTATTTCTGGCAACATATTGCCCTGAAAACATCATGTGACCTTGGGAATGTCACTTTTTTTTGTTGTTGGTTTTTAGGTCTTGGTTTCCAAATCTATAAAATGAGATTATCAGACCAGATGAATAGGTTTATAACTGGGGTCCATAGTATTAATTTTGAAGTAGAGTGGTTCAATAGTCTTTCATTCAAAAAAATTTATTAAGGCATATAATATAAATAAATTTGACATGCTATTATTTAGAAGAGGGCAATTTCTGTACCATTGATAAAGAATAAAAGTTATAACTTAAATTCTTACATAATGCTTTATTAGTAATTGATATTTTGTCTTATACTTACAGGGGACACTTCTAAGACTTATTTGGAAATAGATACTTTTTTCTCACCTAACATTTGTTTATTAACACATCCAAAACAGAAAAATAAATTTGATTAAGGTTTCCTTAAATTTATTTCTCCAGACTTCAACTTTTCTGGATAAACTTTAGATTCAGAGTTTTTATGTGTTTTTTCACTCACTAGCATCTTCTAGTGACTCAAAACTCTTAGTAATAAAGCATTGCTTTTTTTTCATTTTTAAAATTTTTATTTTAAAGAGTGGGGTACAATTCAGGATTAGATATACAAATGTTCATTATGCAGTTACCCTGTTGATGAGGTGTGCCCCTCCCTCCCCTGGCAGTTTCCCTTAACTGCCAATCCCACTCCCCTCCCCTGGTAGTTTCCCGCTATTGTCAATCCCTAATAAAGCATATCTTAAATAAATGTTTTATTGCTGTCTCTTGGGTTTTTTTTTAAGCCAGTGATACATTTTACTCAAGTCTGGATGTTGGAAAATATACAAGTGTGTACACAGATTTATGTATTTATAAATGTAAATTGTGGATATATGTATGTGTTCTACAACATGTCCAGATGATGCACAGAGAATGCTTGGATATTATTCACCTTGATATCACTTTAACATATTTCTTTTCACATACAAATATCTCAGAAAATAATTGCTGACATAAAGCAGAAATAAAATATTTCACTCTTATTTTTACCATTTTCTAATTATTTGGCTTTATATATAGCAATAAAATATATTAACTAAGGTAAATATTCTATATACACTAAAAATATATCCCTAAATGTTCACCATACATTGACAATAAAAACACAGTCAGAATAGTATATTACAAACCATATCAGTGAAAAGAAACTTTTTCTTAGAAAAGGTACTTTAAAACTATATCATTTCATGAAGTTCTTCTGTGTTTTTGTTGATTTCTGACTAATTAAATGCAAATGATAAGGGAACCATCTGCCAGGCTCATTCCCACCAATCAACTGGGTAAGTAAAGGTAACAAAATGGTATGTTTGGTTTTCCATCTAACTCAGTAATTTTTTTATTACCAGCATTTAAAAGCTGGATTTTTATCACCATTTTATGTGCCTTGTAATTTGTACATTAAAAATAAAGATTTCAAAAATAATGATCACTTTGCATTTTATTCAACAGAAATGAAGTATATGAAATCTTGATTTGATTGAATACTGAGTCAGATTCCAAAATTCTAAATGTCCCATACACCAGCCAGTCTTCCCAAATACGCACGTAATAATTTTGAGTTACGTTGGAAATGATCTACTTAATCATATCACACAAATAAGTTTATATGTTCTAGAACAAGCTGTCCCAAATAGGAATACATCGATATATTGAATTTTATTTTTTCCTCTCAGCTACTGGTTTATAACTAGGAAACCAGAGGCTGCTACCTGATATACCTGATGTACTTACTTATTCCATCCAGTTCTGGGAATTTCACAGTCTTCTGACTTGAATGCCAGTTGTGACACACACACACATCGTTTTTTTAATGGATGGTATAACATTAGAACCCAATGGCCTGAATAATGAAACTCAAGGTTTAAGCACAGAATCTGGAGTGAACTGCTGGATTCAAATCCTGTTTCAATTACCTAACTGGCTTTGCAACCTTAGCAAAGTGACTTAACCTCTTTATTCCTCAGTTTTTCCATCTGTTAAATTTGTTACTTAATAATACCTAACATATAGGGCTTTGAGGGAAAACTATTTGTAAGGCATTAGAATTTCACCTGCCAGTGCTTGTTAAATTTAAAATATATTAAAATACATATCTTCATTGTTATTTTTTTGTTATTGAGCTATTAGAGATTCTTATATATTTGGACTATTTACCCCTTATAAGATACTTGGTTTTCAAATATTTTCTCCTATTCTGTTGGTTGTCTCTTTATTCTCTTGGTTATTTCCTTTGGTGTGCTGAAACTTATAATTTTGATGTGATTACAATTGTCTGTTTTTTATTTTGTTGAAGACATGCAAATGACCAACAGGTATATTGAAAGTGGTCAACGTCACTAATTATCAGATAAATTAAAATTAAAACCACAATGAAAAATCACCTTACACCTGCTAAAATGGCTATTATAAAAAATATGAAAGAAAGAAAGTGTTGGAGAGAATATACAGAAAAGAACCCTGAATAGTCTGTTAGCTAGAATGTAAATTAGTATAACCATTATGAAAAACAGTATGAAAATTCCTGAAAAAATTAAAAATAGAACTACCATATGATTTAATAATCCTACCACTGGGTATATATTCAAAGGAAATGAATCAGTATGTCAAAGAGGTATTGACAGTTTCATGTTCATTGCAGCATTATTTATAATAGCTAAGATATAGAATCAACCCAAGTGTCTATCAATAAATAAGTCGAAAAAGAAAATATGGTATATATACATGATGAAATACTATGCATATTCAGCCCCCAAAAGAAGGGAATTCTGTCATCTGTGACAACATGGAAAAACCTGAAGGATAGTATGTTAAGTGAACAAGACAGTCACAGAAAGACAAATATCACATGATCTCATATATAGATTCTAAAAAAATTGAACTCACAGAAGCAGACAGTAAAATGGTGGTTACCAGGGTTGAGTAGGGGAACGGGGTTAGAGGAGATATTGGTCAGAGGATACAAAGTTTTAGTTAAACTGGAGGGGAAAGTTTAAGAGATCTATTCTACAACACGGTGACTATGTATATATAGTATTATATACTTGAAAATCGCTAAGAGAATATGTTTTAAATATTCACAGCACAAAAAATAAGCATGTGATGTAATAGATATGTAATAGCTTGCTTTATGCATTCCACAATGTATACACATTACAAACATCATGTTGCACACTACGTACACCATTTTTATCGATTAAAAATTAATAACAACAATTTTAAAAATGTGTCTATCTACCTATCAGAACTTCCATCACATGCTGAAAGATTTTGTAAATCTCTGGCTGGATATGTGATGAAATAACCACCTATTTTAAAAAATCTATTTTCTTCTCTTACATCTCATTTAAGAGAAGAAAATAGAGTAAATCTTCTTGCTATTACTCTATTGAAAACTTTATTACAATGCATAAATGTATATAAAATGCCAAAATAGCTGGTTAATTCAATGAAACATAAAATGAGCCACAAAAATGAGTCAGACTCTATTTTTTGCTGAAAACAAGTAGAATTGGATGGATATCACCAAGCATAGATTTATAATTTTAGTGAAGCCTGTCCTGTTGAAACCAACTCACTTAGATAGTCTTATTGAGGAGTTCCTGGAAAAGCAACAGGAATAAAATAATTTACAAAGTCCTAATGGATGGTATAACATTGGAACCCAATGGCCTGCATAATTAAACTCTAGGTTAAAAGCACAGAATCTGGAGTGAATTGCTGGGTTCAAATCCTGTTTCAATCACCTAACTGGCTTTGCAACCTTAACAAAGTGACTTAACCTCTTTATTCCTCAGTTTTTCCATCTGTGAAATTTGTTACTTAACAGTACCTAACATATAAGGCTTTGAGGGAAAACTAATATTTGTAAGGTAAATGATGCTGATAATCAGCCAGCATAGTGACTGCTAATCTAGTTCAACCTCATTGTCTTCCCTTGCTAAATCCCATTCTACGTGGTTTAACCAAGAGTACTGTCTTAGATTCTTGGGCAGGAAAATAATTCACAGTGAACTTTTACAGATGTTTCAAACTCAACAGGATCGAAATAAAGTTATGCATTCTGTCTCTCTGCCCATTTGAAGTGGAAAATTGAAACAGTTTTCTACATTACTTAGGTAACCCAAGACTTGCTTTCTTGTACAAATAGAATTGATTTCAGACAAACACAATTTCACCTGCCTTTGTTCCTTTTGCTTTTCATATATTAAGCACGAATAAGAGTCTCTTAAGAGTTGTGCACATTGTAGAATGTAAAGACAATTCAGTATTTAATTGGTGAGGCAACTGAGTATCTTCTCATTGACCTCAGAGTGTCTCATTAGTGCCGATTAGTCTCCAACCTCATTAAAGTAATGAATATAATGCAAATAGATTTCACTGAGCAGCTCTCTCTGCAAAAGTTCAAGAGTCCCATTTTACTGTTGTTCTATTGACATGGTATTGGTTTTTTACATGCTAAGTTACATACTAACTGGTATTAACTGTGCTTTCCACTTTGTATACACTGAAATATTAGCTCTGGACAATAATAAGAAGTGCTATGAGAAAAAAAATGTAGTCAAATTTGTTTGAAAACTGTGATTTCAATTAAGAGAGATATATTTCTTTACCACAGGACTTCTCAAAACCACGTCAATACACATGGTCAGTCTTCAAGGGAGAGATACACTAAGTGTCTTCCAAAAGTTTTCACCATTTTTTAAAACTTAGACATTTATTAGAACTAGTGTTCTCTAGTACACCGTTTGGGGATGACTGTTTGATATAATTGCTCTTATTTCTAAAAACTGTGATTAAAATAACCGTTTATTTACTACCATTTGAATGCTTTTATCAGTTTAATTTTCCTTTTACTGGCAGATAGTGGAGGTCTCAGGAAAGCAGGGCAGTCCTGAACAATGCTGAGAAACAAATATATACCACTTAGCTAATTTCTCCCCTGAGAAATAAAAGAACAGCTTTGAAATGTACTATTTCTGTCATCAATGGAGAAATTGATAGTATTGAGTATATTTAAAGGAAAAGCTATTAGCAAAGATCAGTTAAGACTGCCCCAGTGAAACTCCAACTGGTTTTTGTAGCCTAATGCCAAGTTACTGCTAGATTTCCTCCTAAGAGGCAGTGAAAACACAAAAAATAAAGCCTCCCCATTACAAATCAAATGAGGAGCATTGAATAGCTACTCCAGGAAGCCAGCTTTGAAATTAATATGAGGGAAAGCTTGCAAATACTAAAGGACCAACACTGTTAGAAGATGTAACAGAGTAGATTAAATGCTATCACTGTATGATCTAAAACTAGTCAACCACATTCATGGTGTTAGAAAAGGTTTCATTTTGGAAGGGAATAATAAGATAATAGATGAATTTCAGCCTCTATGTCAACTCCAATCAACTTATAGTGCTTTTCTGGGAGCTGGGTGGAGGGAAATTCGAATCAAAATGGGAATGAGTAGCATGATCGAGTAGCAAAAGATCATATTTTTAGGAATTGGAGATGTGGCAGCATGGGGATCACCTACTTGCCATTCTTGATTTAGTTCAATTGTGCATTTTGCAAATGGGTAACTGTAATTCACAGAAGTTATTTAACTTACTGAATGTTATAACACTAGTAAAGGATAGTACTGGAATTTAAACCAGGTGTCTGCATCCCAAGTCTTTTTTAAAAATAGACTTTTCAATACTTTCCCCAAACCGTCATCATTGCGCTCTTTGTCATTTAAGATCTTAAATAAGCCATTCAATTACACAACATTAGCATTCACTCATCACGTTAGGGCTCTTGAGTATGCCCTCTTGGACCTAAAAACAGTCAATCATGCAACATATTTGGATCTGAAACTCTTCATGGAGCTAAAGACCGAATAAAACTAGAAGAATCATTTTGACTTGAGCAAACCAGGATGAAAATCAGGCATATTATTACATTTGATAAAGAAAACAAGTGTTCAAGGACAGAGAAATGTCCTTGTATAGCAAAACAAATTTAAATATCATATTTTTGCTTTTACCTTAGTGCTCTCTTTAAAGTCTTAGACTCTTGACTGCACAATTAAAAATGAACTTTTGTACCTTATAGCACTGTGTACACAGAACAGAAACAATCTAGAAATATGCTATGGAAAACTTTCTTTGAAGTACTTATCTCTTTTCTTCTATTCTTCAGGTTTAAATTAAATAGAATATCAGTAATCTATTTATTTTAGTAAAAATTATTGTGAATTGGATATTCCAGTAGAAGATGGTAACAAATACAGAATTGTAGGCTTTTGCCATGTGGAATGGAAAACATGCAGAAAACAATATGCTCTTAGATCCAGGAGACATCTGACATATAAAAATATAGTGGTCACTAAATATCAACTTAATGTGTTTTTTATTTTTCCAGTTAGAAATATATGTTTTTCAGATTCTAAGTAACTGGAAGCTTGCATTTTCACGATGACTTCTATTGTCTCTGGTCACAGAATTAAAACCATAGTTTTAACCTCATTAACTCTCTGGCCCTGTCTTATACTAACAGGGTAAAATAAAACATGGTAAAAGAAAGCAGAACTATGTCACTTATAAAAAAATAAGACCTTATCCATCGCATTGGAGAAATTTGAGATGCAACTGGCTATTTAAAGACTAATATAATAGTCTCTTTTTCAAATAAGGAAATGGAGATCCCAAAAGGCGTAGAGACTTGTGTTAAGCATTTAGTCCAATACGGTCGGGATAAAGCTAAAATTTTGTGTCCTTTCCATTTAACCAGTAGAATAAAATAAAAGTGACAATCATAAACTGGTACAAACAATTTTCATTCCTATAGGGCATTTGCCATGGCGATAATTTGGAAGGGTAAAACCACATTTTTTTTCTTCCTTAGGATTCTACATGGAATGTACACAAATATAAATTGAAAACTTCATGGAATATAGTCTTTATATTACAATTGCCAAATATAGTAGAACATTCAGATTGTTAATTTTTGAAGACACAGCTATTTCCAAACTGTTTTTATTTTCGTTATGTTTTATCACTTACTTTTTACACATCATGAAGATTAAGGTCTTTGTAATTTAAAAATTATGCAACAGCTGCTGAAAACTGCTTCTTACACTGGAACATGAAATTTATATTAGGAAAATACCTATTACTAGCTATAAAATATGTATGAGGCTCTGTAGCCAACTTTGTAAAATGCAATTTCTCCTCAAAACAAAATGGAATGGTTATTTTGCTCTGGAGATTTGCTATTTAAGGAGAATTGTATTAATATGTGTTAAGTATTACTCTATGACATCAATAATGAATGCAACCATCCATTGTGATACTGTTGTGGAATAAGTTCTATGCCATTTTATTATTTAGGCACTTATATGCTGACTTTTGCCGCTGGGTCTACTTTGATCGAATGTGTAATTGTTTAGATATAGATGACAAAATGTATATTGATAATTAATTTGGTTCTGCATGCTTCTACAGGTAATTAGACAGACTTTAAAAAATACTATATACACAATCTATAAACCAGAAAAAAACTAAAATATTTTAGGGCATTTTATTTTTATGACATATGACAAAAAACTGTTCTCAGTGATTTACTTTGAAAAAAATTTTCCTAGAACATTTCACAAAAATAGAAGTACTAGTATTTTAATCACAGTTTTTCTTATTTCTTAAGTGTATAAGATGCAGAAGGCTTTTTATCTCTATATTTGAAACCAAGACTCAGAGGGGTTAAACAATCTGACCATTTTCTTCCAATTCTGCCAAAAACAGTCAGACTAATCTTTTAAATATATTTCCAGTAAAATATCATCCATTAGCTATATAATCTTCATTTCTAATGGATAACTGAAGGTAGTACAAGTAACACAGCTCACTGCCACATTTAAGATCCTCCTTAGAAGTGCATCAAACTAACTTGCAACTCTTTTCAGCAGTTTCTTTAGATACAACTTGTACTCTACACCTCCAGCTGTCTAATCTTCTTTTTCTTTGTTTCTTTGACCAGTAAAGAATACTCTATTTATTACTATCTTTTACATTTATTTCCACCCTTTCAATTGCATCTCAAAGGCCCTTATTCTTTGGCAGTGTGATTTCCTGTCATTTTGTGTGACTAGATATGACTAGATATGGAAGGTGGGAACTGTGGCCAGCATGCCCCTGATAACCTTTCCTCATTCCTGAATTCCAGTAAAATGTGCTGGTCAATATGTCAGAGGAAGAGCCCCACTGCCTAGGTCTAAATCCCAAATCTACCATTTATTAGCTGTGCGACTTTATTAGTGTCAGTTATTGAACATTTTTGTGACTCAGTTTCCTCTAGAATATAAAAAACATACTAACAGTGTCTACTTACCTGTTTTAAATATATGAAATTGCAGTGTCTTGCCCATAAGCAATGATCAGTTAATGTTAGAAGAATGCAATTAGTACTTCATATATAATCATGGTGATCTAGCATGCTATACTTTCCGTCTGATTTTAAGACATAAAGAACTCATATATCTGTCACTAAGCAGCATGTATGCATTATTTTCATTCCTGTAGATCTAAACTACTAATTAAATTTAGTATGTTAAGTAGATACTGTCACACGTCTGGAGTCAAATATCTAAAATTAGAGCTAAATTCTTGATTTAATATGGAAAACAGAAAAAAACTTTATGACTCTTCTCTCAATTTTATCTGCATATTTTTCCTTTAATTATATTCTTAGAAGACTATATCATAAATGGGTCTGGTTTGAGAATTTCAAAAAGTTATTAAAAAGTACATGCATAATTCATTCATATTTAGTGATGTACTTTTAGTTTTCAAAGAAAACATTGTGCTGATGCAAAAGCTTGACTTTTCACTCAGAAAAGGTGACTTGCTAATTATCACATTTTGTTTATTGTTGCATATTATTTGGTAGCAGATTATGGATTACAAATGATGCAAAGAGTTATGTCCTTCGCTTATCAGAAAGTCATAGGGTCTTGGGTAAGCCTATCCAATATGCTTACTGTAGAGTAGTTGTATAAGTATTTATTTTCTGTCAATATGCCAATTTGTTCCTAATTCTCATCAATATGAGTTGAAGATGCTATAAAATTCAAGGATAATATTACAAGGCAGTATCATTGGGCAGGATTCTGGTATGACTTAGTCATTTGGGAAGTTAATAATGACACAATTTAAAATTGTCACAAATAATAAGAAAAAATACATATCACTTTAATTGTCCATAATGTTTCTAAAAACTTCTGAGTTCAGACTTAATTGCAAAAGGTACTTAATGAAGTTGTACGAAATAAGCAAAATGAACCCATTTTGCTTATTATTATTAGTGGAATTTCATGTAAATAGTGATGATTAGATAAAATGTATAATATATCTAAAAACATAAACATGCCATTTTGAATTTAAGTGGGCTTTTATTTTTGACAGAAAATATTCAAATCTATTAACAAAGTTTCAAAACATCTCCATTTGGCAACACCTCATCTCTAAAATAAATTTTTTAAAAAATTAGCCGGGCGTGGTAGTGCGCACCTGTAATTCCAGCTACTTGGAAGGCTGAGGCAGAAGGATTGCCGGAGACCAGCAGGTCGAGGCTGCAGTGGCCGGGAGTGGCCACTGCACTCCAGTCTGGGTGACAGAGTGAGACTTAAACTCAAAAAAAAAAAAAAAAAAAAAAAAAAATCTCCATTTGCGCATAGAATGATCAATTAAAGCCATAAAAATTTAAAACTTAGTACATACTTCTGTCTGTTTTGGTCTTCTTATTGGTTTTTTTTTCTTTTATTATTCTTTATTCACAGCTTGATTTCTGTTCCACTGCACTAATTTTAAAAATGTTCTAATTTGAACATCCAGAAACTGGATGTAAGGTGATTTTAGCAGCAAAACATATCTTAGTAATAAAATTAGTACCAAATTTAGATACACATTTGATGCTTTATAAAATAACAAAGTTTGTGAGGAATATTGAAGCATATTTTATTACTAATGAAGTTAGTAATTGTTTAGTTTGACATTTTCTGTGTCTATGTAACATTTTTATAGGGTTACTAAAACAGGGTTTTAACTGGACCATGCTTTCTTTTTCTTACTTATAATTACTATGTGCTCTTAAATGTAATAAAAACACCTTTGTTTTTTGAGTTTAGTAATTAAGACTGTTAACTAATTCAGACTGACCATCCTGCAATGAGTGCAAATTAGAGAGTTTAAAATGAGGTTGCTTGTATGTGTTCTCTTACATGCAACTTTTCCCACACCCTATTAGCTAGATATTTCAGTGAAATAAAGTGCAATCTTGTCCATTTTCAGTGAAAACCTAGTTTTATCACTTAGGCTTGGTAGATTTTTCTCATCTCAAAAAAATATTTATTTTCAATTTTATTTTAAGGATGTGGAATACAATTTAGGATTAGGTATACAAATGTTCATTATGTAGATACCCTTGTTGGTGAGGTGTGCCCCCCTCCCCTGGCAGTTTACCACTACTGCCAATCTCACCCCTAACCCCTGGCAGTTTACCACTATTGCCTATCCCTTTCTTATAGTATTATGATCATTGTTCAAGGTCCACTTATGAGTGAGAACGTGTTGTATTCAGTTTTTTGTTTCTGTGATAGATCATTCAGTATTATGAAGTCTATCCAAGTTGCTGTGAAGTTCATAATTTTGTCCTTCCTTATGGCTGCATAATATCCCATCATGTATATGTACCACATATTTTTTATCCAGTTCACTTTCAATGGTCAGCACGGTTGGTTCCATGTTTTTGCTATTGTCAATAATGCTGCAATAAACTTGCATATGAAGGTATCTTTTTCATAGTGATTTGATTTCCTGCAGGTATACTGCACATCAGAATCATCCACAGACTGTGAGAAGCATAGCAAATAAAAATCCACAGGAAAAAGGAAAATCCTAACTGAAAATCTTGGCATGAGAAAGGTGTGTACAAAACTAATCCCAAAGAAGCTCTTGCATCACAACAATGCACCAGTTCACACAGCACTATCTGTGAGGGAGTTTTTAGCCAGTAAACATATAACTGTATTGAAACATCCTCCCTAGTCCCTTAATTTGGCTCATAATGACTTTTTTCTTTACCCAAAGACAAAGGAAATATTTAAGGGAAGACATTCTAATTTCATTCAGGACATCAAGGGTAATACAATGACAGCTCTGATGGTCATTTCAGAAAGAGTTCCAAAATTAACTTTGAAGAGTGAACTACTCCCCCAAGGGGAGTCCTTAAAAGATGACTGTAGTTACATTCAGTAATGAAGTATGTGTAGCACTTTTTCTGGGATAAGTTCATGAACTTAATTGTCAGTTTCCAAAAATTTGCTGGTATGTTAATAGAAATTATATTGGATCTTACTTATATGTACTGACTTTACTAAAAATAAACAAATGTCCAAGTAGTTAAATAAATTTGGTAAAATTGACATCCTTGCATGGTGAGTCACCCAATTAATGAACATAGTCTATCTCTCCATTTATTTAGAGCTTTTAAAAATTTCATTGTTAGCCGGGCTCGGTCGCTCAGCCTGTAATCCCGCGCCTTTGGGAGGCTGAGGTGAGTGGACTGCCTGAGCCCGCGGGTTCGAGAACCGCCTGGGCAGTGAGACCTCATCTCTACAATAAATCAAAAAATCAGCTGGGCGTGGTAGTGCATGCCTATAATTCCGGCTACTTGGAAGGCTGAGGTGGAAGGATCGCCGGAGCACAGCAGGTGAGGCTGCGGTGGCCGGGAGCGGCCACTACACTCCAGTCTGGGCGACTGAGTGAGACTCCAACGCAAAAAAAAAAAAAAAAAAATTTCATTGTTTTGTAATTTTTAGCCTATAGATCTGGTAAATATTTTCTTAGACTTAAATATTTCATTTTTTCGATCAATTATAAATGGTAATGTCTTTTTTCTTTCAGTCTCTACATGTTCACTCTTAGCATACGAAAATGTAATTTTTGTGTAACCTTGAAACCTTGCTAAACTCACTTAGTAGTTTTTGGAGTTTGTTTTATATAGTTTTTTAGGAGTTACATGTACAGTTATGTCACCTACAAGCTGAAAGAGCTTTGTTTCTTCCTTTGCAATCTGTACACCTTTTCTTCCTTTTTTTATTACAGTGACTACACTTTCCAGTGCTATGTTGTATAATAATTCTGAGAGTGGACAATCTTTTCCTTGTTCTTAATCCTGGGCTGAATACATTCAGTCTTTCACCTTTAAGAACAATGTTAGTTTTACTTTTTGTATAGTTACTCTTTATTACGTTGGGAAAGTTCCCTTTTATTCCTATTTTGCTGAAATTTTATAAGTAGATTCGATACTATAATAATTTCCCGAATCAATTTTTTTTTGGGGGGGGATTTATTGTAGAGATGAGATCTCACCAAGTTGCCCAGGTGGGTCTCGAACCCATGGGTTCAGGCAATCCACTCACCTCAGCCTCCCAAAGTGCAGGATTACAGGCTGAGCCACCAAGCAGGCTTGAATCAATTCTTATAGTCATAAATTCTTCTTCAGTCAGTTGATATGGTAGATTATACTGGTTGATTTTTTTTAAGAGTTTAACCAATCTTGCTTACCTGGAATCAATCTTACTTGGCCATTGTGCATAATTCATTTAATATTTTGCTAGATTCTATTTACTAACAAGTTAGTTTTTAAAGAGTTGCATTAATTATACATTGATCCCAAATATTTGGTCATATTCCCATGAATGAACCTTTTTTCTGCACTGATTTTTCTTTTCCTGCTGCAACTATAGCTAAAAATCTGAGATAAGTAAGACATTACTCTTAATGCTATGACCGGCTATGACTTTGGGGTCTTTTCCCTTATATACCATGTGGATCTTGTTATTTCTAGTGGTAATGATGGTGGTGGTAGTGTTGGTGATGTGTATGTGTGTCTTTGTATGCTTATGTAAGTAGGAAACGAGAACATATCAAATATATGTTGACCAGAAAAATATATTTTGGTAATTAATAATCACAACTATTTCCGGTTTTTCAAACATGTTGTAAAATTGTGCTTGAACAGCCTCTTTAAAATCAGAAATGACTTTGACCACTATAGTAAGGGCAAAAGTTACATGTTTCATTTTTTTTTAGGTGAAAATATCTAGGTCAGTAATGGTTAATCATTAATCTTTTTTTCTACTGTAGCAGTCATATAACAGAAATACTTTTCAGCATTTAGTTCTTGAATAACTACAATCAAAATAGACTACTTCACCAGCTCTTTTTAAACATGCAGCTTAAGAAAGAAAAAAATGGAGTTTCAAACTACTGAGATCCTGGAAATTGTTTCTGCAGCATAAGCCGTTTTATTCTGATGCACCATATTTTAACCAAATTTCTTCTTTATTCTTAAGTAATACAAAAAAGAAAAGGCTAAGCAATGAGGTAAGGTCTGTACATACAATAGAAACTTAATAAATATCAACTGAGAATTAGAATTTTTATAGATGCCAGTTTCAGGTTAAATTTTCCTACCATTTCTATTAACATACCAGTAAATTTTTGGAAACAGACAAACTGGCAATTAAGTTTATGAACTTATCCCAGAAAAAGTGCTAAACATACTTCATTGCTGAATATAACTACAGTCATCTTTGAAGTATTCCCCTTGGGGGAGTACCTAGTCTACCCTTCAAAGTCAATTTTGGAACTCTTTCTGAAATGGCCATCAGAGCTGTCATTGTATTACCCTCGATGTCCTGAATGTCATCAGAATGTCTTCCTTTAAGTATTTTCTTTATTTTTGGGTAAAGAAAAATGTCATTATGGGCCAAATTAGGGGACTAGGGAGGATGTTTCAATACAATTATATGTTTACTGGCTAAAAACTCCCTCACAGATAGTGTTGTGTGAGCTGGTGCATTGCTGTGATGTAAGAGCTCCTTTGGGATCAGTTTTGTACACACCTTTCTCATGCCAAGATTTTCAGTTAGGATTTTCCTTTTTCTTGTGGATGTTTATTCAGTCTGCCATGCCTCTCACAGTCCATGGATGATTTTGATGCACAATTCAATTAATTTTTGCAAATTTTTTAATCAGTTCTGCTTGCTACTGGCTCTCCCTAACTCACTTCATCAGTGACACTTTCTTTCCCCTTAGAAAAACGTTTAATCCATTTGTACATTGCCATTTTCTTCATGGCTATTCCCATAAACTTGAACTAAGATGTTTCTGATTTCATTTCCACTCTTGCCAAGTTTAACAAGAAATTTAATGCTTGTTAGTTGCTTTAATTCAAACTCCAACATTCTCGAGATGGCAGCTCTGATAGCCAGTCCAGAAAAAGAGTTTCAAAATTGCTTTGGCAGGTGGATGAGGTGCTGGTGTCTATATATACCTTCCCAAAGGGAGTACTTTAAAGATGACCATAGTGTTATTCAGCAATGATATGTAGCACTTTTTCTAGGATGAGTTCATGAACGTAATTGTCAGATCTCACATGATAAAATTTATGTGCAAAGTACATGGCTTAGAATATCTAAGTCAATACTGAAAAAAAGTTAAGAGGGATGAATTACTCTATCTAAAAATAAGCCCAGTATGTAGCTATAAAATGCCAGACAGTGCAGTATCCTCAGAAGCATAGACACGTAGATCTCCAGAACCCAGAATTAGACCCACTCAAATGATGTCTCGGTGTTTTTTTTTAACAAAGGTGTCAAACAGATTCAATGGGGGAAAGGATAGGCTTTACAACAAATGATGATAGCGCAATTGTACATTGGCAGTAAAATTTAAGCTTAACCTCATTCATGCATTGTGCCAAAGTGAAACCAAAATCGATCACAGACTTAACTATAAAAAGTAAAACTATGAAATTTTTTTAAAAGAACAAAACACAGCAAAATCTTCAAGATTTAGAGGTAGGTAAAAAGATCTTAGACTGACCCCAAAGATCTATAAGGATCCATAGGGATGATTGGTAAATTGGATCACATAGAAATTAAAAACTTTTGCTTTGTGAAAGAATCTGTTAAAAGAATGAAAAGAGAAAATGCAGACCAAGAGAAAAAATTTGCAAGGCACATACTTTAAAAAAGACTAGTATCTAGAATGTATTAAAAATTCTCCAAACTCAATAATGAAAAACTAAAAAATCCAATTAGAAAATGACCAAAAAAACATAAAGATATATTTTATAGAAGAGAATGTACAAGGAATAGATAGGTACAAAAAATATTTTCAACATCATTAACCATTAGATAGATGCATATTAAAAATGCAATGAGATATCATGACACACGTATCATACTAGCTAACATTTTTTAAAAATAGTAACAAAACCAAATGGAGACAAGGATAGAGTGAAATTGGATTATCTCTACATTCCCTTTGGGAATGTAAAACATTACAGCTACTATGGACAAGAGTTTGACAGTTTATTATGAAATATATATGCAATTACAAAAACAGTCCAGCAACTGAACTATTGGACATTTATCCTAGAAAAAGGAAAATGTATATTGATGTAAAAAATCTGTACACAAATATTTATGCCAGCTTTATTAACAATAGACACAAACTGGAAATAACTCAGATGACATTTAATTGGTAAGCGAATATACAAATGGTTGCTCATCCATACCAGGGAATAGTGGAACAAACTGTGGATCAGGGACTAACTTGTATAAGTTACCAGGGAATTATGCTTAACCAAAAAAAGTTCAACCCCCCAAAATTATGTATTGTATAAAACTATGTAAATTACACTTCTGGAAAGACAAAATTCTTAGAACTGAAGAACAGGTTAGTAATTGTCAGGAATCAGGGGAGAAGGAATGGCAAGGGTGAGGGTGGTGGCTGTGGTGGTATAGGGCAGCCTAAGGTGTCTTTATGTCCTGACTGTGGTAGTGATACGGGAACCCACATACATGATAAAAAACTATCTACAAAGTATGCATATATTTGTGTATATGTACATCCATGTATACAAATAAGTAATTTAAATAAAAGTACAGAAATATGAATAAGATTGGTGGAATGTGCCAATGTCAATATTCTGGTTGTAGTATTGTACTACGAAGTCACATTGAGGAATACCGGGTAACAGGTATATGGGATCACTTTGTAATATTTCTTATAACTGCATGTGACTCTACAATTATCTCAAAAATTGATTTTAATTAAAATCAATTTGAACCTTTTTTGCAGATGACATGATTATATTTAGAAAATCCCTAAGGACACAACCAAAAAACTGATAAAACTAATAAACAAATTCAGCAAAATTGCAGGCTACAAAAATCAGCATACAAAAATTGGTAGCATTTTTATACACTAATAATGAACCATCTGGAAAAGAAATGAGCACACAATTCTAATAGTGTTAAAAAATAGTTAGGAATAGATTTAGCCAAAGAGGTGAAATAACTTTATACTGAACACTATAAAACACTACTGAAAGAAATTAAAGAAGATCAAAATAAATAGAAATATGTGCTCAGGGATGGATAAATTAACCAACCCAAAGCAATATATAAATTCAATGCAATTAATATCAAAATTCTAATAACATTTTAACAGAAATTAAAAGGACAAAGTTGTAGGCATTGTACTATTTTATCTCAAAATGTATTACAAAGTTACAGTAATCAAAACAGCATGGTATTGGCACAAAAAGAAAGACATAGAACAATGAAATAGAAAGGAAAGCCCAAAAATAAATCTCATTTATAGCCAATTGATCTTTAACAAAGTTGCCAAGATGACACAATGAAGAAAGGACAGTCTCTTCAAAAAGTGGTGGTGGAAAAACTGGATATCCTCACACAGAAGAATACAGTTGAACCCTTATTTCACCACACATACACAAACCAACTGAAAATGGATGGAAAAATTAAATGTAAGACCTGAAACTACAAAACTGCTCAAAGAAAAGATAGAAAAAAAACTTCTGAATAGTGATGCTATGGCTTGGAGATGGATTGTTTCTCCCCACCAAAATTCAAGTTGAAATTTCATCACCATGTTTTTGCGCTTGTGACTAGTGATGCAGTAAACAGGTATGTGCAGTTATCTTTTTTGTAGACTAATTTGAGTTCCTCTGAGTATATTCTCAGAAGGAGGATTGCTGGATCATATGCAAGGTCAATTTCTAGATCTTTTAAAGATTGCCACACTGTTTTCCATAGAGGTAGAACTAGTTTACACTCTCACCAACGTGTAGAAGTGTTCCCTTTTCTCTGCGTCCTCACCAGCATCTGCTGTTTTTTTGATTTATTAATGATGGTCATTCTGGAGTTAGGTGGTATATCAATGTGGTTCTGATTTGCATTTCTCTGATGATTAGTGAGGCCGAGCATTTTTTAATGTATATGTTGGCTGTTTGTATGTCCTTTTTTGAGAAGTGTCTATTGTGCTACTCATCAAAAGTAGACTGGATTTTTTTTTAATGTGGTACAATGCATGATGGACTATTACTTAGTCATAAAGAAGGCTAAAGTTATGGACTTTGCAGCAACTTGGATGCATTTAGAGTCTACCATACTCAGTGATCTATCACAGAAACAAAGAACTGAATACCTCATGTACTCAGTCATAAGTGGGTCCTGAATATTTATCACAATACTGCAAGAAAGGGATTGATAATCTCAAGACACTTCTCGGGGGGTGGAGGAAGGGGAATAGGATCAAGGGGGCACATAACATCACTAAAGATACCTGATCCTAAACCAGGGGAAGTGAGGACCAGTGGGAAGCCCAAACTTCTCCTGTATGCAGACCGCTTATGTACTTAAACTTTACTTGTACCTCACATCTTTAAAATAAAAAAAGAAGACAAGAAGGCAATACCCAATGTGTCAGTGCTGAGAGGTAGGGACTAGTGATAGGTGTTTGGGCCGTGGGGACAGATCCTTCATGAATGTCTTGGTGTCATTCTCAAGGTTGTGAATGAGTTCTCACTCAGATAAGAATGAACTAATTCTTGCAAAATGAATTAGTTCCAATGAGAGTGAGTTGCTATAAAATCAGAATTTCCCTTGGGTTATGCCTCTCCACATGTGTCCACTTCCCCTTTGACCTTCTTCCCCATATTAGAGCACTGTAGAAAAGCCCTCATCAGGAACTGAGTAGATTATGATGCCATGCTGCTGCTTCTTCTCAGCCTGGATAACTGTGAGCTAAACAAGTCTGTTTTCTTTATAAATTACCACTTGGGGTATTTTGTTATAGTAACACTAAATGGACTAAGATAATGGGTCTTGGCAAAATTTTTTGGATATGATTCTAAAAACACAGGCAAAAGAAACAAAAATAAAATGGGAATGCATCAAGCTAAAAAACCTTATGCACGGATAAGGAAACAACCAACAAACTTAAGAGACAACCTATGAAATGAGAGAAAATACATCTGATAAGAGGTTAATACCCAAAATATGCAAGGAACACAAAGAGTAACAAGAGAATGAACCAATGAAGAAATGGGTAAAAAAAAAAAAAAATGACAAATGGCCAACAGGTATATGAAACAATGCTCAGCTTAAGTAATTATCAAGCAAATGCAAATTAGCATCACAGTGAGATGTGTTCAGATGACTATTTCAAAAAGACAAGGGATAAGTGTCCATGAGGATGCAGAGAAAAAGGAACCATAGTACATTTACATTCCCAGTACATTGCTACTGGGAATGTAAATTAGTATAGCTGTTATGGAAAACAGTATGGAGTTTCCTCAAAAAATTAGAAATAGAAATACCATATGATCCAGCAATCTCATGTCTGGGAATATATCCAAAGAAATTGAATTCAGTATGTCTAACAGATATCTACACCACAATGCTAATTGTAGCACTGTTCACAAAAGCCAAGATATGGAATCAACCTAAGTGTCTATCAATGAATGAATGACTAAAGATATTGTAGTATGTAAATAGAATAATATTGAGACTTTTAAAAGAAGCAAATCCTGTTATTTGTGACAATATGGATGAATCTCAAGAACATAATGCTAGGTGAAATAAGCCAGACACAGAAAGACAAATGCTGCATGAACTCACTTACATGTGGAGTCTCAAACTTAGAGAAGCAGAGAATAAAATGGTGCTTACTATGACCTTGAGAAACACTGGGGACTGAGATGGTAGTCCAAAGGATAGAAAATTTTCTCTAGAGAAGAGGAATAAATTTAGAAGATCTATTATACAGCATGGTGACTATAGTTAATAACAGTCTATTGTGTCCTTGAAAATTGGGAAGAGAGTAGATTTTACGTGTTTTTACCACACAAAAACTATGTGAGCTTGGGAAGTATCAGGTATGTTAATTAGCTTGATTTAGCCATTCCACAATGTATACATACCACATAGAAAAAGACCATGTTACACACCATAAATACACACACTCTATTTATCAATTTAAAACATTAAAACAAACAAAATAAAATACAAAAAATTAATTTGATAATATGATTCAGTGTTTTTTAGTAGTAAACATAACTTGAATTTTTACTTTGGGAAATTGACTTAACATATTATTGCAGATTGCTAAGTTGTAGGAAAGTCTTTTCACACACAAACACACAAAATGTTGATGGAGATAACAGTCGATGTTTAGAAATAACTTCAAAGTAAGCTAATTGATAAATAACAAGTCTCAAAAAATATGTTGGGGCAACTCCTTTGGGTCCCCTCCCACTGTGGGACATTTTCCTCTCCTCTCAGTAAATCCAGCTTTCTCACTTTAAAATAGATACATAAATAAAGACAACAGTCGGACAACCACTTTGAATCCCCTAACATTGTGGGAGTTTTCTGTCCTCTCAATAAATCCTGATTTCTGGGGGGGGGGAAATATATATATAGTGTGTGTGTGTGTGTGTGTGTGTGTGTGTGTGTGTGTGTGTGTGTGTATGTATGTGTGTGTATATATACATATGTCTAGCAGGTCTTATTTATATAAAACAACAGCAGGTTGCGAGGATCTCGTCTGTGTCTGTGAGTGCACAGCTGGATAGGAACACTCAAATTATCACTGATATTCTCCAGTGATTAAAATAAGGGATGCTATAATAAAAATAAGTTTACTTTATATTCAAAGTAATTCTTGTTGAGATTTCTGTAACACACGTGCAAATTTTGTAATTAAAATATTTTTTAAGAAGGGCATGTGCTCTTAAGTAATGATGGTATGCAACTGAGTAAAGCAGAATACATATTTGCACATAAAGTGTGGTTTGTACACTATATATTAACTTCTTTGGTATTTAGGACATACCTTTTATTCATTCTTGAGCATAGTTCTTACTACCTTGTACAGATGAAGGGGTCAATAAATATTAATAAATGTCTAGATTATGCATATATGAAGGAAAGGAGACTAAGGAAATTCAGTAGAATATAAAGAATATTTGGAATATAAATATAATAAATAGAATTGAAATATATATATAAATAGAAATATATGTAAATAGAAATATATAAAAATAAATATAGATAGAAAATAAATAGAATTTTTGGAATAGAAAGAATTAAAATTGTGTTATGGGTGGTTCTATTGTTTTAATCTTAACTGCACAAGACTGTAAAACTCAATGGATAAATAAAAGAGCATTCAAAGTACCTCATGTTATCCCAATTATGAAGTACTTGTAAAATACCATCCAGTCACTGTATCATTAGTTTTGTTTTAAAGAAATAATTATAAGGATGCTCATTTTGTATATGACAAAACACAGTGAGGATTGTTTAATTAAAGGACACACTGAAGATCCCCTGGTAACATTGAATGTGGTCTTTCCTCGCTCAGTATATAGAATGTACAGATGATAAAAATCTGCATGTTAGATCACAGTTCTCTAAATCATTTTTCCCTTGTTCAACATGCCATGGCATTTCTTCTTAACAATCTTTCATTTAGCTAGCTTCTTCAACATATGTGCTCATCTTAATCATTCACTCATCCTTGAAATAGCCAAATTTAAATGTCATGTGTTTTTATTCACAGAGCATGGAATCAATCTTATTATACCCTTGAATGCACAGCTTTTACTAGAAGACCCTCCTTCTAAGCCAAAAAATCAATTTATGCTTAACTAGAGGAATGATATCTTTTTCTGAGTGTTGGCAAAGTGAGAGAAGGAGAGAGAGAGAACACTACTCTGTTTATTTTATGTTAAAATGTCACTCTATGTTTACCTCCCATATGTCGGGTGGATCTGGCAGCTAATTTACATTATCAAATCATGTTCATCTCACCTACAAATTTATTTTTTATTTTTGGATAATGTAACTGAAGTTGATGTTCTACAAGAGAAGATGAAGGATCACATTAAATCCATTGATGTATTAATATATTACAATGTAGTATAGTCAAGCAGTAGTTCAGTATTCTCTATGATCCTCAGGAATTTGCTTACCATAAGATTGGAAAGAGTTTTGTGATTATTAATATAGGAGACAATCATTTTATAAGATTATGGACTAGTGTGGCGAGAGGGACACAGAAAACATCCTTGAGATAAAGCATTCATTCACAGCTCAGAGTAAGTTTATATTCATTGTGCTCTACCCCATTTTTAGTATTCTAAGGTTCACAAAATTATTCTGAGATCTCTCCTGCATGATTGTATTGTAGATCAGAGAGCATTCAAGAAGTTCCTGTTGCTTCACATAACAAGTTAAGATCCAAATGTGCTTGTGCAGATCTTTACAGCATGTGTGTGTGTGTGTGTGTGTGTGTGTGTGTGTGTGTGTGTGTGTGTGTGTGTGTGTGTGTGTATATGGCTTTAGTTGATCCTAGCAAAAGCCTTGTAAGTAGGCAGATTATTTACTAACTTCAGAAAGGCTAAAGAACTTGATAAGATTACACTGCTGGTAAAAGACAGAGATGAAGTAATAATTCTATCTATTGGTGGAATGAATGCAAGCATAAATAAATAAATGGATGAATGGTAAAATAAACAACTCCAGGTCTTCTTACAAGTTGTACAGCATCACACCTAATAACTTATAAGGTATATACCACTTAATATTGCATGTTTACCTTAGACTCTGAGTTGATCTTTATGCATTTATTTTAAAAAGGTGATAAGGACAAGCCCAGTAATGTTATTTCTTTTTGCCAGCAAATGATCAATATATCAGTTTGGATAGAAAACATATTCTAGCAATTTACACAGGTTAAAGCTTTCACATTTTTCTTTAGTTGCTAAGAAGAGTGGCATATGGTTAGGGGGCAGCAGGAATTTTATACTGTCAAGTCTACACTCTCACTGTGCATAATGATTTTACCAAATGATATAAACAGCATTCTCATTCTTATCATTGTGGAGATTCCAGCACAGAAAAATACCAAAAAGATGGGAAAAAGTTCGTTGGATTTTTTTAAATCAAGCAGTACAACTTTAAAATTTGCCAAATGTGTTCACTTGCTGAATTGCGTATCATCAACATGAATTGGGCATTATATTGATATCACTTTTATGAACTGCTACATCAGTGACCAACTGAGGTAGTTTAGGCTCAAAGAATATGGTTCTGTGCTTAATTATACTAATAAATATAATATTAGTATAATACTACATAGTATTATAGTATTAGTATCATTATACTATATGTAATATAGTATTAGTATCACTTCTAGCAATATGCTATTTCATTAAATTAATAGTTTTCAGAAACGTATTAAGGTGACAGTTTACAACATCACAAAGATATGTGATGATTAAGTGAATGTACATTTTATATTTTACAAATTGTGGAATACAAGTTATTGAGTTTTTTTCCTAAGACTTTCATTAGTTAATGGTATTTCTATTAGTTATGGTGGACACATGTGATGGCAATAGGAAATAATGAGAGTGTTTACATCAAAAAAGAATAAGTAATAAGTCACGAATTATTGTTTTCCTATGGTAAGCAAAGCTTAAGTACAGGTGTTGCTGAATGAAATTTGGTTTTGTTCAAGTTCCAAGCTATTATCACAACTTTTATCACCACTACTGCAACAGCCTCCTAGTGGGAATACCCGCGTCCACTCGACCTAGTCTCAAATTCCATCTTCAATCTGTACCCAGAAGAATATTTTTCAAAACCAATTATAACGACATCTGCTCCATTGCTTAAAATCATGAAATGGCTCCATATTTCTGTTAGTATAGACATTATATTTGTTAGGAAAGCAGTAGCCGCCATAACATAAACTCCAAATTTTGTTGACTTAACACAAAGTTTTTATTTCATTTATGCAACAGTAGAAAACAGGTATTTTTGGTAGGATGAGATTCAGTCTAATCATGATATGAGAACTCAGGTTTTATCTCTTAATGACTCAGAGTTCTTTGTATTCGATGGAAAGAAAAAGAAAGGATGAAGAAGCCACATTAATTCTTAAACATGTTTTCTTAGATGTGCAAACCATTTTTTTTACTTTTTTATTTATGGGCACATAATAGTTATACATATTTATGAGGTACATGTGATATCGTGATACAGGCATACAATGTGTAATGATCAAAGAAAGGTAATTCAGGTATTCACTACCTCAAGCATTTATCATTTGTGTTGAGACCATTCCAAATACAGTCCTCCAGTTATTTTTTATAATAGACAAAAAATTATTGTTAACTATAGTCACCCTGTGTCCCTACTGAATACTACATTTTATACCTACTCTCTAACTATACTTTGTACCTATTAACCAACTCCTCTTTATTCTTCACTCCACTCCCCTTCCCAGTTTCTGGTAACTGTGATTTCTACTCACTACCTCCATGAGATCAATTTTTTTTCTTTCACACATGTGAATGAGAGCATGTGATATTTGTCTTCTGTGCTTAGCTTATGTCTTCAAACATAATGTCCTCGTTTCATCCACGATGTTGCAAAGACAGGATTTTTTTTTAATGACTGAATAATATTCCATTGTGTATATGTTCCACATTTTCTTTATCTGTATTTTTGTTGATCATCACTTAGGCTGATTCCATATCTTGGCTGTTGTGAATAGTGATACAATGGAGTACAGATATCTCTTTGGTACACTGATTTTTTTCTACTAGTGGAATTGCTGAATCATATGGTAATTCTATTTTTAGTCTTGTGAGGAACTGCCATTCTTTTCACTGTAGCGGCTGAATACATTTAATTGGCCAGGATAGTTATATCTATCTGCAATTTGTGGTCTTTATATCTATCTGCATTTGTTGTATCTGGTAGTTATATCTTTCTGCATTTGTGTCTTAGGGATATTTCCCTTCAAATGACAGTTACTTTTTGAGGACAATTTTCTATTATAATGTATATGGTGGAACACGATCAGCTAATTGTCTCTACTATAGGCCTATCCCTTATGATGTTATTATGTAAGACCCTGTATTTCTAGCCTTATCAAGCACACTGCTTTACTTTGATGCATACCGGTGTTCCCCTATCTCCTTAATGCCACATTTTCTTTTAATAAAAGGGAGTTTGTACATAGTTTTATTTTTGTCTACTTCATTTCTATAATTTCTTTGGTTCTCAGCATAATTGTGATTTTCTTATCAAATTCTTACCCAGCGCATATTTATTATGTTATATATTCTCATAGTCAAGCCCCTGTACTCTGTAGCACTGTCTCTGTTGCAACTTTTACATTTGTCTGTCTTATTATGTAAAACTCTCAGTAGAATATCAGCTTTATGGTGGTAGGTGTTTATTTCCACTCATCATTTTATATTGAGCCTATAATTAAGTGCTTAGTCTATAGTAGGTACTCAATAAGTACTGCACAAATAAATTAATCAATGGCCATGAACTGGTACTCTTGAAACCATTTTAAATTGCTATGATTTTTTTCTAAGTGAAAATGTTCATTAAAAGTGTTTTTCTCCATTTTGAACCAAGTTAATGATTTAGCTGGTTTCCCATAGGAGCAAAACTTAATTTGAATTTTCAAGTGAAAGTAGTTTATTACCAGGTGTGGGGAATACCAAAAGGTAAACAGGAAAGTGGTACAGGAAAGTACAGGTAACCAATATGGGTTCGTAAACCACATTTGATGATCTTATATGAAAGACTGAGAAATAATTCATCAGAAGTATTCCATTTGATGGTGAATGAACTTGAAGTCCTTATATAACCCTTTTCATTGTGACTGTTTTTGACTGATGAGGAGTGTTGATTTACTAGCAGATAAACATTTAGCAGAGTGACCTTATGGGAAATGATTCTGAACCAGGAGATGCAGATATTGGTAACTGGAAGCTTTCAGTGCGTGTAAAAAGGATATGCATAAAGCATGTAGGCAAGACATTCACAGCACCTGATACAATTTACCCAAATTTAGTGCTACAGCCATCAAGTAGCCCAGATTTGACCTTTGACTAGTCATCATTTGGCTCATCTGCAGTTTGTGCTCTTCCCCAATCTACCTGAAATACCACTGACGGATGAGTATTCTGAAAGCATGCCTTATGTTATATGCCTTCTCCATAGTCCTCAATGGGTATTATTGTACTGTAATAGCCTAATCTTAGCTTACATTCAATGATGTGTATCAGTTAGTTTTACCACACTTTTTTTATTTTTAAAATACATGTCAAATTCTTTCTTTTGATACATTTTTGTGCTTTTCTTAATAATTTACTAGATTTCTTCTATTTGGAATAATCTTGTTTTATTGAATTACCATTTGTTCCTCAATAGATAGCATAAATATATACTTTTTAATGCTATTTTTAAACTGACACTAATTATACATAGTCACGGGGTACATAGTGATGTTTCAATACATATAATGTATTGAATGTAAGTGAACAAACCAGTGTAATTAATATATCCATCATCTAAAACATCATTTTTGTGCATTGGGAACATTCAATATCTGTCTTCTAGATATTTGAAACCATATATTGCTTTTTATAGCCATCTTAAGTGGCATAGTACACTAGAACCTATATCTCCTATCTAGCTGTACTTTGTATCCATTAATAAATCCAATCTAAGCATTCTTATTAAAATGTCCACCCGCAGAGCTGCCCAAATTGACTATTTTAGCAGGTAATGTGTTTGCAACATTTTTTATGTATGAGTTTGGCAAAAATGTGGTCTAGTTTATCCAGATGAGAATGGATGAATAAGTTGTTAGATAGCTAAACCTCCAAATTCCTTCTTAGTCTTTAATTTGATGAATTCCTTTCTAATCAATTCTACTAATATTGATCATTTTGTGAAATGCCTATGGTATACATGGTTTTAACCAGGATTTTGAAACTAGTCAAATGTACTTTTTGTTCCATGACAATTTTCATACATCAATGTGTCATTTTCCCTACTAGATTATAAATTCACAGAAGGAAGATATATGCTATAATTCAATCTGTTTCTCAGAAAACCAGTATTTTGCTTGTGATAAGCTCTGAAATTATCTAGAATGAGTCAACAGATGTTTTAGCAACCTTCAGGAAGTGTCATTTTTCCATTTTTTGTCTTAACTATCACCAAGCATGTACTGAATATGTAATAAACCTAGCCTCATTGACTGTAAGCTTAGGCACTGTAGTGATACATAGGCCTACTCTTGAAGTAAACTTGTCCCTCAGAAAATAAACTATAAACACCTCTTTGATCATTTTATTTGTATAAATCTTGTTAGAAGTTTTAATATTGAATAAGTTATGTGTGTTTTCTTTGGACTAATTAATTATTCAGGTGCGCTGAAAAGGTTATATTCATGCTAGAAATCTTTAGAAAGTTTTTTCAATCCTCAAGTCATGCCCTTTGTCTAATAATGGCCCTTCCCCATTAACTGAATATCTTGTGGACATGTTTGTACTATGTGTTGTTCTATCCATCCTAATTTTTACTTAATGAATGTGGGATATATATTTGCAAAAGAGTGTCAAAAGTCTGATTTTTCTATAGTCAACATACTGTATATGCTGAGTACAAAAATAAAAGTTTCAACTACACAAAGAAAAGTACAACATAAAATCTAAACATTGTTATTGGGTAGAAAGTCACTTCTTAACAGTTTCTCTTTTGCTTTTTGAAATATGCTATATCTTCTCAATAATTATACAAATTTTTCTTCTCACCCTTTTAGGAATGCATTGATTCACATACCACCTCTCCACAATTTTTTCCTGTTTCTTATTTCATTCGTTAGGATTAACTGTCTCAGCGACAAGTTAAATACACTACTTTAACAAAGAAAATGCATTTCAAAATTTTCTTGTGAAGGATGCACTCATTTCTAATTTTATTTGCAAAGCTAGTGCACTATTTGTAATTTTCTATCACCACCACTGTCACTATTGCACACACAAGGGGAAAAAAAGCACAAAAGAGTGAAAGTATTATTTAACCTGAATGCTGGCTCATTCCAGATCTGGCCCAAAAGTGGTTCTTCTAGGTGAAGAAAAGGCTGGAATCTTAAAAGTCAAGATTTGGCCATCTGATCATCAGCAGTGGCACCATTTGGGACCTTGTTAGAAGCATATCCTCAGGCACTATCTCAGACCTACTAAATCACAACCTGCATTTTAACAGGATCCTCAAGTGCTTTATGTGAAAATTTTGGACATATGGGACCTGGATATTCCAGTAGCAAAGATGGCTAGATATCTGCCTAAAATTATTTTCTTTTGGTTTAGTAATAGAACTCCCTAGTTTTAGCTGGTTACCAGGCTACTCATCAAAAAAATACACTGCCCAGTTTCATTGGGACCTATTCATAGCCATGGGATGAAATTCTGACCACTGGAATATGAGTGGAATAATATCTATGATTTCCAGATCACATCTAGAAAGTGAATGTGAGTGAACTACCCAGGTCCTTTTCCCTCTTGATTCTGTCTGGTAGACAGCAAAACTTTGAGCAGCTAAATTGGACCCAGAGAAAGAAGGCATATGTTTTAGATGGATAAACCACTCTAAGCTACTTTGTGTGAAAGGAAAAAAAAGTTTTGTTTAAGCAACTTCTGTTCTATGTCTCTTTTTATTGCAATTACATGGTTAATATAATATTCAAAAGTGATTGCATCTTCTGTATAAACCATATATAGAGTGACACAAAATAAGGCACAGTGAATTATTTGCATTACCTCCTATCGTTGACATTTTCAACACCTGAATCATCTCAATTCAATTCAATGATAATTCAAGTCAGTGATCACTTTCATCCTTTTTGTAACTTTCAAATTAATATTATTTAACAGCTTTTGAATTAAGGATATGTCACTCTTTCTAACAGGTAAGATGATCAAAATATTACCAGAAAGAGTCATAAAAAATGCCCTAGAGTATGAAACATAATTAAACAATTATTTATCTTTCTGATTTTGAATATTAATTTTGGTCTTATGTTTTAAAACCCACGTAATTGCAATTTCTTCTGATTACACAGTTTTATACTTGGCAAAACAAATGCTGTTTAACTTAGAGACTTATCTTTTTACAACAGGATCCCCTAGAGTTTCAGAATATATTCCTTGCACACTGTTGTTCTGCATAGAAAATATGTTCATTTACAGAGACTGTCCCAACTTTCTAGCTTTGGTCTCGGCAGAAAATTTTTAATACTATTGCTTTTAGAATAGTTTTAGATTTAAGGAAAAATTGCAAAGATAGTATATAAAGAGTATCTCACACTCAGTTTTCATTAACATTTTGCATTAGTGTGGTGCATTTCTTTGGTTTATTCAGATAGCCCTAATTTTTACTTAATATCCTTTTTCTGTGGCAGGTTCCCATCTAGTTTCATTTTTTCTCATACTTTCCTTTTTCTTGATGACATTGGCTTGTTTGTTTGAGTACTGGTTAAGTATTTTGTTGGCTGTCACTCTATGCAATTTGTCTAATGTTTTTTTCTAATGATTAAACTGGTAATAGTTTTGGGAGAGGAAAATAACAGATATAAAGTGCAATTTTCATCCCATCATATTATCAGTATATACCATCAATATGATTTATAACTTGATATTGACCTTGATCACCTGGCTGAGAAAGTGTTTGTCAGGCTTCTCTACTGTGGAATCATTCGTTATTTACTTCTCCTTTCTGTACTGTACACTTTGGAGAACAGCCATATGCATGGCCCACACTTAAGTAGAGTTATGCTTCTCTTTAAAGGTGAAGTATCTGCTTGAATTGAGCAGAGACATTATATACGTTTCTTTACTTTTTATATTAGCCTTAATGTTTATCTCATTTATATTAGTATTAATGTTTATCTCATAAGACAATTCTATTTAAGAATATTTGGAAAATACATTCTGAGAACGCAACTTATCTATATCTTCAGGCAATTAATATGTTTAATATGTTAGTGAGAACCAACCTAAATTTCTGTGATTTAATTATGAGATCTATTTTTGTGTCTAGTATACTGGTTTTAAAAAGGTGCCTTAATAAAATAGTAACTATTACTTATTGATTGTTCACTGTGTGATATGAACAGTCCTAAGTGGTTGGAATGTATTATTTGATATTAAACTCACTATATTACAGAGAAACATATATTACTAATCTATCCCTGGGGCTTTGATTGGTAAATAATTTTTTCCAGTTCCATAATTATTGACTGGTGGATTAGGGAATTTAGTCCAGTCTTTCTCAAGTGAGGTTTGTTGACAGCTTTGAGATTGGTATTACATATTTAATTATTATAATAAGGCTAAGGTAAAAACAATATATTCAGCAAAACTTACAGTGTATGTCTTCTGAAATTTCAGCTGAGTTTTGATTTCGATTTTATTATAATTACATGATCTAATATGATAATTCAAAAGCAATTCTATGTTCATATGCTAAACTATGCACATAACATTGATAATCTGAGAAGTTCAATGGTCAAAAGAAGAAGTATATCTAGATTTAAATTTGAAAAGCTGCAAATATTTTGGGTGAGTCATGATCTCACCATAAAAACAGTATTATATTTTTTTCCCTTCAGCTTGCTGAAAATTCTAAGGGGAATAAGGGTGATAGAAAGTAAGTTGCTTTCTTTTTTCTTCTATTAATAGAATGAGAACAGAATTTCATGCACAATTAAAAGCTTTTCATTATATAATGTGTTAGAATATACAAGTGTTTCCTACTTTTACTGCATTAATAGTACTAGGATATAATTGCATAACACAATTCATAAGCAACTGAGAAATGTTGCAATAATATCACTGCAAGCATGGCAGCTTGGAAGCACTTTTGCATGTGTGATATTTAACAGCCATCAAATTTTTATTCTAAATTAAGTATACTTATAACTGGCTCTTAGAAAATTAACAAGACACCAGTCATTTGTACAAGTTTCCAAACACAGTGACACTGATTAGAAATACCCTTGCTCCAGAGTTAGAAAATAAAAGGACTTGTAAGATTTTGGTTTAATGAAAATAGTGATGATGCATTTGATAAGTATTCACATAGAAAATAAATTAAGAATAATTTTACCATCATTTCATGTTTATAAGAACAGTGACCCCTTTGCTAAATTTTATGTCAACATTTACTTTACTCCTCTAATCTCAGCTGCTTTAGAATAAAACTTAGATAAATTCACTGGACTGCCTACTTTGACATACATATTTTAAGCCTGCAAATTCTAGAGAGATCCAAATGACTTTAAATAACTCATTTTCAATTACACCATGATAATGCTGTTTCATCATTTTAAAAGGGTAAGTGTTAGTAACTGAGGTCACTGATAGAATTCAATGTCAAGGTATTTAGTATTTATCTTTTCTATTGAATTGACAGATATGAATCTCAGCAATGACTCACTGAAGGGTTATTAAGTTCAGGAGCTAATATTTCTGTAATGTGATTGTTAAAAAGTCAACAACATCTATAATTTATAACATAATCTTGGTGAAATACAAAATGGAATAGCTACTCCCTTAGTAAGAACCAATATTTAGTGCATAAAGCGTATTACTTTATTGTTTTGAATTTTTTCTCATTTTTTTCTCCTATAGAAATTATCATTTGAAAATAATTTAGCTTCAATTCAGTTTCACAGATACATGTGTTAGGCATGTTATACTTTGGGTAGACTAAAGCCTCTGCAGATGTTGATGGCACTGCAGTCAAATTTTATATTCAAAATCTAGTCCTAAACTACCAAACTTATAAACTTGAGGGCATGATTATAACTCAGTTTTACCCTAAGTAAAACACATTAAAAATTAAGATTTTATAAGTCCAATTTTTTTTAAAACAAGCATTGATTAAATAGTCATAGGATATCTAATCAATGAAATACCACATGATCACGAAGAGTTTTCAGTAACAGAATACTTAATCAAATGGAAAATGTTAATAACATATTTTAGGTGAAAATATAGTCTATTAAACCTTAATATTCTAGTTTCAAAAAGAAATGATGGAAGATCTGAATAGACATATAGACAGACAGATAGGTAAATAGCTGAAGCAAGGAAGCAAGAGAAAGAGATGAGAGGGCTTATGAAAACAGAAATGGTAAAAATAATATTATCCTTGTTTTTTTTGTTATTTTTGCACTTTTTCAAGCATTCATAATACATTTTATTGATATGTATTAGGAACAAAACAATGTTATAGTTATTAAAACTATTAGGAATGTTAATAGTTATCTCATGCCCACTCTGTTCATTTTTAAAGAACCTGAAAGTCAGAAGGCAATGACTTATACCAGGACTGTGGTATCAGCATGGGAGCAGAAGTCAGGGCTTCACCTCAGTCAAGTGTTGACTTAAGTAGACCTTAGTGTCTTTGTCCCTCCTCCTGCTATTGGTTATTAAACTGAAGTTCTCCATTAGGCATCCTGAACTTGGATCCTTCATAAGAAAATGAACCTGAAATGATTTAATGTAGAGGGCAAAATAACACTCCAAGTTCTCTGACAGTTTGAGAAAAACGTGTAAAATTGCAAGAGATCTCCATTATTAAAGATGGGTTATATCGGAGCTGTATATTTGCAAAATAATATGTACAGTAAACAAACTTAGAAGGTATAAGAATGAAGACTTAACAAAAGGTACATTTTGTGTGACACTCCCAGATCATAATAATGTATTTAATTTGTTCCTCAATTAAACTTAAAGGGCATTTTTAAGAGCTTTGTTAATTTATTAACAGGGAAGCCCATCACATATTAATAGAATGTGATCTATAGAAGTTGTTACTCATAATTAATTGTGGTGGAAAAATTAGTGAAGGAATGGGTAGGAATTTTGATGAATAGCTCATGTTCCTTCTCTTTTTATTTTTCTTGAATCAAAACCAAGTAAGGTAGAACAAAGCAGGTTTCTAAAGTCAGACTAAACCTGGTGCAAACTGGATCTCATCACTTGCTACATTTGTGACCTTGGTCAGATTTCTTAAATTCCTTGAATGGAACATTAGTTAATTCTTAAGACTGTGTGTGTGTGTGTGTGTGTGTGTGTGTGTGTGTGTGTGTGTGTGTGTGTATGCCATTAACCTTTTTTCTGTAGTATATTTTGCAAATATTTTCTCCTAGTTTTTCAGTGGTCTTTTGATTTTGTCTCTAGTGGATTTTTTTCTGCAAAATTAAAAAATGATATCGTCAAATTTGTTAACATTTTCATCTTATTTTTTCTAACTATCGCTCTGAATTTGAGGTATAGTTAGAAGACCTTTTCTTACATCAAGATTAAAGAGAAATTTACAAATGTTTCAAATACTTGTTTAATTGTATTTTTTACATTAGAATTCCAATCTTTGGAGATTATTTTTGTATATGGTGTGAGATATGGATCTAAATTTACCTTTTCTCAAATGGCTACTCAAGTTGTCCCAGTACCATTCATTGTCTATTTAATCTAAGTGATTGGAAATGCCCTTGCCATATTCTCTTTTTTTTTAAGTGTGTACATTTTATTATTATTATTTTTAAGATGTGGGGTACATTTCAGGGTTAGGTACATTTAGGTTTAATTTTAGACCTTCTATTCTATTACTCTATTGGTCTATTCATATGCCAACCCTGCATTGTTTTAAACATCTTTTTAATGTCTGATAAGGCAATCTTCCTCTTAGTTCTTTTACAAAAGTGTTTTTCTGGCTATTCTTGTGTGCTTGTTATTTCATATGAACTTTATCTAACTTCATGATTTGTTGGTAGTTTTATTAGGCTTGCGTGAATATATAAGTTAATTTATGGAGAACTTAAATGGTGAGTCACTTTATCAAAAAGTCCTTAAAATGGTGAGTCACTTTATCCAAAATTAGAGGGTGTTTTTACAATTGCTCAAATCATTTGTGTCCTATGGTAATGTTAAAATTTTCCTTTCATAGGTTTTGTGTATTTTTATTAAATTTATTCCTAAGTGTGTAGTATTCTTGTTGCTATTGTAAATGGGTTTAATTTTAAGTTCTATAACTGTTCATTGTTAAAGAATATATAAAGATTACAAAATTTTTAATGCTAATTCTTTATTCATCTAATTCATGGAAATACTTTATTTGTTGAACTAGTTTCATCATTGACCCTGTGAGGTTATTGCTATATATTATCCTAACAGTTTTAAATAGAAATAGTTTTACTTCTTACCCATTTTTATGCTTTTCAATGATTTCTCTCATTTAATTGAGTTAATCAATAACTGTGAAATAATGTAGTATAGTAGTAGTTGTAATGTATATTATTGCCTTTTTTCCAGTTTTAGTAAAAATGCCTCCACTGTTTCCCTATCAGAATAAAATCCCCAAATTCTTATTTCTTTGAGTTTTTAAAATCATAACTGAGTGCTTTTATTGTCAATGTCATTCTCAGTGTCTGTGAAAATAATCATATGATATTTTCTTTGAATTGTTAATACATGATATGAGTGTCCTAATAATAAACCAAGCTTGCATTCCAAAAATAAGTTCTATTTGTTAATGGTCTGTTCGTTTTTTAAACTATAGGCTTGCATTCCGTTTTCTAATATTTGATTTATAAAATTTACATTAAATATTCTTGAGTAATACTGACCTATAGTTTTCTTTCATTATAATGTATTTATCTGTTTTAGGTATCAGTGTAATAGTTGCTTTATAAAAGGAATTAAGATGTTTTCCTTCTCTGTTAGTGTTCTGAAATAATCATAGAACATGAAGATTATATGGTCTTCAAATATTTAGAAAAATTACCTTGTTAAACCATGTGGACCAGGTGCCATTTTATGCAGTATTTATCTAACTATTTTTCTGTTTCTTCTATGGTATTTGTCTATGTAAAATTTCTCAATTCTAATGAGATTAAAAAAAAAATCTGCTTTTCTCTAGGAAATAATTCATCTGGGATATCAAATTTATTTATGTAGAGATATAAAAGTTTCTTATGATTCTTCCATTTTCTTTGGTTTTAATAGTAATTTCACTCTTGTTTGTTTCTAATTTTGAATATTTTTATATTTTTCTTTTTTCTTGATCAAATAAACTGATTTTAAAATTGTATTTAATTTTAATTATTTAAATATTAAATCTAAAGTCTGATACTTGTTTCAGTTGTTAGAAATCTCTTAATATATTGAGAACAATTTGGAAATGTGAATTGACGTTTTAAATTGTACATTTTATAGAATTTAACTTATAGATCAAATAATTTTAGTAAAAACTTATCCAACCTGAGATGCCATAAAATTATTACCAATGTATTACCATAAGAAAATGACTGACAGTGGTGGGAAACTATGAGGGGAGGGGAAGGGAGATGGGATTAATGGTAGTAAATATCTGTGTGGGGACAGGGAGACACCTCTTGTCAACAAGGGTGCCTGAACGAAGCATATTTGTATACCTAACCCTTAACTGTACCCCACAATATCATAATAAAAAATATTGATCGTATAAAAAAATTAAAATTAAAAAAAGAAAATACAAATTGCTAAGAACAATTTGTAAAAGGCAAATATATCTTAAATAGAGATGTCCTAACATTGTAATATTAATTTGGCAGTTATGCGTAGTTCATTATTACTTCAATATTCAATTATATTAATGGTAAGTGATTACATATTCATTAAATTCCATATGTAGACTTGAAAGATCTGTACATATGAAAAATGGAAACAAATATTTCTAACTGTTGGCAAGAAATAGACAGTGGATTGTTGTTGTTGTTATATTTTGTCCATTTTGGTAGTGCTGGCAAGATAATTTTTGGTTTTTGTTTGTTTTATATTAGAAGTGAATAATAAAATTAGATGTAAAACTGAAAAAAAAAAAAAAAAAGAAATACCAAAGATTTAAAAATATTGGCGGGCTTTGTCCTGTTTGAATTCTGGCGGGCTTTGTATCCTTTGAATTTTGGTGGGCTTGTAGTTTTGGCAGGCTTTAGCCTATTTAAAGGTGACTCCTGCTGCAAGGCGGGGCCCTCATCTCAGAACTTGCATGCCTGATGAGTGGTCACCAGCCGGCTGAGCCCTGGTTAATAAACCTCTCCTTTGTTACCTTAAAAAAAAAATTATTACTAATTCAAAAAATTTTATTTAATAAAATAATGTAAAATAGATCACTAATGTTTTAATATTTATTGCATGTTAAAATAATAATTGATGTATACATATCAATAAATAACTATTTTAGTTATAAATTGTAGTTAAACACATATTTTTATTTAATGAAAATATAATACTTAGAATAAAGTTGTTCAGTAAATCTCAGCTTCTGACATACTCATTCTCTCTTTTAAATTTTGCTTTATTTCCCTATGTTTAACATATAAGTTATCATCTATATAAAAATGATTTTCTCCTTCTGTGTCACCTCTATTTTTAAATGACATCTACATTGGGAACCTCTGGATATCTTATGCTTCTCTTGATTTCTCTTATCGCCACATGTACTTGGTTGCTTTGTTGCTTTTGCAACCTCTTTCTGATTTGTCACTTATTTCCTTTTCCATTGCTACTTACCCAGGTTTAAACCCTGACTACCTTAAAAGGGATTATTTCAAAGGCATACAAACTGATTTCCTTGCCTTGATATCTTTCTTCCACCAATTCATATGCCATATGCGACATACATGTTTATTATGTCAGACTAATATGCCTGACAGGCAGCTGAAATACTGTTCTATAAATCCAGGATCAGGTTTTCAGTAGCTCCATATGACCTAGAAATAAATACAAATTTTTTATTCCAAGACCAAGACAATATGACTTAAATCTCATTTCCAGCCATTCTCCTAAGCAATGTTATTCTCTAGCTATGTGGATTGGAGATCGTCTTGCTCCTCATGTATGCTCCCACTTTATGCCTTCCACTTGCTATTGCCATTGCCTTGAATTCTCTGTTGCCTCTCATTTGAATTGTAGATATTTTTCAGGATCTAGCTTAGATACGACATTTTATGAAGCCTTTTCTGACTTGATCTTGTAAAACTACCTGTGTGTTGTTTTATTTTATATACACCTTTCTTGTGATCCTCATCACTTTCCATTTTTCTGTTTCCCTAATAGTATGTTCTTTGAGTTTAACATTCATGTTTGTCTCTTGAGTTTCTATTTTAAATCTATAATCCATTTCAAGTGCTTTCTCTATAAAAATTGTTCATTAAATGTGTTCACTGTATATAAAAGGTAGACATCTCAGACTGCAGAGAATCACTTAAACATTTTTAAGTTGTTCTATATAATATTGACCATTTACATATTTTCTACAAATTTTACTAAGCATTTTATTGTTTGTTATATTTATTTAAACCATATTTGTACTTTTCAAATATTTGTCTCAACAACTCCTTTTAATAAAAAGCTCAACTTTACTTTAAATGTATTCTTAGCTACTTATTAAATAAACCTCAGCTCAAAATTATTGATTTATAATCATATAGTGAGAGATCACCAATGTTAACTAAGTAGAATGAATTATCCACATCCCTCAAGTAGTAACTACAACTTAGAACTATGGACTATTTACATAAATAGAAATAAAAAGATATTGTAGACTATAGAAGATGTTTGTTTTTGTTTGTTTTTTTAATGGCTTAGCATCTGTACCCTACATTCATTTTCTGTTGTTGCTGTTAATTCACTACTCTGAAAGTCTCAGTATATGGCAGATGGTTTTTCTTTAAAGAAGTTGAAAATAGCACATACCAACTTTTTCACCCTTCCTTGAAACAAGGGCATAGCCAATCAATGAGATGCTTACAACCGGGTCTTCTAGTGATGATGCAAATAAATCACCTGGCTGAGGGACTGGCTAAGAATCTGCTGCAGAGGTAGGCAGTGGCAGCAGCACAAACAATGAGATGGTCGGGGCAACAGAGTAAGTGAATTAATGCAGTAGCTGTGACTTTGAGGTTAGTTACATGCCCAGCTCCAGTGGGCAGCTGTACTTATCCTCACTGAATTGGTTTTATGAAAATATTTTTATTGTGGTATTACCTGGATGTCTATTTTTTTCTTATGCCCGTCCATCTTTGGGCCCAGCTCACTGACTTTCCTGATAGTACTCTGAACCATTTAATGTTCATTCAACAGATTCTCTTTAGCCATTTTTGCTGGAGTCAGTTACTACAGCAAATGAGGACTATGACTGCTGTAACAATACTCCTTTGGCACCATTAATCAGTGTGTAGTATACTTGCTGGTTATTCTCTTAGCTTTTTTTTACCTCCTCCAGCTAGACGAAAAATATTTGTTCAGTGTTTTTCATATATTGTCTCCGTATCATAATTTGAGCTCTTTTCTGAATTATCACCAGACTCTCTCTATATCTCTTCAACAGTAGAGGGTCAAAACTCAGCACCTGGTGAAGGCTTGTGGTTTAAGATAAGTTGTAGACATGAATTTATAGACCTGCTGTACTATTGAGTTGCAGTGACTATTAGTAACTCAATTAATTATTATTTTTCCACAGTGATTCTGTAAAACGGAGAAAACATTAGCAATTTTATGGGAGTGTTACAAAAGTTAAATCAAGTAATGTTAGCAAAACCCAAAGACAGTAGCACAGTACTCACATGTAGTATGCGTTCAGTGCAGTGAATTGTAATCATGATTAGTAATTAGGCAGGCTCGATATTGCCTAAGGACCTGGAAATATTTGTATTCCCTGAGCGTGAGATACCAATGTCTGCAGTAAATTTCAGTTTGACTTATATAATTTTCCTGCCTTTATTTTCTCAAAATTATGTCTGTTTACTTAGTTCTTGCTTTTAAAATGATATTCACCCAGGCTTTAACATCCAGTGATTAAAAGTGAGAGATAGTAAAGCTCTTTAAAAACCACCAGAGTGTGTTAGCATAGTACTAAGTCAAGTTCTAAGAATTTTATGGTTAAAAAAGCATATAACTTTTTACTGCTGCTCATTTAAGTAGGATTTTATGCTGTTTCCAAGTTGGGAGTCTATAGACAACTAACACAAAGGAAGAAGTGACTGTGAAGGCAAACCAGATGCATCAAACAGCAAGTATCTCATTAACTGGCAGATCATACAGGAACACAAAGAGGGGAAGCCAGCCAAGTGTAGGGTAGGGCTGATTTCTCAAATTTTGTTTATTGGGACATTAGTATCATTCAAAATAGCCAATAGTGTTCTATGATTAAAAATAACTTTTCAATCGATTGTATAGGAATTCCTGCTTATCAGACTCACACCTTGAATCTTAACAATACACATTAGTGTAACAGAGATTCTGATAAATAATAGCATAAAGAAACCTATGCAATTTTTGTAAAATCTTTCTTTCTGCATTTTCTGCCAACCTGCTGGACATGTTTTATTTTTAATTTATTTGCTTTGATTTGCTTTTTAGGAAACAGTGTAATAGCCCAAGGAATACAGGTGCTATAATTTGATAATGACAAATGAAATTATAAAGTTAGGTCTGAACAATTGTGAAAACTCATAATAAAAACTAGTCTACATATTTGGAGCTTTATATTTTAAGTCCTGGAGAGCCGTTCAAGATTTTTTAGGCAGAACAATGAGGAACTAGTGAGTTACAAAGATTAATTGACAATGATATGTAGAATTTGCTGAAAAGGGGGAAAAAAGATGGTGATACCTCGATTTAGAGAAAATAATTAAGAAATAGAATGAAGGCATTGCATGTAAAAGGAAGCCACTGATAGATAAGATTAATTCATAGGACATTGTGATTAATGGATATGAATGAGAAAGAGAAAGTTTGTTGAAAGAAAATAGTGAAAACTTGCAAGAAGATCCTTGTCTGAATATGTGGATAAAAATGTGGCATTAAATTAATCCTTGAACAGATCGAATCAAGAAACTAGAGTTGTTTGGAAAGAATATTGCAAATAAGTTAGGAGCTTAAAAATTAGGAGATTATTCTGATGATGCCCCCACCTAAATTGACTAATAGCATAACTTGTTAGGGGCTAAATCATGTTTCAGCTTTCTCACTTGCCTTTTCTAACCTGTAGAAAGAGCTAAAAGGTGGTCAAAACTCCCACATTGATTGTCACCTTTCACCTACACGTTATACAAAAACATGTCTTACTGAGTATTTATTTGATTTATTGATGATTGCTACGGAAGAAAGATTCAAACACCAAAATAATTAATTAATCCTGGAAACTTTAGTGTTTTTTAGTAGTACATGACACACTGTGAGTATGTAATATAATCAGAGATATTCCAAGAACAAACAATATGGAATGAAGGGGAAAAATAAACTAGGTGCAAGACAATATTTCTCAACCCTATTGAAATGTTTCCATTTGCTTCTTATCTTATTCTTTGGGTTATTAAGTTGCTATAGGAAGTTAGGCAAGGTAAAAAGGAGATATTACAGTATTTGTTTTAAATACGTCTTTGAGTTAAACATTGATATTCTGTGTGGCTCTAGATTTAATTCTACCAATAACCTTTTCTGAGATTCTGATTTTAGTTCCATGTCTTTTTTAAAAGTTACTTCTGGGTCCCAAAGAGCCACAGCTATGAAACTGGATAATAACTGCCGAATAACCAAGCTGAATTATCTGACAGAATTTAGAAGATTTAGGGCCGTGTTTCATTAGAGAACTTAGGACTAACAAAATATAAATTTTGGAATCATCAGCATCAGAGGGAAAAATCATATTGTCAGATGAAAAACAAACAATTTCTCTAAAAAGAGATCATAAATGAGAAGATTGCAATGTTAAAGGACACCTCAAAGAACACTCACAACTGAGTTCCAAAAACGAGGAATAATTATAATCAATCTTCATTGAGTAGAACAATGTAAGAATGGGGAGGATGTATTCAGTAGAGAATCACAAGGGAAAAGAAATTAACTTAGGTCATAAAAGTCTAAGAGGAGAAGAAGAAAGGTCATTAAATTTGGTGATGGAAAATTGTAGTAGGCATTTCCCAAAGATACCCACATTCTAATCCCTGAAATTAGTGAATATGTTATGCTAAATGATAAGGGAGGATTATGATTGCAGACAGAATTAAGGTTAATAATCAACTGATCTTAAAATAAGAAGATTAAGCCAGGCATGGTGACTCATGCCTGTAATCCCTGCATTTTGGGAGGCAGAGACAAGAGGATTGCCTGAGCCCAGGGATTCGAGACCAACCTGGGCAACTTGGTGAGACTCAACTGTACAATAAATAAAAAAAAAATTACTTGGGCATGGTGGTGCATGACTGTGGTTCCAGCTACTTGGAAGGCTGAGGCAGAATGATCACCTTGGTCTAGCAGGCTGAGATTACGGTGGCTATGAGCGTCCCACTGCACTCCAGCTTGGGCAACAGAGTGAGACTCCCACTCTAATAATAGAAGAATAAGAAGGAGGAGGAGGAGGAGGAGGAGGAGGAGGAGACTTTCTGAATTATCAAAATGAAACCAATAATCACAGGTTCTTTTACATGTGGAAGATGGAGGCAGCAAAGTCAGTATCAGAGTGATACAAGGTTAGAAAGGTTTGAGTGGCCATTGCTGACTTTGAAGATGGAAGGAGTTAGAAACAAGGAATGCAAGTAGCCTCTAGGGACTAAGAAACAGCCCTGTCAACACCTTGGTTTTAGTTAAATGAGATCCATTTTGGACTTCTGATCTCCAGAACTACAAGAAAATATGTTTGTGTTGCTTTAAGCCACTGAGTTGTACACATTATTACAGCAGCAATAGGAACCTAACACAGAAGGTCATGATTTACGCAGATACACAGTTTCAGTAAAAAGAATAGAGACCTATTAAAGAGTCTTAGAAATGAGCAATAGAAGTAGCAGGTGTAGCCCTTATTTTCAGCAAATTGTAATGGAATAAAGAAGAGAATAGGATGACTATGTCTGAGAAATTGTTAATTGGGGAAAAATTCAAATGGATCTAATTAAGTAGAAATAGCACTGTCTAGGAAACAAGCTCTCTTTAGTTTCTTCTTTGCAACTAAGCAGAATATTTCTTAAGAAGATTATATGAACATAATTGTCAAGGCAAATAAATGAAAATCCCGCAAACTAATGGAAGCAATAAGTGAGATCTAGAAACTCACAAAAAGCTGTTTCATTTACTATAAAGAATAATTTTTTTAAAGTCAGTCATGTCTAAATTGTATAAAACAAAAAATACTGCCAATTATAAATGAGATGAAAACAGACATTTAAGAGAGGAAAAAACTCTGGAAACTTCATTAAAAATGTCAATTTTACATTTTAAAAGAAAAAACATATTACGATCTTGATGTGTTAAGCGCCTCTATAGAGAAAACAACTGTGAATATACTAAATCAGGCCATATACAGAAAAAATAGAACACTGGAATATTATCAGTAACATTATTTTATATAGAAAGTCAACCTGACTTTTCACAAAGGTTTATATGAGAAAGTACAGAAATATTTAAGAATAGAAGGGAAATAAAACCAGCCATGGGCTACTATAGATAGCACTGAGTTACATGGACCATTTTTATGCAAAAGAAATTCCTTTGTAAAAACACAAAAATAATGAAAAAACAAATATTTTCTGTATGGTAATTTGATAGAACATATGGTTAAAGTAATAATGTAGTTTTAGAATAAATATGTCTATATCTAGGTGAAGAAATTCAGTGTTGAAAATGTAGGAAACACCCTTCTAGACATTGGAGCAGGCAATGAACTCAAAACCATGTCTCAAGAGGAAGTGCAACAAAAGCTAAGATAGACAGGTGGGACCTTACAAACTGAAAAGTTTTTGCACAGCAAAATAAACCATCAAGAGAATAAATAGGCAACCCACAGAATTGGGAAAAAATATTTGCAAGCTATGCACCTGACAAAGGCCTAACACTAAGAATATACAAGGAACTCAAATGAACTGAAAGGAAAATCAAACAAACAAACTCAAGTGGACAAAAGACATGAATAGACACTTCTCAAAGGAAGATATACAATTAGCCAACAAACATATAAAAAATGCACAGCCTCACCAATCATCAGAGAAATGAAAATTAAAACTACAGTGAGATACTACCTAACACTGGTGAGGATGGCTATCACTAACAAGTCAAAAATCAACAGATGCTAGTAGGGCTGCTGATAAAAGGAAATGCTTCTATATTGTTGGGAATGTTAGCTAGTTCAAACTCAATGGAAAGCAGTGTGGTGATTTCTAAAAGAACTAAAGACTGAGCTTCATATGTTCCAGCAATCCCTCTCCTGAGAATATACCCAGAGGAACATAAATCACACTGCAAAAAGACACCTGGATAGGCATGTTTATTGCCACATTATTCACAATAGTAAAAATATGGAACCAACCCAGATACTCATTGAAAGTGAACTGGATAAAGAAAATGTGGTATATATACACGTTGGAATACTATGCAGCCACAAAGAAGAACAAAATCATGACCTTAGCAGCAAATTGGATGGAATTGGAGACCATCATACTTAATGAACTATCACAGAAACAAAGAACTGAATACCACATGTTCTCACTCATCAGTGATCCCTGAATACTAGTCACACGAGTACAGAGTGGGATTGGCAGAAACTGGGCACTGCCAGAAGAGGGACAGGGGGAGGAAAGAGGAGGGTATGTAGCAACAAAAAGCATACTTGGTCCACTACCAAGGGGAGTGAGGGCCAGCTAGAAGCCCAAGCTTCACCTACATGTAGCCTACTTGTGTAGCTAACCCTCACTACTACATAAAAGAGTTTAGAGTTATCCCCCACAACTCTAAAATAGAGTTTTTAAAAAAGAAATTCAATAGATAAATTATTTACACCAGATAACTCAACGGTTTCCATATAAAATAATCATGCTAATTACTGTAGTAATAGAGAAATAAACAAGCATTGCTTGCAAAAGACATTCTGGGGTCAATATTTGATAAGTGCTCCTTTAAATTTTGCTGCATGACTTCTCAGACCCTTTAACTCATGTATTTCTAGGAAAATATTTTTATTTTATTTTTTAAAATTTTTATTTTAAAGATTTGGGAACAATTCAGGGCTAAGTATACAAATGGTCATTTTACTGGTAAACTTTGGGCCTCACTTTGGTTCCCACTTCACCTGGTTTGAAATAACTTACCCTTATTGATGAAGCGTGCCCCCCCTCCATTCCCCTGGCAGTTTCCCACCACTGCCAATCCCTTTCTTAAAATATTATGATAATTTTTCAGGGTCCACTTATTTGTGAGAACATGTGGTATACAGATCTTTGTTTCTGTGGGAGATCACTGAGTATTATAGACTCTAAGACCATCCGTGTTGCTGTGAAGTTCATAATTTTGTCCTTCTTTATGGCTATATAATATTCCATTGCACATATGTACCACGTTTTTTTATCCCATCCACTTTTGATGGACAGCATGGCAGGCCCCATGTTTTTGTTATTTTGAATAATGCCAATAAATATGCGTATGCAAGTATTTTTTTCATAGAGTGATTGGAGTTCCTCTGGGTATATTCCAGAAGGAGGATTGCTGAGTTGTATGATGGTCAATTTTTAGATCTTTTTGGAATAGCCACTCTGCTTTTCACAAAGGTTGCAAACAGTGTAGAAGTGTTTCCTTTTCCCCACTCCCTCTTCAGCATCTGTTGTTTTTTAAGTTATTGATGATGGCCATCTCGATGGATTAGGTGATATCTGAATATGGTTTTAATTTGCAATTCTTTACTGATTAGTGAGGCTGAGGAGTTTTTCATGCATCTGTTGGCTGCTTATATGTCTTCTTTTGAGAAGTATCTGTTTATATCTTTTGTCCACTTTTTAATAGGGCTGTTTGTCTTTTTCTTTTCAGCACATTTGAGTTTCTTATAGATCCTAAATGTTAGGCCTTTGTCAGATATACAGTTGCAAATATTTTTTCCCATTCTGTGGGCTGTCTCCCCACTCTCCCGTGGGTTTCTTTTGTTTTGCAGAAGCTTTTCAGTTTGATGAGGTCCCACTTGTCTACCTTGTCTGTCAAAAACCTTTTTGCACTGATAAAGGACTTTGGCAAAGTCTCAGGGTACAAAATCAATGTGCAAAAGACATTCGCTTTTTTTGTTTGTTTGTTTGAATTGGAGTCTCACTCTGTCGCCCAGACTGGAGTGCAATGGCCGCTCCCAGCCACCGCAGCCTCGACCTGCTGGGCTTCGGCGATCCTTCCGCTCAGCCTTCCGAGTAGCCGGAATTACAGGCATGCGCTACCACGCCCGGCCGATTTTTTGATTTATTGTAGAGATGAGGTCTCGCTGCCCAGGTGGGTCTCAAACCCGCGGGCTCAGGCAATACACTCACCTCAGCCTCCCAAAGGCGCGGGATTACAGGCTGAGCCACCGAGCCCGGCTGACATTGGCATTTTTATACACCAACTTCAGACTGGCAGAGAACCAAATAAAAAGCACAATCCCATTCACAATAACAACCAAAAAATGAAATAACTTGGCATCTTCCTAACCAGAAAAGTGAAAGAACTTTACAACAAAAACTGCAAAACACTGCTTAAAGAAATCAAAGATGACACACAAATGGAAAATATTTCAAGGTCATGGGTTGGAAGAATCAACATGTTAAAATGTCCATCCTACTGAAGGCAATCTACAGACTTAACATACTACCCATTAAATTACCAGCATTATTGTTCTCAGACCCGGAAACAACACAGAAATTAATATGGAAACATAAATGACCATGAATAGCCAGAGCAATCCTCAGAAAAATAAAGTGAGAGGTATCACACTTCCAGACTTTCAACTTTATCATAAGGCTACAATAATCAAAACAGCCTGGTATTGGTACAAGAACAGGCATATAGACCAATGGAAGGAAAACCTCAATATTTCTCAAAAAACTCATCTTCAGCAAAGCCTCCACTAACAATCACTGGGGAAAGGAAAACTAATTCAGTAAATGGCACGGGGAAAACCGGCTGACCATATGCAGAGGGTTAAAACAAGAGCCCTACCTATCGCCATACACAATAATCAGCTCTAAGTGGGTCAAAGACCTAAACGTAAAACCTCAAACTATATGACCTTTAGAAAATTCAGGAGACACCCTCATGAAAATTGGAACTAGCATCCAATCCCTAATCAAAACCCCAAATGCCCATGCCATAGGAAAATATTTTTAAATGCAGCATTTTCTCAGTTGGATTTTTTGATAACTGAAAATGTTTTTTATTTTTCTTGAGAATCTCAAAATACCTGTGTTCAACATATTACATTATTATCTATAGATTAGAGTCCTAAAATGAAAATGAAACATTAAAAGTCAATCATTTTGGCATTATTGCTTTGTAAATTTACATCTTTTCCTAGACTCTTTGGATTATAAGGAATACTAACTCCATTCTTTCACTTCCTGGGATTATACATTCACCACCTGGATGGACTAGTTATCAGGGCTGACTTTTTTTCCCGCTTGAGGAAGTCCTCCATGAATTGTTGGCTCAAATCTCTGGGCATCAACAGATTCTGTCCTACTCCATATTCTTGACCACTTGTTTGTCATGTTACTTTCTACATGATTACCCTTTGTCGTTTTTTTTTCCTGTTAAACAATTCTCAAAAATCTTATACTTTTTTCTCCTTTAAGACTAATAATACCATTAATTAGTCAAGCATCCATGACTCCATTCACCTTCCATGGCTTACCACAGTCTTCCCAACACCTGTACAAGGTGTTTAGCCATTTTGCAGAAGAGAAAACAAAGGTCTAAGGATGCTAACTGGTACATGGTGGAGTCAAGATTTGAACTCAGGTTTGCTTATCTCCAAAGCTAGTGTCTTAATGCTGCTGCCCATGCCATCTCTGTTCTGTATCATAAAATCCATCTCAAAACAACCTAAAATTTCAGAAATATTTCCAAGATTTTACCCTAGATAGATGGGAGAAGACAGAGATGTTACTTAAGAGACTGCAAGTCAGGGACTAAAGACCTGAGGAAAACGTCGGAAGGTAATCACCAAACCTGATGATAATCAGAACTGATGGTTTCTTAACTCACTCATGACCCTAGGTGCAACCCAACGATGAAACTCAATGTGAGGTCTTGAAAAGTGGCTGTGGGTCCCCCTTGTCTCTACCATTTCCTTATTCCCAGCTCCCCCTTCAAGAGAATCCTCTTTTCTTTGAATGACTCGCCTGTAAGTAATTCGTTTTGTCGCCTTTTTAAACTCTCACCTGTAAGTAATTCATTGCCTCCTTCTTAACTGCATTCCTTCAATCAACAGATTTTGTTTGTCTGTTTGTTTGTTGTTTGTTTGCCACTGGGTCTTCGAAAAGGTTGAAAAAGTGATTCCTCTGAGTAAAGGAAGTTTTCCCTAGTCTATGCCATTGTTTCCTGATACTTTCATCTGATCTCAGAGAAACTGTATTTCATTTATGGTTCTCCAGCCCATGCAGCTTAGGTAACCACAGACACCTTCTAGCTGTACTGTTTTAATAGTATAGTCTCCTGATTTACATAGGGTTTATGAGTTAATGTAATCTCCTGGTAATTTGGGGCAAGATAATGACAGATTGTTTTTTGTTTGTTTGCTTGTTTTTGTTTTTAATCTGACAATATCACCTTTGTTTCTCTAGCAAAGTTTTTCTTCCTCTATTTTAATGTTTTCATGGGTTTAATGAGAATCAGATGAATCCACTTAGAATCATCTGAGAAACTCTTTTAAAATACTAATGTCAGATTTAATTGCTTTGGAAGAGACCTGTGTATTAGTATAATTTTTAAAACTACACCAGATGATTCCAGTGTACATCTGGGAATGAGAACCATTGCTGTAGGCAACACTCCTCAGGTCAGTGTTCTTAAATAGGGAAACCATACATGCTGGTTTGCCTAAAGAGAGTCCTTGTATAATCGTTAATAGCACTTCCTGCTAGTCTCAGAATCTCCACTATGGATGATAAATTATATGGCTGTCCTATTCGGGAGATTCCTCTGAGAAACTCATTGAAAATTCAGGTCATCTAATCTCATATTCAAAGTTGAGTTTCTGTAGGTTTGAGGTAAGGCTTGGAAACTGCCTTAAAACCATAACAATTGTCATGAATTGATTCTAATGAAGATGATCCAACACTAGAAATTTCATTTTAAATAGACTCCATTTTTAGAACACTTTTAGTTTCATAGCAACATTGAGGAGAGATTTCCTATGTACTTTCTACCTCTGCATGCACACAACCTGGCTTAGTATCAACATCTCACACCAGAATGGTTGATTTGTCACAATTGATGAATTTACATTGATACATCATTATCACTCATAGTCTATAGTTTAAATTAGGGTTCAATTTGGGCACTATATAGTCTATGGGTTTTGACAAATACATATTCATCTGTCTCATAACAGTGCCACGGAAAAGAGTTCTGCTGCCCTAATAGCATTCTGTGCTCTGCCTATTTATCCCTTCTTCTCTCCTAACACTTGGAAACCACTAATTTTTTCCTGTCTCCATAATTTTGCTTTTTCCACAATATCATATAGTTGAAATTATATGTATGTAGCCTTTTCAAATTGGCTTCTTTCACTTAATATGCATTTAAGTTTCCTCCACATATTTTTTATGAACTGATAGCTCATTTCTTTTTAGCTATGAATAATATCCCATTGTCTGCATGTACTTCAGTGTATACATCCATTCCTCTACTGAAGGATATCTTTGTTCCTTCCAAGTTTTGCCAATTATGAATAAAACTGCTGTAAACATCTGTGTGTGGATGTAATTTTCAACACATTTGGGAAAATCAAAAGAGCACAATTACTGGGTTTTATGGTTAGAGTATATTTAGATTTGAAAGGAATTGCCAAATTGTCTTTCAAAGTGGCTGAACCATTTTGCATCCCAGTGATAACTGAGAGTTTCTATTGCTCCCCATCCTTGCCAGTCTTTGATGTCAGTGTTTTGAATTTTTCCATTTTAATAGGTCTCTAGTGGTTTCTCCTTACTATTTTAATTTGCAACTTCCTAATGACATGTGATGTTAAGCATGTTTTCATATGCTCAATTGCTATCTATATATCTTTTTATTAATAGTTTAAAGTAAGGTTTTGTCCATTTTTAAGTCAGGTTGTTCATTTTCTTAATGAGTTTGTATATGTTGAATAACAGTCCTTTATCTTTTATGTGTCTTTTGCAAATATCTTCTCCCAATCTGTGGCTTATCCTCTCATTCTCTTGACTGTCATTTGCAGAACAGAAGTTTTTAATTTTAATGAAGTCCAGTTTATCAATTATTTAGTTCATGAACTGTGCCTTTGTTGTTATAGCTAAAAAGTCATTGTCATACTCAAGGTCATCTAGATTTTCTCGTATGTTACCTTCTAGAAGTTTTACGGTTTTCATTTTACATTTTGGTTTATGGTCCATTTTGAGTTAAGTTTGGTGACAGGTGTAAGGTCCGTGTCTAGATTCATTTTTTTTGTACTTGGCAGTCCCGTTGTTCAGTATTACCTGTTAAAAGAAGTATATTTTTCTATTGTATTGCTTTTACTTCTTTCAACAATCGGTTGAATACATTTATGTAGGTTATTTATCAGCTTTCTATTCTGTTCCACTGATCTATTAGTGTATTCTTCTACCACTACCATGCTGTCTTGATCACTGTAGCTTTGTAGTAAGTCTTTTTTGTTTTGTTTTTGTTTTTGAGTTGGAGTCTCACTCTGTCACCCAGGCTAGAATGCAGTGGCACACTCATAGCCACTGCAGCCTTGACCTCCTTGGCTCAGGTGATCATTCCACCTCAGCCTTCCAAGTAGCTGGAACTACAGGCATGTGCCACCATGCCGGCTAATTTTTTGATTTATTGTAGAGATGAGGTCTTACCAACTTGTCCAAGCTGGTCTCGAACCCATGGGCTCAAGCAGTCCTCTCACCTCAGCCTCCCAAAGTGCTGGAATTATAGACGTAAGTCACTATGCCTGGTAGTGGAAATTCTTAAAGTGAGATAGTATTAGGCCTCTGACTTTGTTCTTCTACTTCAATATTATTGATTATTCAGAATCTTTTGCATACTCATGTAAACTTTAGAATTAATTTGCTGACATCCACAAAATATATTGCCACTTTGCCCTTTAAAGCACTGTTTAGAATCTGAATTTTAAAAATATGGAAGAACATAATGTGTTAGATGTTTTCAACTTTTTCATATTATAGTGGAAAGTACTCAAAGGTGAATAATGGGACCCATAGCTATAATAATAATGATAAATATTGAACTCTTACAATATCCCACTTGCCCCATTTGTCCCATTTAATCACTTCAAATATGTATTGAAGTAGTTATTAATTATGTTTTATGAATGAAGACATTGAAAATTTAAATAATTTTTCAAAAAATGCACGGTTAGAAAGTAGTAGAATTTTGATTCAAATTTAGGTTAATGAGAACTAATACTCTATTATAATTGCATAATGCCATTTTCCAAGTGCTTTTCACTGATTTAGATTTCACAAAAACCTTCTAATACAGATAATAGACGCCCTGCTAATTAGATAGGTGAAATTATTTTGTCATCAATGACGTTATATTGGCAGTGTAATGAAGGCAGACTATGCATATAGGTACTTTATCTCCATATCTAGTGCATGTTCTACTCTTTCACTTAATGTTGATTAAATGAGATCCATGTGTTTGCTTTTAATTTTAAAAGACCTGTGAAAACAACCAAACTTTGGAAAGAAGGCAAAACAAATGTTCATGTGTTCTGAGGTAGATGAAAATTTTTACTGCCTGTTTTGGCAATATTTCTTGAAGCTTAAAATGTATTAGATAGTTCCATCTCTTCCATTTCTAATGGTGAAATCACTCTGACTACTCCTTTGTAACTTATCTCTTATTTATCATATTCAAATTTGCAATCATAATGCTATTTTTGTGATCGTAATTCATGCTCAACAATCTGCTTCCATTCTCAACTCAGTGAGCTGGCAATCAATTTCTTAGCGTTATTTGAGAAGAAAGCAAAATCTAAAAATGAAGCTATTAATATATTACAAGTAAGTACTAAATCTGTTCGGTAGGGGCTGACAGATCACATTAGAATGGGCGCCCTGAGGCACTGTGAGGCTTGAGAAGGAATTTGTGATGCATGACACCATTATTGACCTTTGAGTTACCCAATTTATCAGAAAGGAAAAAATAGTTTCCTTTGTGTGGGTGAAAACCACTAAGTGAGCCCTTTACCCTACATTTCCGGGAGAAGCAAACTAGTCATTTTAAAGTTCACTAATTAGGCTATTTATTCTCCCAAATAGAAATGGCATTGTTACAACCTGACCAGCATGCATTTACCATTAGTTTTTAGCTAAATATTATATCAGAAGCCAGGGTAAAAGATAGACTGTTGTTGGAATGATTGGAAGTGTTTGACCTGCCTTTAAGTTGGAGCTTTCCACTATTCTTCTCCACTTATCATTATATACATTCACACTATTATAAACATAAGATTTGTAAAATATATTATCATAAACATTATGGTGCTCTATCACTAATAAAGCACTTCCTCTAATTTATGCATGATACTTAGCTCTAAACTTGATTTATCTTATTTAATCCTTAAAATATCTATGACATAAGTATTATGATTCCCATTGTGCTGAGGTGGAACTGAGACTTTGATGTGTGAGATGAATTGCCTAAGTTTGCACAACTTGTAAGTGGCAGAATTGGTACTCTAAGGGAGATGGACTCTAGTACTGTATTCTTACGCATTGCTCTGTATTGCAGTGTATTTAAAATGAGCGGATAGTGCCTCAAATTAGTCCTTGATGATTAACTCCATAGCAGTGTATTTAAAATCAATTAAAAATTCTTGAATCCAATCACTGACATAGAGTCTCCAGATAATGCAACAAGGCGTTATGTTTTTATTTGTTGTTGTTCCTCATTGCTATCTAAAGAGGAACATATTCTGAGGGTTATAACTTTCACGGCAATCCTAAAAGCCACATGCCACGGGAACCCTCTTTTTTTCATTTTTTAAAAGTTAAAGTTATTGAGATATAGATTACATACCGTAAATTTTATTTCATTATGTATGCAGTTCTATGAATTCTGATGCATTCATGCAAACAACATGATAATCAAGACACAGACTATCTCAATTACCCCATAATGATTCATCATTAATTTTAAATAAACTTTTTATTAATAAGAGTTTTAAGATTTATAGAAAGTTATTTTTAAAATAGTACCAAGAGTTCCCATATACCCCGCATACCCAGTTTCCCCTTTTGAAAGTATGTTAGTTTAGTATGTGTCTTTGTCATTTTTTTTCTGTGCCAGCATCCCATTCAGAATTCCACATTTACATTTAGTCCTCATGTTTCCTTAGGATCCTCTAGATCTTGACAGTTTCATAGACTTTCTTTGGTATTGATAACTTTGACGGGTTTGAGAACTGTTGGTCAAATATTTTGTAGACAGTACCCTATTTGGGATTTATCTATTGTTTTGTGATTAGATTGGGATACTTTGTTTTTAGGAGAACTGCAGAGGTGAAGTTCCAGTCTCATCATATCATATCAAGAGCATACGATATCAACATGACTTATCACTGCTGATGTTGACTTTTATCACTTGTCTGACTCAGTGTTGGTCGGATTTCTCAACGTAAAGTTTCTCTTTTCTCCCTTTCCATAATATATTATTTACAAGGAAGTCACTATGTTTACAAAGTGATGAGTTATGCTCTACCTCCTTTAGTGAGAAGAACCTACATAAACTATTTGGAATTCTTCTGTGCAAGAGACTTGTCTACTCCCTCCCTCCATTCATTCGTGCATTTATATCACTATGGACTCATAGATATTGTGTACTTTGGATTTTAATCTAATAGCATATTATTTTGTTTAATTTAATTGTGCATATTGTTTTAGCTATGGCCATTAGGAGCTTTTCTCATTGACTACTGTGTCTCTTTGACTACTGTGTCTCTTTATTTGTAGGTTGATTGGTTGGTTGGCTTTATTTTTGTTGTTTTTATTTTTAGTTCTAATGCTTTCTTACACTACCAGATATTCCAGAGTATTCCTGTCCAAGCCTCAGAATCTATTAGTCTTCTAAGGATTCTAGCTGCTTTTATTAGAAAAACAAAGATCTGAATATTGAATGTGCCCTTTTGCTACTGGGGGTTGTTCCTAATAGGCCCTGTCAGCTGATAAAGAAGGGAATACATATCTGTATACTAACTTCCATATATACACATATCTGTAAATAATTATCTGTGTATCCATCTGTATTTTATGTTAAACATGAATTGATTCTGACATCTTCAACTATTATTCATTATGACATGGATTATACTAAATTTTCCTCCTTTGCACATCTCTAGCTTCTATCCCAATAATGAGAAGCCTGGCTTCGGCTAGCTGCCATTCATTTACTTAACTGTTCAATTCCAGTATACATTTATATGGTTCCTTAATTATTAACCTGCACCCCAATAGAAAATAGCTTTAACAACTTGAATAGTGTCCTCATGAGCAGTTATTTCTGCCTTTGGCTTTATAGCCTCCACAAAGCTTCAAATTTAGTTAGACTATATGTGCTGACCTTTGATGAGTAAATATTTAAACTCAGTATTAAAAAACAAAGTTTTATTTAGTGTATAACTACATTATAAACCGTTTAAAAATCCCAGAGTTACTTGCAATCATGAATATCTATTCATGTAATCGTAGTTTGAGGTCCATGATGTTTCTTGGGATATTCTGATATTGGTAGTTATTTTTAAGTTAAATTTTTAGCCTCTTTTATGTTTTTGGTTTCTGGTTTCTTTTCTCTTTCACGCATCATTAAAAGAAAAACTCCATAAACAAAATATTTTATATAAAGATGAAGCATAAAAAATATTTCCTAGGGACTTTCCTTATTATTTATCTTTTAATAAACTTAAAATGTATCTTTAAACATTTTGAACTGAAATTCAATTATCAATTGAGAAATGAGCTACAAAAATGTGACTTTAAAATGTGTCTTTTGGATAATTATCTACATTCATAATGATGCAATAGTATTCTCAAAATATTAAGCAAATGTGGGTTTAAAAAATCACCTTAAGTAGAAAGCCTTGTCAAATTCAGAACTTTCTCATACCAGAGGAATTTTATGAGACTCTACAGCTCACTTGAACTTTAAAGAGAGATCTCGTCCCAAAATCTTTTCTAAAGTTTTTATTTATTTATTTATTTTTTTAGAAGCTCAAGGATTTGCTTTTAAAATAATTAAGAAACAATGTAAATTGAGAACAATATGTAAGATAATGGGCTGGCATATTTTCTCTATAAGTCATGACGGATGCCAGGGTAGGATTTTTAAGTTCTACAAAATCAATTATATACACATGCTGAAATGGTATCTTGGGCTAAGCCAAACAGAATGAGCAGAGCATCAAGGATAAGGCAGTCAAAAAGAGCAAACTTTTCACTGAGTATTGGATATAAAACATTTAGGAGCCTGCACTGAAGAAATCTTCTTTTGATTAAAATTTAATGATTTTTATTTATAAAATGACTAGCTTTGAGGTTTCATATATTCATAATGTCAAGGGTTTCTCAGATATTTCAAGTACATTCAAGCTTTTGTAATGAAGGTTCACTTTAAATTAATGATTTATTACTTTCAGCAACATTTTAAAGTAGTTTGTAGTATGATGTTGGGCTCCAAAAAGAAACAATTGCTTCAAGAACTCTATCAAGTAGGCCTTCTCTGTTTTAAAAGACTTCAAAAGGAAATGGGTGAAGCAAACTTCAATGTTGGAAAACTACAGGTGTACTCTTCGGGATACAAGAATTGATATATGTGTAATAGTTTAGTCCAACTAAAAAAAAAAAGCATTATTTGAAGAACATGGGTAAACCACAGAAGAGACTATGAGTTTAATTTTGAGACAAATAAAATAGGTCACAGTATGTGCCTTTCTCTTCTAGCTGAATAAGCATTTTACTGAAGAATTTACAATTTGCATCCAGGCACTTGCTAAATTAAATCTCCTAGACTCGTCTTGGATCACATAAGTATCAGCCCACATTGGACAGAGTGCAAAAACAAAACAGATGGCCAATTCTCAGTCTTCCTTTCTTTCTGTGTATGTCTGAGAGTGACACAGGAGTACACCACAACCCCACATTTTTTAATAGCATGTGTTTTCTAGACATTCTCACTCTCAATGACTTTAAGATTTAATAAAGGAAATGAGAGGTGTATAGAAATACACGTGACAGGTAGGTAAAATAAAGTACCTCTGAAAACATAGTTAATCAAGGGAGGGAGAGAAGACATTAAATTAAGGGTGGAGCATTAGAAATATTGTGGGCATTTATTAAATGATATTTCTGAATTCAAAAAACCAATTAAAGCCAGGATAGAGCCGGGCTCAGTGGCTCAGCCTGTAATCCCACGCTTTTGGGAGGCTGAGGTGAGTGGATTGCCTGAGCCCGCGGGTTCGAGACCCGCCTGGGCAGCGAGACCTCATCTCTACAATAAATCAAAAAATCAGCTGGGCGTGGTAGCGCATGCCTGTAATTCCGGCTACTCGGAAGGCTGAGGCGGAAGGATCGCCGGAGCCCAGCAGGTCAAGGCTGCGGTGGCCGGGAGCAGCCACTGCACTCCAGTCTGGGCGACAGAGTGAGACTCCAACTCAATAAATAAATAAATAAACAAATAATTTTAAAAAGCCAGGATAGGATTGCTTAAAATTAAATATTATTTCTTTATAGAGATTTGGGGTTTAAGTAAGGGTTAACTACGTTAAGTAGGCTGCTTGCATGTGAAGTTTGGGCCTTCAACTGGTCCTCACTCCATCTGGTATAGGACCAGGTACCTTTTGTGCTGTTATGTGCTCTTCTTTCCTCCCTCCCACTCCTAGCAATGCCCAGTGACTGCCAATCCCTCCCTTGTGCTAATGTGATTAATGTTTAGGTCCTGCTTTTGAGTGAGAACATGTGGTATTCAGTTCTTTGCTTCTGTGATAGATCACTAAGTATGATGGTCTCCAACTTTATCCAATTTGCTACAAAGTTCATGATTTTGTTTTCTTTATGACTGCATAATACTCCATAATATAGATGTACCACATTTTCTTTATCCAGTTCACTTTTGATGGGCAGTAGGCTTGATTTCACCTTTTTGCTATTGCGAATAGCGTGGTCATTAACATGCATGTGCAGGTATCTTTTCTGTAGAACAATTTATGTTCCTCCAGGTATATTTCCAGGAAAGGGATTACTGGAATGTATAGAAGATCAGTTTTCAGACCTTTTAGGAACTGCTTTCCACAAAGGTTGAACTAGCTTGCACTCCCACCAGCAGTGTAGAAGCATTCCCTTTTCTCCACATCCATGCCAGCATCTGTTGTTTTTTATTTTATTAATGGTGGCCATTCTTATAGGAGTTAGGTGGTATCTCATTGTAGTTTTGATTTGCATTTCTTATGATTAGTGAGGTTGAGCATTTTTTCATATATATGTTGGCTTGTATGTCTTCTCTTGCAAAGTGTCTATGCATGTCCTTTGCCCACTTTTTAGTGGGGCTGTTTATTTTCTTCTGTTCACTTTTACTTTATTTGAGTTCCTTGAAAATTCTGGATGTTAGGCCTTTGTCAGTTACATAATTTGCAATTTTTTTCCATCCTGTGGGTTGTCTCCCCACTCTCTTGATGGTTCATTTTGCTGTGCATAAGTTCAGCATAGGATTTTAATGAATAACTACTAATAAGCAAGGATTTAAACATGTCAACAAAAGAGTTTTCTAGTGGACGATACAACATTTATAAAGGAATAGAAGATGGAAAGTGCTAGATATTTTCACAGAGCAGCACTGAATCTGTGATGGAGGGGTATATGACAAAAATAAGTGATGGACTAAAAATAAGTATTAAGAAACATAATACTAACAATCACATATGTCGGGGTGAATAATGTGTATATAACTATGAAATAAAAAATACAGCATATTTTTATCTCTAAGAAATTAATATAGAAATATTGTGCACAGATTGACAATGGAAAAGGCAAGATGCATGAATATCAAGTCAAGATTTGTTATAATAATCCAGGTGAAAAGAAAAAGGAATTAAACAAGTGTGGATATGGTTAAAATTAGGACAGAGGGAGTGATGGGCTTAAATATTGTGATGTTGCAACCAATATAATTTGGAAACCTTTATAAGTATTGAAATCAAAGATGAAGCAAATTTTTATTCTAAGTGCCTGAGACCATATGCATGCCTTTAACATAAAAAGAGAAAATTTAGCTTTTAGAAATGTGTCTGGGGAAGGGTACATCAGGGCATGTCTTACTTTTGATCAACAGAGGTCTTTGGCCTCTACCTCCAATATTTTACTATTTAAAATAATACTGTAATTCACAGTTTGAACATAAATCATGGTCTTCATTTATATTGCTGTCTTTTGGGTAGGTACCTAGAAATGAAGTTATGGTTTCAATTTCTTTTTCTTTAGAGACATATTATTTTCCAAAAAGTGGTATCATTTTCAGCAATGTATAAAAGAGCACTGCTAACTATATTCTTATAAAACTTGAGAATTAACATGTCTTTTGAGTTTTACCAGTTAGTACATTTTGATGATTTCATTTGAATTTCTTTGATCACAAGTGAAATCTGATGTTAAAACAGGTGATTTGTTTTTTTTTTCTTTTTTCTTTCTGGAAGTTGTTTGTCTAGACATATGTATCCACCTGCATTTTTTTCTATAGGTTTTAGTGAATATATGTGTTTCTTTTAACTAATTTAAAAGAATGTATCTGTATGTTGACTTTTAGATGTAATATTTGCTGCCAATATTTATTACTAATTTGTATTTGTATTTTCATTGTGTTCATATTTTGTTATATAAATATTTATGGAGTCTTGAAGTGGCCAAGAAAATCTGAAGGAAAATGCATTATTTTCTCTCTATTAGTAATGTATAGGAAGGGAGACGCCCTTCAAAAAAACTTCTTTAAAGCAATTACACAGGAAAGAGAGCTTATAAAATATGAAGTAATAAACCACTTTGCAGAAAAATAGAAGAAATTCTGAGAATGAAAAACAGAGCAAAGTTTCATGCATTCTGGCATGCACATTTTCTCAGTAAATTAGTTTTAACTCAGGGCTAAGTGGCATTTTCCAGCTGAGGTGAATGGGAACTGGGGAAAAGGTAATGGAAACAAGGGGATTCAAAATCAATCAGGAAAACATCTTACAGATGACAAATCAAACTAAACAATTATATCCTTTATGTCTAGTTTTGGCTATATATCTACTAGCTTAATTGCAATCTACTTATATATGTATAGTTATATATTTTTTACTATCTGTTTTTTATAACTCACATATGTGACGCTTTTTTTCTTAGCATAGTATGCACAGAGTTGGTCATAAATGACTTTTCAAATAGTTAACCAATGGTTTTGTGGTAGGCAGAATAATATACTCTTCTCCCAAGGTTTTTTTGTCTTAACCTTCAGAACCTGTAAATATAGGCCTTTCATGTCCAGAAAAAAACCATCTTGAAAATGTTGATTAATCAGTCCTTGAGATAAATTGATATAAGTTCTTCTTCTTTTTTTTTTTTTGAAAGTAGGATTTATTGAGAAGACAGAAAAGCCCCCACAGTGGGAGAGGACCTGAGGGGTTGCCCCATATGAGTTCTTAAAAGCAAATAAAATGTCCCAGCTGTATCAGAGAGATGAGAAGTGAAAACAACTTGACCTACTATTGTTGGCTTTGAAGACGAAAGACGGGACCATGTGCCAAGGAATGTGAGTGGTCCCTAGAAGTTGTGAAGAGCCCTCAGCGAACAGTTAGCTAGAAAATTGGCACCTCAGTCCCAATTATGCAAATAATTCACATACTCAAGGAGACTGGTTGTTCCCTAGACCCTCCAGAAGAAGCACAGCCCTGCAGATACCTTAATTTTAGCACTGTGAGAACCCTGTTGGAACTAACCAACAGGACTGACTGTGAATTAATGAGTTTGTTTTGTTTTAAGGCATTGAATTTTTGGTGACTTTTTACAGCAGCATTAGAAAACTAATATAGCAGCCAATACTATTCTTAGAATAATTTTTCTATTCTCCAATAGGTTTAATGTCTCATTATCATTTATTAAATATTGTATTTAAGAGAGGATGCACATGGCAACACACTGAGTACCTGGTCCACTATTGGTGGAGAGAGGGCCAAATAGAAGCCCAAATTTCACCATCATGTAACCCACTTATGTAGTAAATCTCCACTTGTTCTCCACAGCTCCAAAATAAATAAATAAATGAACAAATAATATTAATGTAGCTTTAAAATTTTGTCTTAATAAAAAATTCTCATATTTATTAGGTTATAGTTCTGATTGCTTATTTTAGCCTATTAATCAGTGTGATAATTATTAAAGAGTGTCATTTTTTCAATTAGAACAGAGAATGTCTAATTTGGAAAGACTCTTCACCTATTTGCTTTGAATATTTAAATTGTTATCACTTTCATAGACCCTTAATTGGTGAGAATTAAAGCATTTAAAATAGATAAGATTCTTCCTGAAGAGACAGAACTAAAACAGAGGCCCTTCTGGAGAAATAAAAAACCTAGGGATTGGAAGAGGCTCAGTAAGAAGAGATATAAGAGTGGTTTGAAAAGTAGACAGAAGCTTCTTGTTTCAAGAAGCACAGGAAAATAGTATTATGTTGGAAATAAATTTTTTAAAATTGGAGGAGAGAAGTGTTTATTAGTGAGATTTAAGATATTTTGATTTGGTAACTGAATGAAACCGTTTCAACCAAGTCATGAAAATAGAGTTAACCAAGGATTTTGTAGAAAGTAGAGATCGCACTTTAAATACACAGTGAAAACAATGAGAGATAGTGAAATAGGGAGTCTGATTTTTGGAAAGAATACTTTGGGGGACAAGGAAAAATGCAGAGAAATCAACAAAAATGGAAAGATAAAAGATTCAGTAATGAGAGGAAAGAATTGATAGTGCAAAAATAATAGTGTTGGTGTTTCTTTTGAGGCTTCATCGTCTTTGTTTCTTTCCCTTTCTTTCTGCCTCCCTTCCCTCCTACTTTCCATGATGGAGTTTTGCTCTGTATTTTGAACCATGGAAATCTACCAGAGAAAACACTAACGTTGTTCCTAAATTCAGAGAGGATTTTGCTTGTCTCCTAGAACAGTTGTAAATAGTGAATTTGTCTCCAAACTTGTTTGCATTCTTTCTATAAAGATACTAAATGTAAACAAAGCACTGCTATTAGAATGATAGATGTGAAGCTCCCCATACACTTTGGCAGAAAAATGTTATATAAATGGAAAGTGTCGCATATATTTTAAAAGAACACATGAGTTTATTCCTCAAGGGAAATTGTTAATTTATGTACTGTGCTTGTTCTAAAGGTATGTGCATGATTCATAAGTTAGTTTATAAGTAATTTTATATTGGAGAAAGAGAGTTAAGAGGATACTTAACTGTTCCAAGTATTTGAAAGATTTATTTTATGATAATCAACCATTCACCATTTTATTATAGAGTAGAGAAGAAGAAAATCAATTTAAATTTCACCTGTAAAAGTTTGTGTAAAATATAAATCTTACCTAAGCATCTTGATTTGTTGTAGACTCTTAGAATAAGAAAAATAAATATTCTTGTTATTTTGTTTTCTCATTTTTGTGGCCTTATATTCTCTGTTCTTCACATCCACACTCCTGAATTTTACCAAATAATTTTTAAAACATTAACTATTTCCTTGCTTTTGTCTTTTATAATCCTAACAAAATAGTCAATTGGTTTTATTTATTAATTCATTTATCTGTAGCTCTATCACAGTTACCTATTCTTGTGTTTAAATCTATTAAATATATACCATGCTCAGATGGTACTGGCATAAAAAGAGAAACGCAGACCAATGGAACAGAGTAGAGAATGCAGAAATAAATTCACACATTTACAGTCAACTCATTTCCAAAAAAGGTGGCAAAGACATAAATTGAAGAAAGGGCAGGAAACTAGCTATCTATATGTGGAAGAATGAAACTAGACCCCTCCCTCTCACTATGTACAAAGTGGATTAAAGACATAAATCTGAGACCTGGAAATATAAAACCACTTGAAGAAAATATTAGGGAAATACTTCAGGACATTGGTCTGGGCAAATGTTTCTTGAGTAAGATGTCAAAAGCACCAGCAACCAAATCAAAAATGAACTGATGGGATCATATCAAGATAATAAGCTTTTGCACAGCAAGGGAAATAATCAGGAAAATGACAGACCACTCACAGAATGGGAAAAAATATTTGCAAACTACCTTTCTGATAAGGAATTAATAGTCATAATATATAAGCAGCTTGAAAAACTCAAAAGGAAAAAAATCTAATTTAGAAATGGACATATCTGAATAAACATTTCTCAAAAGAAGACATACAAATGGCCAACAGGTATATGAAAAAATGTTCAACATCACTATTCATCAGGTAAATTAAAATTAAAACTGCAATGAGATGTCATTTCACCACAGTTAAAATGTCTTTTAACAAAAAGACAGGCAATAATAAATGTTGGTAAGGATGTAAAGTAAGAATCGTCATACACTGTTGATGGGAATGTAAATTAGTGCAGCTATATGGGGAAAAGTATGGAGACTCCTCAAAGAACTACAAATAGAACTACCATATGACTCATCAATTCCACTTCTAGGTATATATAAAAAAGAATACAATGAAGAAAAGAAAAGGAACCAGTATATCAAAGAGACATCCGCACTCCCATGTTTATTGCAGTACTCTTCACAATGGCCATGATATGAAAACAATGTAATTGTCTTATCATGAGATGAACAGATAAAGAACATGTGGTACATATACACCATGAAATATTATTCAGCCATTAAAAAAATGAAATCCTGTAATTTGCAATAATATGGATGGAACTGGAGAAATTATGCTAAGTGAAATAAGGAAGGCACAGAAAGATAAATACTGCATATTCTCACTCATGTGTGGGAGCTAAAAAAAATTGTTTTCATGGAGATAGAGAGTAGAATGGCAGTAACTAGAAGCTGTCCTATCCTAAATCCTAATGAATAATATTTAGTATTCAGAATTCAATAACAATGGTTAAGAATAATTTCTTGTGTAATTCAAAATGACTAAAAAAGAATTAAAATGCTATCTGACACAAAGAAATCATAAATGCTTGAAATGATGAATATCCCAATTACCCCAGTTTGACCATTATTCACTGTATGCGTGTATAAAAATATTACATGTACCCCATAAATATGTACAAATATTATGTATTCATAATAGTTTTAAATAATTTTTAAAAGAAAAATAAATATGTACCATGCTCATGAAAATTTTAGTCATTCACAAGGTTACTTAAAAGTAATACTTTGTATCTGTATATAGCTCTTCAGCATTTTAAGGAACAGTCATTCAAAATATCCTATGTATAAGTACTAATGGGAATAAGGCTAATGATTTTTATTTTTTTACTATGTTTTGTTTTGGTTCAGACATGTTAACTTTTATTAATCAGGAAAATAATTTAGATTATTAAAAAATAACTTGTAGAGTATGTAGAATGTCATTGAAATTTTCATTATATACCATACTTTCAAGATTCCCATTCTTGTTTTTTTCTTTTGACACACTAAAATATATATATATATATTAAGAAAAGTATCCCCAAAAAGCAAGGCCATTATTTTTCATTCCAAGGTAATGATCTCCTTCATGCCATCTTCACTCTGCCCTTGGAGTCATTAGTTTAACATGCAAATAAAAGTAGGTAGACTAGGCATATAGCAAGAGATAATGACCAACTAATTGTTACCATCACCAAAACCCCCTCATGAAAATGCAAATACTGTGAATTAATGACTAGAATCTCCATATGCTTAATGGGAAACAAACAGGAGGCTCAGTTGTGCTACTGACAAAACATGAGGAAAAATAATTTTCATCACATGCCCCTGATTTAAAAATGCTCCAGGCCATCCTTGTTTCACAGCTAGGAGTATAATAAATTAAGAAAAAGTAGTATATGGCTGAGATGAAACCCTGTGGGATATGTGAGTAAACTAACAGGTAGAGAAATTGAGGAGGAAAAAACACAGATAGCCTTGGGTAGATAATATAAGAAACAAGAAAACAAAGTGTCAAGATGTAGTACCAATAAGCTATAACCTTATTTGTTTTATCTATTAATTTGTTTTATCTATTAATTATCAACCTTATTTGTTTTATCTATTAAAAGCCTCTGTAGCCAAGTAAAGGTTTGATAAACCTGACTTTATGAATTAAAAAGAAAATATATACCACTTATTAGGGGGCAGTTCATAGAGAAGCAATAAGCATGCTTTTTCTCCCCCTACATTTTGTTGATGCAATTGCTCATTCATCCACTTGACAAACGTTTATATGTGGGTACAACTGTTTGGAGAAAAAAAAAAGTCTCAAACCTTGAAATAAGACAAAAATGTGTGTGGCAATATTTTTTATATGTGTATAGACTTATCCAAGGATTTGGCTATGTTTTTTTTCTTTAATCACAGTTTATTATTAAATGTAGGTTCATACTTGATGAGTTGACATATTAAATTGTAAATGCTTATTTGGAAAAGGTATGTATAACCCTGATCAGTGGTAATTATTGAAGATAATGGTCTATTTTTCCACTGGGTATTAATCAGGTCTATATTTAACCCAGCATTCTTACCCTAGCACTCTTTATTAAATTGTCTATAAATGTCCATCTCTTCAAAAACTGGTTTCGAAACCAGTTTTAACATCTTCTTTCCTCATTATTTGTGGATTGAATAAAATTTTTCTGACATTTTAGATTTGTAAGAAAATTAAAAATGTGTACAAAGACAAGGCACAATAAGACAGTTTTAACAAAAGGCTTTTTCTTATGTTCTTTTTAGGAAAAATTAATACTTATGTGACTACTAGCTGGAAAAAAAAAAAAAAAGATTCAAGAATAGAGTAGGAGCCATGAAGACAAAGCTGTTATAACACAAGTTAAACTTGAAATGAATCCTGAAAGATAAAAAGGTTTTTGCTAGGCAAAGAGTCAGTGGTTTAGAAGGGCATTCTAAGAATTAAAAATATGATAAGTGGCAGAGGGAGGACTTAAACCTAAATCTACATGACTCCAGGGCACAAGATGTTTTCCATCGTGCTTTGCTCTTTTTCTTTCTTTTTGGAAGACTTTCATTTTTAATAACCAACTTTAGCCTCTCCGATCATGATATCCTTCATCTAAAAAACAGGGTTGTCAGGATGAAGGAATATGAAAACTAAGGTTTCTTCTCACTGTAATGTTCTATGAATTGCATAGTACAAATAATTAGCTTTAGGCTATTGCCTTGGGAACACTTAAAAAATAATGAAAATAAATTCTTATCACTTTTTTTATATTTGTATATAGATACGTAATAGAAAACTCATCTCCTGTGACTTGTAAGTTTCAAGCAATTTCACCCAATTAAAATATTCAATATGTATAATATATGAAGGTCAATTTTAAATTATTTTGCCTTTTATGTTTTGGTTTATGTCTAAAACTAGTAGAAATAGGTTTGTATGTTAATATAAATATTGTGGTTAAATAGCTCCATAACTTCTTTTCATGTACTCACAAAAATTAAATATACAAATTTCACTTTGTATATTTAAATCTGTGTTTTAAAAATTGATTTATTTTTACAATGGGACAATAGAAAGAGGATAGCAGCAGCACATTCATTTTATCTTATTTGTGAAATGTCACCAAATTACATGCTGTTATCCATCCTATCCAGCTGTGAGGTAAAGAGGAAGGATAATGCATTAGTATCGTATTAGACAAGGAATAAGTCAAATTTATCAGCTTTATACTCTTAGAACATCACTTAATTTTCCTTTTGACGTATGTCAGAACTTTAATTTTCTATTCATTTGTACGGCTGCTGGTTAGGATCTACCTCCCACAGGAAGACTATTGAGTTCCTTGAGGACAGAAACTCAATGCCAAATATTATTATACACTAAAAGAATATTCACATAAATGAATAAAGTAAATGAATGAATGATCAATATATAAACATATCCAGTTGTATATTTTTTAAATCAATTAAAAATCAATTTAAAATCAAACAGAAAATATAAGTAATTCAGTCTCTTGCATTATCTATCCCACTTCATGTTTCATGACATGAAATGACATATTTTAATATTGTATTATATAGTAAAGGCTCTGGAGACTTTTAGAAACCCACCCAATTCTTTTCTCTGCATTCTGTTATTTCATAAGAAATGTTAAATATTGATAGTGTAACATAAAATAGTTATTAATATTTAAATTCCATGAACTCCTTTTAAACTTTTAACATCAACCTAATTGTACTGTCAATAGCATATCTCTTCCCTTAATGGAGTCTGCTCTTTGTGCCTAGATATCAATTATCAACTAGTTTCTGCCTCCACTCACTCTCTTTCTTCCCAAATGATTCAAGGCTCACAGTTTCAAAGTATTAGAAGACCATTGATTATTTTTCAAATGCTTTTTTTCACTAAATAATTCACTCATTCATTCTTTCATTTATTCAACAAATGTTATAAAACACCCCAAAAGTTGTCTGTGATGTTGTACCAGACATTGGCAAGGTTCTAAAGATAAACTAGAAATAATTGCTGGTTTAAGGAACTTCATAGTTAAAACAAGATAGTAAAATTAAAATTCTAGTTTTAAAATTATCCATCTTGTAGGATATGATTACATGTCTTAAATTACAATACCGTCTTCTCCTCCAAACATTATGCTATATGGACATTTTGTATAGGTGGTATGTAAGTGTGAATGGAATACATTTATTCCAAACTTTAAATTGCCTGGGGACATTTTGAAATACAATTTTAAAAATCATCAGAATAGCTGGGCTCGGTGGCTCAGCCTGTAATCCCATGCCTTGGGAGGCTGAGGTGAGTGGATTGCCTGAGCCCGCAGGTTCAAGACCCACCTAGGCAACTTGGTGAGACATCATCTCTACCATAAAACAAAAAATTAGCCAAGTGTGGTAGCGCGAGCCTGTAATTCCAGCTACTTGAAAGGCTGAGGGCAAGGATCACTGGGCGACAGAGTGAGACTCCAACTCAGAAAAAAAAAAAAATTATCAGAATGAAATCATATTCTTTATATTGCTTTTAATATATTTTCATCTTTATTAAATATTTTTGTGTTTGTCAGTGCACATCTGTGACATCATTTCAATGGGTGGATGGATCATAGATTTTTTTAAAGCTGCCTTTGTCTGTTGGATATTGATTCCCTTTCCAATTTCTCATTATTATATAAAAAAAATACTGTGATTGACAACATAAAGAATGGAGATACTGTAAAACATTTAATCTAAAGGAATTTATCCATGAAATACTTATTGCTTACCTACTATGTATACATACTCCTGTACAGCTCTTTCTTTTCTTTCTCTTCCTTCCCTCCTCCCTCCCTCTCTTTCTATCCCCCATTCTGTCTCCCTATTTCTGTCTATATTTTCTGTTTCTGTCTTGTAAATAATGTTGTTGTATGGAGACTTGTAACACATATAGGATAAGGCAAATGTTTAGGAAATGGTAGTTGAATACGTCTAAGTATATTTCCCTCATTTTCTTAGTGGCTTACACATTACACTGTTTTTAAATAAAATTATAAAACACCTCCTAAGAACAACATTAGACTGGATTTGACCCCAGTGGTGGTGTTTTGAGGTTTCTATCATCTCTAACTAATGTTAAAGTTTAAAATATGGTTAACAAAATAAATTCAAGTGAACTACATCTCTAAATATCTCCAAGTCTATGATATAGTGATGCTTGAGTAGAGATGTTTCTGTGCTGTGCAGTACACATATATAAAATTTCCTTTGGTATTAATACATTATCCTCAAATTCCTCTACTGATGTGTAACATAGCTACATTAAATAAAGTCCAGGTTTAAGATCATCAGGACAAAAAATCAGCAATGATATCCAAAACCTCAATGTGACTCTTGATCAAATGGACTTAATTGATACCTACAGAACCCTCCATCCAATGACCACAGAATACACATTCTACTCATCACCACATGGAGCGTACTCTAAGATCGACCACATACTTGGCCATAAATCAAGCATAAGCAAATTTAAAAGGACTGAAATTTTACCATGCACCTTCTTGGACCACAGTGGAATAAGAATAATCATTAACACCAACAAGGTCTCCCCAAAACCCACAGAGACATGGACACTAAACAGCATGATGCAAAATAACTCCTGGGTCAATGATGAAATCAAAACAGAGATTAAAAGATACCTGGAAGCAAATGAAAATGAAGAAACATCTTACCAAAATCTCTGGGATGCCATGAAAGCTGTAGTAAGAGGGGAATTTATATCTCTACAAACGCACATGAAGAAAATGGAAGGATCACAAATTAACAGCCTATGAAGCCACCGAAAAAAGCTGGAAAAGCAAGACCACAAAAACCCTAATTTCAGCAGAAGAATCCAGATCATCAAAATAAAAGCCCAAATCCAGGACACAGAAGACAAAAAGATAATACAAAAAAATCAATGAAACAAAAAGCTGGTTCTTTGAAAGGATACACAAGATCAATGGTCCCCTAGCTAGAATGACCAAGAAAAAACAAGAAAAAATCCAAATAAGCACAATCAGAAACAAAAAAGATGAAGTCACATCTGAGCCTGAAGAAATACAAAAGATCATTAGAGACTACTATGTACACTTGTATGGAAACAAACTTGAAAACCTTTCAGAAATGGAGGACTTTCTGTCATCACACAACCTGCCTAGGTTGAAACAAGAAGAAATTGAGACCCTAAATAGACCAATAACAATCAAGGAAATTGACTATGTAATAAGAAAACTACCTACTAAAAAAAAAAGCCCTGGACCAGATGGCTTTCCACCAGAATTCTACAAGACATTTAAGGAGGAGCTGATACCAATCCTACTGAAGGTATTCCAGGTGATTGAGAAAGACAGAACTCTCCCCAAATCATTTTATGAAGGCTATTATCACATTGATACCCAAGACAGGTAAAGACCCAACAAAGAAAGAGAACTACAGGCCAATATCTTTGATGAACATAGATGCTAAAATTCTCAACAAGATCCTAACGAACCGAATTCAACAACACATCTCAAAAATCATCCATCATGACCAAGTAGGCTTCATACCTGGGATGCAAGGCTGGTTCAACATTCGTAAAACCATAAGTGTAATTAAATACATCAACAGATATCAAAACAAAAACCACATGATTATATCATTAGATGCAGAAAAAGCTTTTGATAAAATCCAGCACCCCTTCTTGATAAAAACCCTCGAACATCTAGGCACACGGGGAACATACCTCAAAATAGTAAAAGCAATCTACAAGAAATCCACAACCAGCATACTCCTAAACGGACAAAAACTGGTACCATTTTCCCTGAAAACTGGAACAAGACAAGGATGCCCACTCTCACCTCTCCTGTTCAATATAGTATTGGAAGTCCTGGCTAGAGCAATCAGAGAAGAGAAGGCAATCAGGGGTATTCAAAGAGGAAATCAGGAAATCAAGCTATCTCTCTTTGCAGATGACATGATCGTGTACCTCAAAAACCTCCTTACACTGATAAAGGACTTTGGCAAAGTCTCAGGATATAAAATAAATGTGCAAAAGACAATTGCATTTCTTTACGCCAATAATAAACAAACAGAAACCCAAATAAAAAGCACAATTCCATTCACAATAGCCACAAAAAAAAATGAAATACCTTGGCATCTTCTTAACCAGGAACGTGAAAGACCTTTACAATGAAAACTACAAATCACTGCTCAAAGAAATCAAAGATGACACAAACAAGTGGAAAAATATCCCATGCTCATGGATTGGAAGAATCAACATTGTTAAGATGTCCATCTTACCTAAGGCAATCTACAGATTTAATGCGATACCCATTAAATTACCAGCAATATTCTACTCAGACCTAGAAAAAATAACACAGGAATTTATATGGAAACACAAACGACCAAGAATAACCAGAACAATCCTCAGCAAAAAAAAAAAAAAAAAACAAAGCAGGTGGTATCACATTACCAGACTTCAAACTTTATTATAAAGCTACAATAATCAAAACAGCTTGGTATTGGTACAGAAACAGGCATATAGATCAATGGAATAGAATTGAGATTCCAGAAGCAAAACCTCAATTTCTCAACCAACTCATCTTTGACAAAGCCTCCACCACCTACCACTGGGAAGAGGAGCACCTATTCAGTAAATGTTCTGGGAAAACTGACTTACCACATACAGAAGATTGAAACAGGACCCCTATCTATCCCCATACACACAAATTAACTCTAAATGGATCACAGACCTAAATGTAAAACCTCAAACCGTAACAACCTTAGAAAATGAAGGACATACCCTCATGGAAATCGGATTGGCATCCAATTCCTGAACAAAATCGGAAACCCATAGGCTATAAGAGATAAGATAGACAAGTGGGACCTCATTACAAGAGAGCAGGGAGACAGCCTACAGACTGGGAAAAAGTATTTGCCAAATCCAGGTCTGACAAAGGCTTAACATCTTGGATCTACAAGGAACTCAAGCGTGCTGAAAAGAAAAAAAACAAACAACCCCATTATAAAATTGGCAAAAGATATGGACAGACACTTTACAAAGGAAGACATCCAAGCAGCCAACAGACATATGAACAAATGTTCAACCTCACTAAAACCACACTGAGATACCACCTAACTCCAGTCAGAATGGCAATTATCAATAACTCAAAAAATAACAGTTGCTGGAGAGGGTGTGGTGAAAGGGAACACTTCTACACTGTTGGTTGGAGTGCAAACTAGTACAATCTCTGTGGAAAACAGTATGGCGATTCCTACAAGCTCTAAATATTGACCTCCCATATGACCCTGCAATCCCCCTACTGGGAATATACCCTGAAGAACTCAAATCACTCTATAAAAAAGATACCTGCACATGTATGTTTATCACAGCATTGTTTTCAATAGGAAGAACCTGGAAGCAACCATATTGTCCATCAAAAGAGGATTGGATTAAAAAAATGTGGTACATATACACAATGGAATACTACGCAGTCATAAAAAAGAACAAAATCATGAATTTTGCAGCAACCTGGATGGAATTAGAGTCTATAATACTGAATGACCTCTCACATAAACAAAGATCTGAGTATCACATGTTCTCACTCATATAGTGGACCTTGAACATCCAATGTAATACTATAAGAAAATGACTGACAGTGGTGGGAAACTATGGGGGGGAGGGGAAGGGAGATGGAATTAATGGTAGCGAATATCTATCTGGGGATGAGGAAACACCTCTTATCAACAAGGGTGCCTAACGAAGCATGTTTGTATACCTAACCCTTAACTGTATCCCACAATATCATAATAAAAAATATTGATTAAAACAAAATAAAAAGAAAAAACACTTGACCAACTCTAACATTTTTTCGGATTTAAAAAAAGAAAAAAAAACCAAACACTCAAACTAGGAATAGAAGGAAATTTCCTCAACCTCCTAAAGGTTGTCTATGAAAAAATTACATACCAACTCATACTTAGTAGTGAAAGATGGAATGCTTTCCCCCTAAAATCAGGAACAAGACAAGTCTATCCACTCTCGTCACTTCCATTCTACATTGTCCTGGAAGTTCTAGTCCATGCAATTAGGCAACAAAAAGAGATAAAAGGCTTTCAGTTTGCAAAGGAAGAAGTAAAACTATCTTTGTTCACCGACAACATAATCCTGTGTCTGGAAATTCCTCAGAAATCAACTAAAAAACTTCCAGAACTAATAAACAAGTTTATTTCATTAAAAAAAAAAGTCCAGGTTTAAATTTGACTTTCAACTGAGTGACAATCATGAGTAACAAAACATTTGTTAGTATTCCAAAAGCATTCAGATTGTTTTACTATTATAAACAAATGATCAAGGAGCACAGTTACAGTTTTGTGTGTGTGTGTGATCATCAAATTAATGTAGTATTTCTGGAACAAAATTTTAATGACAATTTGAGCTCATTTCACATATATTAAGGTTTTACTTTTAAAATAATATAGGCATCAAACAATCCAACAATAAAGAGGTGTATAAAGAAAATGAAATAGAATTTATTTTCTCTCCTTGATCCAGACCTAAAACTTTTAAAACTAACTGTTGTTAATAGACTGACACAGATACTATCAGTTTTCCTCTATGATTCCAGTAACACAAATGCATTTTTCTATATATCTAAAAATTTTACACATAACTGTAAATATACTTCAATTGCTATACTGCAAGTTGCTTTTATTTTTAAACTTATCACCTTATTACTGTCAATTTTCCAAGTAAGTGCTTATGGCCCTAACTTACCAAAAGCACAATTGATTTATATTTCATAAAAAATATATGCTATAATTTGATCAACTGTTTTTTACTCAAAAAATTCAAATTATTAGCAATTTCTTTTCTTCAACAAAAGTACACAGCAAACAGACACACACACACCGTGACCTTAGATCATATAAATTTTTACTAAATAAAAATAAAATATATAGTCATCTATAATTTATCAATATCTGAACAGAGAAAAGAGTATCAGGCTTTTTAAGAATGATTCATTTTCTCTTGATTTTTTTTCCTTTCTTCCTTTCTACCTTCCTTCCTTTTTTCCATTTTTTCTCTCTCTTTGGCTCTCTCTTATTCCCTCTTCCTCTTTCTCTTTCTCCATCCTTCCCTCCTCCCATCCTCCCTTTCACCTTTCTTTCCTTCTTCCCTTACTATTTTTCTTTGCCTCTCTTCTGTATTTTTCTTTTCTATTTTTTTGTTGCCTCAAATGTGTATCACTCTTAAAATAAAATTAGTTTTCAAAATTAAGAAAAGCTCATATCCTCTGATGCTTTGTGAACAAAGAATGGAGAAGAACTTGCACATAACATATTTGTTTACTATGAATTTTTAACATCCAAATTCTGCTAAAAGACTAGAGATGTTGTATCTGTGCATTTGGAAGCCAAATATAAGATAGCAGAGTGGTGAAATCACCTTTGAAATGAAAATTATAAAACTGAAAACAAGACCAAGTAGTATGTTTACTGGCTAGGTAGTCTTGGGGTGCTTGAAGTAGTGAAAAAAACGCCAGTTTGGCATCAGAACACCTGACTTCTCTTGCTGGCCCCAGTGTATATTAGTTGTGTGCTATTAGACAACTTATTTAAGTTTTATTATCTTTGATTTATTATCTTTATTAAAAAAAGAAAAATACTATTATTTGGTAATATAAAAGAAAAATACTATTATATGGTAATACTGTTAAGTTAGAGTTACATAATATGTCACATTACATGTAAAGTATATTAAATATAAATGCATCTATGACTACCATTAAATAAATGAGGAGGAGACCACCAAAAAAACTAGTGTTGATTGCTGCATAAAGATAAGTAAAGGCTTAAAGTGTACGCTGATCCGTTAAAAATGTGTATAAAATTAAAACTGTGCACATCTCTTTTAGAATGTTTATTTTTCAGGTTCTATGTTTGTCTTAAATGAAGATTGTTCAGATGATCATTTAGACAGTATAGATGCCGATTGTTTTTAATAACACTTTTTAGTATTAATTTAGATAAGATTCTTGGGTATACTATAGCATAAATTGAATGCTTTCTCAAATATATGCACTAAAAGGGATGTCAATATAAACTAATTGTGCATAATGACTGCACCTGACTGGTTTCAATAATTCACACATTAAGACCTTTATCATTCATACACTAATTACTATCAATTGAGTTATATTATATGATAGATCATATACTACATACTATGTGTTACAATACTGAGTATAATGAGCATAAGCTCTGGGCTCATGGCCTGGTCATTTAGTGAAAGAAATGGACATTAATCTATGTGACATAAGTGTGTATATACTAACAGTTTTGATGTACACCAAAATAAAAGGGGGATAATTTTGTCCCATATTAAAATTTTATTATTGTCAAAAGACTCACTTGTGCTACTTTCAACAAAATGTTAGAACCAAGGTAATCTTTCCTAAAATCTCCCAAAGTACCATTCCGTTCAGAACTTATAGGAAACTTTAAAGACAAAGTTGTATTCAGAATACTACTGTGTAATTAAACCATTTGTTTGGTTCTCTATTTTATGTATGATAAATAATAACACCTGAACATAAGACTGTAAATGAAAAAAGAGCCTTTATCTGCTTCAAAGTCATCAAGAGGATGAAATAAAGTGGGAAGTCTAATAAAATCCAACAACCATGACCTAGTCACCAAGTTCATTTGATATTACACATTACACACTGTAACATTAATAGGCAGTGCTTATTCTCAACTAAGATGCGTTTTTCTGTTCTTTATGAGAACTCAACATATGAAGACGTCTAAAAATAATTTACATGTTCTTCCCATTGCAGGATGATGTTGTGCACTATTGCTATGTCTGGGAACGTATCTATCAAGCCCAAGGCTATCTGTTTACTGTTTCCTGACCAATATTGTGGTAAATCACCCCAAGATTTCATGAAGTGATTGCACGTTGAGAAGTTCTATATTATCAGTTTGTTCAGCAATCATCTGAGGAATCAGAGTAGACCTCATTCACCAGAGACTCTCACAAAAAAAGAGTGGCAGTTGATTTAAAATTGGTGATATATGTGGCCTAAGATCGAAAACTATTTGTCTTTATGGGGCATAACCTTTCTAGTGCAAAAATGCATTCAGCTTATCAAATTATAGACCAGAAGTTTATTTTGTGAGCAAAGGGATTTGGTATTTTAAGGGATATTTCTATGTTAACTGGTGAATTGAACTTCTAACTCTGAAGATTTTTTTCCTATAGAAGTAGGATTCACTTTCCATGATCTATTCAGTCTTATCCACTAAATGCTATGTTTTAATATTTCCTATAAGCTTGCTAGAAATTCTTTTATAACTATGCCAACATACTAAATTCCATGAAGTCACATGATCTTTTCATTTCCACTACACTACATCTAAAAAACTAGTGGACCAAATGGATGCCGGCTTCTGGAAGATGCAAAATTTGAGGCAAAATCATGTCAAATAGTTTATTTTATCAGAGTCTTCTTTGTTTTTGAGAAGCTAAATGTACTGATAATGCTTGCTTTTCAAAATTAAGAATAATTCCTCTAAATGGTAAACTGGATTTTTTTTTCTGAGTTGGAGTCTCTCTCTGTCACCCAGGCTGGAGTGCAGTGGCACGCTCACAACCACTGCTGTCTTGATATGGGGCCTCAGGTGATCCTTCCACCCCAGCCATTCAAGCAGCTGGAACTACATGTGCATGCCACCATGCCTGGATAATTTTTTGATTTATTGTAGAGATGAGGTCTCACCAGGTTGCCCAGGTTGGTCTCAAACACGTGGGCTCAGGCAGCCCTCTTGCTTCTGCCTCCCAAATGCTGGGATTACAGGCGTGAGCCACTTTGCCTGGCTGGAAATATTACTTGAAAGGTTTTTTGAAAAACTTGGATTCTATCCCCACTTTGTCACTAAGGAGCTTATCATGCTAGCTTTTTTAGTCCAGTACTCAGATTTGTAAATTGAGAGGACTGACTGGATTGAATTCTAAAGTCAATTGTAGGACTAATATTATTATTTACCACTCTATCGTTTTGGATCGTTTCTTATAAATACAAAGAATATTTTGTGCATCATTTTCATTGAGCCCCATAAAGAAATTTATTTATTTTCTAAACCAGATAACTTTTTTTTCTAAAAATGTACATATTTTGAGATGTTTTTGCTATATGGGTCACTAAACTTAGTCACAATAATAAAAAATGGACCAATGTGGCTGACAAAGTGAAGAACTATGAAATTTAATACTTGTGTTTCAGACCTGACTTTCAACTTGAATAATAAATTTCTAAATTGTGATTGCTATAACGAATATCATCACTTTTATTAATAATGCTCTGAAATGGAGAAAATTTCAGTGGACTCTGAAGTACTAACATAAACTTGATAATACACATTTTCGAAAGAACAAAAATTCACAATAGCAAGTTTACAATGTTTGAGTGAGAATTCATTTTACAATTTAAACTTTGTCTTCAAATATCCCTATTACAGCAGAATTCCACCAACTCACAATTATATGTGTTCAAAATGAGACCTCAAAACACAAGCAAGTGGAAATCACATGTCATGGCCACAATTGAAATGATGGATCTGTGCTAATTTAAAGACAAGCTCTTGTGATGAGCAGTGTTGCATTTGTAATATAAATATTACATCAAAAAACAGATTGTGCTTGCTCTGCAATGTTGCCCTTATAAACCCAGGAGGAAAGTAATTCTCTTCTGCTGACTCTGCTATATACATGAAGCTTTGTAATTTAACAATAAACTCCTCAATGGTAAGTGCTGGCCCAGACCTACATTAATTATGTAGCAGAGAAGGATTTGATAATTTGACATGTTTCAGTGGTAAACATTTTGAATATTTTCCCCTTGGTATTACGTATCAATGCATACATTACTACCTGCTCAAGAATTTTCTCCTTTTCATCTCAATCAGTATTATGGTCAGTGGGATAATTGGATGTTTCATTTTAAACAAAAACACTTATTGCTTACCAAAGCTGTTCAATTTTAGCCTTTGGCTGTGTGACTTTAATAAGAAGTATTTGTGATATAGAGCACTATAGCCTGTTTATTTGTGCAGTTCATTATAACAGTAGCTCTTGGGGGAAATGACAGTAAACAGTTTATAATTGTTGTAAATTTTTAAAAATCATGATTTTTGACCTACTATTGAAGGGAAAAAAAGTAGTGACTTCCTTGTAGAAATAGACTGTCATGATTTGAAAACTCAACACTTGTTAAAACACTATTCATTTTCAATGATCAAATGCTTCTTACACATTGTCTCTTCCAGTGATTCTCAAAATGTTATCCTAGATTAACTACATAATAATAAATTGGAGAATATCTTTTAAAAATACATTTCTTGGCACTATTGAGAATTACTGAATAAGAACCTTTTGTGGGTAGTATCCAAGACTCTGCATTTTTCATATGCTTACTAGGTAATTCTTATGAACATTTAAGTTTGCATTGTTCTATTTTAAAGCTATATTTTTTCATATAAAAATTATGATTAGAGAAAACAAGTTTTTGTCCTACAATCTCACAACTAGTTAACAACAGAATTTAGTTAGAATTCAGGTCTCTTTACTCCCAAGATGATTTTCAGAGACAAGATGAACTTAATCTAAATCTATTTTCCTCTTACAGAATTTGTAGGTAAATGAATTTCATAATTAAATATTCCTTTATATTGTTCAAATAAAAGTAGCATTTTAACAATTTTTCATCCTTAGGCTTGTATCTCCCCTATTTTACAAACTTGTTCCTATCTAAATCAGTCTGATTCATTTTTCTTTTAAGACAAAGTTTTACATTTAAAACTTCTGATTGCGTTTTCCAGTCTTAAGATTACTTGTTTTGTTCTCATTTGTGTCTTTCTCACTTACATTAATCAAGATATGCTAGGTTATGCTGCAGTAACAAATGAACATGCCAAAGTCACAGTGGTGTATTGCAGCAAAAGTTTATTTTTCACCACACTACATGTCTCGCTTAACTAGCAGGGAGTTCTGCTTTGCTCTGGTGCTGTTAGTGATAGTCAGCAAATGTTTTTAGTCCTGCTCTCCTAGACACATGATAGAATAATATGTGCAGGATTTTTGTGATTGCACTGGACAATGTAGCTAGTTCTTTCTGATACTGTGTAAGCAGAAGTTGCAGGCATTGCACTGAGAAGTTTAATTTGGTATGAGATCCTCCAAATATCCCTCTAGCATTGCAATTGGTAATATCAAAGATGGTGACAGATCCTTCAGTGTGGGCACTATAATGAGTTAAACTTTGCCGAAGTTTGGCAAGATACATATCACACTAAAGAAATATCAAGTTTTGTTTTTATTTGTCCTCCGAGATTGTTGGAATTGTTCTTACCTTAACATAACACTGATTATCTTGACTATCTACATAAGTCACTCAGAGCTACAGCCTGGAACAGGCTTTATTTCCTTATATACACAATATATATATATTTAGATTGGAAAACATGTTTTATTTAGAGAGTAAATTGGAGAGTGAGAGAGAGGGGAAATCTGCTTCCCCAAGGTTGGGGAGGGGGCCAAAGCTAGGAAAAATGGCGACTATAGCTCAAGAAGTCACATAGCCAGACCATAGCTTACCAAAGCAATGGTCAGAAAGTAAATTAGAGATAGAGACAAAGATAGTGATAGAGTTGGAGGTAGAGGTACAGGTAGAAGCAGAGGCAGAGGCAGAGGCAGAGACAGAAACAGAGACACAGATAGAGATAGAGAGAGGAGATTCACCTCTCCAAGGTAGGGGAGGGGGACCAAGACTTAGGAAAACATGGCATGACCACAGCCCAAAGAACACGTGGCCTAGCCAGTGCTTACCAAAGCAATGGCCTATCTGCAATATTTTTAACATGTGACCTTTTTGTTCCCGTGGCATGGAAAAAGAGTTTAAAGAAGTATACACAGCCTTTTCACAACTCAACCAGCAATAAACATAGGTCATTTTTCCTCATAGCCCATTGACCAGAACAAGTCACATAACTCAAAGTTACTACAAGGAGGGTAATAAGTGTAGTGATCAATTGTGGGGGAAGAAGTGCAAAGCTTGATATTGATGAAAACTAGTAATTTCATAGACATAATTAAATGAACTTGTTATTTTTGTTCTTAGAAAGTTTTCTCTGATATATAAATCAGAAGTAGAGAGCAACTTTGTAGACTTGACCTAATATAAAGAAGTTATAGAAAAGACAGAAGAATAGTTCTATAAAAAGCAAAAAAGCCGGACTCGATGGTTCAGCCTGTAATCCCGCGCCTTTGGGAGGCTGAGGTGAGTGTATTGCCTGAGCCCGCGGGTTCGAGACCCGCCTGGGCAGCGAGATCTCATCTCTACAATAAATCAAAAAACCAGCCAGGCGTGGTAGCGCATGCCTGTAATTCCGGCTACTTGGAAGGCTGAGGCCGAAGGATCGCTGGAGCCCATCAGGTGGAGGCTGTGGTGGCCAGGAGTGGCCACTGCACTCCAGTCTGGGCGACTGAGTGAGACTCCAACTCAAAAAAAAAACAAAAAAAAACTATTAAAAGGAAAAAAAGAAAAATCATGAACAGGTTGTTTAAAAAGCCTGGTAATATATATTTGCAGATTATGACAGAGGTTAATGCCCTCACTCATTAGAAAGTTTTACAAATCAACTTTTAAATAATAAAAACATCGCATTATAAGATCATAAAAATGCAGAAATAGCTAATTTGCAACATGAATACACAAATTCAGTAAACACCTGAGAAAAATGTTCTTTTTCATTCTCCTAAAAAATGCAAAATAAAAAATCAAGTATATATACTGTCTACCAAATTGGCAAAAAGCTTTTTAAAAAATAATAACAAAGGGCAAATGGAATATATGGACATGAAGATTTTCACCGAAAAATCTACAACTAGTTTGGAGGTCAATTTAATAGCATTTATGAAAGTTAAAAAACTCATAGGAAAACATACAAAAAGTGTACAAAGATATATGTTCTAAGATATTCCCTGTAGTATCATTTACAATATGAAAACAGTACAAATATATTTATAAATAAGGGATAGTTTTAATAAATCACAGTATACATATGATGAAATTCTGTTACAGATAGAGAACAGAATAAGCATAAGGATGCTCAGTAAGAAAATGTTAGCTGTGTGAGAAAAAATGTCAGTGAGGCTATGGAATAGTAAGCTAAAGAGAGGAGGATAGAAGGTAAGATGGTGGAGGTTAAATCACAGGTAGTTTGTAGGTCATTGTAAGAACTTGCAGTTTTACCCTGAGAAGTGAAGCCTGTTTGATGGATTTGACCAAGAATGACATTACTGGAATAACCACTTAAAGGCTCACTCTGCCTATTGTGTGGTGAGTTGACTAAAATGACAGCAGTGGAAGCTGAGAGACCAGGTAGATGGCATTTTATAAAGCAAAATAAGAGGCGATGATAATTTGGAACAGGATAGAGTGGTAAGAAATCTGGAATAATATCAAGGTAGAAAAATTAATAATTGCTGACGAATTAGATATATTGAGTAAAAGAAAGAAAGGAGTCAAAGATGACTCCAGGTCTCTAGCTTGACCAAGTGAAAGGGTGCATGGAAAAGACTGAGGAAGGAATAAGATTCCGAGAAAATCAGAGATTATTAGGGCATATTAAAGTTGAGTTGCCAGGCGGGCTCGGTGGCTCAGCCTGTAATCCCGCACCTTTGGGAGGCTGAGGTGAGTGGATTGCCTGAGCCCAAGGGTTCGAGACCTGCCTGGGCAGCAAGACCTCATCTCTACAGTAAATAAAACAAAAAAATCAGCTGGGCGTGGTAACTCATGCCTGTAATTCCGGCTACTTGGGAGGCTGAGGCGGAAGGATCTCCGGAGCCCAGCAGGTCTAGGCTGCGGTGGCCGGGAGTGGCCACTGCACTCCAGTCTGGGCGACAGAGTGAGACTGCAGCTCAAAAAAAAAAAAAAAAAAAAAAAGTTGAGTTGCCTATTTTGCAAAAACGGAGATGTAAATTAGGGAGTTGAGTATACAAGAATGACTGATGACATAAATTTTAGAAACATCAGTGCACAAATGGCATTAAAGGCTTTTTGAAGTATTGTCCCTGAATCTTCATCTAGAATGAGTTATATAGACAGAAAATGAAGAAATTCGTGGACTGAATTCTGGAGTACTTCAGCATTTAGAGCTTGCTGAGATGAGGCAGAGCTAGCTAGTAACAAAGAAAAGGAGTATCTGTGATATTGGAAGAGAAGCAAAGAGACACCCAGAAGCCAAATGAAGGTATTTCAATAGGATTTTGTGATCAACTTATCAGATACAGCTTGGAGTCAAGTAAGATGACTGAAAATTGACAATATGACTTGACATCTTAAAGGTTATTGATACCCTCTATATGAACATTTGGCGATGTGGTAAAAATGAAAGTCTAATTGTAATGGCTTTAAGGCAACTGGAGGTGAGAACATGGAAAGATTTTCTGTAGTTCTCTAGTTCCATCCAGGCTACTGCAAAATTCATGATTTTGTTCCTTTTTATGGCTGCGTAGTATTCCATCGTGTCTATGTACCATATTTTTTTAATTCAGTCCTCTTTTGATGGGCAGCATGGTTGCTTCCATGTTCTTGCTATTGTTTTTCTTATTTTTTAAGACCCACTAATATTCCATTGCATGTATATTTTCTTTGGATTTAAATATGTCTCTCAAAGAAAGTGTGTGGTTGGTGCATGTGTTTTCAGCTGTTCTGTCAATATCTGTCTTTCAACAAAGAGTTTAATCAACTAACATTTAAAATAATTACTGACAAAAGGAAATTTATTTTTGCTATGTGTTTTCTATATTCTTTTACAGATCCCCCCCCCACACGCACTTTCTGCATTACTGTCTCATTTTCTTGTGGTGAAATGTTTAATTCCTTTCTCATTTTCTTTTGTGTATACTCTATAGCTATTTTCTTTGTAGTTATATAGTTATCAAGGAAATTATAAAATGTATGTATATATATATTTGTTCCTTTACAGCTCTGTTGCCACCCTTCGGTTGTTTTCTCTTTATTGATAATCCCAGTTTGTTCCTACAGAGATTTTTAAAATTTATTTTCCTTTAGTTCTTTGTGTTGACATCACAAAATTACATCTTTATATATTTTGTGCCTCAAAACATAAACTTTGAAATGCATTAGTCTATTAAATTATATAGAAAACAAATTGTGATATTACAAACCAAATTTATAATAATAGTAGATTTTAGAGTGATAATTGCTTTTATTTAAATGTGTAATTTAAATAAATTATAAATTTAAGTCACGTAGAAAACAAAAAGTGGCAGTGAAAATTTTGTTACAATAATACTAGTTTTATAATTGCTCTTATATTTTTATTTCTCCATATAGCTTTGAATTGCTATCTGGTGTCATTTCATTTCACCTCACAGAACTCTCTTAAGAATTTCTTGCAGGGTAAGTATAGTGGAAAAAATTCTTTTGACTTTGTTTATCTGAATGTATTGTAATTTCAACTTAACTTTTGAAGGGCAATTTTTCCAGATACAGAATTCTTAGTTGATGGCTTTTTTTTTTTTTTAGCACATTAAATATGTTGTCCCACTATTGTCTGACCTACAAAGTTTCTGATGAAAAATCTGCTGATAGTCTTACCGTAAATCTCCTTTATGTGATAAATCCATTTGCTTTTGCTGCTTGCAAGGATCACTCGTTGTCTTTGACTTTTGAAAGTTTGATTTTAATGAATCTTGATATGGATCTCTTTAAGTGTACACTATTTGGAGAGTTGTTGAACTTCTTGGATGCTTATATTTACTTGGGAAGTAAAACCCCTTTCTCTTTCTTTGTCTTCTGGAATTCCCACGTGCATATGTTGGTCTCTTGATGGATTCCTAGAGATTCTTTGGACTCTGTTTACTTTATTATTTTCTTTCTTTCGTTCCTCAGACTCAATAATTTTCATTGTCTTATCTTCAAGTTTGCTGATTTTTTCCCCTGCTCAAATATGCCTTTGAATCTTTGTAGTAAATTTTCCATTTCATTTATCGTACATTTCAGCTTCAGTGTGTGTGTGTGTGTGTGTGTGTGTGTGTGTTTAGGTTTTCTGTCTCTTTTTTGATAATTCCAGTTTGTTCCTACACAATTTTTTAGAATTTATTTTCCTTTGGTTCTTTGAGCATCTTTAAGATAACTGTTTTAAAGTTTTTGTCTATGAATCTACCATAAGCTCTTTATAGGTGCAGTTTCTGTTGATAATTTTTTTCCTTTGCAAGGTTATAGTTTCCTATTTCTTTGTATATATTATGATTTTTTTATTGTTGTTAAAACTGGACATTTAAATCTAATAATATGGTAATCTTCCCAAGAGTTTGCTATTTTTTGTTATTGTATCTGTATATTGTTTTCCCTTATTTATTTATTTTTTTTTTTTGAGTTGGATTCTCACTCTGTCGCCCAGACTGGAGTGCAGTGGCTGCTCCCGGCCACCGCAGCCTCGACCTGCTGGGCTCCAGCGATCCTTCCGCCTCAGCCTTCCAAGTAGCCAGAATTACAGGCATGTGCTACCACGCCCGGCTGATTTTTTCATTTATTATAGAGACGAGGTCTCGCCGCCCAGGCGGGTCTCGAACCCACGGGCTCAGGAAATCCACTCACCTCAGTCTCTCAAAGGCGCAGAATTACAAGCTAAGCCACCGAGCCCGGCTCCTTTTTGATTTTTATAGGCAATCTTTGAGTTTAGTATCAGACTAACCATAATCCTAAAGTCTTGTTCAGGTATTTTCTGAGCCTATAACTCCCTCTACGTGCAGAGTCACTTTTTAATTTTCCCCATATTTGCAATTGCTTTTAAATATCCTAGTTTGTAATGTCTGGCACTCAAAAAAGATAATAGATAAATGAGGGGAAGACACTGGCTCTCTAAATCTCCTGGAAGTTACTTCAGCCAGAGGAGGAAGAGGGGCTTGCAGCAATGAGGGGAGATGATAAAACAGTGGAACCCTATCTCTTTGCCTGAACCTCTGTGATCTGAAGTAGCAATCAGAACACTAATTTTCAATATTTGGAGAACAGAGTCCTTTTTGTCCACCCTGGTTCCTGCAAGTTCTGTGTAAGCTGCTTCTGGAACATGTGCACAGTGACTTGCCACAAGGCTAATAGTGGAGGATGAGTAGTTGCTACTGTGCTAAGGGCTGAAATGAATGAAAAGTAACTGCAATTCACCACCTAAGACTTCTCCTGGGAGTTGCAAGCCTTCTATACACTTCAAAGTTCCAAAATAATTACATTAGACAGATTCTGCCAGTGCTATTGTTATCCAGGTGGAGCAAGAGATTCCTGGTGCCTCCTACTCCACTAACTTCCCAGAATCTTCTGAGACATGCTCTTTTGCAGAATAAAAAAGTTGATTTTTGTTAGAGCCGCAGACAAATAACTCAAAATAATATTTGTAATGAATATAGGTTATATGGTTTACAGTTATAGGTAGAATGATGGCTGTGATTATTGGTGCTAATAAGGACTTTGCTATATGATTCTATTTTCTTAATAAAATAAGATGCAAGTTTGTCAGCTGAGGCTAAGGAGGGCAGTTGAAACAGAAAAAAAACCTCAAAGAGATTGGTATAGGAATTGAGGGCTTATGCAAATACAAAATTATGTTGTTGAACCTTAGAATAGTAAAAATCACTAAGATCATAGATAATAGGTCCTGCAGGGTCGAAATGTTGTTAAAGTTAGATAGATAAGAAATGACGGTTGGAATATGGAATTCTTTAAACTGAGATTTGGGGAAGGTGTAGTTATTACTAATAACAATAGCTAGATAATGACTATAAGAGTGGCTGAGACAATATAGAAGACAAGGTTATTGAAAAAAAGAGGATCCAGGAACTGAGAAACAAGATTCTAAAATGTTTGTTAATATTATTATTAAAATCACCAAGAATTATGAAAGAAGTTAGACTGGAGAGAGTAACAGTGGCCCATATGTTAAAATCCTTAGGAATGTAGAATAGGAAACCCAAGCAGTTGACACTGACTAGAACAAGAAAGGCAGATATAGAGTCTGATGACTTGAGCTACAAAGGAGCTCTTTTTGGCAGCTACAGAAAATCATGGTCTGGAAGGAGCATTAGAGAGCAAAAAGACCATTTTTTTACCTTCAGACCCAGGGGTACAAGGGATTTGGGAGAGAAAACAGTGGCAACTTCGAGAAGATCACAGGGGAAGCTATATCCTCAGAGAAGAGCTAGAATTCAACAGCAGCTAAACTTTTGAGGAAATGTTTAGAAAAAAGGCTGAAAATATGAGTTAATTTGCTGAAACCATGAATTACACAGGGCAGAGCAAAAGCAGAACAGCTTTAGGAGTAAAGGACAGTGGGAGGTGGGGTCAGACTGAAGTCTTCAGTGCCATGTGGAAGAAAAAGCCCTGATGATAAAGGCTTCTTGAAACAACTAACATAAACGGAGATGTGGGACATGGTTACATGAGCTCTGATAGTCTGTGTGACAGATTGTAATGGAATGTAAATGCATGTTGGAGGGGAGAAAGAACAGAGTTACTAGGAGCACAGGGTGAACTGGACCCTCTACTTGCACCCTTCTCTAAGTTTGTTACAAATTTTGAGAGAGGACAGAAGCAGAGAACTATAAGCATATCCATAGCAAAATATTAACAGTAGTCTTCTCAGCATTGCTGCATTATGCATGACATTGTCTTTCACATTTTTATATAGTATTTTTGTGTACAACTGACCTGCCAAATCAGTGGGTTTCACCCATCCATGGATTCAACCAACTGTGAATAGAAAATATTCGGAAAACAATTGTCACTCTATACACTATTTTCCAGTCATTATTTCTAACAATACAGTATAACAACAATTTACATGGCATTTACATTGTATTAGGCATTGTAAGTAATCTAGAAATGATTTAAAGTATACGTGAGGATATGTGAGGATTGTATGAAAATACTATGCCATTTTATAATATATCAGCGATTTGGGCATCCTTGGATTTTGGTATACATAGGAGTCCTGGAACCAATTTCTCACAGATATCAAGAAACAACTGTCTTTGTTTTTAATAATTGTATGTATGTTATATATATAACAACCCCAAATGGAACTTATTTATAAAAAATTGTGTTTTTATTCTCACATGTTTAAATTTCAGTTACCCTCAATACACCTATAGAGATGCCCTTTCTGTTGCTCAAAATGGTTTTTGAGATTGTCAATT